>OX401910.1:7894495-9094495 GCA_947859195.1 Drymonia ruficornis | reverse complement strand
CCCACCGTAGTCGGGTAAAAATGTACATACTCTGTGTCAGTGACTGACTGCCGGATATGAGTATCTTTTTCATGTTTCGTAGGCAAAGGAATACTTTGGTACTTAACTTCGATGCCGATCATGAAGTCATCAGCGGTGTCATAATATTTATTTTTACCATATTTAATTTATTTTTTAATTTAATTTTCAGTTTTTACTAATTTTATTGATTTAACCATGCATTTATTTATTGTTTATCTTTTTATCTTTATTTTTTTATCTATCAAAATCACCCTTAGACTGGTTACCGCCACAGGTGATAAGAGGGCTGGCTCTTTCCTTGCTCAAAAAATTCGCTTGACAACAGGAACAGCTTGAATACAGGGAGGACATGCAGCCAGTATCCCACGCGGACGGTATTTGTTTAATTAGGGCTAGGTTTTTATTTTATTGTATTTTATTTTAATTTATGTTATATTATATTGTATTTTAATGATAAAACATGAAAAATAAAAAATATTTTTTTATTTTTTTTAATTTAATTTTACTTTTATTTATTGTTTTATATTTATTGTGAAATTATAATAATTTTAATAATCAATATTGGACTATGTCTGAAACAAATACATTGAATTGAATAATTTAAATACAAAAATTATCACATTAACTCGTTAAATCACGGTTTACACCCGCTAGAACGAAAAAGATCCTAACATGGTAGGTAGGACCTGAGGGTTGGCCAGTTAATTACTTAAAATACACTATATTTATTTCAAGAAAACATTCATAAGATCTGAAGGCGTCGGACTCGCACATAAAGGGTTCCGTACCACCGTAGAATAAACACATCAAAAATATCAAGTTTGAGACTTGATATTTATTTTTAAATGTTATTATATTTTTAGTATTTGTTCTGCACCGGCAACAGAAATACACATTCAGTGAAAATTTCAACTCTCTACCTGTTACGGTTCGTGAGATACAGCCCGCGCTGACAGACGGACAGACAGACAGACGGACAGCGTAGGCCTAGTAATAGGGTCCCGTTAGCACCCTTTGGAACCCTAAAAAGTAGCCTATGTTCTCCGCCAAGACCCAGTCTATCTCCATACCAAAATTCATCAACATTGGTTCAGCGGTTTAGCCGTGAAAAGGTAACAGACAGAGTTACTTTCGTTTATAATATAATAGATTGAATAGGACGGACAAACATTTTCCTATCCATATCTGTAATGTTATTTTTTACGATAATTTATTGATGTATGATATATTTATTACTTGCCCATCCATACCTACAACAAACGCAATAAAGCGACTCCATTGTTTTGACAAGCAATGTATTCCCACTGTCGGCCCAAGACCATGCTGCAAGTATATAACAGTAAGCGAAATAGGGAGTTTTTACAGAAATGACACGAATAACTATGAAATGACAAGAGATGACACAAAATGACAAGAGATGACACAAAATGACAAGAGATGAAAAGAAATTACACAAGACAAGGAAAAGCAAACGAAAATCACGCTGCAGTGCAGGTCGTAGGTTCGATTCCTGCCCAGGACATGCATTTGTGTGCATGAACATGTCCGCATGTCCCGAGTCTAGGTGTAATTAAGTGTATATTTAGTTTGTATTTACAAACAAAAAGTAGTATATGTAGTAATATCAGTTATCTGGTTTCCATAGTACAAGCTCTGCTTAGTTTGGGATCAGGTAGTCATGTGTAAAAGAATTTCCAAGGATATTTATTTATTTATCATAGGCGTCGGCGGACTGTAAATACTGTACTGTACCTGTAATGTGGCACGACCGTAATATTTTTTCGTAATATTTTTTAAAAAATCCTTCACAGGTCCGACGTCGAACAAGTCCGAGCGGACACTGACAATACAAAGTTAGAGAGAGACATGGTTAGTTCAAGTAATTAAAATGTGAGATGGCGATATTGTGCGCGCGCTCGGAAATAAACAACGTAGGCGCCAAACCACATTTACTTGAATTAAAAAAAAACTACTTCATGAATTAAAATATGGTTGAAGGGTAGTTTAGATATCATTATTTGCTATGTTTTAGAAATAATTTCGTGATCTAAATCGTAAAAACATCGTGGTAGCAAGGAAAATTGTAAATAATTAGAGCTCATTTCATAATTTTTTTTTATCGAGAAAATTTCATCAAATCGTGATTTGGATTTAAAGATACTCAAGATAATATAGTCAAAAATCATACATCTAAATATAAGATTCCTAGTCCACATACTTACTTAAAGAAAAAGTAGAATAGAAAATCAACCAAATTTCGAACCCTCCTCTTAATTGGCGGTCACCTGCCGGCCTGCTCCTTATTGGACCCAGCTTTCACAACATTCAGATAAAACTTAAATTTCAACAACAAAATCAACAAACTATACCTAATATTAATTTTTAAAATATAGTGAAATAAGTCTATGTAAAAAAAAAAAATTAACTAATATTTCGGTATTAAAATAATCAGCACATCAGCATCACACAATAAGCAAAACATTGGAGTACCTACCTAGTATTTAAAAATTGGCCTATACTATTGATATTTGATACTTACCTATGAACTAGTACTGCAACCAGAGGGTTTAAATTTTGATTAAGACTGATTAGCCAATAATAAATAGGCAATAAAAAATATCTCCTAGGGTTAAACGTTCGTTCGTGACCGGAACAAGCCGGGCGGCCGCGGTCACTCGATTAATGCCAGCATTAATCTCGGCTGGAGCGGCCGGGCGACCGGGCGGCCGGGGGCCAAATTTATGCCGTCCTTTTGACAATTGATGAGGGAGGACATGGCGCGCGTATTTTAAACAACAAATACCCGCAGGTGCGATTGAAGTAGATACGCGGAATATTAGAATAAAATATTATGTTGCTTAATCTGGAATCCACAAATTTAGGATTTGTTCAACACTTTATCCATATCTTAAGTGCTAAAATGTGACGTTACGCAAAATTGTTTGCTATTTATTTATTTTTAAATGTTACCAAACATTGTAGAAAAACACTTCAAAAAACTATGTCGTTTTACGAAATCCTTTTTGTGGTGGTATTCCCCGGTCCTTGAGCACGTGAAAGCGACTGCCTGAAACACCAAAAGTTGTGCACCGATATTCATCGCACTAGCCAAATGCAATTCAAGGGTATCAGTGCTTCAATTTTTATACCATCATATTTAAAAGTCGAAGGCTGTATCCTTTCATAGTAAGCACTCCATCATACATTTACTGATTCATATTTTAAATGCAGAAATTACAAATTAAATTAATTTTGTGGCTATACGCTGTGTGTAATCGTTCCTAATGAGTGGTCGTGAACGGTCGGCCTGCGAGCTAGGCATGCGTGAGCCGCCCGCCCTGCTCGTGACGGCCGCCCGCGAATATTAATTCACCGGCACATCCAGAGCATCATCCGCTCCCTTGGACTTAGTAGATAATAATATAATATACAAATTCCCTATTGTTTTGCGCTCGAGCAATCAGTTTTGACGTCTGACCATGTAGGCTTATAACTTGTAAACGCAGCCGACGGAGATTTTTTTTTTCACGAACAAGTACTCTTACATTTTGCGAACTGAATGACTGCCTCTACAAGTCCCAAGCGGCCTCACCCGAACAATCAGTTAAGACGTTATGTCTACGTGGTCAGTTGTTAAAAACCAATTGCTAAAGCATGCCGCTTGGCACTTGTCGACGCAACAAATTAAGTAAATGAGACCACGCCAATTCATCATTACCATAAATTTTAATGGTACTCCTCATAATAACAGGTCCAGTTGTGATTACTAATTTACAATTATGTCATTCAATATCAACATGTTACGATAATACATTCAAAAACATTCTGTCATTATTTGAGTTGAAACAACAATAGCTGAGGGCAAACAATTATCATCAAAAACTAATTAAAGCCTGTACTATATTAGTTTTGTGTGCAAAATTATTAATTCCTCGCTGACGCAGGCCCATCGCAGTACTGATACGGAATAAATTTTCAACTTAATTTAACTATACAAACACAAAGGGCCGAACGAAAGGGACCAACTTAATTTCAGTATTGAGGTGGAAACTAATGATAAGGTAGTTTGCTCACTGTACACGCGAATGTATAAATAGTGCGGGGAAACGACGTTTGTTTTAGAAACGGTGTATTAATAATCAGGGGACACAGGGATGATACTTGATTGGGGAAGACATGTATGCGATCTACAAAACAAATAATGTCTAGGTTATCTTTCCCTAGATTATTGTTAGTCGGTTGGACCTATGATGGATGGTTATCTTTGACTAGGATAGTTCATGCATGTTATCTACCTGCGTAAAATGCTTGAGAAATATTAAAAAACCGGACAAAAATAAATATTAAAAGTACTTAAACAAAAACTGGATTAAAACCCCTTTTATTTCTCACTTTGTTGTATGTATTAAACCGGTTCTATCCAGACAATTCTGGATACAAATCCAGATATTTTTTAAATAACAATTTCACATTATGTGCCACATCCATTCGCTTATACATTCAGTTGCAAAACATTTGGACGCGAGACGCGTCGCGTCGCTCCGGCTGCGATTTCGCGCTCGACTGTTTCACCCGCATCTGCCGCTGTCGCTGCCGCTGGGACACACAAACTTTACTAACCTACACTAACAAACAACTTAAATTTAGAAAAATATGATGAATTTTCATTTATCACCAATTTCTGTTGAGTCTAGGCAAACACGAATATAGGAGAGGCACTTAAAACCTGCGTATAATGACCTACATGGTGGGCTGGTGAGTTGAGATGAGTGTATTTCAGTGTTCGCCTCGGCCAACATTTGTAGGTAATGTCTAATTAATTAAACGTCTTATAGTTTTTCCATGCTGACCGAAGTCAATTTTATACCCAATTTGTAAGTACTTAAGCACAATTACAAATGAATTAGGTACTCTGCATCTTTATTCTATGATGAACAGTAAACCCAGAAACTTTTTTGACAACAGTCCTCGTTGAAATTGCACTCTGTAACATGAAGCTTAATATCGGACGTCAATCAATGCGACTTTTTCGCCGGGATCATCCGGTATCGGTAATCAAACAGGTACAGTCAAAGGTCGTAATTTAATCAACGTGGGCGCAGTGGTTCCGTCTGCGCTTGATAGTCGCAGTTATTAAACCGCAGACTGTCATGTTCAATTTACAACGTAACGTGCGCGAGTATGCGACCAGCGACCGGATCATCGCCGCGGTCAGATTAATAATGAAGTTAATACGGTTAGAGCAAAGCAAAACCATATTGGACATCAATTTGAGTAAATACTTTAATTATTAATTTATACGCAGTCTAACTACATCCTCCATCACCATGAGTGGAAATCTCGGAGCAAGGAGAATTCTCGGAACGAAATTGCGCCTGATCAAAGACTTTACCAAGAAAGACCCGTGACCTTCCAAAATAGTTTGTACTACTAAACGAAGTCCATGGACACAGTATGAATCAGTCGCTCGCGGAAAATAATGTTGGAAACATGTCGATACGGCTCATCTTCTGGTGTATAATTTCTCTGTGTAGTGGTGCACCGCCGGCGCCGCCGCCTCTTTTAAGGTGATACAAATGTTCAACTGGGTGGGTCTAAGTAAATGGTTTGATGAAGCAGCTGGCTTATGTGCAATATAAAGTATACAACATTAAACCTCATATGGTCGGGAATAAAATGGCTTAGCCGATTTACTTTAAATGTTACCAAATTTTGTAGAAATCGATTTCAAAATATGAAATTGTCAACCTTAATCGTAAATGTTCTCCATAGCAACTGAACAGATTTACGTGAAACCTATACCAGAAAAATTGTCAAGACTTGTCTAAGAATCCGTGGATCCAAGATTTAATTTTAGTCATTTTATTTAAAAAATAATCAATAATAACCTTAAATATGCGACAAACGTCATGGGTCATCATGACTTGGCCGGCAAAATGTTCCTGGCAGTAGCGCAATGGCGCCGTTGAAAGCTGGACGTGCGCGCAAATTTTTGCGTGAAATTCGTAAAAATGTTACGTCTTCTTAGCTTTTTATGAATTAAATCACGTTTTAAATAGTTTAAATATAATATTGAACATATTTTTTAGAATATTATATGCTTACAAATATTTTTAAATTAATATTTATGTCAGTGACGCGTTTTGTTGTCATCATAGATTATGAATAATATAGAATGATGAATAGGTATATGATTAAAAAGCATAATCCTCTAAAAACCGCTTACCTACTTTCTAATCTTATTGTCTTGCCTAACAACAACAACAGGTTGGGCTAACAATCAGAAGGTCCCAGGTTCGATCACCGGTGGGGCATGCACCAATGGATGAATTTTCATCTATGTGCATAATTTACAGTTCGCTGACGGTGAGGGAAAACATCGTGAGGAAACCTACCTATCCCTCGGGATTAGGTAATAGTCAGTTCCTGTATACACGGCGACAAGGTTCACCACCTGTCACGTTGGGTTCTGACTATCTGGTGAAACGTGGGCTTTGAGTTGGTTAATCCCTCCACAATGTGGTGGTGTATGGCCACTCACGCCTCTGACTACCCCCGAATGGGGATAAAAGTCGTGACGTTACATTTAATTTTTTCATAGTTTTTGTCTTACCTATGATATCTTTTTATACCACTGAGTTGCTACACAAACTTGTTTTTTTTTGGCGGGAAGTGGCGAAGTGCAATATTGAAAATCTATATTATTATAGGTAGGTACTTGACACTGGCTATATGCGACAAGAAAAGCCAAGACAAAAAAACATGCGTACGGCCCGCCTGATGTTAAGCGTGTTTCAGTTGATGTTATTCATACTACTTAATATTAGTGATACGAAATTATTTTTGTTTGCTTATTTTTAAGCTGGACTAACCACCGTTTGGTGGGGTAGTACCACCCTCTCATAGAAGATCGGCGTAAAGCAGCTATTACAGCTGCGTTTCGTACGATGAGTGAGAGAGCCGTAAGCCCAAACCCCCCCCCCCCCCTTCCCTTCAGGTCGGCAATGTTTACTATATGTTTAGTTTTATTGAGCATCAGGATTAAGTTGGGAGACCGGAGTTCAATGCTCGACATTACTAAACCATACATCAAATAAACATCACAGCTTCTTAGGGATGGGTCCAAATTTAATATGCAGCTAAATTTGCAGTGCTAAATTTATTTAGTGTCATCACCTGTTAAATATTTTTTTAGAAATGTAACGTCACACTTTTTATCCCCATTCGGGGGTAGTCAGAGGCTTGAGTGGATATACACCACCCCATTGTAGAGATATTAACCAACTCAAAGCCCACGTTTATACAGGGTGAATTTTTCAAGTGTGCGTGGATGGCCAATTCCGAAACTATAAGGAATATCGAAAGGTACTCAAAGAAGTCTCGGGGCCGATTTTGGTGAAAACTAAAACTGCATCATTGGATTTTTGAAAAAAACTAAATTCGTAGCCAGGAATCGAACTAGTTGATTTCGAACTAGTTGAAAAAACCACTTACTTTATTATTACACCATTCGATAGTGTCGCTGATAAGGAACGAATTCTGGGAAGTAATGACATACGGCAAACTTAATAAAAACGGAGTTTTTTAATAAACTGCTGCATATTTTCAAGTTGACTGTAATAAGTCATACGTACATTACCTTTACCTTGTTCGAAATTATGCTCAATATTTTTATTTATTTACCTTCGCAGCGCAGTCATCTTCACAACATTATGTTCTAATTACAAATTTTCAATCATTTTTGAACAATTAATCAGTTTAGGTTTAATAGTTAGGTAACTTAAGATAAATAGTATTTTGTTTAAAATTAGCTCTTTACTTAAGTTTACCGTAAAAACAATATTCGTAGCCAGGAATCAAACTAGTTGATTTATAATAAAAAACCAAATACTGTATTATTACAGCATGCGATAGTGTCGCTGATAAGAAACTAATTTTGAGAAGTAATTACAATTTTCATCAAAATCAGCCCCGAGATTCTTTTGAGTACTTTTCGATATCACTCATAGTTTCGGAGTTGGCCATCCACGCACACTTGAAAAATTCACCTGTATAGTCAGAACCCAACGTGACAGGGGGTGAATCTTGTCGCCGTGTATACAGGAACTGACTATTACCTAATCCCGAGGGATAGGTAGGTTTCGTCACGATGTTTTCTCTCGCCGTCAGCGAACTGTAAATTATGCACAAAGATGAAAATTCATCCATTGGTGCATGCCCCAACGGGGATCGAGCCTGGGACCTTTTGATTGTTAGCCCAACCTGTTCACCACAGTCGCTTGCAGTGCAGTTGTTATCCCGAGATTCGAGTCTCCATGATTTTCCCTGTTTTCGGAACAATACCCACTTAGGTGTTGTAATTATTATGTATTGTTCCGAAAACTGGCAAAGTGGAAGCTCGAAGAACCCCAGCGAGACAGTGGAGCACATCTTGCTTCATTGCCCTGTATTTGCACGCCAAAGATATGATGCACACACAAACATAATAAAATTTGTACGGAACCTTCAGAGCACGAGTCCTACTTGCACTTGTCCGGTTTTAATTTGTAATGAGTAGCCCGAATACAAATTTTCATGTCTCTAGCTTCAGAAAAATTGGGACGCCTATACAAACTTGCACCCCCTATTTTACACCGTTAGAGGTGAAATGATCAAAAACGCTGAAATTACTATTCTTAGTTAATAAGAAGCCTAAATACAAATTTTCTTGTGCCTAGCTTTAGACAAATTGGAACCCCCATATAAACTTCCACCCCTTATTTTACCCTCTTGGGGGTAGAATTTTCAAAAGCGCTGAATTTACTATTTTGTATTTGTATAAGTAGCCTAAATAGAAATTTTCATGTTTCTAACTTCAGAAATGAGGGAATTCCATACAAACTTCCACCCCTTATTTTACCCCCTTAGGGTAAGAATTTTCCAAAATCCTTCCTTTGCTCTTCTTTTACGCTATGAAAGGTACCTACTGTCCCAATTTCATATTTGTATCACCAGCGGTTTGGGCTGTGCACGTTTTGACGGACGGACAGATAGACAGACGGACAAAAAAGTCATTCTATAAGGGTTCCGTTTTTTCCTTCTGAGGTACGGAACCCTAAAAACTCACAAAACGAGGCGTTTTGTGGAGCAAGTATTTTATTTTTAATTATACCATATATTATTATTATCATGGAGCTGCTCCAGACCCATGGCTCTGGCTTGAAAATCTTGACCTTACATGAAAATTAGTACCTATTTCGGCTACTCAGGCTACAAATACAAATATTCATGTCTCTAGCTTCAGAAAAACTGGGACTATCCATAGATACTTTCTCCCCTTAATTGTTGAATTCTCAAAAATCCTTCCTGTGGTCTTCTTCTACGCTATAAAAAGTTAAAATTTCATGTTTCTAACCCAAGCGGTTTAGGCTGTGCACGTTTTGACAGACGGACAGATAGACTGGCGGGTGAAACAGTGATCCTATGAGGGTTGCATGCATGCCCGGCATGCGTTGCATTGCCACTCCATCCGTCCGTCATCCTCCATCAATACATCAGTCAAATAAGGGGTAACCTTTTCCAAAAATGTGCGCGTACTAGGTCGCAGGCACAGCTAGTAACTAATAAGGATTAGTACTACTTTTATTTCAGTTATTACCCGATGTAGTCAATAATTTTTCTTGTTTTCAGTTATTTTGAATTTTAAGTTGTTTTAATTTTACTTATTTTTTCCTATAATATTAAACATTTAAATTATGTACTAGTCTTTTTTTAAGTAGTACTACCTATTACCCAGTGTTGGGCAAAATAAAAATTTCAGAACAATTAAAAATTAACAGTTAGTGAGCTTTTATTTACAATATCAACAAAATAACAATAAAAAAGATTACAAAGAAAAAATAACCTACCCACCTATTAATAAAAATGTAGTACTTAAATTGTACTTAAGATTTAGTGAAAATTTTCCTTTACGAAGTTACCCTTATACGACTAAATAAAAGTAGGCAATATACGAATTTAGTATATGAGTCACTTCTGTTTTTGATTTATCATGTCGTCTTTTTGATGTATCGTGGCGTATCGAAAATTCTAAATTCAAAAAATTCAACTAGCGGTCCTACGACATTGTTTGAGCAAAAAGCGGTCAACCTCGAGCTGTCAGTTGCAATGGTTCCAGCCTTAAGGTATGATTGCGACCGAATGACGTCTGCTGTCTGCCGCGTTCGGACGCACCAATTGACCATTAGCATACCACAATAGCACTGCCACCATACCCATATCATACCCACGGTAAAAAAGTTGCTTAGTTTGTAGTACCATACAGTTGATGTTCGTTTTATTTTGGGTAGAGTAGAAGGCGTTTATTCAGGCAGGACTGATTTTACAAGCAAGCTTTAAATTCTTTTGTCTGTTCACTCATTCCACAAACTCTCAGTCGAATGTTTCAAATATAATATCGCGGAAAACGTATGTAATTACTTTCAGTCGTACATTTACAGTTTATTAGTTCCACTGAAAGTTAGCCGAGCTTAGTTCGAGATACATTTTCATTCGGCAGAGGCGACGCCCGGGGATGTAATTAATAAAGCTAATATGATTAGTAGCTCTTCTCTTACGACTGTCTGTGTAAATGTTTGCGAGTGTTGCTTAGTAGTGTTTTATTTGTAGCTCAAATACTATTGGGGACATTTCTAGGTGTAAAAGATTTTTATTTATCAACTAGTGCCCGCGACTTTTACGCGTGGAATTTAACAAAAAAATATTATTATTGTTTGCTAAAATAAAAGTATCCTAAGTTACTCCTAATAATATCAGCTATCGACCAGTGAAAATCCCGTCAAAATCGGTCTAGCCGTCGTCGTTTTGTAGGCTACAGAGGAGAACCGAAGTGCACCCATATTTTGCCGATTGTATTTTAAGCTGAGGTCTCTTTATTATTAACTTAGGAGATCACAGTTCTCAGCTCCTGAGACCGTAGAAAGAAAGCGTAAATTTCATCAAACACGAAAACGTAGCGAGTAAATATGCAACCAGTGGATAAATTGTTAACCACCCTAAAAGTAATTAAAATGCATGTTCAAATAAACTAGAGTGAAGTATTACATTTTTACTGCGGAACAATTGTCGCCGATCGCCGGGGGCCAGTGTCCGGCCGGTCAATTACAGGCCTCATATCGCTTGCCCAAGGGCGCCTAGCTGCCGCGTGACATATCACTGGTATTATTTTCAGAAGTCAGGGAATTATGTTGTATTTAATTTATTTCGACTTAATATCTTTTGTCTCCATTTTTGTCGTATTTCACATTGAAAGTGACAAACATGAACCGAACCCGAAATAAAAAAAGCAGATTTTCAGATTTTTGAATTTGTTGTTTTGCTTGAGATTCATCGCCATTAGGGGTCATCCATATATTACGTCACACGGAAAGGGGGGAGGGGGTCGACGAAATGTGACATTGTGTGACAAGGGGGTGGGAGGGGTCCTAAGTTTTGTGACGTCACATTTAAAAATCCAATATATCTGAGTATTAAAACCGAAATTTTAATTGTTAACGAAATTTTTTGAAAAATTCTTAAAATTTTAAAAATATGTGACGTCACACAGGGAGGGGGGAGTCTCGCAAATGTGACCAGCTGTGACAAGGAGGGGAGGGGTCTAAAAATCATGAAATTCGTGTGACGTAATTTATGGATGGCCCCTTAGATGTAACAACCTCTAAAAGCAGAAGTAGAGACATCAAAAGACTTAGCAAGGTATAATCAGTAAACGTAAAGTTCCGTTTTGAAAACCATTACATAAATAAATAGGTAACTTTACTCTTAAAATCACAATACCTAATCAAACCGTTTGTTTATTACAACCGCAAAACGAAACGCAACTAAATCACGTTCCTCTCTCAAACTATATATCACGAGCTAAGACTAGTTTGGGAATTAAGCTACAATTAAATGGTCGTAAATTCGAAGTTTGGGCTCGGGTCACTTCAGGGAGCGCGGGGCAATTTATCAATTATTTACGCCAGCCGGTCCCCGCGCGGCGGCGGCGTCTGCCGTCACCTCCCGGCCTACCACTGGTCCACCAATTTGTTGATTGACGGCTGCGATATTGAAAATTACTCGGGTTACATGCCCTGAAAGCAGGATTCGGTTTTGTATTCACAGATCTATGAAGGAAGGTTCACATTTTAATATTTCAGTATAGTCAAATCTTGTATTTGCAGATATCTGTAGACCGACACTGAAAGATTTTCAAAGATGATACTGAGGCAGACATTATACAAATACATATGTCCATTTTTGTATACATTATATGTAGGTATATGTACAAGACTGAAAATCCAAAATTCTGAATCCGGATGTAGACCTGAAGTATTTATATTATACTAATAATCTTTGAACGCACCAAAGTTCTCCTCCTTCGAGCTACCAACTCCTTTAGCTTGACACACATATATACATTATGAATTAACAAAAGGTAGTGCAACATCTGAGCCCAGAGGCCATCAGTCACTTAGCGGAGTACGGGCTGGTCCCGCGCCGTGGTCGCCGCATCGATCTCCGTCAACCGCAGTTTGGGCTGGGTCTTGAGTCAAGAGTCTAAGACGGAACACAGCTGATGTGCCGAGGAATGATACTAATGTGAGTGTGGACACGCTTATAATGAGGCAAATTGACGATAATGGACTAGAAGATAGGTATGGACCATAGGTATGAACATTTAAAGATGGACTTGCTTGCAGACTTAAATGGAAATAAATGGTTACTAAAAATAATAATAAAGTAGCTAGGTAACTTTTGGTTAATTTAGGTATAACCACGGCTTTTCTCTGCTTCATGGATATAAGCTATCCGCTCAATAATAGGTATCACAAAGTAAAAAAATATTAGTTAATGGCTTAAACTTTTTGTTTATGGCCTCATGGAGATAAAACACCGCTTACTTAAACAAACATCTCCATACAGCACAAACATAATATTTACGACCTAATTAAGATGTGGCGAGTTGAATGGGCAAATAGCTCCTTAGCTGCAAATGTTGCCTTGATTTACGCACTCATTCGTTATCGTTCTGTTGCACCTATTGTGGAACTTAGATCCGGGAATTAAATTGGCGACTGTAAGGTGTAGCTGTACCTTAATGTTATAAAGTTTAAAACGTCACAATATGAGAGAATAGGTGCACTATATTAGAAAGTTGTTTTATTAAAAAATACAGTTTGAAAAACCAATGTATATAGAACAACATTTCTATAAATTAGGGAATTCAGAGCGCTTTTTATCAACAATTAATGCAGCATCAGAACTTGTCAGAGGCTTGCAGAGAAAAGGATAGTTCAGATATATTCTGGACCTTGATCAATAATATTGGATTGGCAAAAATAAACTCTTTGAGTGAATTAATAACACTTAGTTCATAAGTTCCAAAGGTTGGTCTAATCCTGTCGCACTAAAATCGACACCTAAAAATACTTACGTACTAAGTACGTTAGTATCATACTTGGTTACATCATTTGGCAGACTATGTAACGAGTAGGTAGGTATAACATTACTTCAAAGTTCTCAAAGCAAAGAATTACGCACTTTAAAGATTATTCGCGTAATATGAGGAGCTTAAATCACTTTCGCAACCCGTTAAGAACAGATTTGATCTGTAAACGACGGCCCGTCAGCTGTTGAGCCGGCTCTTTTATACGAATCGTTCAAACAGAGGAGAGGCGTCGGAGCTGACTTAACCCTTTTGTTCCTTAATTCCTCAGATGAACGCTGCGCTTTCTTGGTGTATGTACACTGCTGGGTACAATGGAGACGTCTAATATTCGTTAAGTACCTAGATATTATTTACAGAATAAAAACGTTATGCCTGGCATGCCTCGCCCGAGCACTCATATTATGTCTCTGCGATCCGACGTCAAAACTGAGTGCTCGGGCGTGGCATGCGCCTGATGTAGACGCAGCCATTGCCTTTACTTTTAATAAGTTATATTATTTTATTACAGTGGGAAAAACTGTTTATAGAGTCTCCTCGTTATTATCAAGGTCTTATTCAGGACTGTATGGGACAGAGTTCTGGGCTAGAGTTATTAAGTGGGATATCTTATCCAACACTTATGGGAATGTAATACCTAAGTAAACTTAATGTTTGCTGTTATTTCTTAATAGAGCAATGAACTTCTGAGATTGATTCTTATGATCAGATCTTGCGTTGTAGTTATACTTAGATGATGGTCACAAAAAAAATTATGATCTCTACATCACTCGGGCTAAGCCTGGAACTTTGGAAGGCTTGCGTAAAGGGGATGATAGAATTATTATTATATAAGAAAGCTACTGCAAATAATGTAAATGTAAATTGCAGTGTACGTTCACCGTAAGAGTCCCGTATTGTCTTGACGTCATCAGTCACGAAGAATGAAAACGGTAACAATACGGGATTAACAGTCGACGCGTTTATAAATATTCATTTTGGCTGTATTAATTCGAGAGCCTACTGGAGTTTGCGTTTTGTTTGCGCGACAGATGTGTTGACTTCTCACAGTTTGAGAATAATTATGGTTATATTATGAGCTGTATTCAATCTCACTTGATCAATAATATACGGAAGATAGCTGATTTTATGAAGAGTAACTTAGGCTACTTTTATTTATTCATTTTGTTAAATTCCACGCGTACGAATTGCGGGCACAGCTAGTCTAAAATAAAATAAATAGAGTTAGGTACTCTTATTATTGTTGTTAGTGTTTATTTATTTTATTTATTTATTTACGTAAGCCGAACGGCCTCAGGCCAATTACACGGACTACTAATCAACTACTAACTAACAACTATATAATAACCAGTCATGCATCTTTCTCGCAAAACTTCAAACACACTATCAAAATTCTCGCCCATTCATCCGCAAACAAATCTATCCTTGCGTCCGAATCCAGGAGCCCGTTTAGCGCTATGAGGGTGCGCGGTACAGGCGATGTAGCTCGAGCTACAGTATGGCAAGAGGGGACTGCGAACAACTCATGCTTCCTGACGCGGTTGTAGTTGCCAGGTGCGAAGAGTCGGAGCAGCGCGCTAAGTAGATCAGGTGCATCGATCCTTCCACACATAATTTTTACCGCGGTTATAATCTGGCCAAATGCTCTTCTGACTTCGAGTGAATTGAAGCCCAGACAACCCAGTAAGAATTTGGTGGGGTAAAGATATGGGTAGTATCCGTGGACACGCTTGTACAGAAATCTAAGAAAGACTTTTTGAACTTTTTCCAGTAAAAGGGTGTATTTAGACTCGTGTGGGTTCCAGATAGAGGCACTAGTTTCCAACTTGCTTCGAACCAACGCACTATATATAATTCGGATGACAGAGCTATTTCGAAATTCGCGTGCGTTTCTCAATACAAAACC
Source organism: Drymonia ruficornis (assembly GCA_947859195.1). Lineage (NCBI taxonomy): Eukaryota > Metazoa > Arthropoda > Insecta > Lepidoptera > Notodontidae > Drymonia > Drymonia ruficornis. The sequence continues at coordinate 9,079,103 of OX401910.1, read as the reverse complement.
TAACCTCTTATAGGACTCTTTAGCGAGTGCGATAATATGCTCGTGGAAGGTTAGCTTTTGGTCAAAAGTGACACCCAGGTCCTTCATGGTCGTTGATCTAGGTATACTTGAAATATTTAACTTGTAATCGAAAGTTACTGGGTGCCGCTTTCGACCAAAAGTCATTGCGTGACATTTAGCCAAGTTAAATTCCATTTTGTTTTCAACGCTCCACGAGTACACCGCGTCGATGTCACGCTGAAGTGCTAGGCAATCTGCCTCAGTTTTAACTTCGGCATACAACTTTAGGTCGTCTGCATAAAGTAAGCATTTCGCGTGGCTCAAGACTGCAGGAAGATCATTGACCATCAGGATAAATAGTAAGGGCCCCAGTATTGACCCCTGACTTACCCCGGAACGCGTATGGTAGGGACTAGACTCGAAGATGCCTAACCTAACAAACTGCTGGCGATCTCGCAGATAGTCTGCGAAAAGACTGAGGAGTCTGGGGGCAAAGCCTATGGAGCAGAGTTTTGATAGTAAGATATCATTATTGACCATATCAAACGCTTTCCGAAAATCAAAGTATACAACATCGACTTGAGACCCGTGGTCTAATTGAGTGGAGATATAATCAACAAGAGTTAGTAGATTACTATTGACAGACCTCTTGCTTCTAAAGCCGTGTTGCTCATTACATAAATAGTTGGCAACCTGTGTGTGTTATGCTTTTGTGTAATATGCTCTCGAACACTTTGGCGGGAGAGGATAAAATCGCAATGGGACGGTATTCTTCGACGGCTGATTTGTTGGAACCTTTAGGGATTGGGGTGACCCTTGAAAGTTTCCACTGGGAGGGATACATACCGGTATTTAAAGCTAAGTTGAGAATGTGACAGAGGGGCTCGGTTAAATGTTTTTGCGTATATTTGAGCAAACATGGGGGAATATAGTCTGGACCTATGGAGCTATTCTTCTTTAATTTTTTAATACCATACAGAATGTCATCAGGTGTGAAATCAAATATATATACATAATTAGCATCCTTGGAGGTGTTCTGAGCATTGATTTGTTCGACACTTAGGTGTGGAATGTCAGAAAGAAAGACGCTCGAAAAATAGTCTGCAAAAGCCTCGGCGGCCTGAATTCCGGAGAAAGCATTACCGTTACGCGTTACATTTGGTTCAAATCCTCCTTTGGAACGCATATTGGAAATATGTTGCCAAAACTCACGAGGATTGATTTTTATGTTGTTTTCTATGCGCCTTAGGTAACAAGAGTAGGCGTCGCTTATTCGAGTCTTTAAGGATGCTCTGAGGTTTGAGTATGATTTATAATCGCAGTCCTGACGCATGCGTTTCCAAATAGCGTGCAATTTAATTTTGTAGCGAATGTCACGGATAATATCGTGCGAGAACCAAGTGGGATAGCGCCTGCCTGAAACTTTGGGTCGCCGTTTCTTGGGTATGCAGATGTTAAAAATATTATAAATGATGCTGTAAAAATATTGAGTAGCGGTGTGAACGTCGGTCGCTTCCATAACTTTACCCCACGGATTCGCAGATATTAAAGAAAGGAGTTGTTCGTAATCACATTTTGCAAAATTCCAATCCTTTGCAGGATTTATATTACTAGGCTCGATAAAATCCGAGCAATGAACTGCATTGATTTTTACCTCAATGTCCAGGGGTGGATGATACTCGTCTGGAGGCACAATTCCCTCAGTAGCCAATATTAGTGTTTCCTGCGCAACGGCAACGCTCTCCTGGACCAGCACAATATCTAACATTCCTCCATACGAATTATACACATCATTCTTCTCAGTCAAACCACAATAGGATAAAAAATAACAGTAATAGTTTTTGACACATAACGAGGCACTGTTCAGGTTAATATCACCCAAAATTATTACAGGACAATTAATGTCATTAATAAATGTTTCTACTTTACAGAACCATTCCATAAAATCTTCGTTCTTGGAGCTAGGTTTTAAATATACAACACATAGATAGATCGTGCGACCGCGCCACAGAAAGCTTGCCCAGAGGTCCTCGCCGCCATCAGTCTCTAGCTCAGGTCGCCGGCTCAAAGCTATGGGTGGGCGCGCAGCTACCAGCACGCCTCCGCACGGAGTATTCCTGTCACGCCGTAACACGTTCCAATCACCCACCATAAGTTCTGCGTCTTCAACCGAGCTGCTGAGAAAAGTTTCTGTGACAGCGACAAGATTATGTTCCTCTGACCCTAAACGATTCCTCCATGTGCTGAGCTTCGTATTAAGGCCCCGTACATTTTGGTACAAAATGTTTAATGGGGTGCATTTATTTGGTGGTGGTTGGGGCACGAAAAGTTTGGGTAGGTGAAGATATGTTTAGGAAGTTTGGTATTTTTCTTCCAGTTGATGGGTAGTTAACCCAGGGTTTGATTCTGGCATTTACAGGCCAAACATCCGTTGAGTAAATTTTCTCAAAGTAATCCAAGGGAACCCCAATCTTGTACGACTTATAGTTTCTTGTCACCCTTGGGGTGATCTCGTCAACAGTGCACGTACCAGTGGGGCATAATTGGCGCAGGTAGTCCTGTATTTCGATTGCGGTGGATGCCATGTTCCAGAGGTGCAGGAATCTCCGCGCCTCTACTGCTTTGAGGGATGTCACCGCAGGTCCGGCGGCGCCATACAGGGACGCTAACCGGCGAGGTTTCTTCCTCCTTACCTCGGTCCACTCACCAGTATCATTTTGCGGTTGGGCGAGCAGGTTGGGTTGGTTGACCTGGTGTAAAGGCGGCGGTTCTGCGGTATCATTCTGCGGTTGGGCGGGCTGGTTGGGTTGGTTGAGCTGGTCTAAAGGCGATGGTTTTGCCGTTTTCATGGTGGCTTTCTGTTTGGCAATATTAGTTTTGGTAGTTGTCACAGGTTGGTTTGGCAAAACAGCATTTATGGGTCCATGGAGTTGGGTTAAGGATGGAGTTGTGGCATTTCCAGAAATGAAACTAGAGCCTTCGTAAGATTTTAGCTTGTTATTTAATGAATCCACTTGACCCGCATAGCTGTCTAGTTTAGCTTCGTATCTTGTTATTAACGACATAGCCTTTAAAAGTTGACCGCCAAGTGTCTCCATGTCTTGGCGCAAAATACGTATCTCCAGAGAGAGTTCATGGATCTCATAATCCTGCAGAGTTTCGTCGTTAGCGGGAGCTGGAGCAGCAACTTTCGACCGGATAGTAACATTGGGATCACGACTACCTTTAGAGACTCCTACTGAGGTAAAGCTGTTATCGCCCCCTTTTTTCAAAATACAGCGGCATTCTGGGCAGACCCATATTTCAACATCATCTTCAGATATTTTTCCCCCACCAGTGCACAGACGGTGGTATAGTTTATTGCAGGTAGGAATAGTGCATTGTAAAGTAGTGTCGTCATCCGTAAAGATATTATAACAAGCGGCACAATTCATTATGGATATTACGCGCGGTGCTTTCGTTTGCGTAAGATACCAATAGTAACCAGTGGTAACAGTTGTTTATTATTTAAATGTCAATAAAAATTTCGATGTTTTCACCAATTTGCTTCTTCGGAGCCCACAGTCCGATTTTTACGAAACAAACGTCACTATAAAGATATTTTCATTACCAACACGCACAATTAATTGTTAATTTAATCATTTAAATATAGTATTCTATTTTAGTTCTACGGTCTTTATACCATCAGTTAATGTTTGAATTTGGTTAGCGATATTACCCTAGGCTTCTCCATTAACAATTAAACACCATTTAATATCCAGAGTCTTTTATTCAACATCTGTTCCTTAAGTCAGATTCATATCGCAAAAGGTAGGTCTTCCGCTCCTCTATAATTCTATAGGTATGTATAAGATAGACGCATCTCACCAGTAGCTCGTAGATATAATTTAAACTTTTTTTTACGCATTTTACACAAACTAGTCTCCGGTAAAGGTGTGAGCACATTAGCCAAGCTCGTCGCTGGCCGCGCCATAGTGAGCTAGTGGAGCGCACTATCGCGGTATCTTCACGCTTCGCCGAGCGGAAGCCTTCTGCTCCATCAGACGCGTCGATTGCTTCACGCACTTGATGGTAACACACAGCCACTATTTAAGTTAGTACCTACAATAGTTTCAATTTACATTTGCTATTTTTCTCCATAGAAATGGCATTTCAAACGGATGGGAACGGTTGAAAACGGTCGAATGGATGGACTCACTTTCGCTAATTCGTCACATGGTGTAACTAGTCACTGTCTGACTGTTTTATTCCAAACTCGCAGAAGATGTACAGTTAATCACAAAATAAAATTTGTCAGTACAACAAAAAAAAAAAAAAATTATTTGTTCTTAAAAAGCTCAAAGGTAAAGTTCAGTGTTAGTATTCAGTTAATATACTAACATTAATTACTATTAATCATTCCTTTTCAGGATACATATTTAACATATAACTGAAAAGGCAATTCGGTACTGCGGGAAAGAATAGTAATGCTCTCTATTTCTGAAATATGCGAATTAAGAAGATATCAGCATGGACTATTTATAATATTGAAGAGGAACGTAGTTACCTCCACCTTTTTGGGATTAAGTAAGTGATTTTAAGTAGGTAAGTACGTGTAGTATGTGTATACAAATCTATACTATTATGTACATACATCACTAATTCACTAATTCAACAGCCTCAATGAACAGATACGGCTGTGTCCAATAACCCGTGATTATCGCTGATTAAGACAATCAATAATTATAATAGTTACGCGTCATTAACAGACTATGAAGCACAGTGATACACCACACTAATACCAATATTGAATCAAGTATCTACATCAAGAGCAAGCTCGTTTATGACCGTGCACGACCTCCGATACTGTTTACAAATAATTAATTGTCGAATGCAACTGTGGCTGTTGATACTGGCATAATAAATGCTATGCCATATTCAAACCATTTATATATTTCTTACCACAAACCTCAGTCCCACGCAATACTCAACCATATAACTTGTGAAACAGAATTCAAAATACTGTGTAAAATGTATCCGATACGATGGTACTCTGTGATATGTTAACTAACAATTCTGAACAGACGAAGGTATATACGGAATTCAAAAAGGAATTAATTTTATTCATTGGGAAGTAGAGAATATATTGGCTTGGATTTGTTAAACAGTTTTGGCTGTGTCAGTACAGCACAACTCTTAAATAAAAGCATTCTAAATGGAACTTTAATAGTTGTTAAATTATGTTGAATATAGTTTGAAGGGTTGTCGCCAGTGTGTGAAATAGTCATGTATGCTCGGGGTGATACAGGGTGGTGGATTTTGTGCAACGCGTGCCCGTGAATAATGCGTCGCTAACGGCCGATTAATGTCCACCATGGGCCGATCGGCCGTTTTACTGCACATGCATAGGATTTTAAACCATATCTATAACTAAGATTAACTGATCATCCGCTGAATACTCAAGGTATAACAACTCATATTATGCCACTTTGTACAACTTTTTACTTATAATCAACTTTGGAGTTAAGATAGTCAGTAGATGCGTGCATTAATCATGCGTTAAATTGTATCATATTTATTACATCTCTCTCTTTTCTTTTTGTACTTGGGTACCTACCTAGGTTTAGGTATTAAATATAATTAAATAACACAGCGCAGACAAGAAATTAAGTGATCTTACTAATGCTACACCCTAGTTAGTAGATAACTATGGTAGTTAACTACCAGATATTGTCTGAGGATTAAAGTCGATGCCAAACTGTAAATCAATGAAGTCTGTCTAGTCAGGTTAATCAAATGTATCCACAGGGGCTCAGAATATGCAAGGGTACACTCACCATCACAACTCTACCTCGCAATAAGATTAGATGTAAATATTAGTAGGGTAGTCGTTTTACAACAAACTAAATAATTTTGTGAAGGAGACGCTACCAAGTCCCTACTTGAACTTAGTTGATTTCTATACATTGGGTTAATTATTTGCAACAAAATTAACACACTCTGTGCATGTAGTAGGTTTGGTACCTACCGTCTGCAAAAGACGTAAATTAGGCAAATTTTCTAATATTAAATTATTTAAAAAAACTAAAGTAGGTACGACATGTTTTTTGATAAATACAATTATTATGAAATATAGTTCTTTATATTTAATAATAACAAAGGCGGCATAAAGGTATTCATAATTAAACTTGATTAGTAAAACAAAACACAGAGTAAAAACAAAAGCCAATCGCAGGTATACCTAATAAGAATTTGATAGCAATCCCTTTTGTGTTCGTCTGTACGTAGTATCAGTGCGCCATGTGAGCACATTCCTGGCATACCGGCGCGCTGGCAGAGTTAAGGGATCATTGGCACAAACCTAATACGTCGACCGCACCGGGCTTACCTTAACAAACTACCTGAATGTACCTGTGTAGCTTACTAGAAACCTCTTAGTATGAAAATTGTACTTTAAAATTGATCATAATTTGAAAGGTAAATAGGTAACCATAGGTTAATAAAAGTTCCACGCGCGCATCTTAGCGAAAACCAAAATTAATCTATGTAGGTAACATTAGAAAATTGTTGAAGTGTACATGACAAATGAGCAACGCAATCCCGAATATATTTTTTCGATGCCAGGTACACCTAAATCTTTAAAATATAGGGTTCTTTGTAACGTCGACACAATAGCCCCATAAAGAGGCATCCCGACGACAGTGAAATATGACACTCATCATTTCAACACCATTTTTATGAGCACAATTTCTTTCGCATAAAAATAAAAATCGGTGCGTCTTTATAAAAACATCTCTTCAATTGTCATTCATGGCGTCGACGCGCGTATTTGTCACGCGGCATGTCGGTCGCGGGTCGCGTTCCAAATATAAAAATGCAATTTTAAACAAAAATCCTAGCGGCGGGATTCGATCCCTCACAATAAAAAATAAATGCGCGGCAAACGCAGAAACTTGCCACGCGCGGGATTGGAACTTTTTTATTTGAGCTGATATATTTTCCCACTTTTATCTACGGCTGTTTAACGTTGTGAATACGGCAATTCTTTTTTACTAAACGCTGGTTATTTTTTCTTGAATCAAATCGACTAACATGTACAACGCTATTATATCATAACAATATCATAGCTGTAATTACCCAGTTGTAAAAAGGAAATGTGGATTAAACTACAAATGAAATGCAAATCATAGGTAGAAACTTAATTAACTAAAAAATAATACTTAATAAAAAAAATACATTAATTAATATGACTCTACCTACCTAAAAAGATTGTAAAATAAACAAAAACACAATCATATCAAATCAAATTTATATTAACTTTCAACCAAAGAATTTATAATATTATGTCTATGCTTTCAACACACCTTCTGAAAAACTAATATAAGTAGCATTATTGAACTGTCACAATAAAATTAAACTTTATGATGTCATTTCAAAAAACACCGATATCAAAAATACAAATACAATCGCCAATAAATTTGATTCGCGGAATCAGAGCGCGCCTTCTCGCGGGGGGTTCCGTACACGAATTTGGTATTCACTGCGTCGTCAAGAAGACATCAGAGGCAAAGTAGCAAAATATTATAATAGCGTAATGGTGGCAGGTGCCGTTGTTCTATATTCTATAGGGATCCGCTTTACCTACACCATTGGTACCTAGTGATGGCAAAGATCGATCACTGGCTATCGACATTATTAAAAAGTCTATGTGTTTAATGAAAATTACCCCTCGTTTGCGGTGACAGTACATTTATAATTATTTAAAATGTTGTCTCTATTTTATGCTGTCAAGAAATAGGTACATACAGACAACAACATAAATCGGGAGTCCTTATTTTTTTGTAGGGCAAACTCGTTAGGCTTTATAGGTATTGCTATTTTAACTGAGTTGTTAAAATTACACTTAAAACATTTAAGTAGGTACCTATGGTATCTAATTGAGTACCGAGCTGCTTATCAGAAGAAACATACCTATTTAATTTCAACTTGCGAGCAATTCTACAAAAGCACTTAATACGAGAACAGTTGTAACGCAAACTGTCGAAACAGTACCTATATTATGTATCGATAAAATATACGCCCATCACTTCATCACTACAGCATCACCGTACAGCATCATAGCGCAGCATCGCTCAGGCACCGCACTAAGCGGGCTTTACACTGGCGACATGAAGCGACGTGACGTCACCGCTTCAGCCAACAACCATGAAACTTCGTGCGAGATCTCGCTGAGTTTTATTGCTCGTCGGATTGTCGTGTGCTTAGTTTTATTGCACTCCGGTGTTTAGATACCGCCCGCGCTTCGCCGTGAATGCCAAACACCACAGAATATTCATGTACTCGAAATCAACGCAGCCCCACTGCTTTTATTACTGTTCCAAAACTACGAACACCGTACTATCTACGTAATGTATTCAAAACATTTTTATACGGTAGTTATCATTGATGTATTATTTTAGCAGATATGACACCTCCTAACACTGCAATCACTAGACTTGGGCTCAGCTGCGGAGCACTACAGGCATCGAAGTTTACACATTTTTTATTGCACTCACTCACAATTCGACTATCAACTTAAGGGCGTTTTGATACAGTTGAGCCGTAATAGCAATACCGACATGTTTCGAACATTAGTTTTTGCGAACGACTGTATCGCACTGTGTCCATGGACTCCGTTTAGTACGACATACCTACTATTTCTTTCAGACACATGTATCCCTCTTTCTTGGTTATGTCTTTGGTAGTTATGAATTAATTTAAACCCACCGACAGCTTTGTTTACCCAAATAATGGTGATTAGCTAAAATGTATGAAAACGGCAATTAAGAATGAAAAATGATCATTACGCTCGTTTATAATTAAAAAGCGGAGACATGTATGCGTACTAGTCTGTTCCGACTTTGATTAATATTGGACGTGACAGTTCCGTGGTGGAAGGTACACCGAAATGATCATTAATATGGGGCTGTTATTGTGAAGAATCATATGAATTAAAATAGAGACGTAGATAACATTTTTAGTCTCCAAATATTAAACAAGAATCAAAACCCCCCAAATTATAATTTTCTATTTCCAAACGACGGTTAGTTTAGCTCTCAAACTAATAAATACAATTATACCAATTATGTTTTCATCCAGTCCCGACTGAACTAAACAATACACAGTTAGTTCAGTTTAGTTACATCTCTCAAAACTCTCTAGAATCAAGTCGTGCTACTTTTTGCATCGGTGATCGGCGATTTAGTCGCTTTTAGCATCGGAGCAGTCACTGCGTCCGGCCGCAGAGAGTCGCCAAAACGCGATGCAGTCCCAAAATCGCCGATGCAAAAGTAGCAAGTCTGCGGTGGCCCTAAGTATTGTTAAAAATTATTAATATCGAGGGATTGAAGATTTTTTAATTTAGTCAGTCCACCAAGTTAACGTTGTATAAGTTAAAAACTCGAAGGAAATATCACAAATAGGTAGTTAATAAATCGTTTAAAGTATCCTCTTCACAATAATAACGGCTAAACAATAAACACGCGGGATCAACACATCGCAGCGGCTACGTTTAATTCATATCAGTCAAGTTTAAATCGGAGCTGCGAACGAAACCGTCAACTTGTAATCTATGTAATTAAGTGAATGTCAAACCGGGTTTACCGGGCTGATGCGGACGGGACGCGTTATTATACAACTGTATATTATACAAAGAGTATTTTACTGAACATGAGCTGTTTTTGTAGGTAAACCTTCTTCGAAACAAAAAAAAAATTGTAACTTAATTATTATTTTTTGTTTTTTAACCACTGACCACTGAATCATAAAGGAAAATTTTCTTGTGATTTGTTTAATTTCCTAAAATGTAGAAAAATCTTTGAATCTGGTTTTCAAATTGAATTGGTACACGACATACCCTTGTGCACCGACTACTCTCCCATCAATATGTCTCCGAACATTTTACATAAAAATAATGATGATACAAAAGTAGACACGTAATTAAGTTAATGCCAAAGTAGGTTGAAAGGGCGCCGCGTCACGTCATCGTGAAACACGATTATGACACAACGTGTACCTAAGTGCGTGAAAGATAATGAGTAACATTAATTTGTGCAGAGGTGCAGGAACGAAAATGTTGAGTCAGGTAAAATTTGCTTTGAAAATTATGATGCGGCAAAGGAATGGAACACGTTCGAAAAATTAAAGTTCGAGTTTTGAACCAGGTTTGATCGAAATTTTGATGCGTCAACGTAATAAACGTTCAAGTTTCGAGTAAACGGATTTGACCATTTTATTTTACGCCCATACGTCAATTGTTGACAAAACGTAGTGCTCCCTTACCGCCTGATATAATGGCAATAATATCGCCCCTTATTAGCTAAAGGTGCATTGCAGTGGTGCAGTAGTGGTCAGGTAAATTCTGTTGGAGTAAATATGAAATATAGGTATTTAGAAATAATATAGACAGCATATTCTTAACAAACTACCATCGCGGATCAACATAGGTGATGTGAGACGCGAAGACTCCAGAGATTCGCGCCAGGCATCAGGAGTTCTCGAGTTAATTCTCGCTAAATGAATTATGGCTTCCCGCCGAGGTGGCGCCCTCTATTGACGGAGCAAACTTGGCTAAATAGTTTCGTTCCCGCTGCTATTATTGTTGGGAAACTGTCGCATAAGTTGCCGTCGAGTGTGTCTGCTGACACAATAGTTTAGCGCTGGCTAAATTGTCTCTATGCAATCTTGGCTGACGTATTCACCTACGCATCTAGTTGAACTTACGTTTTGTCTATTTTGCATAATAGCATCATTACAACATAAATGTGTTACTTGATTAAGATGTTTGCACAGCAAATAAACATCGTTGTTTAATTGGTCCCAATTGTTTCGTTGACTAGTTGTTATTTGGACAGCTGAGGAGACCCAAAAAAGATGTACAAAGAACGAGTAATTAATACATTTAGAAGAAAGGAAGCCCAAACCCCCCCCTTTCTTCCCCTCCCTTCGTTCCACTCCAGGTCGGCAACGTGCGAGCAATGCCATTGGTATTGCAAGCATCTATAGGCTACGTTAACTGCTTACCACATAAGTCCCTTAAAAAAATATAGGTTCACCACCTGTCACGTTGGGTTCTGACTATCTCGTGAAAAGTGGGCCTTGAGTTGGCTTAGTACCTCCACAATGTGGTGGTGTATGGCCACTTGAGCCTCTGACTAACCCCGAATGGGGATAAAAGTCGTGACGTTACATTTTTACAAAAAAAAATATAAGCTACCTAATGTTCGTTTCCTTTAAAATGTATGAATATTTGTGAGAAGAAGTAACCCATCCCCTCAGCCTGTATCTGACTAATAAAGAATTCAGTTTTTTATATCACTGCGGTTAGTAAGGTAATGAGGTAGTCCCGTCCCATTCCACTGAACTGAATGCTAATGCTAGTAGTAGTAGTAACTCACTAACAATAGATTAATACCCATCAGGACCCAACCTGGATGGAACCACTCAGCAAAGAGAAGAGCTGGCCTATAACCACTAGGTAAATGACGCTGGTTGTTTTATATAAACTCTAACTAGAACAGATTATAATAAAAGTCATGAACAAACCTATAGTACTTTCTACTCTAAGGTTACATGTCGATGCAACCAAAGTAGTGGAATTATAATACCCAGTCCTCATAGCACGTAGTGTCGAAGTTGTAAAGCGGCTTTACCTAGAGCAGGATATCTGCGACGCTAAAACCGGAATACTCAATTAATATGCTAATAATATGGAGGATTTGACAACGGTGCTCGGTGCAAGGTGCACTGAAGTCTGAACCTCCCCCATATCTTGCTAAATAAGCGAGAAACTTCGTTTGACACCGCTGTATTTATTTAAACGGAGCTAGGTGTATTGGTAAGACACCTTAATAATGATATTTTGAGTTAATCTTGATCTTAAATGACTAAAACACATATTTCACGCAACTTTATCTCTATTCTAGGAGAGTCTTCTAGCATAATGCTTAATCCTCAACTTGTAAGAACGTGAATGTATTTTTATGACTCTACGTTGATCATACCCAATTATTTACTTCAATATATATCATGGAGTCATAGCGCTAACGCGCTATTTAACAAAATCAACCCCAGACTGGTTACCGCCACAGGTGACAAGAGGGCTGCCTGTTTCCTTGCTCAAAAAATTAGCCTGACAATACAGCGAGGAAATGCAGCCAGTATTCTTGCCACCATCCCACGCGGACGTAATTCATTAGGGGTAGGTTTTTATTTTGTCTAAATTTTAATTTATGTTATATGATTGTAAGTACCTTTTTAACCGACTTCAAAAAAGGAGGAGGTTCTATGTTCGGCTGTATGTATGTTTTTTTTTTTTTTTTTTTTTTTTTTTTTTATGTATGTTCATCGATTTCTCCGGCATTTATGAACCGATTTGAAAAATTCTTTTGCTGTTCGGTAGATCGTAGCTCCAAGTTGGTCCCATAAAAAAATAATTCCTAGAATCAACCCCTAAGGGGGTAATTTTGGGGGGTGAAGGTCGTCTGAAAAAAAATTTTTTGTCCGATTGACTTGAAACTTAATATGTATATTTTGCATAAGAAATAATGAAACTCATGTTTCAGGATTTTCGAAAAATCCCCCCCCAAAGGGGTAAAACGAGGTGTTGAAGTTTGTATGGAGAGTTACCGTTTATCTCTAACGTTTATGAACCAATATTTCTTTTTAGACTGTTATTTGGTAGGTGACTAAGTTGTTTTGGTCCCGTACAAAAATCATTTCGGAAATCTACCCCCAAAGGGGGAAACTAGGGGTAGAAGTACGGTAGAAAAATATATTTGTGTCCGATTGACTTGAACTTAGTATGTATACTCCATATAATAAACTAAGAAACTTTTGTTTTGGAATCTTGGAAAAGTCACCCCCCAAAGGGGTCATTTGGGGTGATAAAGTTTGTATGGCGCCACTAAAAATCATGAAATAAAATTATTTTTATAAAAAAATAAAAACCGACTTCAAAAAAACCTGGAGCACTAAAAAGCCTGAAATAATATTTCTATTACCACCACTGTCTACCCCTTCGGGAAAATCAGGCGTGATGATGTGTTATCGAGTATTTGGAGTCGGTGCCAATCTTGGTATGCCGAGTCTACCTACTATAAAAGTAAGAAGATAGATTGGCACCGACCCCAAATACTCGATAACACATCATCACGCCTGATTTTCCCGAAGGGGTAGACAGTGGTGGTAATAGAAATATTATTTCAGGCTTTTTAGTGCTCCAGGTTTTTTTGAAGTCGGTTTTTATTTTTTTATATCAATTAAATTATTTAGTTTTTATATTATGATTAGGTATACTGAACACAAACTGCACATTACGCATTTTTTATGTACGTGCCTTTCTTGGCTCAATATTGCGTTCGTGCTAAAGTAGAGCAATCCTTTCACCGTATAAGGTACGTCATGCGGTGTGTGGTGTACGAACATTTTGTTACTATCACCAAGCCTTCGATAGCTCAGTTGGTAGAGCGGTGGACTGTAGCTGTAAAATAACTGATATCCATAGGTCGCTGGTTCAAATCCGGCTCGAAGGAATTTTTTGATCGCTTTTGGACCAGAGAATTATGCTAGTCCGGTTGTTCGTTTTATGCAACTATGATATCCCTTCGATAGCTCAGTTGGTAGAGCGGTGGACTGTAGCTGGTAAAACTGTCATCCATAGGTCGCTGGTTCAAATCCGGCTCGAAGGAATTTTTTGATCGCTTTTGGACAAAACAATTATGCTAGTCGGGTTGTTCGTTTTATGCAACTATGATATCCCTTCGATAGCTCAGTTGGTAGAGCGGTGGACTGTAGCTGGTAAAACTGTTATCCATAGGTCGCTGGTTCAAATCCGGCTCGAAGGAGATTCTTTTATATATTACTTTAGTATTAACTCCATTAATTTTATTCTGGCGTACACTTATAGCTGTAATCAAGCCTTCGCTAGCTCAGTTGGTAGAGTGGTGATATGTAGCTAGTTAAAACTGCCATCCAGAAATTCTTGGTCTGTCTGTATTCGGCTAGAAGTTTTTTTTCTTCGTCTTTATAAAGATTTATTTATTTATGTAGGCCGAACGGCCACAGGCCAATTACACGGAGTACTAACAATTATAACATTACCCTCCTTGCGGGGTAGTTGGGTAAAAATAATAATCGGATAATAACCAGTCATGCATCTTTCCCGCATAACTTCAAACACCCGCCGCGTCCGCTCCCCTTAAGTTGCAGATGTCCTGGGCGGCGGCTTCCACTTACCATCAGGTGGACCGTGTGCCTGTGTGCGATCCTTGGCTATAAATAATAAATACACTTTCAAAATTCTTGCCCATTCATCCGCAAACAAATCTATCCTTGCGTCCGAATCCAGGAGCCCACTGCGGCCCACGGATGCTTAGAACCTGCGCGTGCGGTCAGCGCGTAGGCATTGACAGCGCGGGTTAGACGTATAATAATAATATCACTGGAGTAGATACTGCATTCAATTTCGCACGCGCGGCTATACGCTGTTAGGTAAGACGAGGGACGTATTGAAGGAAGGTACTCTGAATTCGATTCTCAATTCCAAATATCTATGTAAAAATATAATTATTAACTTGATTTTTGACCTAATACAATACGAATTAATGAACAATGAAAAATACAATACGAATTAATGTACTCCCATTTCACTACCAGTGGTGAAGTGACACAATTTTCACCACTGATGGTGCAATGAGAGTACCATCGTGTTATTTGGTCACTGCTGGACAGTTGGGAAATTGAAGACCCAACTTACCACTAGTAGTGAGATTTAATGGTCAAATGGTCCTATACCGGTGCCGACATGCTGTGCTTTAACACAATATAAAAAGTCTCCTTCGAGCCGGATTTGAACCAGCGACCTATGGATGACAGTTTTTACCAGCTACAGTCCACCGCTCTACCAACTGAGCTATCGAAGGGTTGATATATGTAGCTTTAAGAGTACGCCAGTATACAATTTTGGATTAAGTTATACTTAAGTATAAGTTAGTATAAAAAGTCTCCTTCGAGCCGGATTTGAACCAGCGACCTATGGATGACAGTTTTTACCAGCTACAGTCCACCGCTCTACCAACTGAGCTATCGAAGGCTTGATATATGTAGCTTTAAGTGTACGCCAGTATACAATTTTGGATTAAGTTATACTTAAGTATAAGTTAGTATAAAAAGTCTCCTTCGAGCCGGATTTGAACCAGCGACCTATGGATGACAGTTTTACCAGCTACAGTCCACCGCTCTACCAACTGAGCTATCGAAGGCTTGATATCTGCTTGCAAAGTACGCTGCGTTATAAAACGATGCTTAGTTATTTAATTAAAGTAAAAAGTAATTCCTTCGAGCCGGATTTGAACCAGCGACCTATGGATATCAGTTATTTTACAGCTACAGTCCACCGCTCTACCAACTGAGCTATCGAAGGTACATGAGTAGTGGCAAAATCAGGCAGCACTTTCATTTTGTTTGTTTACTATAACGTTACCACTACTGCCTACCCCCACTACATAACGCTATTACAACGTACATAATATTGGTGGTGGGAGATGCGTGGTTAGATTAGAAACTTAGAGGGGGCTAACAGCTCTATTCGATAATTAAGAATAAATCCTATGATTTTCAATTTCAGTCCTACATAATAATATGTCAATCCTTAAATTTTCAAATTTAGTTAAAAATTCTCAAACTAGGTAAGATCGCATTTGCATTTATTTTTTAATGTTGATAACACAATGACAGAAATATCTAAAGGTGACAGAATTATCTATTATCGATATTGACGTGACGCGTGACCTTTTCCACTTAGTCTCACGGTAATACATTTATCATTAAAGAGATAAAAATTACGTGCTCCGTATTTTGGTCAACTATACTCGTCGCCAGTTTAATATCTTAATAATACAACATATTAATGCAGTTTATTATGAACCGCACAGAACTCAAAGTAGGTATTGACATTAATCAATAGCAATAGGAAATCGCCGCATCATAAGTTTTAACCCATAATTAGCGAGTATACCACATCTACAATAACACTATTTCTATTTATTTAAACATATGTATTTCCAGTAATCTAAATTTTTCAATTGCTAAAACAAAACTAGATAACAGATCTTACCTTCGTACGTACAAAATGTCCGGAAACGATGACGTGTCGTCTATCCCTTAAAACTGTCTACCGTACAACCCCCTCGCTACAAAGACTAAACATAAGAAAACTACATACATTGACGCATTTACAGCTTCAGTTACTGCATGAGTGGAATATAAACCGCAATGGATAAAATACAACTGATATTAAGCGGTTGATTTAAATTAAGATGGCGGGATCGTTCCTAATTTGAATAGAAACTGTCGCGGCTGGCGGGCATAGCGGCGCCGTTTCCGGCCCGGTATCGGACCGACCCTCGTATGAACGACCCCTAACGAGCTCGTGAAGAATTCTGGTGGTGTGACTTACATCGGTTACTCGAGTAAATGGTACATTTATTGATGTTATATGCGCCACGTAACGGTTAATGGTTTTTGAAATATTCTACTAATTAGTGCACTGGTATCTTTATTTAAGCCCGCCACATACATACGGAATTTCCGTACGGAATTCCATTTCGAAATTTTGAATCGGGGTTTCCGAAAGGATACGTCCATACATTTGGATGGATTTACTGCGTTCGGAATCCCCGATTCGTTTTTTCGAAACGGAATTCCGTACGGAAAATTCCGTATATCTGTGGCGGGCCTTAGAACAATGAATACTTATCAGAAACAAAAACACATCGTTGTCGTGGTCAATAGTTGGTGGTAAATAAACTTTTATAAATGGAATGATTAAATTCAAATAATTTTTATCAAAATTACTTTTTAATAAGGCACTTACTTTCAAACCATCAAAAGGTACTTTATAAGAAGAAATTTACACAAACCGTAACATTAAGAACACCTGTAACATAATGATTTCGTTTCACTCGGAGCACCTCATTTTATTAGCATAAAAAATTTAAAGTACTTTTGGACTTATTTAATAACGCAGGGAAGAAAAAAAAATAGGTCACATCTTGTTGGTTAACAAATTATTTTTGGAATAAAAGTTTAGTGCTTTGAGGCGTATAGGCACCTACGTGGATTATAATAACTGGGGCTAATAATGAGTACCTACTGATTACGAAATAATTCGCATTGATAATAAAAAGATTTGCCTAAGTAACTACTTAACTTACTTTACTTACACACCAAACTTGTATCTTTCAATTTTTATTTTACATCCATTAGGTACCTTAGGTATAGTTCGTAACGGATCATCAAAACTTAGGTAAATACAAGGTACATTATGATCATAAAAAAATTATGTACCGCATATGAACCGTCTGTCTATTAATAGGCAGACCGGCAGCTATCAAAAATTCATGCGCCAAATTGACAGCAATCATACGAAAGGGCACCATCTAAAGATCAAACAGGCGCTTGTCGAATCAGAGCTGGCACTTAGCATAAGGTCAAACTGACATTTCGTACAACATTTACCACTACCTGCGCCGCCGTCGATTCATAACAGCGTGTTACCGACGTCACGCAACAGAAACTTTAGTGATGGGAATATTCAGGGGACGAAATATCTGCAATTACTGATAAAGGATATAAATCCTTCCTTGTTAACAGTTTGTTTTTTCTAATGAAGAAATATTGCTGCACTCACTGGCCAGTGCCAAGTGCTTTCAAGATATATCTTAGCGACGCTTTCTGCAACTATGCAAGTCCTTCTTTTGACTGGTAGTTTGAGTAATTACGTGATGAATGTGTGAGCAAAGAATAATTTCGTGCGAGGTTAAGTTCGGTGGGATATTATAAGGCTTCAGAATATAATTAACTGTCTTCTCAGCAGATGAGGGTCTAAATTAATAACGTCACGACTTTTGTCCCCATTCGGGGGTAGTCGGAGGCTTGAGTGGCCATACGCCACCACAATGTGGAGGTATTAAGTCAACTCAAAGCCCACGTTTCACCAGATAGTCAGAAACTAACGTGACAGGTGGTGAACCTTGTCGCCGTGTATACAGGCACTGACTATTACCTAATTCCGAGAGATAGGTAGGTTTCCTCACGATGTTTTCCCTCACCGTAAGCGAACTGTAAATTATGCACATAGATGAAAATTCATCCATTGGTGCATTCCCAACCGGGGATCGAACCTGGGACCTTCTGATTGCCAGCCCAACGTGTTCGCCCCTAGGCTACAGTCGCTATCGCAGTCGCTAGGGTCTAAATTATAGATCAAATAGGCAATCCCAATAAGCAATATTGAATATACCTAACATACAACATTCGTATTTACTCAACATAATAAGAAAAATCACATAATTGGTTGAGATAACTCTTAATTATAATGTTACGTAACGTTATCGATGATTGAATAAATATTTATTCCCATCCCTATTCCGCCCACCTTTTAGCATAAACAGAAGGGCAGTAAAGTAAGTAGTCGAACGGAATTGCCCTGTCAAAGCCTTTACTAAATTATTAATACGAAACTTAAGAAAGAATGCCTGATTTAATTAGAACAGTAATTTCTAACTGCTGTTTGACACGGAACGAGTTTGAGAACGTGTTAACTATTGCGTTTGGTTGGTCAAGAGGGCTTTTATTTTTTCTATCGCGCTTACTGGGGATTTATGTTTCAGTTATAATTCATTTTTATAACGTAAACCTAGTTCGATATTGTTCCGGGTTTCTTGGTTATTGGTCAAGAATGCGGTTAAGTGCCTTAATTTCGATTCGGTACACAAAAATTTAAATTGATGTGCTTAGATGTAGCACTAAATAATTATAAAAAATAATGACCAAATGTTTCATAAAAAATCAAAAGATAAGTGAAAAGACTAATCCAGTATAAATGTCTAACAAATCCGTTTACGTCGTATCAATCAAAATACTTGGACTAATTTACGACGGTGCCTAATTAAGTCAATCTCCCATAAAATCCCCCTTTCTTAGCGAGTCGTCTCGTCTGGAGGCGCATAAAACGCGCGAAAACCTAATGCCATTTCACGCCGGAGTAAACCTTTCTCCCGAAGTTAACGTCTATTTAAACTCGGCTTAACTTAATCGATCGAGAAGGCCCTTAATTATGGCTTTATCTTAGACGCAATGAGGATCGAAGCGAGAGGATTTAAATTAAGTTGAATTAGCGGAGAAGTGTAGGTGGCATGAAGCCAAGAGGTATATGCGTCAGTCAAATGCGTCGGACATTGTGACGTAATATTTTCATATATTCACAGAAAATTTACTCACTGTTCAGCCAGGCCTCACCGTATAGCCAGTACGAAATAATCATTTTGCAGTAGGTACTAGCTTATTTTCTTACTTAATCTCTCTATCAGAGTGTCTTTTAATTTGACGAACAAACTTTCCGTTATTTTTTAAGGTGTGCGTCCAGCAAGCAACTCTTGAATGTAAATTGTATAACCTTAATAATAAAGACATGTCTACTACCAAGGGTGTATGGGTAACGTCGAGGGAGGTTTGTCTATCCGCATTAGCGTTAAACCGCTAACCTGGAGTGTCGCCGCCATATTAATATTCATAATCGTCGCGCCAGCCGCGTTACCCAGAAACGCGGTGCGAAGGAACAAGATATGATAATTTGATATGACTTTCTTGAGACAAATTAATGTGTCTGATCATTTCCATATGCGTCAAAATCACAAGCCATTATGTCTGTTAGTTAAGTCGAATTATCATCTAACCTATACTCATCTTATAAATAAATTAAAATAGCATTTGTACCTATTCGAAATCCAATAAAAACTGTACAATATGAAAATAAACTTTATTACCTGCTCTAATTCGCTAAAGACCTAAAATATGTGCGCTTTAACTACCCCTATATTTTTTTTTAAATCGTATCTGACTGCATAAGGATAAGTATATACCTAAGTACATAAAGAAGATATTAAAACCCTAAGTGCAAATTAAATAACTGTTCGGTATTAATAGTAGCATAACACCATCCATTATTTTGAAATACGAACGTAATGGCGGCCGATACAACTCGTGTGACTTGCGTTTTTCCAGCGCGATACCCGCCGGGACCACAAACCCTAATTATGTCTGAAACAATACTCCACCTTATTTTTACCCATTTTGTGCTCAATCATAATTACCTGCGCCTTCCTAGGGGAAGCATTGTTACGGAAAATCATCGCGAACCTTCCAACCGTTTTATTTTAGCGGGAAAAATATTTACCTGTGAGGTTTCCTCCAAATTAGCTTTATATTTGAATAAACTGTGACTTCTTTTTCTTTGAACAACATAAATAACTATAGGTAGGTACATCTTCTATTGCACAATCAGATAAAAAGTAAGATATTTTGGAAAGGAACACATGTAACTTCCTACTTGAATCATTTAATACTTAATACCTACATAAATACGGCTGGGCTTCGAGTCTCCTAACAATTGTTGTCCATTGCGAAACCACACTGGCCTCTAATGTCTGTTAACAGTGTGAATTTTCGATTTACAATGAAGAATTCGCGAAGATAATATTAGAAACAGTGGTTTCGAAATGGACACTTGTTGAGAAACTCAAAGCCCTGTTTAAAAATCAATTACTCGTTCATCAGAGAAATCGATTGTTGAGTCAACATTTATACACGCGCAATAAATGGTACGCACAATAAAACGGCCTTTGAAATCAAACAACAGCTCAATAAAGCGTTCGCAATTACCTGCGTCTCGCATATTTATCTTTTTCCGCGATATAAATGCTTTGTGGGGGCAACAATAGCTGGGGGCGGGGTGGTCGCGGGAAGCTTTAAATTTTTTAATTAATGCCGTCGCAAATATCAAAGTCATTGGCCGCGCTGCCGACTAGTGGGGAACGCTATTAAATTTTGATAGACTATTTTTTATGTAAAACAAAAGCGTTCCACTCTTTAGGGCGCACTTCAATCGTCCTTTTTCGAATCCGTACTACGTAGCGATTAATTAAATTCATATTTCAGCCAACTATTCTAAAAGAGGCTGGTAACAAATCAAACTAGAAAATAAGTTGAATAGCTAATCAAGACTTTTTTTTCTTTGTTAGCCACTGATTGTAGAGATTTTTTTATGCACATGTAATACAGAAATTAGAGATAGGTTCTATTTGCGTCAGGGCTAGAATAATTGCGCTACGAAATTAACGAATTCTCCTTTAAAATTTACTAAGAATAATCCGCAAAATTATAAATTCCTAATGATGCTGAGTTTTGTACGAAAACAATGTTAACTCAATCGAAAAATGTGTTACAATTAACACGAGATGTGGAGCGGGTAACCCTTTAAACCGACGTTTTCCTGCGGGTTTTCCTAATGAGTGATTTTCACGGTGACGAGACGACAAAGCTCGGTCTCGCCCCGTCGTCGCCACGTCAACTTCCAATACGATAAACCCATTACCATTCAGCTCCCACAAAGAAACAATTTTGTTATCTCTTCCATTTACAAATAAGGTGTAATTGAACCGGAGTTTACATAATGAGGGATCCAGGATTTTTTGCGGCGCCGAGTCGCTTAGCCATAAAACTGCCACTGTAGCGTTTTACGTACCCTCTGATTGGTCGGTCAGAATCAACCGTCGGTTAGAATAGCAAAACGCTACAATATCAGTTCAATGGCTAAGCGACTTGGTGCACAGGGCGGGCGCCACGATGGAGTGGGCGACCATAGACACTAAAGAGTGTAGGCACACATGCGAGGTTGTCTATATCGCGATAATTTGTATTTGTTGTGACAAAATTTACATTTTGGGCCCCATTTTTAAAGAAAGAAGGAGAAGTATTTTGATTCAGCTTATTTCCTTCGATGCAGCTTAACTTAGATACTTTAGGCTCAACATGCAAACTACCTACCTCTAACTAGTACTACACATGGGTAATTTGGAATCGTACCCTTACATTTCCAATTCCCATTTACATTCAATCCAAAGGGGAAATCGGTGTCCGAATGTTTGGTTCAATTTTATTACATGAACAATGTCCACAGAAATTAGCGTCATTAGCCGACGCTCATGCAAATTGCCACCGCTATACAAAATTATTGTAGGTAATTGATTTAATAGCCTTCTTTGTTCACCTAATGGGACCGCCCATTAGGTGAACACGTACTTTGATCCGGGCACATTGTGAACTTTCAATGCAATGCATTCCATTCTGATTAAAATGATCGCCGGTAGAACGAAGCCTTACTAAAGGCTTTAATTAAATACTCATATTAGATCGATATACATTTCCCTCGTAGCGTAACATATAATAGGTAAATATAACGATGTAGATACTTTACTAAAATTGCACAAAAGCTTTTCCCTAAGTTTATTTGCTATCAAAAATATAATTTCCGGTCATTTTAAAATATTTCAGTGCTGCAAGTCAGGCCCGTAATTATGAAGACGATAATTACAGCAGGCAACTATGGCATGCTAGTGACGAGCCACGAAACTTTAAGTACCTATGGTGTGTTTTTTAATTCCGGAGACTAATTTGACAATGACAGTGTGGCTAGGTTATTGCAATTTTTAAATAGTGATGTCCAGCAATCGGAACTAATCGAAAAACCGTGAAATATTTTTCTGCAAAATCGCATAAACCTCAAGCAAACTTCTGGAATTCTATTTAATCATTGAAATTTATAACAGTAAACAACAAAATCAAGTAAGGAGTCATAGACGTTTAAAATGAATTATTTTATTATGGAATATGTCTTTACGTACTTTCACTGTGTCTATACTCTGATTTTTAGGGTTCCGTACCCAAATAGTGCCAACGGGACCCTATTACTAAGCCTACGCTGTACGTCCGTCTGTCTGTCTGTCTGCCAGTGGGCTGTATCTTACGAACCGTAATAGCTAGACTTGAAATTTTCACAGAAAATAAAATAAAATTTAAAAATAAATTCCCCATACACCAAAAGTTTGATATTTTTGACGTTTTTATTTTAGTCCACAAAATAAAAAATCAAGTACATGTACTTTAGTCTGTATTGGCTTATACAAAAATTGTAGCCAACAAAGATAATTAAATGTATTTTCTTAACGTTGGCGTAACAAACTTACACACTCCCACACCATAAAGTTCTAATTTCCGTCTCTAACTCTATTAGATGGGGAGCCCAGCGTGCAATTCGTGGAGTTGCACGAGCGTCGTCCAAACCTAGTAGATTCGGTAGATGACATGATAGGAAGAATACATTGCTCTAGATGTTTCCACTTTCAGCGGTGGGGGAAGCGTATAAATGAGTTTTTTTTTTTAATATTAACAATGACATAAAAATACTCAAGCGTGTCAGATATTGATACTTTTCATGCTCCAACATGATAAATTGAAAAAAAAAATTACTCGAGCGCGCCAGATTTTGTAAGCATCTATAGGCTACGGTAACTGCTTAAAATCAGGCGGGCCGTAAGCTTTTTTGCCACCGCAGTCCTATATAAAAAAAAATATCTGAGGGGGTGAAAAAGTGAAACTTCCAGATACTCCCATTTCTTAGACTGACAATCAAATTAGCAAAATTGACACTTTTGACACCTCTTAGCTAGTAATCCCCCTTATCTTAATCTGACGAGTTCGAGTATTTTAAGATGGTCTAATTTTTTTTTGGTTCCCCTGAGAGAACCCACCAATATTAAGGGCTCATAATGTTTTAAGGTTCTTATCAATATGTAAGCTATCTCCCTTATCTTAATCTGACGCGCTCGTGTAAATCCAGAAACCTCTTCTACGGCTCCCCACCTGTATTACATTCGCTTTGCTGAAGGCCGAATGAGGTAAATAAAATGCGTTGTCATGGGTCAAGGACAAACCTTGAAAAAATGGACACGCAGTTTTTTTTACAAAATATATCAATTATGTAAAAAAGTAATTCATTTATAAAGAAACAGGAACATAAAAACAAAGAAACAATTATTATAATTCCTTTGAGTAAAATTTTCTATCTACAGTATTTATAGTACTCCATGCTGTATACGCACGAAATTTTTTAATTTTACGGTTCAAATAATCGGTACCGGAAAAAAGCGGTAGGACAACACTACATAAATAAATGTGGCAGCATTATTTTCGAGTTTGACATTTGGGGTTGGCAATTTACTCTCCGGAATTAAAAAATACACTCATAGTTACTTAAGTAATCATTAACCTGGAATACTATGTTATAGTGAAATGCACTTCAATACCTTCTTCGTGTTTAATTGAGTTCCGGTCTCAAATACAAAAAGTGTTTAGGAGAAACTTAAATTAAACTAATGTGGAAAAGTAACGTTATTTTAAATGAAGGATTTAAGTTACTATTAGTTACTAGCTCTAGTACTTTCATACTTATTTTTCCTGTTATAAAACTTGTGCGTTTACTGCAAAGCAAAATATGTAGCTATATATAGTACATATATCTGGAGTATAACAAACAAAATAAAAGAATCTCAGTAGTAAAGCAGTCACGTTTCAATCACATATCAAACTTAGTTTATCCAAAGATGATCCGGCGAAGGGAAGTGCGTGAAAATTCCCAACAAACTAAATTATTCAAAACGCAGAGCTACGTGCACGGTTCTCACGACGTAGACACATTTGAAATGTGAACTGGATGCGTGTTTTGTACAACGAACTTGCCGGAGTAAGTAGGCAATGCAGATTTTTTACATTGTGAGACGCCAATAGGTAAAAAAAAAAAACTTTAAATTATGATTATCACTTGCTTACGATAGTGAAGGAAAGCAGCGTGAGGAAACCCGTATGTCGCAGAAAATCTAACTTTCGAAAGACATATGAAACCCGCACTGGGCCAGGGTGGTGCATTATGGCCTGAATCCCCCTCGCATTGTGGGGAGGCCCGTGCCCAGGAGTGGGACGTAAAAAGGGCTTATATTATTACATACCAAAGCAAAACAGAATACTTACCTACTTTCTTAATCCACCACGTTGTATTACAGGCGACAAAAGCGCGATATGAACGGCTCACAACAAAAGGGCTGTTACATTTTATAGCGCGCAATCGGCGCCAGTAAACCTCCCGATAGCACTCCAGCCAACAATTAAAGGGAGAAGATAAACCCGTGTTTGACTCCTTTACCTTACAATTGTGTAAAGATATCCGCGGTTATATGATCGTACTTACTTTTGTGTAACACGTTTTATAATTTGAGTGGATTAATTAGAATAAATTCCGCCACGATTATTACAGACATAGCTATTAAAGTTTGCTAAAACTATGAAGCTAGTCAATTTTTAAGTTCCTTTAACATTATTTCACTGTTAGTAATCCTAAGACATTTTATAATTAATATGCAAAAAATAAAAGTTCCTATGCATCTTCCACATTTGGAAAACCCAGGTCACAGCGTTGTTGAAATACGACTGTATTTTTGTCAGCACAGTATTTTATTTTTAAATTCATGCCGCGGTGGAAATAGGCGAAATTCAAGCGTGAAGGTGCCGATTTGATAGGGCTTTGTGAAAAAATCTCTCGCTCTGTATGCGGTGCGCGCCGCCATCTGATATGACGCGTGCCGCTCACGGTTGCGGATAGTTGCCTGCGATGTTTGGGCACTATCAATACCTATTATTATACCTACCTAATACGTCATTGTTTCAACTCAGTCATCCAACAATTAGAATTACAAATGTTATAAATTGCCTTTGCTAAATGTGTTGAAGCTTGTTTTTTATACAACTTAGGCGGCACACAAAAATAGGGCTCGCCTGATGTTAAGCTGCCACTGTAGCCTTTAATGCTTGCCAAAGGCCAACTTAGGCGACATACAAGCATAAGGCCCGCCTGATGTTCAGCTGCCACTGTAGCCTTTAAATGCTTGTCAAAGACCGGCCGGCATGAGGGCCCCTAATTTATGCTTATGCAACCTAAATCACACGAAAAATTACGAAGGAGATTAATAATTTTAAAAACTATATCCTGCTATCCATAAGGTTGGCAACAACGTGCCGGCGGCGATGCCTTTTGTTACAGAATCGTCAGATAACGTTTATCCACCAAATAAATATGGCGTTTTGATAGATATTCCATGAAAAAGCAGTTAAAATTGATGATTGTATGATGTCGTCGTATATAAATAAGTTGTGTTCTGTTAACATGCGCCTGTTGTAACCTATGGGCAATTACATTGCACATTAGTCTCGTCCGGAAACATCTACAATTCAACAAAAACAAACGTGAGGATTGCCTGTGAGCGGTGATAATTTGTCAGGTAGGTACCAAGGGTTCAAAGAAGACAGAGTGTAGACTGGACTCTACATTGTAGGCAGAAACATAAAGCAAAGACCAAAAGACCCCAAAGAGTTTTGTTAGTTCGAACAATACAATAGCTAATAACCTACCTAAGTAGTCTAGTGTCCGTAGTAGTAAATATTGTGTGTTAGGTATGTATTTCAAATGAACTAGTAGGTACTAGGTATTACAGAGGAATTATTTAAAACCAAATACATGCAACTACCTATAGAAAGTTTTGGACGTAAGCAAGGTATTGGTTTGTTGAAGTTCACCAACACACTAACAGACGGTTAGAGCAGTAAACGGATGATACCTGTACATCAAACCATCTGTTACTGCTCTAACGATCCATTAACGTGTTGGTGAACATGAACCTATGAAGGTTTCAAAGTTTTTCTTATGTTTATCTTTGACCGGCCGCGTGGGAACAATCCACACGGCGCGGGCGGTGGCGTGCTGCCGCCGCCGCCCCGCTAACGTCTTCTTCAAGGGGGATGAAATATCTAAACGCGAGTCTCTTAATGGCCCTCATTTATTTCTCTCCCGAATCTCGCACTGAACGCCCGTAATTATTGCGTTTCCAGTAGGGTTATTAAGTTTTGCTTCGGTTAAAATGAGAAATGGCCGCATTTATTCGATGTTCAACTTGATACCTTTGAGCGGCGAAGGGTTGAATTAAATTTTGGATGACGATAGGTATTATGATATAATTATTTTAATTGTGGCTCGGTGCGGCGGTATTAAAATGGTGTCGTGAAGTGAACGACCGAAAACCACCTATCTACGTTATAATTATTTATGGTGGCCACAATTTTCCTATATCTACCTAAGTCATTTTCTAAGGTTGGTCTAACTCTAATCGAAAGTACCTACTTAGGCAGTAGGTACGTACAAATCGTTATAGAAAAGTAAAAGCAATCACAAGTTTAAGATACCTACTGACAAAACAAATAAACCCAATCTACGTAATCTACCCATCTGAAACAAATGGCCAACTTAGAACAGATTAGATCGGACAAATCGCGAATCTAATTGTCCGCCCCTAATCTCAGTCGATAGCAATCTATCAGTCAGTTCTTTGCCTGGTCATCCCCTTTCTGATAATGTAGCTACTTTGAACAATTAAATGGGGATGAATTATTTAAGACTGATTAGACTTCTCGCCTATTTTCTCTTGAATAAAGTTAAGATGAAAGGGATAGCAGCATTACTTAATTGGAGTTTTAGACACAAGAGAAGAGGCAGTTCTTGAAAATAGCCACGTGGCTACGTCCATATGTCGCACATGCCGCGCGAGGCAAATTGCCTCACGAAGTTTGACTTGCCTCACGCGAGCCAAATGCGCGCCCTGCCTCACCTGAGCACTCACATTTGCCTCGCCTAGTTTGGCATAGTCATGAGACAGAACGATAATGGCAAACTGATTGCTCAGGTATTTATACCCTTCTCTGTCTAGTGTCAGTTGCCTCGGCATTTGCTTCGCACGGCATGCGACTGAGGCAAGCGTCGTGCATCGCGAGGCATGTGAGTGAGCAGCCTCGCGCGGCATGTGCGACATCTGGACGTGGCTACTGAACAATTTTGTTATCATTCTTTAAATAGTTTATCTACATAATAATGTAGACACCTATTGATTTATATCGATGTAGGTACCCATCTATCGACCTTTCTTATAAGTACTAGCGCCTGATAAAATTGATCGGCAGGTACCGAAGCTGGTCTTCTGAGATCGGTCTTGAGTGCCTACATACCTACTACGATTTTGATATTGTACTTAGCGTAACTAAGTAGGGCAAATGTTAATAAATGTAGACTTCATAGATACTTTACTCTTTACTATTTATATTTACTTTGCTTTGATCTAGATAAATTGCAGTAGGTAGATAAATAGTAAAATTATGTCACAGTACATAAATCTCCCAATTTTTTATTTGTTTCCAAGTTTTTCACTCGCAACATATGAATCCATCCCTACTTGAACATACTTGTTTGTTTGTGTGATAATCTTGTCAGTATCTCACTGTCAAGCGGTAGTCTCATCTTAAAGTTTGAGCGCATATTTTGGGCGAAGCCCGAGGCGTTGTATCGGGAACTTTGCTGAGATAACACGGCGCTGCTAAGCCTACCGCACTAAGCCTGCAGAGACCGTGTGTTTACTGCTGAGCGGTGTTGTTGTTTAACGGGTCCTTG
Organism: Drymonia ruficornis; assembly: GCA_947859195.1. NCBI lineage: Eukaryota > Metazoa > Arthropoda > Insecta > Lepidoptera > Notodontidae > Drymonia > Drymonia ruficornis. The sequence continues at coordinate 9,050,644 of OX401910.1, read as the reverse complement.
TTTGTGATAAATGTTTTAAACACAATACATCTTTTTCGGTTTTAAACCACTTCCAGCCTTAATTCAAAATTGCAAAGCAATTGCAAAAGCTTAACCGCCAAATTTACAGAGATATTTAGCCAGTTTACAATGGCTTTACAACGCATTTATAGGGATAAAGGTCATTTGCAATGCCAGTGTAAGTCTATCATAATTTTCTACTTATTTTGTGGATTGTAATCACTCTTTATCATCAATTAAATGTACCTATAGGTTAATCAATTGCAATGGGTAATCATTAAAATTTCACCAATGTAAGTAGCTCCTTAGAATTTAAAGCAGTTTCAAACCATTATTAGAAAATATTTAATTACAAACCTGTCGTGTAGGCAAAGTAGGTGTTATTGTTGACGGCAGGTGTACACGTCACGCCGACAGTAATCCGAGGCAGCCGAGCGATGCGCTAGCTCCAGCTATGCCTTACACGTTGCAATCGAATTTCTAACTGTAACGGAACTGAAGATACTCTGCTTTGAGAAACTACCTAATAAATGTTTATTGTTAGATTACTTTTATCAGTGCATACCTAAATACTGGCTCCAACACACTGTGGCAGCTAATTCACACCATTTGTCCGTTGTGGACTCTTTTTTTAAATTAAAAACAAAGTATTCCATTCTGCACTGCGAACATTTTTACAAAAATCGTAAGAATGTCCAACACACAGCTGCGAAACAACAGCAGTTTTATGCCCGACAAACTTACCTAACTTATGAGCTCCTTCAACTCATAATTCAAAGAAAGATAGAAAACGGAAGAAAACCTGGTTATAGGATTTCGTGGTTGAAAAACTTAGGTATGTCAGTGCTTGTCTTGTCGAAGCACAAAAACAAGAATATCCTAAATACCTATTGTCTCCACACCGTTAAGGCGATTGCGACGCGTCAGCGATCAAACCCCTATAATAAACTAATGGAGTGGCCGCAGCACACTCGCTTTATCAGCTCAGCCATGGCCGACCACAAATGCATGGTTATGTCTTTATGGTCATCCATATAATTAGTAACTCAATGTAGTCATCATAATATCTACTTTCTTGCAAATACCTTATCATATAAAATCAGTATACTAAACAATATTCTATACCCTAAGTAGAGCATACATCATGTTGTTAGCAGGAACGCTCCACATACATCGCTGGCCTCAACTCCAAATGCCCGGCGGCCGCCTCGAGGCACGAATGCCAAGAACCCAAGACAAACCGAAATCTTATCAAATGCCCGCCATGTTGGTCTCGTTAATAAGCAAAACTGCACACAGGGGCCGCCATAACTTACCTGAAGGCTGTTTGTGGAGCACATTGCCGGCGCGCCGCGCAAACACTATGTAGCAAACTTGCCATAACTTGTGAACACCCTTACGGATATTGAGTTAACTGTTATTCTTGGTTCATGTAGGTACAGCTACTTACTTATTACTCTTACATTTTTCTGGGGACCTATTACGAACCCCAACCAACCGTTTCGTTTGTTCGATTTCGACCTACGTTGCTGGAACTGGACAAATAATTGATAAATTGAATAGGCTACCTATAAAAATATTATATAGTACCAGGAGGAATAGGTTAGGTAATATTTTCGACGGTGCTAATTTAAATTTTTAGGTAATGGTTCCTCAATCAATATAAAAAATAATTTTCCGCAAAGCCATCTCTGAAAATGTAAATTAAAAATAAAATCACAATGAGAAACCATGTAAATGAATCGAAGTCTTAAAGTTGCTAAAACCCTTTCATCACTCGAGGTTCTTTCAATCTTTTCCTCTTTCATTTTTCCGCGTAAAATTAAGTCAATACACGAACATTAAACGTCGTAAATTATGTTTAATAAAGCGTAATGTTTAATTGGATGTTGAAATTGTGACAATCCATCCCGCAGCCGGCACTTTGCGCAGAAAATTTCGATTAAAACAAAATCGGGGCGGCGAGTCCCACGAGGGCGGTTCATTTCGGAGCAATTAGTTAGCTACAGGCAGTAGATTCGTCACGAGTGAATGAATGCTTACCCCTTCGGATGATCCGTTTATACTTCACGATATCATTTTTTGTTTAAGGGAGTTCTTTTCCGTTAAATCTGTTCTAGGATTGATTGACTTCTAGAGCAGAAGACAGCTTTACAAATAGGTAGGTACTCTTGTCGATGGAGCTTTTTCATTGATTTACCCTGTCAGGTCATCAGGGCTTCGAGTCTTTTAACATTTTTCCATTGCGAGACCATAATGCTCTCTAATATTCTCATCATGAATTCTTAATTGCAAAGAATGCGAAGATAGTATAAGAGACCAGTGGTTTCGCAATGGACAATTGTTAAGAGACTCGAGACCTAGATTTTATACAGAGTCATAAATTATTACTTATACGAATGTTAATATAAGAATTTAAAACTGAGATAGATCTACCTGTCTGGGCCAGGCGCATTTCGACCCGACATCCCGAGGCAGGACAATATTTTTCATAAGTAAATCGTATCGAAGATACGTGTAGATTTACTACTTATCTAAATACGGAATCGTATCGTATAGCATAAAAAGCATCCCGCAAAGAACGAGTAACTTGCTCATCTAAACCGAGTTGTCGGGGAATCAGTAACAAAACGACTATCCGACCAACTTGAGACAATAAACAGGCGAGATAACGCCGACTCGAGTTTCGCAGTCTCCATTGTGCGAGATGAGAACTCCAGTTAGACGAGCTTATTCCATGATGTCGCGATTTTGTTGTCAGTTTAGATAATAGGTAGGTAGGTAGGTATACCTAAATGAGAAGATACCTGAGTAGTAGGTACAGTCAGCGTTAATAAATGCAGTAGCACGCTAAAGACTGTATAGTACGTTTTTTTATACTTGTCCTATTTGATAAGCAAAGATGGCGTCCAGCGGGGCGATTGCGTAACTTTTTTGTCAATGTTTAAATTGGTTTCGTTTATCCTGTGTCAATTATATACGAAACCAATTGAAACATTGACAAAAAGTTCCGCAATCGCCCCGCTGGACACCATCTTTGCTTAGCAAATAGGACAAGTATAAAAAAACGTACTATAGGTACTGCTGTGATTGAGATTTACTACTGTAATTATAAACGTGACTGTACCTAGAGAGTAGACACACGAAGAGCTGAGTAGAGATGAGATGCAAGTAGAGATTGTGACAATATAGTGGTTAAAGGAGAGGAGCCTCCCTAGTACAAGTAACCCTAGTCAACATAGACAAGCATTAAAATCGATTTCCTTTAACACGATTTCTAAGCAATTATAACAAGCTTATAACTGTAAGCCCCATCCGATGAAAACTAACTATAAAATGCGGAACCCCATCGCGGACCATCGAAAGTTCGTTAAAGTAATGTCACTCTATCTCGTCCGTCCCCTCACGAGACAAATGAGACGACATTACTTTTATTAACGAGACAGAAAGAGAGGGAACAGGACAGATAATGCCATATAATCACAGTTTTGTTTTCCAATCACTGCTAACGATTATTGGCGTGTTATTCGGGAGGCATTTTGAAATTGCTTTAGTGTTAAGACAAGTCGTTAGCAAGTACAATAAAAAGTGGGGACGGTGATCCTTATCAGCGGGTAGGATGAAGGTTTGCCATACTCGATTTCTAGATAGGTAGAGTAGGTAACAGAGTTGGGCAAAAATGTATTACAATTAATTAATTGCAATTGAATTTAATTGTCACAATTAACAATTAATTGTGATTTGTTTGTCACTCGCAAATAAATCACAATTAATTGTTAATTGTGACAGTTAAATTTAGTTGTAATTATGTTTTGCCTCACTCTGGTAGGTAATATACCTACACTACACTGGATTCTTTTGTAGACGCTTCGTGAAGTGAGTTTCAGGAATTAACGCAACGTTAAGAGGTCTCGAAAAACTTACGCAGAAACATTTTCATATTCGATTGCAACTATCAAAGAGTTCCAAAAATTCAAAGGACTGTAAACCGAGAATCCCGTTCATTAATTCAACAAGGCGAGATAAACTAATGCGAGCACGGTCCCGACACAAACTTGAGTGAATTATTTTTTAAATTGCAGATTGGCTGCTAATATACATAACCACTTCAGATTTCATAAGGCGATGGTTTAAATAATAAGGTAGGTAACTGTGTAGTGTAGCTAACCTACGTAGGTGGGTGGATACCTATTATACCTAGTCTTTTGAGTAATCAATAAAAATATTACGATACTCTAGCACCTTTTAATTTTATAAGTAACTACTTACGTTCCTTAACTAGCTCAAAGGTCAGTAAATTCTTACTCTTTACCCGGCCATATAATATGCCCGCATGCAAAACAAGCACGTTAGAAAAATACTTGAAAAATAAATTGCTCTTAATTTCGAATGCACGCTGGCCTAATCCAATTTTAAAATGTTGCCCAGACCATACATATTATAAAACGAGACTTTGTCGGGAGCTTAACGTTTAAATTAGTTTATCCCCCTAAAGCGGAACCGCAACAAAGGGTTGCAAAATTTAAATTACAAATAAAAGCACTGAAAAATATCTACGAGTGGGTAGTGGCTCAATAACGATGTCTTTTAATTAAAGCGGAAGGGGTAATAAAGCGGCTTGATTCGGAAACTTGGTTGGAATTATCATCAAAGACGCCCGCAGTTTTGTGAATTTTGCACGAGTTCACGCCGCGCTGGGCAAATTGTAATGCCGCCGAGATGACACTAACGACTACCTGGATAAATAATTAATTGCCTTCTTGCAGTAATTTTAACTGGTACGAAATATTCTTATTGCATTCAACTTGTACAAAAATAATCTCGACCTAAAAATTAAACTTTTACAGATTCATAAATTCCGAACACTGCGGAATTATTGTCTTAAAAGGTTGTCCTTGATGGCGTGCATTTAAGCTCTTCTATGTAATTCCTATTCTTTATTCCGGATTCCGGATTATACCGAATTTATAATATTTATGGTAGATCGTTCGTTCGTGTTCAGGGCCTCTTTGCCCGGACCAATGACACCGATTTAGCACGCTCCCAACGCCGTCACGGTCGAACGCTCGAACCGCTCAACTGTGCCAGATGCTCCATATTGAAAGTCGCGCGCGACTGACCGGCGCGTCTCACGGCAACTGCCCGGGATTCCCTCAGACCCTCACCTATTTGACTTGCACGCTCCATTGAAAGTCCGTCAATATGCGAGAATCTCTTTTTAATATTCGCATTTCTCGAATATCTGAAGAGATCTTTGTATTCCTTCAGATCCATGTGAATCAAACACCTTTAAAAATTCACAGTAGATATCTACGTACTAGTGACGCCGGTAGGTATTTAAAAAAATGTTGAACAATTCAAAGAAGTCTAGGCAGGTCTAGGTAGGCATCAAAACTTTACAATAAAACTAAAAAATGTTATCATAAGGCATTCCCAATATTTAATAGGGTGTTAATAGGTGGTGGTTCCTTATACACAATATACCTTATTAGCTTACATCTTTAAAATAATGTATTTAAAAATGTACTAGTTAGCTACTTAAAATAATTTACCCATCACCGATTCCCAAAATCAACTTCGTTGACGACTGTGATTTGTGCTAATCACATAATAAAGCAATGCTAAAAATAATAAGTACATGTTTCCGCTAAAACATCTACATAAATAAATAACGATAATGAGTATCCCTAGAAAGCATAATATTGCGAGATTCAGCGCTATTTAAGTTTTCATTGTCTTCTATAATTATAAACTAGTCTATTGATCTTGCTGGCTTCGACCGCTCCGCCCCTTGCAGGAGAGTTGTAATACGTGTCATCATAGCTAGCGTATCGGTGGCTACTCGGCTTGTACTCCAACTGGAGATAATCCCCCTCTTCCCTTCTCAACTGACCTTTATCCTTCCCATCGTACCGCGGATCTTCATAAATAGTGATAGTCTGTTTCCTATGCGCAACTACTGGAGCATTGGCAGGAATTTCTGCGACTGGATCAGCTCGAGACTCTCCGTATCCATATCCGTGGTGGGGCCCATACCCATACCCACCCTCATGGCGGAAGCCTTGGTCATCGTAGTAGCCGGGTCCACCGTAATTACGATCCCATCCGGGCTCGTTCTGCCAACCTTGTTCGTTTCGCCAACCGGGCTCATTCTGCCAGCCACGGTCTCGTTGCCAGCCAGAATCCCTCCACCCGGGACGCTCCCAGTCGCCTTTGCCGTCCCATCTTTGCCGATCCCACCCCGGATCGTGATGGTACGGGGGAGGAGGCGGTTCCGGAGCCTGGAATTCGTGTCTACTTCGAATATTATCCCTGTCATAGCTGTTCTGCCCGTTACGATATTTATTGTGATGCAATGCGTCATCCAAGTAATACTTCTTTCCGTAGTCCTGATGACTCTGTTGTTTCACTCCGTTATCTCCATATCTGTTGTAGCCTCCGCCGTTATAGTTATCTCTTACATACTCTTGACCATTTCGATGGCCGCCCTGGTAACTCCTGCCTCCCTGGTTGTCGTGAGTATTTAATCTACTGTTGTAAGCGGCCCGATCGCCCTCGTCGTTGAAATCGTCGAAGAAAGTGCTCTTGTTTGACGATTCATCTTTGTGATATGAGTTTTGGAATCCTTGGTTGTGGTGTCCCTTTTTATGTCCCGTCTTATAGCCCGTCGCCTCACTGTCTTCAGCTTTGTCTTGTTTAGAATTGTGTCCTTTGTACGCGTCACTGTCCGTTACCGTCTTGGTGTCTTGTTCTTTCTTCAAATATTTGGCCTCGTCGTTCGCTTTAGAGTACTGGTTTTTATGGTTGTCGTTGAGCTGACTCTCCACTTGGTGAATTTTCTCGCCCTTCTGCTTGTCGTGCTTGATGGACTCCGATCCATCGTTGCGCGCGATATCCTTCAAGTATTCTTCAGCCGCTTCTTTAACCGCCGATCCACTGACCGCAGTTATCAACAGGACCACAGAAAACGTTAAACTAAAATGCAGTTTGTGCCGGGGGATCATTTCATCACAATTGACGAGATGTTATCGTTTAAACGGTAAGACGAATAATAGGCGGGAGTTGTGTGGCATAAAGAGTTTTATATCTATGGAAATCGTGTTGGACTTCACGGCGAATTAGGGCACAATGACAGGAACCGACGAGGCTGCGGTGGGAACAATGAGTGGGGCACAACCGGCGGCGGGTCCGTGACATGACATTATCGAACCAGAAGCATGCGGGCGCGCTACGACCACCCGGTCGAGGTCAATAAAACCCAAGCGAGACGTGACTGGAAGGTCATTGATTCACCCTACATTTTACACTTAAAGAAAATGCATCAAGGCCAGAGCCGCACCGATTAAGCGATTGATCGATATTAACGAAATCGAACAACATATGGCGGTGGCCGCATCACATGTCTAAGCGATTTGTTTATAAATCGCAGTCGCATCGCAATCGCCTAAAGACGATGCTAGTGCAATACAAAATATAACCCTCCATCCTAATGCCAGCCACACACTTCCAAGTATACTTGTGCAAGTCTAGACTTGCACAAGTATAATTGAGCGTGTGGGGGAAGACTTGCGCCAATTTCTGACCACTTCTGAAATTACGCGTATTGTGCAAGTCTACACTTGCACAAGTATACTTCAAGGTGTGTGGCCAGCGTAACGTGTTGACAACACACCAAAACAATTTCGAACTTAACATTTCAGAGGTTATAAAACAAAAGCCAACTTTATCATCAAAATCATTTATTGAAAGGTGTTGGTCACACATATACAAACAATATAAATTAAGTAGGTTGAATGTTTATGTTAAGAAACTAAATGTTAAGCGAAAGTAACCTATAAGAAAATATGCGAGGACCTAAAATAAATTACTAGACAAAGGTCTTAATATAGTAACATTTTAATTTATAGAGTGAAATAATTGTACTTAAATGCTTATTGTAAAATGCTAACTATTGTGATATTTTTAAACGTGTAGGTATTGTATACGAATCAAAATGTTATATAAAATGCCGTATTTGTGGAACACAATTAAATAACCTACTATTGATCAAACACGATCTTGAATCTGAACACTGGGTATTGTTATTATATTTTATTTGCGACCTATATATGTCTGAATATTGCATAACAAATAAATGCCAAACGTGCAGTAGGCTGCACGAATTTAGCCATTTTTAACCCCTTCCCAATCCAAAAATAACTGTTATGAGTTTACGTTGTCTACCCCTTGGTAAATAGACTCACGAAGTAGACAACGTAAACTCATAACTAGTGATGGGATGTTCTCGAGAACATTCTCACCCTCGGAAACTTACGGAAACTTACTCGTGAGAATTTTCGAGAATTTATCTTCTGAAGCATGTTAAATTCTCATTAAACATACAAGTATGGTGGTTTTAATTGTTTTTAAGATTGAAAGTTAGGATAACGTCACCCAAAATAAAAAAATCTCACAAGTAAGTTTCCGAGGATGAGAATGTTCTCGAGAACATCCCATCACTACTCATAACAGACTAAGATGACCGATCAACCGTTTTTAGGAACCTACGAGGTTCCCCCGAGGAATCCCTACGAGGAACCCTTATAAGATTGAACTGACATTCCCATTGAGCCGCTATAGTGATCGACTCTTTGATTGATCGGTCGATTCTGACAGACCAATCAGATAATTCTGACCGGGCAATCACAGAGTCGACCAACCAATCAGAGTCGATCACTATAGCATCTCGATGGCAATGGCTAAGCGACTTACGTACTGCAACTGTACGACTACTGTACGTTTGACCGTCGCTCCCAGTCAGTCATAGATCCAAAACTTTTATTTTTCGATCGGTTTCTCCCATTAAAGATTCGCGAATAGGGTGTTTTTTTTATTTTTATTTATTTGTATTCTATGGGTATGTGTTGTTCTACCCGTGCAACACCGAGTCTATTGGTACCACTCCACCAAGCCAAATAGGCGCCTGTCAAATGTGACGTCACACGCGCCAAATGTCAGTTTCGGTGTGCGGGCGGGAACCCGCACTACACCCGAGCGCCTAGTTGGCTTGGTGGAGTGGTAAATACATAGTTAATAGCGGTTCATGTTTTAAAATACATGTATACCTACGCAGTCCCATTCATGTCTTTCACACTGAGCGCCGCTATTCTAGTCTTCAGCTCTTGTACCAAGTTCTCCCGAGGCACTTCGTCTTCCTGCCTGCTTGCAATGTTCCTGATCTTTATCACGCCGCGTTTGAGTTCAGATTCGCCGAGCACCACGGCTAATGGTATGCTGTTGTCTTCGCAGTGTTGCAGCTGATTCAGCATTTTCGGATTCTTCTTGTATGATTGTTCCGTCTGAAATAGATAAACTATTGTGTAAGTAATTTATTTCTATTTATTGGTACCGGATGACGCAGCGTGGGTAGGCCGCACACAAGTAGCCCGATTCACGTAACCAAAACCGTAACGATGTCTCAGCGATATAGTCGTTGATAGGCTTTTCGTATTACAAAAAGGCTATCAACGACTATATCGCTGAGACATCGTTACGGTTTTGTTTACGTGAATCGGGCCACAGGACCCATGCAAGATCGACCTAGTGAAGGTCGCGGGAAACTGCTGGATGCAAGTGGCACAGGACCGGTCGTTGTGGGACACCTTGGGAGGCCTATGTCCAATAGTGGACGTCTTTGGCTGAAATGATGATGATCTATTGATTTGTTACTGGCACCTCTGCCTACCCCTACCGGAGTGTATACACGCTCGTCTTCTTCTTATCGTATAGTTAATAGCTATGTCCTCACCAGTGCGCTTTCACGTTCATCTTGCGCTTTCATCTGACGCATGCCTGAAGAACCATAGCGCATGCAATAACGCATGCGCTATTCTAGCTCAAAAACAGCGCACGCTAATCCGCCACCGGTGGGTTCGCGTGCAACATGCCGTGCGCTTTACATACAAAATGGCGGAAGATGAAGTTAAAACATTGAAATGATGAATATTTTCTTTTGTTTCGTGTCTTCGAAACATCGTTTATCCCGATATACACTTTTTTTAAGTTTTTTCCTTGCAGTTAATACTAAATATTCTGCACAAATAGCTACACTTGTTCATCTTGACGACCGACCAGGGCGCACAGGTGTAGACACTAAGCTGCATGCGTCATAAGGCAATCAATATTGCACGCGCTTGACGCGAGATGAATTGAAAGTTGAAGACGCAAGATGAACATGAAAGCGCACTGGTGAAGACATAGCTATTGGCCAACCTAGTGTCAGAGTTATTCAAGCTGCCCATAGGCCTCTGACATGGTTTAACGACTGCTGGCTAAATGAAAACTACCCGGACCGACTTTTTACGTGCCCTCCGAAGCACGGTGACACTCAGTTCGAAATGCCATTAAACGGTCACCCATCTCTGTCTGACCTTGCCAAGAATTGCTTAACCTCATCGTTTACCGATCAGTGACTGCAGCTAGCTATGAGCTCCTCACACGCTATAATGTCAGCGTAAAATTGTACAACCGTTACTTTATAATTAATCTAGTGAGATTATAAACTGTCGCTAAAGCCTGGGTTTCCTAGGAAAGCGGTACCGTCATATAGCGGCCGTAATACAGCGGTGAATGACGTCACTAGAACGTTGTCTATGTAAACAAAATGGCGCGGTTTCCTGGAGAGAGGTATTTGATTTTGGCGCCCGTAATATTGCGTCCGTTATGTAACGCCAACGCTATCCTAGGAAACCAGAGCTTAAAGGTTAGATTAGTTTATAATCTCACTAGATTAAATAAACTAACGATCCCTACATTTTTTTTATTGGACTGCATTGGCAAAAAAGCGTACGGCCCGCCTGATGTTAAGCAGTTACCGTAGCCTATAGATGCTTACAATACCAAAGGCATTGCTCGCACATTGCCGACCTGAAGGGGAGTGGGAGTGGGAGTGGGAGGGGGAGGGGGGAGGGGGGGTGGGCTTACGGCTCTCTCACTTATCGTACGAAACGCAGCTGTAATAGCTGCTTTACGCCGATCTTCTGTGAGAGGGTGGTACTACCCCGGTCGAGCCAGCCCGTTTATGAGCTGCAGTCAATTGGCTACAGCTTGGCTCTACCACCTTTGTCCGGTGCATATACACGTTGCATGCTTACCTTGATGCCGGCGTTCCAGAGCTCGGCGCAGATCTTCATGCGCTCTTCGAGGAAGTTCTTCTGCGCGGAGGCGACGTACACGTCCACTTCGTTGGTGCGCACCGACATGTCACCAGCCGCCAGCCGCGCTTCTAGTACCGAGAATATACGCTCCACGCCAATACTCACGCCCACGCATGGCACCTGAGGTGACGAAAACATATAGGGTCAAACTAGGTGTTATTGGCCACTGTAACACTGTCAATAACTCGACTACGTATTTTAACCGTTTAAAATAAAATCTGTATTAAAAATGCCATCTATAGGTAATAATTGTTTATCATTCGTTTGTCTTTTAGTGGATTCGTAATTCTGTTTACCCAGGCTACATTCTGCGACAGGTTCGGAAGGCACTCGGGTTATGAGTTTATTTCTGAATAAAATCCGAATCAAAATTAGCAGGACCCGATAAACAATTAAAATCGCTCACAAAATTATTAAATTGCATTATTTTATTGCGTTGCGGGTCCTGCCAATGACTGGCCACTGTCAGTAACTAGACAGTGCGTATTTTAAGTGTCTTAAAAATAACCATATGTATGCGTAGCATTTTTTTAATCAAAATATTATTTTATACGTTTAAATTACGTGGTGGATAGTTACTGACATTGGCCAGTTATACTTAGAAAAAATACCTATGTATTTAGTATCAGTATCAGTAACTACCCTCCCATTCAGTAAGAAATGTACAACATTGCATACTCTAATTTAATTATACTTGGTTCACACTTCACATGCAACGCTAATTAACTCCATGAACGTTTCTTCATAAAAACTAATCGATTCACTGTTCAATGACCAGTATAATTGTTCATTAGCATTATACATAAATATGTACTACTCCACCAAGCCAAATAGGCGCCTGTCAAATGTGACGTCACCCGCACAACGAGGCGGTGGTGGTGTGCAGGCGATATGGGGATAGTAGAAAGGGATAGTACAAAATCTCATTGTTTCGCATGCCGAAACGGGTCGAGATTTTGTTTGAGTGTGCGTGCGGCGACGCATAGATACTATGGCGCACACATACAAGCCGCGCGCGGTGTTTGTATGAAGATAACCTACTTTCCCACTCCTTCTACTATGGTATGGGGGTGAAGAAACCGCATTCCACCCGAGCGCCTAGTTGGCTTGGTGAAGTCTATGGCTTCATAGCCGTTGGCCTTCAATTACCTGTTTATTTTTGGAGTCGAACATCCCCACGAGGTTATCATATCGGCCGCCGCCAGCGATGGAGCCCACGGTTTGATCTTCGTTGCCGACTTTAATTGGTTCTGAAAGGAAACGAAATAATCTGTCATAATTACTTGGCCTCAGTTGATGTGTTGATTGATTGTAATTATGAAATTAAATTCGATTGTTTATTTACATCAAAATTCTGCCGTGATTTGATAGAATTTTCCCTAGCTTAACAAAGTTTACATAATTCGACATTTAGACTCCCGTTGTCCCCAACCCTACTGTCATTGAGGCCTATGACAATTAGTCTATGCACAAGAACAGGCAAAGAGAAAAATTTAAGCTAGTCTCGCCACGTTGCAATAAGGTGCAAACTCGAATAATACGGGTGCCCTCGAGGGGACATCTTACTGTAGATATTTTGACCAAGTTAGCCCGGTCTCCCTTTGCCATTTTCCCCAACGTCATATTGACGACGACGCACCACAGTGGCAGATGGAAACGAGCGAGTTTTTCCCCAGCCTTACTCAAGTACAATGTAGTAGAAACTTACGGGTCAACACAGCTTCATAGATAACTCCCGTATAATAATCCAAGCCTCTCGCTAAACTCAAGTCAAAGAGTATTTTGTCTTTAATTCCGAACAGCTCGCAATACTGTAGAAGAAGTTTGATCCCTTCGAGTCCTTCCACCGCCGCCTTAGTTTTGGAAAGTTTCTCGTCTTTGAGCAGTTGGTCGGCCAGCTCCACTCCGCCGTGGAGTCGCACGTACTCGCCTATCCTGTCGGCCGCTTCAGGCGTTATGCCTTTCTCGTTGATCATTTCCGTTCTCACTTCATCCCATGGTGACTGGAGATAAAAAGTGTTATATTGTATTCTCATGTTGGTAATGAAAATTTCCCTGCATAGCGACATTTGAACGCACAAGTTTTATAGGCGAATCAGTCATAGCAATTTGTGTGGGTAAATAAATTGCAAAGATTAGGTTACGACGAATAAATAATGTAAGTATTGTAAAGTTCTGAAGTCTTAGTAATTCCGTCGAATCAAGTAAAAAGGCAACAGAATCCTTATTTTTTGAACTCCCATAGTTAGGAAGCTTGATATGTATAATCGAAGAACCAGTCTCCTTAGTATTATGCATAACCTGCACCTTTACTGAGTATTGGCCTGCACACATTGGCGGACGGCATGGCAGAGCATTTTAATTCTATCAATCGAATTTAATACTTATCCAATCGAAATAAGGTGCTCCAGCGTGCTCTTCGGTGCACCGAGAAAACTGCGCCGCGATGCTCCGGGGTCGATCACCGAGCGTTGAAATATATACCTTATTTCGATTGGATAAGTATTAAATTCGATTGATAAAATTAAAATGCTCTGCCATGCCGTCCGCCAATGTGCGCAGGCCATAAAGCATTAAATAAATAGCTCGACATAGGTAACCTCACGAGGGGGTAGAAAGCATTACTGGTAAAGAAGATTATAGTATTCTCACCTTATCCAACTTGTCAACCGTAGAACAAGTGGTCCGGAACTTATCAGCGGGGACTCCGCAAGCTTCGAACATGCCGTCAAGTAGCCGCCGGTGGTTCACCTTCAGTACGTACTGGCCGATGGCGAGGGAGTCCAGTATCTCGGAGACTACCTTCAGGCATTCCGCGTCCGGAACCATCGGGTCATACTGACCTGCTATGTCGAAATCCTGCGAATGTAAATGGAAGACTATTAAAAATAATCTGCTGTAAATTGAACATCATAAAATAAATAATAAAAATAAATTTATTTTCCAAAGTACACACAGGAGATAATTGCCGACAGTTTTTATGACAATGAAGATGTACTCGGTGGTAGCATTTAAAATTAAGTAGAATTGTCGGTGGACCTCACACTAGGCCTAGCCTGTATCGTGAGGTCCAGATCATTACTTCCAGATCCAGATCATTACTTGGTAGTTAAAGTTTACTTGAAAATAATAGTAATTCTTGGATATAATTTCACAGTCACAGTCATCCACAAAACCCGCTTGCACTTAGTGCGTGTTTTTAGAGACCTTATATTATTTTTACTTCAATATTTAGCCAATCTGTACATATAAAGGCTGGCTCGACTGGGTTATTACCACAGAAGATCGGCATAAAGTAGATATTTCGGAATAAAGAACTTCGTTTCGTCCGATTAGTGAGAGTGAGCTCAGAGAGCCAGAATCGTATCCCATTCCCCTTTAGGTCTCCTTAACATCAGACAGACTGAACGCTTGTTAAACGCGTTAGTTAACAAAACAAACTTACACACTGATAGAACTCCCTGTATCTACCCCTGGTCATGGCAGGGTTGTCTCGTCGGTACACCTTCGCGATGTGGTACCGTTTCAAGGAGTTGATCTTGTTCATAGCCAAGTACCGCGCCAACGGCACCGTCAAGTCATACCTCAGTGACAGTATCTCGCCACCTTGATCTTTCAGATCATAAATCAGTTTTGAATCTTCACCATACTTTCCTGTTAATACTTCCTGAAAAAGAAAACCAATATAGATAGTAAAAGCTATTAAATTTTTTATTTTTTATATTTTTTAGAACAGAATGGTGTTGTATCTTGGCATGTATAAAGAAATAGAAGAAATCTAAAAATCTATATTATTATATGGTGCTGTATTATTGCACATAAAACTTAATATGCCTTCCATTTGGCTTTGCCATAGTCGGGTATCAAAGCAATGATATGCAAGCAACAATGGACCAGGTATTAGGTACAATCACGAAGCGATGGGTACAATGGTATTTGAAAGGATTTTTATTCCAGATTCCTATTCCTACATCTTGAAATAAAATTAAAGTCAAAACAGTAGGGCACTGAAATTTAAAAAAATGTTAATTATTATAAATGCTCTTCACATTTCATTGCAAAATGCATTATTATTACCTTCAATTCAAACACAGGTGTGTCAATACACTCCGCTCCGTGCCTCTTAAAGACAGTAATAATTTTCTGCAGCACATCATTTCTGATCGTCATCTGCTGCGGATTGTAGTCTCTCGTGCCTTTCGGCGTTTTGAGGGTGAACTTCTGTGGGGCTGCATCCTCTGTGCTCACCTGGGCTTTGAGGGCTAATAGCTTTGCTACTTCCTCTTTAATCTAGGAAAGGATAGAAGTAATTTATTGCTGTCTGTACTTAATATACTCTTAATCATGGACTTAGCTCTTAATACAGTGCCAAATTCATAATTAAAAAAAAAAACAACAACAATTTGAATGGGAATTCTGTTTTTTGTGTATGAAGAAATGTGTTGTATTACGAAAAAAAATTAAGAAAGATTTTAAAGACAAACTTTTTTTAATGATAGCACAATATAACAAGACTACTCATGTCTTTAATATAACTACTTAAAGACTATTTACTACAAAAAATAGTTACTCAAACTGCCCATAGATTATTTTACAAGCAAATCAAAAGGTAATTAAGTAATAAACAAGCATTAAGTAGGTTTCATTCCAATACCTTGCACTGAGATGATGTTGTAATACACTTTGTGAAACTTTTGTTGAGAAGTCTGTTATGTAACCCCACAGTCGCATGGCTTTTTATAAACCTCAGCACTTTGTACAACATGCTTCAATAATTCAATCTCCACAATACAATATTCCGTCACCACCGCATTAATACTTTATGAAAAGAAACAGAATTGGTCAGTAGATGTTCAAACAAATTGTTAAAACAAGAATGAATGAATTGAAAGTGGTGACGAAATTACCATATGTGGAGGTTCAATCCAACTGAACTTAACGAAGAAATACGAATATATATAACGAACAAACAAAGAAACCACCAATAATGGTGCCTGTTCACTACACATTACAGAGAATATCATGTTCATATTTTAATATCATAAAGAATGACAATATGTACCTACATTAAGGGCTGTAAGATCAATGGTAGTTGATTGATTGTGGAGATTTAAACTATCAATTTGGTATGGGAGAAGGGAGATTAACGATGCTTTCTCCTGTGGTTTATGCTACAATTGATGTTACGGCACTCAGTTTAGTTTGTGCACTAATAAAATCAACACTCCTCACTTATCTCATACAGTTCATTCCCGCTTAAGTAAAGCTACAGAGCAATATGCCATAGATAGCCCCCATACGCTATGTGTTACATATTTAGATTGGTCTATTCAAAGCTGGACCTTGAACGGAACAATAAAAATTCAGTCTTCGCTGATACCCAACTTTTGTCAGTCGCATTCCCATAAACCAGTGGAGGTAAGAAGTGTCTCAACTTATTGGTTTGCAGCACAAATAAAGCAATAATATCCAAATCTACTAGTGCTTTAGGGAACACACCTGTTGCTCTAGTATCTTAACACCATCTTTCAGTATTGAAACATTCAAAGGACTTGTTTTAGGAAATAATGATATTTCAGATTGACTGAAACTCCGCATATGGTACCACCACCTCTTGATGTACTTGTATCTTTGAAAATCTATGCCACATCCAATACCGTTCATCACATCTATATCACAGAGACTGGGCATATATCCACTAATATAACTGAACTGGGAGAGATGTTTATCGATTCCTTGCAAATCATACTGAATAGTGTTCTTCTTTTCCTACAAATTTCAAAATCTTACAATTACAAGCCTGCATGAGGTATGCATGATGTAATTTACTAATATCATAAGTAATCTGGAAAGGGTACTTTCCTTCTGAGTACCTACTGAAGTAGAAAACAAAAATTACTGACCTTTTCCTGTGATTCCTTAGCCGCTTTCAACTTCCTAACCAGTTCACCTTGTTCTTTAATTTTCAAAAGAAGTGATTCTTGAACTTCTGCCATATTTCAAATTTATTGAACTTGGTCTTGAAACTTATCCGATAGTCTGTTCGTTCAAGGTTTCAAAGTAAAAGTGCTTACTTAGAAATAATTGCAGACTACGTACACAACTTCGTTCCTTTCATTTTACCAAGCAGCCAGCAGATATAGGAGGAGCAAGCAATCGGCATAGAAAAAACGTATCAGTCGACTGTCGTTCGGAGAGGTTATATTCCAACTCACTTACTCGTATAGGACCTGAATGAATAAAAACAATTTTATGCTCAAGATCTCTGTACTCTACCCTACGCTCAAAATCTAGGCACACCAACTGATCAGACTCCGTGACGTGACTGACTCACTGTCACTGACGTCAAATCTATGTCAAACTGTCCTTCTAGCTGTCAAGATGAGCTTATCAAATAGTGAGGTGAGGTGAGTGCAAACTACTGGATTATCCAGGAGATTATATAATTTTTGGTCCTGTCAACTTATCTACTGATTTCTTATTATTATAAAATTATGTTCTAATAATTGTTAGATTTTGCGAATTTGTGATACCTAGCTGTTTTTTGTCTTCCATGAAATAATAAGGAAGCTCTGGGAAAACATTATTTTGTTCAGTGATTACAAAATACTTTAACATTTGCTTCAGTTAGTTGCTCTTTTACTATTAAATTAGGTTATTCCCGTTATATTACTACACTCCGGGATTTCACTCAGGTTTGTGTACAAAAAAAATACAAATAAATAAATATCCTAGGACATTCTTTTACACACGTGTAAATAATTATTAATTTGTGCTATAGTAACAGATTTTCGAGTGTGATTTATATTGATCACACATAATGATCGCATTTTTTTAAATCCTTTCTTTTTGGGCAATTTTCTAATTTCATGAAGTAAAACGTACTTTTTCTCGAGCTAAAGTTTGCAACACTGAAAATTTTATGTACATTTTTGTATAAACAAACAGATACATAAATTGATATTATTTCGATATTCAAAGTAAATGAAATGGACCGATTTGAATATATCGAAGCTCGTCTATTTGAAGGTGAAAACTACCTGAAACGTGATAAAAATGTAAAAATATACGACGGCGACGATAAGGTAATTTAGGTATTTTTTCATTTACGAACCGTAGGTATTTTATAGGTATAAATTAATTTAATTTATATTCATTATTAATCTACGTTTATAGACCCAATTCACAGACGGTGAAGTAGTATTAACTACTCACAGGATTTTATGGGGAAAACCAGGTGACATACCCAAGGGATTAGTATGTCTATCATTACACTTGTACTACGTATTCTGCATAGAAGGAGAGAGCGGAGGTGTATTTGGTCTTGGTGGCCCTAAAAGGATCATTTTACATTTGGGACCAGCTCTTCCAGGTAAATTTCTTGTACATACCTACTTTAAATAAATTGCTTTTGCCAAAACAATTTTAAATCTATGGTTTCTGCATTCTAATGGCATGTAGGTATCAATTTCTTATGTTTATATGCTCTTTGTTTCAGGTAAAAGGCCAGGCCCATCAGTTGTGAGTCCATTTCATTTTGTCAAATTATCATTTAAAGATGGCATTGACCAAGCCTTATACAAAGCTTTAAATGAAGCAGTTGCCGCTAAAGCATGGGAGCGGCCAACTACTAGTGCATCACCTGTCACAATTGTCAGCTCCAACACATCATCAAGGCCTTCCGTGACCCCCACTAGTTCTAAAATCCGTTCGGGAATAGTTGGTATTGAAAGAAGCATAGAGGAACAACACAGACAGACAGATGAGAGCATTAGTGTGGCATTCCAAGATCTGAGAAAGCTCATGGAAAAAGCGAAAGATATGGTTGCAATTTCTAAAAATATATCTACTAAAATCAGGGTAGGTACAGATGAAAAGTAGGTATTTTATAATGCAGATAACAAAATGTATGTAATACTTTGTATTAATTATAAATAAACATTACAGGAAAAACAAGGCGATATTTCTGAAGATGACACAGTGAGGTTCAAGTCCTATCTCATGAGCCTGGGTATTGATGACCCAGTGACCAGGGATGCATTTAGATCTGACTCCGAATACTATATGGGTCTAGCTCAGCAAATTTCCGATATGATGATTGCTGTTTTACTGGTAATTTTCTTGACATCATTAAATTATAAGCTCCACACACTGCAAGACCTCTGTTTGGCGACATTTTAGTCTATTCAAATCACATTCTTGCATAGTACTATGAAAATTCTATAGATTTATCATTGGGTGACTAGCAGTTAAACTCTGCTCCTCAAAGTCTAGAATCCTCCACACTGCGATAAAATACAGATGTCACAATCTATCTGCTTAAGACAATAGACAATGCTTATTACCATAACCTCTTTCCAGGCCGGTGTTCAAAAGGGGGAACCTGGACTGTCACCCCTTTTATCATGCTTATACTAGCCCTTGCCCTTGCTAATTTGCCTCACCCCTGAGCTAAGCCTCCGATTTGCCCTACCCTAGGCTAAAAGCTGGGTTCACCAATGTGTAAACCATAATTCAATACCCTAAATAATACCAGGATTAACCTACTCTTATCCTACCATATTCAGTACCATATTTTTTTTTAGTTTCTTAGCAATTGTACAACATTTTATCCAATTATGCAGATTGATACTTACCTTTTAGGACTGTGGTGGCATAATGTCATTAGCGGATGTATGGTGCAGAGTGAACAGGGCTAGAGGGTTGGAACTAGTATCTCCTGAAGATTTATTGAATGCTTGCAAGTGAGTTACAATTTCTCATTGCTCATTTTAATCATGTATAAAGCTAAAGTGCAAATAGGTACCCTTTGTGGTGTTTACTTACATCATAGACAATAGTTGTTTTTGTTATATCACTAGTATCGCGCGTATCATCCATATCACGAGAAAATCCTTCAAAAGGCGATACCAGCATTGTGATACAGATTGATAATGGCCTACCTATAAAAGCTACCTACTACACTCCACAGTATAACAAGATGTCTTGTTTTCAGATTACTACAAACGGTTGATGCACCAATGTCTCTAAGGAAATTCCCAAGTGGTGCATGTGTTCTTCAGTTGAACAGTCACAGAGATGAAGAAGTTGCTAAGGCAACTAGTGAATTGGTAATGATGGTGCTTATAATAATAATAATGTACTTCCATGTTCAGGTAGACAACTGGGAAGTAGCAACAGCTATATTTGCTAAATGAAATGATAGTCTGTCATCAACACCCAATTTGGAAGTTATCAGACTTCCAAATTGGGTGTTGATGACAGACTATAATTTCAATCAGATACAATAATGTAACTTTCGACTTGTCTACTGAAACAATGTATTATTTAGGAAATTTTATATTCTTTCGATATTATTTTACAGCTTGATGAAAATGGTAATCTAACACCAGTGAAGTTATCACAAATAGCCAACGTGTCTGTTCTTCTGGCACGGGAGCGCCTGTTCACTACTGAGAGGCTCGGCTTAGCTTGTCGAGACGACTCCATCGAAGGCCTAGCGTTCTACCCGAACCTGTTTCTAAGAGAAAGTTATTAATGATTTGTTTTATAATGCTGTTAATAATAATTATTAAAATTTTATTAAAATTTATAAATTATGAAATGTTTCTTACTTTAAACTTTCAATAATAAGACCTCTAAGCACATTTAAAAGGTTTATTTAAATTTTAAAGCAAGGCTTCGTCTGACAAAAGCTAGCTAATGAAATGACTACATAATTTATTGTTATTTTCTAAGTCACACCAAATTCCATATCTGTAAACCATCTCACAAAATATTATGCTTCTTCACTTTACCTACACTTACTTCACATCAGATAAAAATAGAGTTGCACAAGATATGATGAAAAAATATCTAAGTAATATTACATACATGCCATCTTAAAATACATAGCTCACTACCTTAATAAATAAAAGCCTTCTCTTAAAATACAAAAATAAACCTAATTTATGAACATTTTGAAAAGCTATTTTATTAGACACTTGCATAAGGTGTGTGATTACAGTCAGATACATATTAAAAAGACAAGCATCTTAGATATGTATCTACTGATTAACATTTACATTTTTGTTTACAAGCATATACATTAACAAGAATTGTTTTCTACTCTTCACAAATTTTAATACTGAATTTTCTCTAATGACTAGTACTAGCCAAAATAGTAGCCTGAAAACAAAAGGTGCCAAAAAAAGATAAATTCTATTCTACATTTTATATTTTGGAATGTGACACAATTAGCATTATTACTAAAATAGGGTCCTCCCCCACGCACTATGCACCGCAAGCAATAAATTAAGTACCTTAGTAAAACTGTGGGGTATTTACTGTTCAATCGCTTACTACGAACAAACTGCACGTCGCGCATTGCCGGTAGTGTAGTGAGTTTGTACCCTTTGCAATTTAAAATATTTGATTTCCCTAATGTACTAGTCTGAACACCAGCAATATTCTACATTGGCTTGATGCCTTTTAGCGGCAGCAGCATTGGTTGATTGCACTCTTCATAATCCTTTGGTAGTTGATCATCTTTGCAGATTTAATTCATTTTACAAATCAAGTTTCCCTTGCAGCATAATAACATATGCCTTGCACAAATAGTAATATGATTTCATTATTGATTTCTTTCCACTGAGTTAGTCGATGTACTTTTTTCTGAGGAATGGTTGCATAAGTATACACAAATATCTGAATTTGCCTTGAATATAGTGGTGGTTGATTTTTAGATTCTTGCAAGGTTTCCAGCTACTTTGAAAATAGTGAATTTGAAAATTACTGATTCTTCAATAAAATTCATAAGTTTTTTATGTATGAAAATCTTTGTAACTTTGGGTGTATTAAAAAACATTATATTCTCAATCATTTTCAAATGTACATCCAATAGTTGCCCAATAGGCTATTTAGTGTTGGGTAAGAATAACCAGTCATTAATATTCAATTGCGCTTCTAAAATCTTTAGGTAGTTGTTCAACTTTGCCGCATAGTTCCCATGCTTTGAGTTCATCACTGGAGCGAATATTTTCCACATAACATTCCACTCCACGTACAAATGGCAAAAGCATTTCATCGTTTATGATTTCGGACAGACGATGGAGGAATGCAATGTCCTTAGCAATTTTGTCCTTTATTTCTTTAGTTAGTGGACGAACTGTACAGTTGAAGACTTTGAGCTGAAAAGTTAATTTGTCAATACATAAAACCATTGGTGCTAAAAGGTATGTACCCACAATACAACTTTCCAAATTATAACTTGTTATGTATAATTCTTGCAATTCATGAGTGCAGCCGGCCGTTGGTTGTGTAAAGATGTCTTTATATACATGTTAGGTAATGTTTGTCTTTACGGCTCCGCCAGGCACGCACACTGTCACATTGTGCATGTAAATGTTGAAACACAACCAAAGGCCTACCACACTCATTAATCACAAGAACTATAACAGAAATCATTTTCTGTTGTAGTATTTTGTGCTGGAAAAATGAATGGTGGCCAATAAGTTATACAAACCTCCTCATCAGCTGGTATTTGTAATCCCAGATAGGTATTCATGCACTCTGCTAGGTTCTTGACCTTGCTGGGTAAGCAACCTTTCTTATTTCTTGTGACCAACAGATCTCCAACCTGTAATATTTGAAAATAATTTTATTTTATAAGCCATAAATGCAATATTTTTCTCCCATAAGTGGAAAATAGAAAGACTTAAATATCACCATACCTGAGTATCAAACACAGCATTAAGTTTTACATTATGCTTGTGGTACAAACAGTCTGAGATCTTTCGACAATCATGGACAATTTTCTTGGGACTTTCACTTTCCAGAAGTTTCTTCAGCCCTGCGTCAAACGCTTGGTATTGCATAACTTGTGTATCAAAGATATATATCTGCTGTGGTGTAGATAGCACGAGAAATGGCAATCGACATTTCCTGCCCATGTTAGTGCCCTCGGTGCTCATGCCAATATAGCCATGTAGTTTCAAATCATCCAATGCCTCATGGAACGCACTGTTGATTTGGTTGATGTAAATGTACTTTTTAGATACCTTTATAATATCTTCACATTCCTTTTCTGATATTTTTAAATGCTTTTGAATACCGGAATCTTGAAGTTTGACAATATCTGTGATTTCAGAATCATAGTAGTGAAGCACCCCATCACTGGAATCTCCTTGGGGCAATTCTTTCACATCATACAGGGATATTTTAGATTTATCGTTGGTCATTCCATAAAACCTGCCTTCAAATATTTCACTGTTTTTTGTATGAACTTGAAGTAGTTCACCTTTCATGTACAGGCTATCCATTTTGTATGATTCTGAAGGAAGGATGTATTTTAATCTTTTTTGACAGGCTTAGAAGGTTTATCTGTATCACTGTACGCCCTATAAATATACAATCCTAGAGTGACATGTAGCACGACCACCGCCACTACGGCAGAGTACACGCTGCTTGTGATCGGCTCCAGTCGAAGAATTGTATCAAATAGAAGACTTTTCACCGTAAAGAACGACAGTACCGGCACAATAATGATTATCAGACAATATTTTATTACCGTCTGAAAAACTTGAAAATCGGGGAGTTCCTGAAAACAATAGGTTATGTTTAATATTGTGCGATAAGTCTGTAAGTATGTATGAATAAGGGGTAATACTCATAATTTACTTACATTTGCACGACCTTCAATCATCATAAAAGAAAAGAAAAAATAATAAAATTAATAACTCGAGAAGAAAATTACGGTAAACGCAATTTTCATCAGTCACGTAGTGAATGGAATGAGAATGAATGAATATAATATAATATATTCTCTTTGATTTGAATGAACATAGAACAAAAATACTCGAGAGTGAATGATCAAAGAGAATATAACCAAGGATCTTTTATTACTACAGGATAAACCAGTTGAGTTTTTGGTTAAGAAGAAATTCAACTTTATTCTCCTAGTTTAAGGTATTTTATACCTTGACCTACCTTTAATTCTGTAGGCAGAAAAACGAGCCGAGCGAGGGGCCCCAGTTGGGACCGTGTCCCTCTTACTCCGAGTTGCCAAGCCAAAATAATATTATATAATAAATAATAAATTAATTTATTTGCTTGATTTAAAAACCACCAATCACTACCCAACAATAATATTATTTTGGCATGGCAACTCGGAGTGAGAGGGACACGGTCCCAACTGGGGCCTCTCGCTAGCTCGTTTTTTGTGCAGTAGTGAACAGTCAGGCAGGGCTATTAAGTATCTCAGTTGTCAACTGGCGTCGGTTGTACACTGATCTTTGATGGTAAATTAGAATGACATAACATTGGTATTACGTATTTCGGTGAATGGATATCAAGGTACAGTGAGTTTAGGTTAGTTTAGCCCTGCAAGAAATACTTAATACCAATGTTATGTCATTCTAATTTATCATCAAAGTTCGGTGAACAACCGGAGCCAGTTGTCAACTGACATACGTAATAGCCCCGCAGGTATGTATTTACGTTCGTGAATATAACAGGGTTGGATTCAAGATGTCAGAAAAAATTCTGATATTTCTGTTCAGAGAATTAATAAACCAAAGTAGGTATAAGGTACTTTGTAACTGCGCATAAGACAGCGTTGATAGGTACGATAGCAAATTTTTTAAAAATGTTTGAAGCCAGGACGTTCCTTCAAAAATAATGACATAACAAAAGATGCCTTTAGATCAAGGGCCAAATTCAGAGTTAGACTTTAGCTAAACGAGATTTAGATTCACAATCAATTATTATTACTATGACCTCAAATATAAACGAAAAAATAAATTGTTTCGACATTTGTACATGAATTCTTTAATTAATGCCGTGCCCAAATTACCCAAATTATATAGTCCCATGCCATCAGTGGCATACGTGCCATTGGTTCATCATTTCTGTTGTACGGGTTATATTTGGTACAAAAATCAGCATAGGGTGTTTTCACATTGGCCGATAACGCCACCAACCTGGACATCGGCGTACGCCACTAGTACCGTGAACGCTGGTAAGCTCCGAGGTAAGCTCAGACTGTTGAAAAACTTATCATAATACTTATACACGCGTATCTACATCACACACCTTGTGCTTTTGCATGCCTACTTCATAGGTACTAAAACGACAATGCGCCGTTCAAATTGCTTAAATAATTGTACAATTTTAGCACAATAACTGTGAAAAGGTCATTTCAGTAATTTTAGTTACCTGCGTTTGGTATGTTTTTATTGTATAGTGCTATTACACTTTCGATTCTTCACGGTTTCTGCACATGTATGATTTATTAGGTACACACGCTATGATTATTATATTGAAAATTACTGTACTATTATCATAAAAGTTATATAAGTAAATGTTTGACAGTTTTATTTTTATTTTTTGAATAGAATTTACTTTGGATGTATTTTTTGATATGATGTTGAGAATTGAGTACGGAGTTATATGGATATTTTTAGTGAGTTGTCATACCTATTCTTAATAACTGTTTTTTCAATATTACTAACTATTAAAAGTCATTCCAATTTAACCAACAGAGCGGATTTTATTGCACATTTGTTGATTTCAATGAGGTCCATAAAAAAATTCTATTACTATGGAAGAACAAGAACTTACTAAATATTAGCGAGGTATTGATGTAAAACATCTATCTATTTACATTTTATTTAAAACTTAAAATTTGTATTATAAATTAAGAAACTTTGTGTTTTAAGATTGGAGTTACATCAAATGGAGTTTTTGACTTCAGCGATGTTAAAAATAAGTTACTACAATGGAAAACACAAAAACTCAGCGCTTTGTGTCCATCAAATGGGTAAGTTGTATCAATAATAAATGGGAGTTACATAAAGAAACATTTGGATTAAAATAATTTCCATTTCTTAATTGTTAATAGCTTACATCATGTTATAAATTATTATGTTGATTGCAGGGCACAATTGCAAAACTTGCTAAATATTGTATGCAGTACAGCACAACCTTCGAACGTTACTCAAAGAGATGCTTGCATATCTTGCTTTTCAGGCGTAACTACAATGCCCGAGGTATACAAGTGGTTTTAATACCATATTTGATCTGTTCATAATTATTTGGATAAATATATACGTTCTAATCATACTAACATTGAAAATGAATTATGATTTATGTTAAGGGGCCTCAAGAATTAAACGCGTTGAGCGTTTGTGCTACGCAGTATTTTAAAGATTCATCTTATGCAACATGTGCTACAGCTCTTATGGTAAGTAGATACTAACCGAAAATTAATCATTATTAATAAAATGACGGTTCGGTTCGGATCGGACGGATCGGTTTCACGTCTATCTTTCAAACATCAAAAGAAAAACATACCTACTTAAATGGTTTAAAGTCATAAAATATACCAACTCGTAGGAGGGATCAACCAACTCTATCACAGTGCTCTCACATAAATATATACTCAGATGGGCCTAGATCCATGCCTAGTCTAAGCAATGATTGTATTATACAATTTAGATTGTAGTATCGGAAATCGAAATGCCAAGACCAAGGTAAATTACAAAAAATATAATTACCGTATGTTGTCCCGACGGAAATCGAATCCACAACCACGAGCTAGGTAGTAGATACAGATACTAAGCTGTAGTTACACTGTAGTAATTATCCATAATATTGGCTCCTACCTCGATAACAGACAGTTGATGGATTTTCAGGCCTTATCGACATCAGCTTTGAATGTTCAACCTTCTGGATGTTTTATGGGCTATTGCGATTTTGTACGTTGTCTGAGACGAACAAATTCTGTTAACTTGGTATGTATTAATATCTGTTTTGACTGGAATTAATAGAAATATACAATATTGTACCTGCTTAATTCATTTCCAGATTACACAATGCACTCGTGAAGCCAGAACTGGTGTTAATATAACGGTAGATGCAGACAATGTTCGGTTTTTTATTAATGTCACCTCGTGCATCCTGGCAAAATCAAGATGTGGTAGTTTTAATCCAATCACTGGAGAGCCGCAAATTCCCGGGTATGCTTCAACAGGAACAAAAGTCAGCAATGCTCTTCAGATTTCTGAATTAGGTGAACTAAGAGTACTTGCTTTTTCTGCCAACACTCCGGTCGCTAATTCTTTTTGTACGATTTCTCCTAATTTAACACAAACGAGTTGGCTAACAAATGTTTGTTAATGTCCAGTAGAATTAATAAGTTAGATAGACATTATTTTTATCGAATTTACCTATATAGGTAATTTATATCCATATGTATACTTATCTAAGATTTCTATAGTGACATATTTGATTGATCTCGTCATTATTCTGTTTTACGCTTTTGACTATATACTCACTATCGACGTCGAAGAGCATTGCTTGATGTTTTCATATACAAACTTACGTTATGCATTTATGATCATTGAACAGAACGGAATATATTCCGCCTACAGCATAGATATTACAAATTAATGTAAAATTCATAAGTATAGAGTATTGGTGTGTATTTGTCTTTAATCGCGTACCTATCTAATCTGCCTATTGCTACCTTATTAAGCTGCTATCAATGCTTCAAAAATAATGGAATTGTGATTTGGTCTATATATTCACTGTCTACGCACCCGAATGGAACTATTTTATTTATTTTCATTTTTTATTATTTTAGTTACACATTATCTATGGGTTCAAGCTAGGTCTCAATTAGAAGTGGGTGCTTAAACGAAAAGCCGTTTGAAAATTTCGCTTTTTTAAGAAAGCGCCTAAGCGCGCTTACAAATTTAAGCGTTTTGCGTTTAAGCAATGACGGCAAGAAAAAGAAAGAAATTACAAAAAGTAACCTTATTTGTATGACAATAGGTACAGTTCAAATCAATATTTAATTAAATTTAACCTTATTTCTTTACTCATAAAAAGCAATAATTTATAATACATTATATTAGATTAAAAACCATATTTCCATGCACATAAGAGTCACTATCAATTTTTCAGCGCGTAAGTTTTTGGCTTTTTGCTTGAACTTATGTTTAGTAAGCATTTTGCTTTTGTGGTCCGTTTATTGACGGACGAATTTTTGTTTAATTTAAAAAAGCAGAAAAGCAGAATAGCACTTTTACAACGATTTTTAAAAACAAGCACAAGCGTAACAACGTGCTTTTAATATAAAGCCGTTTATCACATCTTTAGTCTCAATTGTCTGTCAGGCAGGTCCATGGATGTATAATGAAGGATTTATCACTTGAGTTTTTGGTTAAGAAGAAATTCTACTTTATTCTGCTGTCTTAAGGTCTATTATACCTTGGAAATTCTTAGACAGAAAAACGAGCCGAGCGAGAGGCCCCAGTTGGGACCGTGACCCTCTCATTTCGAGTTGCCATGCCAAAATAATATTATTATTGGGTAGGTAGTGATTGTTAGTTATTAAATCAAGCAAATAAATTAAATTAGTATTTATCGTGACTATTGTTTTTATGATAAAACAATAGTCACGATATACGCAGAAGATATCGGGCGTAAGCATGTCTCGCTCAAGCACGGTATTATTATTACCGTGTCATCTCTATTGATGCTTTCTCTATGTTGAATAAAGATAATAAAATTGAATGATTTATGATTCATTCAACTGTTGTGTTTTCTTATAATGATTACCTATTTTACGTAAAACTAATTAAAATCGACAGTAACCCTTTAGTTACATAAATTGTGATTGAAAATATCAGCTATCTACGCATTCGTAAGGTAAGTATTTATGTCATTTATAAAATTATAGCGTGTTTTTATTTTCATTGAGTAGGGCTCCATGCCGACAATACGTCAAGTCGGGGCGCGGGGCTTTTAAATTTAAATTTCAGGAACCTACTCTAAGCCTTTTAGTTAGACTAACGAGAATGAAGCGAAACTATGAGGAACATTTAATAAGGTTCCTAGGTTCCTTCCTAAGTTGTGTTCCTTCACAAGTCAAAATATGTTGGTGATGCCTATGATTTAGAAATTATGTGTAGATAAAAGACATTGAAGATGATATCTTTATTATCTTTGCACTGAGTGCCACTAAGATAAGTTAGGCTTACTTGGTATAATTGTTGAGAGGTCAATAGATAATAAGCTAACAGTAATAATTTTTATCTCTGTAGTTTCATTTCATAACTCCATGTATTCATGTCAAAACCTTTACAGAATTTATTCTTGCTTGTATATGTAGGTTTTATGATTGCAAGTTATTACCGGTATTACTAATAGACCTAGTATTAAAGTAGGCAACAGCATTTTAAATAATTATGTTATTTTTAATGTGGGTTTGCTTTGGCGAAACATTTACATTGTCTTCTGTGGGTGGTTTCCACAAATCAACATCTGATTGTACTTTTGTGTCTAGGAGGGTGGTCTTGCTTACTCCAGCCATCCAAGCTCTGCTAGAAGGTTTACAAGCAAAGCTACACCACTAAGCGGTGTAAATGTTCTGTCAATGTAAATGAGGCATTACCTAACTTAAATAAAACAAAAAATGTATTATTTTGTTTCAGTTCTTGTATTTTTTTCTTTAGATTCATAAACATTACTTATTCATTTTCATTACAATTCTTATGTCCAACAGGCTACAGAAATATTTACAAAATCAAGTTGTTACACTTATAATATTATATTGATTTTGTAGCATATAAGTACTTATGTAATAATTTAGGGCTTAGATTTATTTTCTGAAATAGTTTTACAAAACTTTTTAATTGTTTTAGTTTTCTTTTTCACCTTCTTCGTTTGAATAGAATTATCAGAGTCCGAGTTTTCAGAAATCACTGAGTTTGGTTTTACATTAGATTTTTTTGTTTGAACGGCTGTTGTCACAATGGCACCCTTTTTGAATCGCGACTTTGCTTGTCTGTTATCAATTGGGCTTGGCTTCTGTGATTGTGAGTTTCTCGGTATATCAGTGAAACTTGTATTATTTAAATAGGAGGAACTCTCTGATTTTGCATGTTTTAATCTGCAATAATAATATTAGAATTTAGATTACTTAAGTATTATATTCTTCAAATTCCAACAGAATGTCGAGAATTTGCCAAAGTAAAAACAAACTACTACTAAAAAATTGGTAGGATTTTCCAACGCACGAAAGTAATACTCCTTACTTAATAACTCATACTGAAACTTACTTTCCCTTCTTCTTCCAAGTTTTGGGTAATTTGCTTATAGGCTCTAAGATTTCATTCATAGAATTTGGCACTTTGAGAGTAATCTTTTTAGTCTTAGATTTCTTTTTCTTTTTTTCTTCTTTAATTTTGGTTTGCTCTCCATCAAGTTCTTCCAGTTTCTTTGAACAGGACCTGGAATATTTAAAATTACATACCTATCTGGACATTAAGTAAATTTTTCTAAAATTTAAGGTTTCCTATTATGGAAAATTATTCCAGGGTTATAGAAATAATTAGACACAAGTCAGATAGGGCTTATGTATTAACCTATAGGTACATAAGTAGCAAACCTTATTTCACCTAAAAATGTGTGCACCTTACCTGAGTAATGCTTCACTGTCCGTAAAGTAAGAGTTCATGGCGAAACTAGAGATGCCCCATGACAAAGGACCCTTCTCGTCAGTCTGAATACCACTCCATATATTTCTTTTGAGAGAGCTCAATTTTACTTGGAGCTCTGCTGGTTGATTGCTTCTGTTTTTGACATCAGATAAGCATCTGCAAACGGATGCAAAATGTAACTTATTGCACGTGTTTCTTTCGTAGTTTCGTTCACCGTTATAAAAATAAATATGTAATTATAACTAAACCAAACCATTATAACCGATTTATAACAAAGCCAAGACTGTAAGACATTTTCAGCTTTACCTATGTAAAGCTTGCTAAACCGAGCTAGGCTTATTGACTATTATTATATTGGTGGGTCAAGATGCCTCGCATGATCCTAACATTATGTATATGTTATATATGTTATATATATATATATATGTTCCGACGTCAAGACTGAGTGCTCGAGTGCGGCATGCGCCTGATGTAGACGCACGGTGTGTTCGCGGTAAATAAAGTTTGATTAACAAGTATTTTGTACTTTGCTGGTGGTAAACACTTGAATTGATGCCATGATGCAGGATTCAGTCTTGGCTTTTCCGTTGTCTCATTAAACATAGACACGCTTCTGGGTCGTCTCGATTTCGATGATTTTCTTTCTCGATCGGAATAGTATGGGGAATCACTTGTCTGAAAATTTCATTTAATAAATAAATCAATTATCCTGATTTAGCTAATTTATCTATGCGTTAGGATCTAAGCTTACCGGTGCTCTTATTATTTTTAATTCAGGCGGCATCTTTTTCTTTCGCCTAGGCTTTAGTTTAGTTGAGGAATATAACAATTTGTGAACTTTCCTGATTGGACTAAAACTTCCTTCATACGATTCACCATCAGAAGAATCGGTCATAGCGTCCGATGTTAAATCAATTGTTGCTCTTGATACCTAAAACAAAATACATATGATATGAAATTTGAAGCCCAATAGACAAGGAATAAGGAACGTTTGAACAGGGAAGAAATCAGAGTTAGTTACCTGCAGAGTTTCACGTTTTGTTTTCTTCTTTTCAATTCTTTTCATTTTTTCTAACTTTGGTCGCTGCTTTTTCTGTTTCTATAACAATAACATTGATACATTTTGAATAGAAAAGTTCAGTATTTAAGGATGTAGGAGTGTCCGGTACTGTATGAAGATAATTGTTCCTTACATCTCTAAAGCTTCTATTGATATCGGGAAACATAGGCGAGGGTGGGGGTGCAGGTTGTGAAACGTCTGTTGTACCTCTAAGACCTCCTGCTTCGGAGCTACTACTCGAAGTATCACCTTCGTCACTGTAAAATTGGTGAATTAAGAATAATTATTAGGCATGATTGAATCGATATTAATATTGTAGATACATAATGTACGACTTACCTAGAATAATCAGACAAGTCTATATTCGTCGGCTCATCGGCATTAGATCCTTCTTTCAATAGCCTCGTAACAATTTTGGTTCTCAGCTTCTCTTTACTAGGATCTTCATCATAGAAATCTAATAAGGTTTCACAGAATGTTCGTCCTAAGCTTTCATAATCCTGAGCCGAGAAATGTGTCGACATCCGACTTCCTAATTCTGATCCACCAAATGAAGCTTCCATTGTGTAACTATTGGCAACTCCTAACATCCAAACCACTACTCGACCGGTACCTTCTTTGCTACGCTGAATTCTAAATTTACAATTTTCAAAAGAAAACTGCAAGTAATGAGATAAGTACCTTGTTAGCATAGTATACTACCGCACAATTTATAGATCACATTCATTTTATGTCTTTATTATCGTTATTACCTTATCAGCTGCATTTTTATGTAGCATCAAAGGAAATACTTGCTCCTGCAAACGTTTGTCAGAATTTCTTCTACTTTCACATCCATAAATGAACACATTATGTTTGCGGGAGTGTGCATGTAAATCTACATACAATGCTACGCCACATTCCTCCTGTAATCTGACACAAGTTGGCAAATCATTATGTCGATTATACAAGAGATTTGATTTTTTTTAGGACAGTTTGAAACCTTACCTCCGTATCATGACTTTAGTATGCCATACAGGTGGGTATGTTTCCCTTATTACAGTTCTATACTGTCTATTCAAGTCCTTTCCGGTCAATGAACACCGATTGTTGCCGACGATGACCTACAATAAAAGAATCATTATATTCATGACAATGCTCAGCAATTTTTACACATATTCGTGTAAAAGTGACTATTCTATCACTCACGCCATCAGGATTCAACATGGGCACCAACTTGAATATGAATTTTTCTCTTAATTCACGGGCCTGATTTGAATCTCCAGTTAAATAGTCCATGAATCCTTTCATCATCCATGATGATGGTGTTTCTCCTGGGTGGACTCTAGCTGTAATGACGACGGCTTTCTTTTTCTGTTAAGTAAATGAAAAACGTCATCATATTCCTACAAATTTCGAATTAGTCTATCACATTTCATTTTTAATACATAATTATAAAAAAAAACCTTTTGTTCTAACTCGTTGGGATTCGGAGGTGCCGTTATTGTAAGATAATACACATTATTTCCAGCTAAAGTTCGACAAAGGAGTCTTAGTTTTGCGAAAGTCGATTTGACTGGATGTGATTGTAATCTCGATAAATACTCTTGCAGGTCTGAATATGTGTAGGGATAACAGTGTGCGATATATACCGCATCGTCTGTATGTGGAAATTCAATGTTAAAGGTCAACGTATAACTGGGGAATTGTTCCTCTTCTTCAGTTCTGAAATATAAGCCTCATTAATTTCATCGTTTTAAGGAATTGAATTAACTTCTATGTTACGAACAGTATTATGTAGCTTACGCAGGGTCGTTTTTATAATACGCGATGTTGTCGCCGCATCGTCTCCAACCGATCGAATGCAACTGAGCGTCCTTGGTCGAGTATAACAAAGGTCGCATGCCCTCATTGTATAAGCTCTCGGCTTTCGATAAATTTACTATGGAGAACCTGTAATTTATGTCGAAAGTAATATATTTTCTGGTCACAACACATAACTTACACTAACCATGCAACAATTATTACCTGTACATCATTTGCTTCTTGGTGTTGGTGACTCTGAAGTAAAACCATTGCATATGCCTGTTTGTATAGAGATCGGTGCGAAGGTGGAGCTCATAGTAAGCTGATGTGATACGTATTGCTTTAGCCAAATTTCCACTTTCAAATCGAGATTCAAAACGTAGCTCGTCATCCCCGCCTGCACTTGCACATGCAGATATAAATAAGCGAGATCCTCCTACTGTGGAACGACTGAACTATAAAAACATAATGAGAGAGAGACAGGCATATTTATCAATGTTTAGTATAAAGCCAATAACACAGATAGTCTATCAACTCACGTAATTAACAGCGCTCATAGGATAGTATTGAAATGTCACGGTTCCAGCGTCTTCCCCAACAGGCTGAGGGCGTAACTCTTTTCCAGAGGAAATATAGTACGGTTCAGGTGACGCGGGACACCAAGTTAGGTGCTGTATTTTTTCCTCTACAACCTTTTTGAAATAATAATTATTAATTAATAATCTAAGTACATTTAATAGTAGTAATAATGAAGATAATGTGCTGTAAATACTCGCCTGACATTCTGATGGCCATCGTGGTGCTTGTTGGGGACAATCTAGTTCTCTTGGAAGTGCAAATAGATCTCTTGGTTCTTTTAGTTTCGCTGTTGTTCTGAATGTTCGTATATCTGTGTTGATTTCTAATTGATTCGTTTTGATATTGTTTTGTAGGAAATTTGATATGAATGTTCCTGTTGATATAATTACAAATACTTTACTAATTAAATCGAAGCGAAAACTAAAGTTTTTACAGTGGATTTTCAATCCAGTAATATTTATTATAACGTCGATAGTAAACGTATAAAAACTACAATCGGATGCGATGTGTGACATGACCCAGTTTCAGTTGTTTAGTTGAAATTAAAGCTTCCGTTGTTAATGCCCGTGGCTTCCGTATTTGAGGCATTTTATGTTTCACAAATTACGTCAGTAAGCACGCGAGTTCCGGATTTGTTATAATCGAAAATGATCGAAAGGTAAACTTGCCTGCTGATGTGCATACTTGAAAGAATTACTTTACATAATGTATAGGTAAATCACGATGGACGATCAGTTATCGCTATTATTATTTATTATTGTTATACTAATGTAATGTCACACATTACTTTCAGGTAGTAACAAATCTTATTTGAGGCGGTTTATTTTGATTCGTTCAATGATTTTAATAACTCATTTAATACTGTATTTCACCTTTGTTGTGATATAAGTAACCAATACTAATATTACCTTTACTACATATTGGAAATAACGAAGCTTGTAGTGACTTAACATGTTCTATGTTGGCTATAAATAGATTATCTTGCAGTACAGGGTTTATAGCGGGAAGTGTCAGCGTTATCGTCGTGTTTTCGATGTATTCCCTGTTCTTTTCTTCCTCTATATCAGCCATCATAATACTCTCTTGAACGCTCTCTAGTTGTTTCCACCATAACATGTTAGGAAAGTTTGCTGACAGCAACATTACCCGCTTTTCTCTAGCACAGTTTAATCGCTCTCGTGTGTATATCTAAAGTTCGTAATGTCGGGCGTATTGTCACCATGGCTACACAAATGTTTTAGTTATTCGTAGAGTTTATATTTTGGCGTGTAACCTGGCGGGTCGCGCGGCGCTCCGAACCGAACTGACGACTTCAAAAACAGGGGTACACGCTTTCGTTTATTGGAAGACGATTGCCCCAGTAATGTCATGCTTCGGCCGTATAAAGCTTATCAGGTGATTGGTGACGTCAAATGGCTATTCATGCGAAAATGTGGAATTATGGAAATGTTGATATAGAAAGGAAGCCTTTGGCAGAGGTCAAATTTTGATTTGATATACTTACAGGCGGTTTACGAGGCGATCAAGCATAAGAATGAAGATTATGACTCACGAATATGCAAAGATTTTACTGCCCACAGAATGCATAAAATTTGTTAAATGTTTTTAACAAATCTTTGCTTATGATTATGCTAAGCCTTAGTAATCAGATTGATAAGCGATACCAGTTATCTATTTCATAATGCTCTACGTTTAATAATAATTATAAAAGTTACCTTTATTTTTGGCGTCAACATTTTGAGGTTGAAGATTTTCTTTGACTTCGTTATTTTCTAAATCAACACATTGGTTTTCCATAATTTTCGTAAAATTCTAGTGATAGATAAACATTATTATTCACTAAAATTTTCAGTCGTTTACGTAGGCGTGTGACCGTCTAGGGTGCTTAGCTCTGATAAATTCCTGCCGCCACCTCTGTCTAGACCAGACTGCATGTAGATAGATGTATGGTGTCGGCGTTAACGTGTATCATATACATGCCGACACTATATGACAACTTCTATCACATGAATTAATATACCAATGTTCGTCAAAATAAACTGGGAGATAGAGTGTAAAAGTAAAATTATTTAACTCGGTGGTGATGACGTATCCTGGGAAAGCGTCAGGGGTGACTGCACTTCCACGTAGTAGGGCAGTAACTTGCGGCGGCCGTGTGGAAAACTTCACAATTGGCCTTAATCATGGCCGTAAACTTTAATGGCCTCGCAGACTTAAGAATTAATAGATATCCCTATATTTCTTTGTACTTATACTCACGTCTTTACATATTTATAGTGCACATACAAAGTGCACTATTACACAAATTACAGTTCGTTACAAACTAAATATTTTTTCCATTTTGGTATATCTATTGGTAGGATCCTTACAGAAAAAATACATGTTAACTATTTGGAAAAAAAAATCGTTCCTTAATAATTAAGTAAGTGGAACGATTTCAAATTGTCATCGCTACTGGTAAAACTAAAATGATACAAAGGGAAATTCTATTGACGTTTTCACGCTGTGGGCCGTCTATCAAGATAAAATCTATGTATTATAGGTAGGTATATGCACATACTTCTGGAACAAAAATCATTAAAGTAACATGCCGACATATGTTTCAATTTGTTGACCCAAATATTACCCCCGCATTATGCATCATAGACCGAAGTAGTTGGAAAATACTGAATAGAATTTCTAGGAACGTAAAGAAAATTAAGTTGTAGTGATGTTCATCGTAATGACCTATGTGCAACAAAACTAGACATAAATGTAGGACTAGATCTAACTGGTTAAGTACTATACATTTGATATCCACTAGGTATAAGGTGTTTGCTGAGTATAAAAGTGGTTTCGAAGGGATTACAGCGTTATGATAATTTGAAATACTTGGGAAAAGTATTCGCAGTTAAGTACTACACAAGCAGCTTCGTGGTCGTAACGGAAGTTGCTAAGCAACCAGTTTGCGTTATATCGATTCCATTTCGTACTAAGAAAATATAATTTGCAGAATTCGCTGGTAAGATTAGTACTTTGTATCCTTGCTTTGATATAAGTAGGTATTTATTTTTAACATTTATTGTTTTATATTGAACTTGATGGCTATGCTTGAACGTATCCTTGGTGTTTCTCTTTCTTATGAAATTGATAACTGCGTTAGGTTAATGTTTGTTATAATACTTATATCTATAGTTGTAGAGGCATATCACTAGTAAATTGCTTCTGTTTTTGTGCCTATTTTGTTGACTCATCCGAGATCTGTCACCGTCTGCGTCAGTCTTAACGAATAATCGATTAATTGTATCGAGTTGCATAGATACTTATCAGTCTGTAACAGTAGTCTACTCGGAATGTGCTAATGATATAAGTCATTTGCATATAATGCCAGCAATAACGGTATTAATGATATTTGCCCATGTCTACATATCCTTTCGAATGTAGCGTGAACTAAATTAGGAGTTAGTTATTATTTACTAAAGTTACCTATATTTTACTGAGTTATCTATGTAATCGCAATAAAGGTAATGACCCAGTCATGAGCTCAGATCATAAATCATAACCCAATATGACTTTATTTGAATTTCATAGACCTATACAAAGAAACAAACAAAACTCTATAACAATCTCGAACGATTCTGATTTGGGATAATGTTATATTGAAAGCAGATTATTCAAACGAGTTTATCTTTATTCGAATCTATTGAGTTTAGGTTATACTACTATGTAGGTTATATTACTACTGGGCAAACAAAATACTCTTCCGCCTCTCCACATCTTCCTACGGTCTAGTTTTTCTGTCCTACCTAGTTCTTATTCTCCTTGTCCTCATTATAACGCATCCTGTTAATAGTGACATTCGTTGCGTTTCAAATTTCAAGTACAGTTCACGGTAAGGTACGCATTCATAGGTACGTATGCATGAACTACGTGTTATAGTAAGGGTTGCGGGGTGATTGGCCGGTCCTTAGCACGGCCTGGTGCGGATCGATTTTATACTAGACGGCCGATCTTATTGTCTTTTGTCATTCATCACATCAATGGGCTACTGGCTTTGTTCACGGTGCTTTATGGACAATAATTTACGCAAATTTGTTGCTAAGCTGCGAATAGGCTTTCCTACTCAGCTACGATTTCCATCGTTCGTTTAATACGTCATTATAGCATTATTTTGTAAATACTCTACAATTTAGTTTCGTGACTTTATAATTTATGCAAAATTAATTGGTTTTCGAAATTTTAACTCACGATTCCATGATTCATGTTTCGTGAAGTAGGTAAAGGTTTCCGGAATTATTTTATCATATATTATTACTAGCTTCTGCCCGCGACTTCGTCCGCGTTGACTTTAGAACGTCCTGTAGTTTGTTTTTTGATAATCCCACAGGAACCTTTCCGGGATAAAAGTAGCCTATGTACTTCTCCAAGGTCCTGTCTATCTCTATACCAAAATTGGTTTAGCGGATTAGTTGTGAAAACGTAACAGACAGACAGAGAGACAGCGTTACTTTCGCATTTATAATATTAGTGTATAGAAGTATAGATTATATGGAATATTTTGGTTTTGTTATGATAACGTGTTTAGGAGATAATATTAATTTAGGACTTTTATTCTAAATGTAAATGAAATGTAAATGTTAAAATGTATTCTAAATGTAAATATTAAAATCTTTGTCCTGTACGTAATGAAAATCTATTTTTACAGCAAAGGTCAAATAAGTTCATTGCATTTTCCTAGAAAATGTTATATTACTTACGAGAATTCTTTCCCTGGCTCTGCATGCCGTTCATATCTTTACTTATGGTTAGATAGACGCTTACAGTACAAGGTATTCTTTATGGGAAGTAATAATCGTAATCTATTCTTTTGACTTCGCTGTATCGTCAGCTTTTATTGCGTGGAGCGTGATGAGCTAAGCCTTGTTTCCAAGATAATAGTGGTATTAAGTCTGCTGTAATTTTTGGTAAATTTCGCAGAAAATTGTGTTCAGGAATGTCTAAGAGATTTTGAAGAAAGATAGTATGAATGGAGCCTCTAGTTATTGTTGCGCGTAGGAGCAAAATCTTTGCAAATGTAAAATAGTCTTTGGTTGATTTAAAATATAATTAAAAACTAAAACCCGACTACTGAAAAATCGCGCTCTAAAAAGTATGAAACAAGAAAATATTCTCATCTAGAGGATAGCCGTGGTCCGTGTAGGTCCTTTAGGGCCAAATGGCATATGAACACGGACCACGGCTATCCTCTAGATGAGAATATTTTCTTGTTTCATACTTTTTAGAGCGCGATTTTTCAGTAGTCGGGTTTTAGTTTTTAAACTTACTTTTTATTTAATTATTTTGGAGTTATAGGTAACAATATATATATTTTTGAAATGTGCTCATCAAGCTCTTT
The DNA here is from genome assembly GCA_947859195.1 of Drymonia ruficornis. Taxonomy (NCBI): domain Eukaryota; kingdom Metazoa; phylum Arthropoda; class Insecta; order Lepidoptera; family Notodontidae; genus Drymonia; species Drymonia ruficornis. The sequence goes on along the minus strand of OX401910.1, from coordinate 9,011,167 downwards.
CAATTGATACCCCACACGGTTTTATTAAAAAATGTATTTTTTTTTGTTCATGACATTATGTCCTCTAGAAGGCGCCATATGCAATTTTATGTGACGTCACATAGCCTATAACCAGCGCGCCATTAAGCCGCTTCTAACGATACCTCATTTGTCAAATTACGACAAGTAGTTTGGAAGTTAGGTGGGAACAGACGCACATACATACATACATACATACATACATACATACATACATACATACATACATACATACATACATACATACAAACATACATACATACATACATACATACATACATACCGGTCAAAATCATAACCCTCCGCCGTAGTCGGGTAAAAATAAAAATAGACTGAATCACTTCAATTTCAAAACGGCTGCAGTTTTACAGTTGTAAAAACTGAAACAACTACTACTGATGCTTCAGGAGTTTTATTGCGAACTTTTCCTTGATAACAGGGCCGTAGCTACCGCCGTATCAGCCGTATCAATGATACGGGGCCCCCGGGGATACTGGGGCCCCGAAAGTTTGTGAAAAATCTTTGCCCTTCATTTGGGCCGTCAACAAATTTTGATGCAGGGCCCGTCTAAGGCAAGCTACGCCACTGCTTGATAAGAAGGTTTTTGTTGCAGTTACTATAATTTAGAGCCATGGGTCGAAAAGTGACGGTAGCAGTGACTACGCTGAATCAATGGGCGCTCGACTTCGAAGGCAACTTGAGTAGGATCCTGCAATCCGTACAGGAGGCTAAAGAAATGGGCGCTCTCTATCGAACTGGACCTGAATTAGAAATATGGTAAATATTATAAAGAATTTTCAGTTACAGGCTGCCGTTGCATCATCCTATTCATAGAAGCATGGTACTGAGTTTGCATCATGATTAATCATTTACTCATTACTAAGTGGAATAAATTCCACACGAGGGCGGATGCGATGTTCCACAGGGGTCGGTACTGGGGCCACTTCAATACAAAATCGTCACCAATATCCCTGCTCAACCATCCATGACTATATTCCCTGTAGGCGCATACACTGGTATATTAGGTCATAATACAATAATTGTCAAGCTTATAGCCAATTACCGTAGCTCACCACTTATCATAAAAACCCGAGAATTTAATCTAATAAAACTAAATTCTATTTAAAATTCTCAGCGGCTACAGTTGTGAGGATCATTTCTACGAGCCAGACACGTATCTACACAGCTGGCAGGTCCTCGCTGAGCTGCTGAAGTCTGCTACATGCAAGGACATATTGATAGACGTCGGCATGCCAGTGCAACACAGAAATGTCTCCTATAATTGCCGAGTGGCGTTCTTGAATAAAAAGATACTGTTAATCAGACCAAAGATGATGTTATGTGAGGATGGGAACTATAGGGAGACTAGGTGGTTCTCTCCATGGACTAAGGTTAGTGGTTGAAGAATCGAACATATTTATATGGTCATATAAATAAAAACTTCTTAAAAGGAATACCTACTAAGTGCTTCTCTTTATATCTTTATATAGATGTAATTAAGCATGCTTGGCCCATATTAATAAACAGATTCCAATTCTTGAATGACTTAAGTACGTTCTTGAGATTTATTTTTGATAGATTGAATCACATTATTAACTGATACTATTTTTTGGTTGATTTTGTTTTGAATTTTATATTTAAGCGCGTTACTCGTAGTGATCTCAAGAGAGCTCTAAAGTTTCCTTTCAGAGTTCAGATCAGTTTACTAACACGGGCCTTGTTAACCTTGAAAGGTTAATATATCCTGTTCTTTGTAGCTTATTTTACGCATTGTTTCCCAAGGAGCGTCAAACAGAAGAGTACTATTTACCGAGGATGATAGCGGCCATAACGGACCAGACGACAGTTCCTATTGGCGACGCTGTCATCGCAACTAAAGACACGTGTATAGGTTTTGAAATATGTGAAGAGTTGTGGAATCCACAAAGGTTCGTGTACACTGTACTATTAATTATTGGCGTTTTATCCTTAGTGCGACCACACATTGCTTGATAAGGTAGGCAGTGCCGGAAACATGTAAGGACAGAGCAGCACTGATCTCGTAACGTTAGTCCATATTAGTAGTGGTCGAAATCTGCTAAGATTATTATTGTATCAATCTATGTCTCTCTCTTCTCAGTCGTATTGCTCTTGGCAGAGCAGTAGTGGTGAAATTCGATGTTGGCGAATTGCACACCTGTCAACTCGTCTCCACTTGTAGCTAAATATTTTTTGCTATTATCATCTAGACCTAGATAATAGTCAGTGCCGTGATAAATTCTCGGTAGTCATGAATATACGATTTTTAGGCTTGAATCTGGTCTGCGATGTCCTCAAAATACTCTACAGTGAAATATGTCAATTTGCTTTCAAGAACTATTCCAGTGCTATTTCACCCTTCATGATAGTAAACCTCCCTAGTTCCTCGATAGTACCTAGTCTATACTGTGTACCAGTTCAACGACCGCTGTACAAATCATGACACACGCGATTGGCTAAATATTGGCAATATAAAGTGTTTGGAAGTGAACAATAAATGTTATATTACCTACTAGCTATGCCTGCGACTTCGTGCGTCTGCGTTTCCCGGGATACAAAGTACCCTAGTACCTATGTTAAATCTAGGATATGAGCACAGAATAAGCAATAGTATTATATACCTACTCTATCCCCATGCTTAGTCGCAATAACATAATTCCAGCGGTCTTCGTCGCAAAAACTATTAAGAAATTCTACGCTTAAGGTGGCTTAAGTTTTGCATCAAATCATTTTTTTTCTTCATCTAAACTAAATTAGGTTAAAACATATAAAATTTAAAGAATTTTCACATGTTCCTAATGTTTGCTTTTGACAATGTTCACCAACGTTTGTAAAATAGAGAGCAATATCGGTTTCAAAAATTGAGAATGTTTGATCCGGCAATTCCAAATTTCCAACGTATTCCATCTAAACATTATATTTTCTCTATTCCTGATTCCAGCCGTCACATTCCTCTAGGTCTGGACGGCGTTGAGATCATATCGAACGGCTCCGGTAGTTACATGGAACTGCGTAAGGCCTACGTCACAGTGGACCTGGTGAAAAGCGCCACATTCAAAAGCGGGGGCGCATATTTGTTCAGTAACCTGAGAGGCTGCGATGGACAGAGAATATACTTCAATGGTTGCTCTTGTGTAGCTGTCAATGGAGACATTGTAAGCAGGGGGCTGCAGTTCGCATTGCATGATGTGGTAAGTAGAAATACACCATCACGGCGATCTTAAAAGGTTTACCCCCTTTACAGAAAGTTATGATGCACTTACACTGGCATTACAAATCACTTTTGTTCTTAGAAATGCATTGTAAACTGGCTAAAAGGCGGTCTCTATAAAGGCGGTTACTTTTCAAAAAATAAGTCAGCTATAAATGCGACTGTGTGGTGAGCCAATCTCTGCAAGCAATCACTATGAGTTTTTTATGTGACTTAAGTGACAAACAAGCGTTCGGCCCGCCTGATGATAAGCAGTTACCGTAGCCTACAGATGCTTGCAATACCGAAGGCATTCCTTGCGCGTTGCCGACCTGAACGGAGTGGGACAGAGGGAGGAGTGGAGAGGCTTCCGGCTCTCTTACTCATCGTACGAAACGCAGGTGTAATCAAATCATATCAAAGCGTTTATTTTGTTTACCTACGGGGGCACTTACAAATTGTTATTTTACATTTTTCCCTTAAATTCTACCACCGGATCGGAAAAGCGACCTCGACTGAGAAGATCCGACATGAAACTCAGCGGGCTTGTTTTTTTTACATTGTTTTTTATTTTATTTAAAAAAATAGCTAATAGCTACTTTACACCGATCTTCAATGAGATTAGGATTGATGATAATTGATTGATTGGATGATTTCGGGATTAGGTAATAGTCAGTTCCTGTATACACGGCGACACGGTTCACCACCTGTCACGTTGGGTTCTGACTATCTAGTGAAACGTGGGCTTTGAGTTGGTTAATACCTCCACAATGTGGTGGTGTATGGCCACTCAAGCCTCTGACTATCCCCGAACGGGGATAAAAGTCGTGACGTTACTTTACATTTTTTTTTTTCAATGAGAGAGGGTGGTGCTAACCCGGTCAAGCCAGCCTGTATATGAGCTGCAGTCTATTGTGTCTGGAAGTGCGGCATACCCGCTGTTAATCATCATTTTAATACATACTTTCAGGAAGTTATAACAGCGACGATAGATCTTGAGGACATTCGCTCGTACCGCACGCAGTTGCGTTCAAGATCGCATCTTGCCGCCTCTAATAAGCCGTTCCCGCGGATCACGGTAGACTTCGCCCTGTCCGATGATGAAGATATCCACCTCACCACGAACCCGCCTATACAGTGGCAGTATCTCACGCCCGAGGAAGAAATCGAGTTAGGTTCGAACATTTACACATTATGAATAGGCATTATGAATAGGCAAAAGGGTACGTCGAGCTTCTCACCTCCTTTGCTGATAACTCCATGGAAAACGAGACGGATAAGCCTCTCTTTGGATTCCGCACTTGGATGCACTTGCATGGACATAAATCTGGACAACTTTTAAAAGCGTGTGTTTCGGACACATTTGTCCTAGAGTGCGGAGCCCAAATAGTTAGTTGGTTGTTGTTGATTTTTTAATTAATTCTATCAACAGGGCCAGCGTGTTGGTTGTGGGATTACTTGCGACGGTCGGGGCAAGGCGGGTTCTTCCTGCCTCTGAGCGGAGGCGTGGACTCGACCAGCACTGCTTGCATTGTGTTCTCAATGTGCACGCAGATATGTGACGCTATACAGAAGGGAGGTTCGTAATTCGTATGTTATTACAATTAGGACTCTCGACAAAACTAGCGTGAGAAATGACATATTTGTAGGGTTTTATATGCGCACTAAAATACATAATTATTAAAAAAAACCGGCCAAGTGCGTGTCGGATTCGCACATGAAGGGTTCCATACGACCGCGAAATAAAAACGTCAAAAATATTAAGTTTCTTGTATGGGGACACCCTTTATTTTTAAATTTTATTTTATTTTTAGTATTTGTTGTTGTAGCGGCAACAGAAATACACATTCTGTGAAAATTTCAAGTTTCTACCTATTACGGTTCGTGAGATACAGCCCGCTGACAGACGGACAGACGGACGCCGGACGGACGGACGGCGTAGGCTTTTTAATAGGGTCCCGTTGGCACCCTTTGGGTACGGAACCCTAAAAATATCGCCTGGCTAACACACAACACGGTCTCAAACTAAGCACAGCATGTACTATTAGTATTGTACAATGGTTTGGGGCAATCCCCCTTAATGACACGTAGACCAGGGCAAATTGCAAAGACTTAAAATACAAATTCCGAAAATTTTCCTCGGCAGATATCGAACCTGCAACCTCTAGACCAAGCAAACGTTCAACAGACCTGTTCAAATATGGACTGTGATGTACTTACATTACTTACACTTAAAACTAATGACATAAGTACACAAAGTGAATGCGATTATGTGAATCAAGCCAACAAAGTTGCCACATACATAATTATACATAAATAATTTGTTTCTCAGAGAGTCAAGTGCTATACGACGTACGTAAAATCCTGTGCCAATCGGACTACACGCCTTCAGATCCAATGGAGCTGTGTAATAGACTACTAGTGACCTGTTATATGGCTTCCGAGAACTCTAGTGTCGAGACCAAACAAAGAGCCTCTCAGGTAAGGACTGTGAATATTAGTGCCATTTGTCTTATGATTCGACGATTGCCGAATAGTAGAATTACCGCACGACACCGACCACTGGACACCTTAGAGCGCGGCTCCACTAGTGCGCTGCGCTGCGTCGTCGCAACGGATCAAAGGGTCGACGGGCGTGAGACGAAGCGGGGGAAGGTGATGCGCCAGTACAAAATCTTGCGACGACGCAACGCAACGCGCTAATGGAGCCCGGCCCTTACTGAGAATAACTTATTCCGAAACAATTGAGTGATGGGGGTCGAGGCAAACGCGTCTTAATTGGTCGGGAGTGACACAACGCATTGTGATTAATCTATTGAAAATAATAATAAAATAATAAATAAATAATATCCTGGGACATTTTTGTACACACGGTTACCTGATCCCAAACTAAGCAGAGCTTGTACTATGGAAACCAGATAACTGATATTACTACATATACTACTTTTTTATTTGTAAATACATACTTAATATACATATACACCCAGACTCCGGACATACAGACATGTTCATGCACACAAATGCATGTCCCGGGTAGGAATCGAACCTACGATCTGCAGCGTGAAAGGCGCCTCCGCGCCAACCACGCTAACGGGCCCGTCAAAATAATTTAAAATGTATATAGTATGTGTATGTGATGTAAAATAATGTGTGTGTAATAATGGATGTTATTGTTTTATTTACAATAGGCATGTGTTTCAAGAATGTTTGCCCTAAGATTACGTGTCCAGTATTTGGTTGGTTCGTGGTGCTAGTGCTTCAGGTTTTTTATGGCCAAACAAGCGTACGGCCCGTCTAATGTTATGCAGTTACCGTAGCCCGAAGCTTGCAGTACCAAAGGCATTGCTCGCACGTTGCCGACCTGAAGGGGAGTAGGTTGGAGGAAGGATAAGTGGGAGGGGTAGGGCTTCCGGCTCTCGCACTCGTCGTACCAAATGCAGCTGCAATAGCGACTTTACGATCTTCTGTGAGAGGGAGGTACGACCCCGGTTGAGCCAGCCCATATGAGCTGCATACCACCAATAAAGGTATTTGCTTTTCTTGTAAAAATGTTTTCTTTTCAGCTCGCCAGTGAAATCGGCAGCTATCATTTCCCGATAGTGATTGACGCGGCTGTGAGCGCTGTCATCGGTATATTCACGACTGCGACCGGATTGGTGCCTAAGTTCAGGAGCAAGGGAGGCTGTCCGCGGCAAAATCTAGCCTTGCAAAATATACAGGTAAGAACAACTTTGAAGCACCAAACCAAGATCATCAGAGTATTGGTGGTAGACCCTCACTCACTAGTTTATAGAAGTAACAGCTATTAATGAAAATATGTTTCATAAACAGGCGTATCTTATGATCGCGTTAGGGTCAGATCAGCCGGAACTATGGTAATATGATTTTATTTTCAATGGAGCCAGTAAATTGCGCGAGCAATGGCTCCATTGAAAATTCCGTTTTGTCTAAGTCTGAACTGACCTATGCAGTAAATACTCCTAATGTCTATGTTTGCATTGAATTCGAAGCTTGGATTTTAACACCTCCAAGGGACCTTAGTATTAGATATCTGATATTAATTTCAATTTGACTCGTTCCCTAGAAAAAGAGTCTTGACATTCAGACAGACAGAAAACAAAGTGATCAATAAGGGTTCTTCACCTTTAGGTACGGAACCCTTCAGATATGTCATTATCTCAGGCACAGAAAGCAGTGATAGCCGATTGTTTAAGCACGCGTCTTGCGAGCTTAAGGTCCAGGTTGCAAACCCCGGCTCGCACCTCTGAATTTTTCGAAATCTATGTTCGAATCATCACTTTATGAATATGAAGGAACGGAATATGGAGGAATATGAAGGAACCGCCATGTCTTAGAAAATCGTAACAAATTTTCGAACTACATGTTAAATCCATCAACCCGCACTGGGCCTCCCCCTCGAATTGAGGGGAGGGCCGTGCCCAGGAGTGGGACGTTAAAAGGGCTAACATTCTTGTTTTTTGTGACCTCAGGCGCGTATCCGCATGGTGCTATCATACTTGTTCGCGCAACTGATGTTATGGGCGCGCGGGCGGCCGGGCGGGCTGCTGGTGCTGGGCTCGGCCAACGTGGACGAGGCGCTGCGCGGGTACATGACCAAGTACGACTGCTCCAGCGCAGACGTCAACCCCATCGGCGGCATATCCAAGACCGACCTCAAAGCCTTCCTGCAGTATGCTAAGAATCGGTAAGTTGTATTCACTCGCTGAATAAAAAAATACTGACCTTTTCATCCATTCAACCACGGCTGGCTACTAACTATTACTAAAGAGTTGCTAGAATGTAATAGCCGTGTTAATAGCATATTTCTATGGCGGCTCGTACACGACTCTACTTAAAAGAAACTAGAAAGAAAAAGACTAGGCACTGGTATTTTATCCATGTATCTTATAATTCCTCCTATTGTATCTTTTGATTATATTCATCCTTCATCAAGAGCCTTAGTTTTGCCCCGGACTCGTCGAAATCGTGGGCAATATTTTAAACGATGATTCTACACATGATTCAGAATATTCAGGGAATAATAATCAACAAATTGATAAAAAATTATTACCCAGGTAAGGTATAACAGTTAAATGGTTTGCTTATTTGCTTACCCGAGCAAGATTTTTTTATTTGTTTTCCCAAACTATTCTGAATCGTGTGTTGAGTCATATTTTAAAATATTGCCCACGATTTCGATTTCACCCTGTATATTATGTATGTCTCTTCTACTTTTGTATGTGCTGTACCTTTTTCTGTGCTGTGCTGATTACATGTTTGATTTGATGTGTCATTGCGCAACAGAATTCAGTTAACTAATCTTTTGTGTACTAAAATAAAATGCTCTGTATCCCCAGATTCTTCCTGCCATCGCTGTCAGAGATACTGCAGGCGCCGCCGACCGCGGAGCTGGAGCCGCTGACGGAGGGGCAGATCACGCAGACGGACGAGCAGGACATGGGCATGACGTACGCGGAGCTGTCGCAGTTCGGCCGCCTGCGCAAGATGCAGCACTGCGGACCCTACAGCATGTTCCAGAAACTCGTGCACGCTTGGAGCGATAAGTGCACGCCGCTAGAGGTACGGTCAGTAATATAAGTCGCTAAAGTCGAGTAGAGTAGCTATTTTGGCTGCGCTTCGAACGATGAGTGAGAGAGCCGGAAGCCCAAACCCCCATCCCCCCTCCTCTCCTTCTGTACCACTCCTTCAGGTTGGCAACTTATGAGCGATACCTTTGGTATTACAAGCATCTATAGGCTAAGGTACTGTACATATCAGGCGACCCATATGTACGCTTGTTTGCCGCATTGCAAGCATCTATAAACTACGGTAACTACTTAACATTAGGCGGGTCGTACGCTTATTTGCCACATTAGTAACATAACAACAAAAAAAAAAACGGCCAGGTTGCACTCCGTGAGTGCCGGCAGAAGTGAAAACTTGAACATTAACGTTGTGCATTTTTAAATATTTTGGGGGTGGGGGGAGGTTGGAGAGAGTGAGTGAGGGGGTAGGGGTGACAGAGGGGCAGGGGGAGAGAGGGGGAAGGGGGAGATAGGGGGAGGGGGAGGGGGAGATAGGGGGAGGGGGAGGGGGGGAGAGAGGGGGTCTCAGTATAAAAAGGTATGTAAAGTGGTGGTAACTTTTCCCACGATCTGGCCACTACATAGACGGTCAAGCCATCAGCAGTCACCATCCATGGATGCGCGTGGGACGCAGTAACACAAACACACACGAGGCAAGCGCCCTGCGCAATCTGTCGAATTTTTCGATCAGGACACGTGACCCTGACGCGAGTGTAACGTATTATTTTACCCATCTCAAGAAAAGTGTACAACGCCGCTAAAGAAGTGTTCACTTCAAAAATAAGGCTAAGTGAGAAAGATTGAATTTGAACAGGTTGGTGAGAAAGTGAAGCACTTCTTCCGCTGCTACGCGATCAACCGTCACAAGATGACGGTGCTGACGCCGTCGTACCACGCGGAGTCGTACAGCCCCGACGACAACCGCTTCGACCATCGCCCCTTCCTCTACCGGGTGCATTGGAACTGGCAGTTCAAGGCCATCGACGATGCTGTAAGTCAAGCCAATTTTAACTGTACAATAAGATTTTATTGAAATCATTTTGTCTTTAAAAATGCCGTTTTGATGCAGACTTGGGCAAAAATTAGTTGAATGTGGAAGTCACAATTAAAAATTAATTGTTAGTTGTGGCTCCACAATTGCAATTAAATTCAATGGCAATTATTTTTTGCCCAACTCTGTTTTGATGTATACTTCTGGGTCTTCCCACAATGCAAGTGGGATTCAGGGAATAATCCACCACCGCATCTGGCCCAGTGCGAATTGGCGGATTTCACGTTTTTCAAATATTTGGTTAGATTTTCTAAGGCATACAGGTTCATATCTTATCAAAACTTTAAAAATACTATCGCTTCGGTATTCCATTGGAATATGTCCCGTTTTACTACTTTAAAAACTTATAATATTATAATGATTCCATGAAATATTTTGTTGAGAGTTTTCATATAACATTATCAGGGTCATTGTTATGAAAAATGTAATGAAACATTTTAACTGTAGGTAGGTAATAGTTATGACCACGATCGTATTTTACGCACACAAATATCACAACAAATAATAAGAATTTATTGACGTCGTTCCAAAAATACAACAACAATCTGTTTGATATTTAAATATAATATTGATATAACAAAATACATAAGAACATTTATTTTATCAGGTGGCACAATTGACGAAAGACAAACGGGGTTCCACTGGCGAGCGGTCCCAACAGCAGTTATCGAACAAAGCGAACGGAACCCCCACTACACCCACCACCAACTTCATGGGCAACAGGAAAGGCGTGCTTATATAAGGGATAGTTTAAGTCTTGCCATTTTGCCTTAAACGCCACAATATGTATGATTATTATGTTGCTAAGATTAACTCGTTTAAACGTAAGTATAAGTAAGACGGGCGAGCGCAACTAGCGCGGGAAAGTGACTAGCGCGGGGAAATGTAACTAGCGCGGGTAAGCGCAGGCAGGTAAGCACAACTAGCCCAGGTAAGCGTAACTGACTGACGTGATATAGTGTCACTATCGTGGGTAAGCACAACTAGCCCGGGTAAGCGTAACCGACTGACGTGAGATAGTGTCACTATAGTGGGTAAGCACAACTAGCCCGGGTAAGCGTAACTGACTGACGTGAGAAAGTGTCTCTGTCGTGGGTAAGCACAACTAGCCCGGGTAAGCGTAACTGACTGACGTGAGAAAGTGTAACTGTCGGGGGTAAGCACAACTAGCCCAGGTAAGCGTAACTGACTGACGCGAGAAAGTGTCACTGTCTAGGGTAAGTACAACTAGCCCGGGTAAGCGTAACTGACTGACGTGAGAAAGTGTCACTGTTGTGGGTAAGCGTAACTGACTGACGTGAGAAAGTGTCACTGTCGTGGGTAAGCACAACTAGCCCGGGTAAGCGTAACTGACTGACGTGAGAAAGTGTCACTGTCGTGGGTAAGCACAACTAGCCCGCGTAAGCGTAACTGACTGACGTGAGAAAGTGTCACTGTCGTGGGTAAGCACAACTAGCCCGAGTAAGCGTAACTGACTGACGTGAGAAAGTTTCACTGTTTTGGGTAAGCACACCTAGCCCGGGTAAGCGTAACTGACTGACGTGAGAAAGTGTCACTGTCGTGGGTAAGCACAACTGTCGTGGGTAAGCACAACTAGCCCGGGTAAGCGTAACTGACTGACGTCAGAAAGTGTCACTGTCGTGGGTAAGCGTAACTGACTGACGTGTGAAAGTGTCACTGTCTAGGGTAAGCACAACTAGCCCGGGTAAGCGTAACTAACGCGGGGAAGTGTAACTAGCGCGGGTAAGCGCAATAAGCGCGGGAAAGAGCAACTAGCGCTGGTAAGCATAACTGACATGGGAGAGCGTAACTAGCTATTGCATGTACTAAGCGCAACTAACGCGGGTAAGTGCAACTATCGCGGGTAAGCGCAGCTATCGTGAGTAAAGCTGTCTTTCGTTATTATACCTAGCATTTAGCCATTCTAGTAATAAATGCATCAAAGATGTGAGTGTATCTCAATGCCCAAATACGTGTTAATCGAACTATCTTAAAATGATCGCTGGCTTTCGAGGCTCCGTCCGCATGTAAATTCTACTATTAGGTACTTCTATGTCTAATTAGCGCACAGATGACAGATGTTTTTTGTTAAGAATGTTATAAAGATACGTAATTCTGCCGTTTACGTATTGTTTGCTCAAGTTGACGTAATTCATATCGGTAATAAATTCTTTTGATTGTATTCGTTTTAAATAAATTATGAATAATCAAATTCTACTCAAATGACTGCCTATAGTTTTAATTAAGTTCAAGAAAAGAAAAATTGTAAATACCTTTATATCGCCGCAGGCTTTATTCCCTGACGAATTTTTGTAAATATTAATTTGACTATTCTGCCTTATTTATCTAAGAGCCTAGTTAATAAAATTATGTTATTACATTAGCTTTCGTGTCTTATTTTAAACAATTTTAAAACCATCAGGCAGGTGAATAAAATAATAAGATATTGGTGGAAGAGCCATGCTGTAGCCATTTGACTGCAGCTCATATACGGGCTGGCTCGACCGGACTCTCAGAGAATATCGGCGTATAGTAGGTATTACACATCGAAGTGCGTCAACCTCGGTGTAGTATCAGTTGCTGTATGATATGATGATTATGAGTGCGCATGCTCCATTTAGAGCGCCCTCGCGGAAACCAAAATTATTTATGAAAGCGTCCAAATTAATTTTAATGGGTACCTAGTTCACCATAATTTTCAGTGTTTCAGGAAAATAATCGACTTGGTGCACTTACCTGGTACAAGTTTTCCCGCACCATTTCAATAATGTTCAGTCTAAAGGTCAATAACTTAGCCAGAATACAAAATCATGTATAAAGAAAAACTTTATTAATTTGTAGCTAATTAATTCATGCAATTTAAACTTAGGTAAGTAGGTAGGTTGTCTTTGATCTTCGTTGGGTGCATTTTTTATTTCAGGGGAATGGGTTGAGCTGAAAAAAAAAAATTGTATTTGTATTGGTCCCAGAAACTTTCAGGGCCGCTGAGCGCGTCAGTAGTGTATTAATTCAAGACGTGAAATATGAAAATTCTCTATTGAGAATTTTATTTCTGTTTTGGCCAACGATATTACATAATAGCTACGTCCAGAAGTGTCACATGCCGCGCGAGGAAATTTTTCCTCGCCAAGTTTGACTTGCCTCACGTGAGGCAAATGCGCGCCCTGCCTCACCTGAGCACTCACATTTGCCTCGCCTAGTTTGGCAGTCGTGAGACAGAACGATGTCAAACGTGTCAAACTGATTGATCGGGTATACCTTTCCCTGTCTAGAGTGTCAGTTGCCTCGCCATTTGCCTCGCGCGGCAAGCGACTGAGGCAAACGTCGTGCTTCGCGAGGCATGTGGGTGAGCAGCCTCGCGCGGCATGTGCATGTTGAAGACACGTCTAATGAAATCAAAAACAGTACCTAACAAAGAGGCTTATCTAAGATGACCTACCTGAAATATTTCAATCACTCTTCAATTCTGCTATTTACCAAAACCATTATTTCCGAATCCATTAATTCCGAATCCATTATTTCCCAAACCTGTAACATGAAAAAATAATGTTAAACCGAAAATTATTACACAAAAGAGTTCGTTTAATATGGAATAGATGCAATGGTGCGTACCTATTATGTTAGCTACATTGACATCGTATAACTTCCTTGGTTAGCTACTGCAAGTGGCGGCACGCAATGGTGGCCGTTTTGACATGTGGGAGAGTGGAGAAAATGAACCTTATTATAACGGAATAAGAATGGCCGTTTTAAAGTTAAAGAATGTCAAAAAAAATATGCGAAATTGAATCTTATTCCGTTATAATAAGGTTTATCCTCTCCACCATCCCACACGTCAAAACGGCCATCATAGCGTGCCGCCACATTACATTTTGACACTTCTAAAAGTAGGTACCTATTATCTGTCTTGCCCATAGGCTACGATCATGATAAGGATGGCAATACAGTTAGTTTAGTTTAGTTGTTTACCATCATAATCAGCACCAGAGTGTACAAATATATTATTCTATGATTCAAAACTAAAATATGCCTGTAAGTACATTCCAATAAGTATAATCTGCCTCTAACATGAAAGGAAACGTAAATTAGCAGATTTTAATTTGGATTACTTTTTTTACAATCATTGTAAGTAATAGATAACTAATGACAAGTAATCGCACGGAATAAAGGCGTGAAGTTATATTTTAAGTTGTAGTAACTCACCCGTTAAATCCTCAATAAATTTCACTCCGTCTTGGAACAGTTGATTTATTGGGTTGTTCGTAGTAGAAGAACCGGCTGGCCCCGCCGTCGATCCCCCTGTCTGCGAGTCTATCATTGCAAACGCATATTATTAAAGACAGTCCTGTAGCCGCGCGTGCGGTAAGCGCGGTACATATATACATGTACTAAGTACCTATCTAAACCCTTTTATATTACTTGACACAGAAGGGTAGTTGAGGGTATATTTCCTATATCGATAATACAAAGGTTCCAACTTTTAAATAAAATACATACCTTCGTGGACCTCTTATCAGGCCGATGATAAAACAGTAGTGTAGTCAGTAGTGTATGTGTCTTATTAGTGTAGGTGGCGTGGGACGGCCACATACCAATTCTGAAAATGCAATTATTTTTTCTGATTTTATAGCAGAATCCTTTTCAATTTAGTAATATAGTTACTTACACATTTTACGCTATGCGTGACCATTGCACGGAAATTTAGCGGAATTGCTAAGGATTCTGCTAGAAAATCAGAAACATAAATTGCATTTGCAGAATTGCTATGTGACCGTCATAGACCTCCCACACTAATAAGTGATACTGTTTTATCCTCGGCCTGATAAGAGGTCCACGAAGGTCCGTATTTTATTTAACAGTTGGTCCCATTGTATGATCGATATATACTCCATTTATTATAGCATTAGACAGAAGTTAAAAAAGGTTATTTTTAGTGTCCACTTTGTAACAAAAGTACAAATAACATGTTACAGTTATGATTGACGTCGAATTTATTATAATCTATTTATATACCAGCTTGTCACGCCTAACTGTAATTATTTTAAGTATTTATATTATAAAATAAATTGTCTTTCATTTAAATATTATCATTTCAGTCCAATTTAAAACTAAGTGTCAATGCTAAAAACCTAAAAGAAGCAGGGGTGAACAATACCGGGAACGTGTTTCGTTCCACTATAATCCTAACAAATCTAAAATGTTACCTAATCCGTTCAGAGGTTATGACAGCAGGGTATTTCTAATTTTGTCGGATTATGTTGTCTATGAAATTGACGTAAATAATTTTCTGTCAGTGTTTGTCATTCATTGAGTCATTCACCATCATTTTTTTTTGTTGTCAGCTTAAAATGTGTGATACGATGTTATTATAAATAAAACATAGTATAAAAAGTACTTTTATTTTGGTTATCGAAGTATTTAGCACTGTTTTATGTGAAAACAATTTTAATGTAACCACTCTAAATAAAAGTTGTTTTGACTTTGAAATAAAATGTTTTGGATCCCTGCTTCTACGAGCCTCTTATTTCTAATGTTATAATAAATGGGGTATAGGTAAAATCACAATTGTATTATAGAATAAGAAATAAATGTAAGTACAGCCACGTCTTTCCCACAAAAGCTAAAGCTAAGTGGTATGGAAGAAAAAAGAGGAGGTCTTTGCCCAGGAGTGGGACAGAACTATAGGCTAACAAAAAAAAACAGATAAGATGCAGTTGCAGCGACTACTGTTGACGCAACCGTCGCGGCATTCGCAGTTGTAGCAGCGGGGCTAGCTGAAAGTTGTAGGCAAGTTTTCCACCATTGTATCACCAACGGACTGACGCACAACGCACAGCATGAACCCCTGGGTCTGGTAGCATGAAATTTTATACAATATATGACTTATGTGAGAACTAAGAAAGGATTTACGAAATTGTATCCCCTAAAGAGGATTTAGGAAAGTTTGTGTAGAAGTTCATAAATTTTAAGATAGAAATATGGAAATTCGCGTTAAGGCTTCTGTTTATAAATAAATATCTGTTGTGTCAGCGTTTTTGGAAGTTCATCCCCTAAAGGGGTGAAATGAGGGATGAAAGATTGTGTAGAAGTTCATTATTTTTGAACGTGTATAATATTGTGTGGGTACGCGACTGCTTGTATTAATAAATTAATATTCATATTACTAGCTGTAGGGGCAGCTGTTGATGATGCTCCCGCAGAAGCCTCAGCGACGGCAGCTGAAAATGAAATGCATAAGTAAATTGACTAGGTATTAGACGTATCTTATAATTCCACTATGATTTCAAAATAATATCTCGATAATAAACCCAATAAAAATAAATATGGGAATTTGTGTTTAGGCTTCTGTTAATAAATAAAGTCAGTTGTGTCAGCGTTTTCTGAAATTCAGAGGGATTTGAACGTGCATAATATTGTGTGGGTACGCGACTGCTTGTCTTATGTAACGTCACGACTTTTGTACCCATTCGAGGGTAATCAGAGGCTTGAGTGGCCATACACCATTGTGGAGGTATTAACTAACTCAAAGCCCACGTTTCACCAGATAGTCAGAACCCAACGTGACAGGTGGTGAACCTTGTCGCCGTGTATACAGGAACTGACTATTACCTGATCCCGAGGGATAGGTAGGTTTCCTCACGATGTTTCCCTCACCGTCAGCGAACTGTAAATTATGCACATAGATGAAAATTCATCCATTGGTGCATGCCCCAACGGGGATCGAACCTGGGACTTTCTGACTTTTTGTCTTAATAAATTAATATTCATATTACTAGCTGTAGGGGCAGCTGTTGATGATGCTCCCGCAGAAGCCTCAGCGGCGGCAGCTGAAAATAAAATGCATAAGTAAATTGACTAGGTTTTAGACGTTTCTAATAATTCCACTATGATTTACAAAATAATATCTCGATAATAAACTCAATAATAAACTCGACAGTGGCGATTGATTACGCTAATAAATAGTAACTAGGTAGTACTTTTATTTTAGAAAAAATATAATAGGTATAGCTAAATAACTTACCACTAATTGCACTGGCATCGTCGGCTGGTCTTGCGTACTGGAAGTAGTATACAATATAGTTTAAACCCCAAATTTATAGAAAGATATAAGCGACTTGCACTGGCATTACAAATCACTTTTGTTCCTAAAAATGCTTTGTAAAACCATTGTAAACTAAAATCTATATAAATTTGGCGGTAAGTATTTATCTACAGATAGCTTTAATGCCTATATGAAATTTAAATTTATTGGATCTCTTAGCAATTAGAGAGTGCGTGTGGGTTTTTTAAAGTTTGTCTACTTACAGCACACGCGAATAAAGCGATGGCAAGCAAAACAGCGAACTTCATCGTGTCTCTTTGAAATCGTTACACTGGTGTCAGTGACCACAAATTTAATCGCACACTATTCTGAGGATTGCTGTTACCTGTTACTTATATACGAAAATTACCTACCAATAGAGCACTGAACAACTGAGTAAATAAACTAATCGTACGTAAATTTGAACAATTGCTCCGGTGATTGTTATTCAGATATCATATCATTTAGTTCTAAATTAGGTTGGAACGTTCTTACGCAAATCTGCTTACACCTCTTGAGTAATCGCTCATTGCCTATTTTGTTATTTACCCGACTACGGCGGAGGGTTATGATTTTGACCGGTATTATGTATGTATGTTCATCTGTTCCCTCCTAACTTCCAAACTGGTGGTCCGTGTTCATATGCCATTTTGCCCTAAAGGAGCTACACGAACCACGGCTATCCTTTAGATGAGAATATTTTCTTGTTTCATACTTTTCAGAGCGCGATTTTTCAGTAGTCGGGTTTTAGTTTTTTTTGCTATATAGCTTATCCTGTTTACATTTAGGTACTTACCTACACACTGCCTGGCTAGCCATACCTTTGAAGTTGGCATTTAAATGGTCCTTAGCAGTCCTTAGACGACAGCTTAGCGCAGTGGTTCGAGCGTAGGCCGCTCGGCCCACTACATTGGCTGGTTGCGCCAGAGACAAATTTCGGAAATGGCCTTTTCGTATTTTTTCTTGGTGTGGGTCTCACTTGTATCGCCTCCAGTCCTTTTTATGGTAGTCATAGTACAAGCGTTTCTTGGTTTGGGACCGTACAGTTGGTGTGTAAGTCAGGCGATATTTATGATTTAGATTTAGGTACCTATTATATTATTACATCTGTTATTAAGTTAGTGCCTTCTTTAAAAATAAAAAGACAACGTACACATTGAATATGCTTTATTCATTGAGTTATTAGTTAATACCATTAATCTAATTACCTAGTAAGTAGGTGCTTCCAGATATTTAATTTAGATCACCCGCTATATTCCGCCTCGCTCAAACGTCACGATCGTGAGAAAGATGGTAACCAGTAAAGTTTAGTTTGTGTATTAACAAAATCGTTACCAGTACCTATAAGGCCCGTATTAATAAATGCATTTCAAAGTTGAGATCGATCTTAAGATTTTTGACATTTAATGTATGAAACATCTGTCCTAAACAGCATCTTAAGTTCGAGCTCAATCTTGAGATTGATTTATTAACCTAAGTATATTATAAATAAGTACCTACCTATAATAATTGCCTCAGCAAAAATCGAGCATTTATATAAGAAACCTTTTAAAAACGTTTGGGTCACGAGGATCAAGGGATATCGTGCTGTTATCGTACTTCTGTGCATCATGAGCGCTCGGGAAGGCCACCTGGAGTTGCACGGTGATGTAGACCAGGGTAGAAGCCGCTATGTTCAGCGTGAGCCTCGTGTTGAAAAAGAACATGCCATACAGAGATGTTCGCGGCTCTCGAGCTTCCAATGTGCGTAGAATACTCTTTGTCAACTTGAACATTTCAGCTGAAACATGGTGAAAATTAAATCACTATTTCGGTAATAAGTAGATTAATTCTATACTAATTATATGGAAGGTATTACAAAACCATTAGCAGTTTTTTAAGGTTCCGTATTCCATACAAGGAACTTTTATAAGATTATTCAGTTCGTCCGTCGGTCTGTCCGTCCCGGCTGTCAGAGTGCTATAACTTGTACAATAAGCGACGAAGTTTATGAAAATTGGCACTAAATTCCTTAATAGTAGATCTCCAAAAATATAAAATACCTTCCTATAGGTAGGTTTTCTTTTTTATTTGATAGATTTCCAATAAAATATTTGTCAAAACGTCAAATTTATTTGTTGGATTAAAGTTATCCGTCGATTCTGTAACGGGCCCTTACAGTAAGTAAATGTTTTTCACGATGGGGACACGTATAAATTTATGACTAAGCTTTGTGTGTTCAGGTGATGTATTTCTGGTTATTTTTCGGGTCAGAAGCCTCATAGTACCTAATAGGTAATGGTACGTATTCGGGGTATAATCACAGAATAGATAACGTAGTATAATGATGCGCATTTTTGTTGTTGTCGTCACATCACGACTAAACTAATAACATTAATACATTTCTGTCTTGCTCATTCGTTACAAATAACAAACATGAGAAAAACGGCGGCAGTTAGTTTGAACCAACATAATCAGAACCAAGATAATGTCGAGTACTCCAAATACTCGACAACACACCATCACGCCTGATTTTCCCGAACGGGTAGGCAGAGGTGGAATTAAAAATATTATTTCAGTCGGTTGTTTGAAGTCGGTTTTTGTTTTTTTATTATCTGAACTTTAAACGTCTGTATTTTTTCAAATTTTGAAAACTGTTTCACTGTTTGTAATCGTGAGCTTAAATTAATTAGTCAAATACCGTGTTGGTGATTGCTGTACGACCGGACCGGACTACTCACCTGAATTCGTAGGTTTCAGTTGCGTGTACGCACATATCAACCGAGTCTGTTCGATTTGCCCGTAAAACATGTCTGTTTGTACAGCCAACATGAGTATGTAGAACCAACTGGCCACCATAGCAGATGATATTGCGCCCGCACGGAGCACCAAACCCTGGTAATATCAAAAGATTACATTCATCCTATTGCTTGGGTACCTAATCTAGCTTGCTACTGATTCTATTCTGTTAGTACAGAACCTTATCTAAAATTAACCCATGATACAATAAAATGCTCATAGATCATTGATCTTTGATCATTGACTCGCTCATAGACAGCCGCAATTTCTGATCGGTAAACGATCGGAGGTTAAGCAACGCTTGGCAAGGTCAGTCAGAGATGGGTGACCATTTAAAGGCATTTGGACTGAGCTTCAGCGTGCTTCGGGGGGCATATAAAAAAGTCGGTCCCGGGTGTTGTCATCTAGGCAGCAGTTAAGAGGCCTTTGGGCGGCTTGAACAACTCTGACACTAGGTTGGCCACTAACCATACGATAAGAAGAAGATTAAGATGCTTTGCCACTTCATCCGTACTTACAGGCGATTCTAAATACATGGCCAATGCTTGGACTGCTACGAAAGAACCCATTACGACTGTGAGAACGCTCAAACTTATCTGAAACAAACCAATTAGTACTAAGTCGTGTATCTATGTATCAAGAGATAATTATTATAAGTGGGTAACCTAGCTTTTTTTGTTTACCAAAGGCGGCAAACTAGCGTCAACCCGGCTGATGTTAAGCAGTTACCGTAGCCTATAGATGCTTCAAGGGGAGTGGGACAGAGGGATGGGAGGGGGGAGTTTGGGCAATATATCACTACGGTTGTATCTATTCCACTAAGTGGTAGGCAAGCGTGTATTTGTAATGTAGATAAGCCGTTATAAAAAGGCAATACATTTTTAGCGCCTACTAAATTAAAGTAGGTAATACGACTATTAACGGATTGCCGCACGAGTTTTACAAGTAGCACCGTTTAGTAAGTAGCAAGATATGATGGTCACAAAACACTTACCACGAATCTATAACAATCCTCCACACACCGTAATTGTTTGAATAGCATCCTGAATGCATCAGTAAAGCCTTTAGCGGCATTTGAATCGTAAAAAGTTACTTTCTCATCATAATTATCCTTCCAAAATAACGAGTAGAATAACAACTGCTTCGGTATGTATTCAGGGTTCATTTTAGTGGTTTTCATTAATGCTACGTTTAAATATCGAGCTCTTAATGTTATAAATATTGAATTGAATACGTAGAAACACAAGTCATCATAGGCGAAAAATATCCAACTGAAATATAGCGAGCCCACTATATGTATCGCTAAGGAAACTTCGAACACGATATACATGTACGTGACTACAGTTATTTGCGCGATTCCCACCAAAATAAACATTACTACGTAAAATTGCATCGCAACGTCTCTCATGAATTTAGTTTCTTCCGGTCCCAAAAAGATGTCTATATCAATGCAGTTTTGTATTAACTCAAAACATCTTCCTTTGTCACTGAATGTTATATCAATTATCATTAAATTTGCGAAAATTGTAAGATACGCAATCGTTATCGTTTCAGGTAGACTCAGGTACTTTTTCTTGACAATTGCGATGTATAGAAGGTAGCCAGCTCCGATGTTCGTCACCGCGAGGACACAGACGTTGTACATCATACTCCGAAAGGTCCTCCTCTTTATTCGACCTTTTTTCGCAGTGAAACGACAAAATCCGGCATATTCTAGAACCAGAAGTATTTTATGAAACCTATTAAAATATTCCTGCATTAGCTGCTTCTTTTTCATATTATTCATTGTATTGTCCATCGAAACGTGGTATATTTCTGATATTATATCACTGACTGAATAATCTATTACGAAAATTCAATGTCCGATGATACCTGGCACTGATTTCTCCCCAGGGAAATCTTATAATATTCTGTTTTCGTATAAAAGATATTAAAAATATTGCCTAATAGTTTGTTGTCACACGAAAATTAAATATTTATAATTCAATTATGGCATCTGCCGTTGTTTGGTTCAAGATAATCGTAGCCTGATGTTGACTTAACAAATGAAACGACAGAAATTTTATTGATGATATATTGCTTATCAATACAGAGTAACAAATTGTTTGTTTCTTAAAATATGAAACTACAGTTTGACAATGAAATCGAAATGCTAATAAATGCAACAGACAAGTATGTATGTATGTATAACGGAGGCATTGCGCTATCACAATTTCCCGGACTGACGCCCACGTACCGATCAATAAGCCAATATAAAAGTTCAGATCTATAATCTTATCAAATTGTACAAAATACTTTAACAATTATCTTTTTAAAATCTCATAAATGCTAAGTAGGTACTACTAACATAAGTAGGTAATTAATTTCTCAAAATTTTACTACTATTTTCTAAATTTAGACATATTTACAATTTATTTAGTATTTATTTTATCCACAAGCTTCGCTGTGAAAGCGCAAATGTATCAATTGAGCATCATAGTCTTTACCCCTCTTTCAATATTCGGAAGCGCTTCATCAAGGCGGCCTTGATGTCCTATTAAAATTATAACAACTGACGCATTAAATAACACATTTACACAATACGATTCTCACACACACTCACAGCACGAACTGTAACCGATTAATATTTTAATTTAAATAATATAAATACTTCTAGAAATGCATTTCAACTTGGTACGACATGTCGTGACACCGAAAGCTGTCACTATCGAATTAAAACAATTTTGATATCATTAATAAGTACAAACAAAAACAAACATAACATTCTCTATAGGTACAAGTACACATTAAATTGTGACATAATTTGTGTTATAATTTGAGAAATAATTAGGAGCTAGTATCACTAAAACGAGGAAAGAGATTCCTTTTCGCGGATTTACTTATACCAAAGGTCTATACTTTGATATCTGTTTATGGATCGGACAAGAAGTGTCATCCGGTCCATAACAGCTTCATTTCAAGTCAGCAACGCTAACATCGCATTTAGCACCATCCAATTTCAGTTCTACATCATAATCACAATAATCTCATCTTGTCTGCTCGGGCTGGTTTGAAATGAAACTTACATCGATTTCTATGAGACAATCGGACTAAAGCTAAACATTATTAGTCTACCTTAATGTTAAACTTAGAGATAATCCCGTACCATCACCAAAGATTGCACATAATACCCGATACTTTGATTTTTTAATTTCAGTCATGTACCTACGCCTACGTAGGCCAGTATTCATTTATTTCACATTGACTGTTAAAAAATTAAGGTATTTATTTTCTGTGGAACAAATGATGTTACTGTTCCGTAGTTTAACACGAATCGTTTAGAATTTGTGTTTTCTAAACTCGGAATGTCTACAAATAGTTTGGAAGACGACATCGATTAAATAACTAAGAGGAATTTAGAGCGTGCATTTAATTGTAAATTCAGCACTGGGTTTTGTTTTTTTTAATATATTTACCTTAAAAACGGACGGAATAAATTCGTATTGTTAAGTACTTTTATTTTATCATATCAATCTGTCCATAAAATTTATTGAGCCTGCGACAAACTGTGCTTGTTACTCAACATTTGCATTCATTGTAGGACAGTGTTCCGTTGTATTGAACTGTACTTATTTAATCGGAAAATGCCCTTAAAATATAAAATGCACATAAATGTTATAATCTCTAATATTGTTGTATCAGCACGCAACAAATGTCCTCAATGATTGCAAATGATCATTGCAACTATTGTGTATATTCAAGCAGGCACTAGTTGTGTACTGGCATCGGTAGGGCACCAAGTAGTTGGTTTGCGAACGTGGCATTCGTGAATTTGAAGTGTCGCTTGTCGTAGAACTTGAGCAGCGCCGGAGAGTAAGGATGTTGCTTTTTAAGGTGCATGTAGTGTTCTTCTGGTTCTGACGTGGTGTGCCCGCACTCTTCACATACGTACATCTGGAAATGAAAATAGGTAACTATTACATTTGGAACCAAAACAACCTAAAGTTTTCCGACTATTACAACGTTCTCAAATTCGAATGAAACTTTAATTAAATTAGTTACCTTAGTTCTCCTCTCCTTGTATGCGTATGTGTGCTGGACTCCGTGGACTTTCAAGCAGTGAGATTCTAGGGAGCATCTTTGGGTGAAGGATTTTTCGCAGAGGTTGCATTTGTAGGGCCGGACCCCGGTGTGCGTCCTCGTGTGTCGCTTCAGATCGAACGTGTCATTGAACCCCTTGCCGCAGAATGTACACAAGTATCTCTTAACATCCGAATGACATTTCATATGTCGGTTCAACAGCCTCTGTAATGTGAAGTTCTTGGAGCACACTCGGCAAACGAACTTCGTGGGATCGTCTTCGCTTACTAGTACTTGTTTATTTTTCTCTTCTTCTCTTTGCCTCGCGTTGGCTTCGGTAGCCAACGGATTTTTAACACCGTGTCCACCATTTATAAATTCCAACGGGAGTTCTGCTGGTAGACCCAACTGTAACAAAACAACGAGATTTTTAGTTTTGTTTGCTGATCTTTCCCTAAAAACTTTATTTGGTGCCTAAGAAAAGCTTTAAATTCGTTATCGAATTTTAAGGCTGAGCTTAAGTACTCCTATAAAAAGTGAAATTGGTAGGTATCTAGAAAGAATGTGCAGTAAGTTAAAGCATAGTTGATTTAGGCTCGGCGTCATATGAGACAGATTATTTACAACTTCGATATCGCCTTGTCAAGACGATATCGAAGTACATAGATTCAAAGCTTCGCCTTAAAATCAAATAATGCTTACCCTCTGATGCAAGATTTGAATTTTGCTATCGGCGACAGAGCCTTTCTTCAGACTTACAGCAGCAGCGGGACTGAGGGACGCGTTCTCGATGTTACTGCTTCCATCCAGGGAGTTGCCGCCGGGCGACGGCAGCGATACATCAGTTGGCGATTGCATGGGACTGCTGAACGGGAAGCCAGGAGAAAGTATTTGCTGTCTCGGTTGGATGTGAATTTGTAACTGCATTTGCCCTTCATTATGTAGGAGTCCAGCCGGGTTCAGAAAATTGTATGATGGACTCTGGTTTTCTTGGTTAGCGAAAGTAGCCAAATAGTTAGCCTTTTCATAATATCTACTTATATTAATTTGTTCAGAAAACGATTCAATATCGACGGGGTTGTGCACTGAATCTGGTGTGAGAGACGACGAATCTCTTATATCAGTGTCCGTAATAGATCCAACATGAGGGTTCAATAGGTTAACAATATCTTCTGCTGAGTCTGACAAATTCCCTAAAATCCCTTCGTTTGATTCAGCTAACGCTAATGTGTTGGTAAATTGAATGTTATCTATTCCATCATCACCCATGTCGACCAACATATTATGATCACCATCAAAATTGCTACCATAATTACTAAAAGCGTTGATGTTTTCTAATTTATTTTCATAGTCTATATCCTCATCTTTTAGTGCTAGTCCATAGTGAGCATTTTGCATTAGTGAATACTGTTTACTTTGTTCTGGGAAGTTTGTAGCGTTATCATTGTTTTCACAGTCCATATTAAAACCGTTGATAATGTTGAATTCATTGGAGAATGAGCCATTTGCGTTGAAGGAATTTTGACCACCTTTAGTGGATGGTCCAAGTGTTTCGTAAAATGGTGGAAGACTCCCTGTGGGTGGGCTATTGGGTCCATAGTTTGAGCGACCATCGCGGCCATTACCACCACTTCCAGAGCCGCCTCCCATAGCGCCACCACCTCCAGATGAAGGTGCCGTACTGCCACCACCAGAGCTGAAGCTAGCAGAGCCTCCAGTGCTTTGCGCACCACTATTTGAGCCGCTCCCACCTGTCGAACGGCCGTGGCCTGCAGCAGCACTTATAATTCCGGGAACTTTATTAGCGGGAAAATTTCTAAGGACTAGAGAGGGTCTAGCCAAAATTCCATTGGCAATTTTTGAACTGCTAGTTCTTCTTTGTTCCCTTATTTTCTTTTCAGTTTCTTCGTCCTCTGTTTCTCCTCTTTTCTTTGCAATAACGTAGTCAATCGGTTGGTCTTGTTCAGGCTCAGTCGTGGGTAATGTAGCAGGAACGCTAACATCCGCTAGTTCTTTTTTACTGTCTCTAAACTGTGATTGTGAAGGTGTTCTTTGTATGACTGATACCTTTTGACACCTAACATTATCAATGCCAGGTGACGGCGCTGATTCTGGAGAGGGTGTATTTCTAGAAGGCAGTACGACTGGATCGCTGTCTAGAGAATCTTTTTCCTCTTTTATTAAAGGTTTGTCATCTGTTTTCTTTTTTTCTTCAACAACGACCGGTAAGTATTGTTTACGTTCTGCTTGAGTGAGCACATGTCCCCTGTGACTGCCGTAGGGAATATCGCCACCGAGTATAGATGATACAAATCTGGGTTCTTTTGTCCGTTTATCTTGAGCGTTCTTTGCTTGATTTTGGTTTTCGCCGAATACGTCTCCATCTGAAATGTAAGAAAACATAAATTTAATAATGAATAAAAATGTAAATGTTGTTTTAATTTATGAAATGTCGTTATGTTTATCTAATTCAGCATAAAACGGGTTTTAAAATTGTAACTATTCGTCCTCGGCTTATTACTAACGTATTCATGTGGCGTCGGAGGCATGAGGCCTCGTTGACGTCACTGGTATGTGCCTCCATAACGGTAATACTCGCCTCCACATATACACCCACATCGATGTGTGCGACTGTGTATTTATGTGTGTATAAAACATTATTGTAATTGGCGCGCCAGCGGACAAAGTCACAAATCCAATCTCGACCCAAATCTGCCATCATCATTGACGCCGCAGTTTTAACCATTGAGCCATACTGTATGTTTCCTGTCCACTATAATATTTAAAAACCGTAAAAGCGAAATAATAATTAAAGTTGCACTGGATGAAGGCATTTTTTTTGTCGAGAATTTAAGGTTTACAACATTAAAGATTTCTGCTATGCAACGAAATAAAATAAGAGTGAATGTAACTAATCGATTAAAGTATTCAAAAACTCTAAAAAGTCTATTATTTAAGTATAGCAAATGTACGTAGGTAGTCAGTGAAAGTCCCAAGGTTGGACCAAACGAGTTTCTTTGCCCTTTCTCGGCTTTTGTTAGGGACCCAAGGACGAAGCCTGGCATTGTTGAAGCTCTTTTTTTATGTGCAGCGCAAGTAATTGTATGCGTCCGCGCAGCCGGGCGTGACGACACGCGGACTCTAATTTTCAATCTCATCGTCCATAGAGCACGATTCTGTGCTGTTACACGCTTTTCTGTTTCGAGGGATAATTTTGTTTGTGTGCGTTGACAAGGTTTATAGCGGCACTTAAGCCCCATAAATGTACACTTAAATATTTTATGTTTGCTTTTTGTACTCATTCGTCCATTGGTTTCTTAGAACTGAGGACTCAGGTCCAGTATTTGCGAACTTGTGAGTTGACGATTACCAATATTATGGTTTTTGCAAACTGACAATCTCTTTCTTTGACTTTCGAATTTTTAACAAGAGACTTTGGGCATCGTTTTGGGTTGACTCATTTATACGTAGTTGGCTGCATGCATTTTTGGTGATCAATTTTAAAATCGTTAAAAATGCCGAGAAGCGAAGAGCAGACCAATACACAAACGGTAAAACATTGTGTATAACGATAATTTAGATTTATTCATTATCTTTAATTAGACCGCCTTCTTAAATAAAGAGGCCAAGCTTTAGAAAAAAAATAAGTCCCGACTATAGAATAACTCACGAATTTGGAATAAAATTTTCTGCAGACGGAATGGAATGTGAGCCGTACTACGTTATATGGCCAAGATGGAGATAAAGCGGCAAATTTGTGACAGAGATGCATTACAGTGGTTTGAGATAATGTGTCGATGTAAAATTAACTTTGTAATACACTGAGTACACACACTTATATTATAAAAAGCTACAATATAGTTATGAGTATCGATATACAGCCTACACAATAAAACAAATTGTACTTCTCATTATTTCCGTGTCAATAGTTCCACTATTTGTTAAGACCTTATTTAGGAAGTATTTGGCCACATCGAAATCGTTGTGTGTGGCCGTGTTCAAGTCCTCCCTCGTGCAGGGGTTCTGACACAAGGGACACACTAGCAAGTGCTACAACGACCTGATGGGATCACTGCAGTCACATTGCATCATAGAAGGATCCCTGAAATCGCACTTGCACATGTTGAGTCGGCAGCGGTCGACCTAAGTACGGAGCCGATTGACGGACTTTTTTTATAGGACTGCGGTGGCAAAAAGCTTACAGCCCGCATGATGTTAAGCAGTTACCGTAGCCTATAGATGCTTACAATACCAAAGGCATTGCTCGCACATTGCCGACCTGAAGGGGAGTGGGATGGAGGGAGGGGGAGGGGGGTGAGCTTTCGGTTCTCTCAATTATCGTACGAAACGCAGCTGTAATAGCTGCTTTACGCCGATCTTCTGAGAGAGACTTCCACACTGGCCAAGTCAGATTATATCCTGTGGTGATTGTACTAAACCGAGTGCGTCATAAATACGTGTGCGTACTTATTATAGTTAGATGAACGGTGGCACATGCCCTCTAGACAAGGTTGCGTTATTGCACCAATTATTGCAACTGTAACAATTTTAGGTCGAAGCTTCCTAAATTTAAAAGTATAGTTCAGAGCATTTTCACATTCATTTTCAGTGGTAACCCTAACACTTAATTTACATTAATTCAATACTCTAAATTACTAACACTTAATTTAAGTACATTATTACTAACCCTCACATTTTTATAAACATCTGGAACTTTCTGTGCCCACACTTTTAGAGTTATAATCTAGTTTTAAACATAATTCTTATATACAAAACCTTTATAGATTGTAAATTGTTCTGTGAGCCAAAAACAATAAATAAATAAATAAATAATAAATGAAATCTGCGGATATGCCATGCTAATAAAAGTTGAAGTTACATTATTTTCCGAACAATTCAAATAATAGTTTAAATACTTGTTGTAAAACTAACGAAATTTATACTATAACATAGATAAAGGTTGCATATAGGTACCTCTATATATAACTAGATTGCGCACTTGATTTTTTTGTTACTGTGATGTTGTTCTACCTACTATAAGGTCTATATTTTAACACTGTATCAGAAAAACATACTGAGGGAGTTAGCTCTGATGGGAAAGTGTTTTTCTGTTGATAGCCTGAATATCGTCACCGTCTCTACCATCCCACGTGAACTTGAGCTAGAAGAAAGGGACACACTCCCGCTAGGAGCCATTCACTCAATTCGCTTTTTGTGCATCAGTATGCCATCTTGGATGTTGTATACGTTATATTAAGCGTATACGCTAAATTAAGAGTATTTTTCGACTCAGCGTATCCGTTTTTGACCGTCCAGCTCAAATTAAAGTGTTTTAAGTCACCAATAAGTAAACACCAGTAGCTCTACCATTTAGTTTGAGCTTGCTAGCCTAGTTAGACCCTAGACTCTACTACATCATAATAGCTTGTCATGCAAATATTTCACGTATATGCTAGCGACTGTGACTCTAGTGACGTAAACTCATGGTAGAGTTAGTAAGATTGTTAAACCTGAACGATGAATATTATCTGCACTACTGACTCTATCGATATCTGCTTCAAGCGTAGGTAGACAATGTGTTAATTCATTTGAATTTTATTACTTATCAAACATGGCACAAGTAAACCTTTTTGCTCTATGTATTTGGCATTTCGAAACCAGATCGGCCCTGCTGCGTTTCTGGTCGCGAATGTGATTTCAAGCGTAAAATAATAATTATAGAGTCAAATGACACCAACTGTTTGGTCCCAAACTAAGGGGCTATGCACACGGGCAACTGGAAAATCGCAACTAGCTGTTTTCATATAAAACAATCGCGGCAACTGTTGCTGCAACTGGCAACCTTTAACAAAAAACCATAAAAAAATTGACAGTGTCGGCAACTAAGTTGATAGATTCTTAAACTAAAGTTGTTCCGTGTGCATAGCCCCTAAGCAACGCTTGTACAATTGGTTGTACAATGGACAGAGGTCGATCCCAGTGACACCCACCCAGACCAGGGATAGTTACGAAAAGGCCGTTTCCGAAATTTGCCTCTGGAGGGCTTTCTGATGTAGTAAGCCGCACGGCCTACGATCGAACCACTGCGCCCAATTATGGATTAGATTTTTCATTCGATTAAATAATGTTTAATTCTTTAGATAGGTACATGAAGTCTTTGCCCAGCAGTGGGACATACACCCTATGATAATAAAATCACATGACTTTCAAATAACTAAAAAAAATTGCATGCGTTTGCTAACTTAATAAAAATATTGCATTTTTTTGTTTGTTTGAGTATATAAAATGTATGTATTTAAAAAAAAACAAGTCTGATAACTGACTGCAGCTCCGTCCTCGGGGTCGCGGTTACATCAGTTGATGATCACCGTTAGCAGTTTATGATTACGTCATACTCATTCGTACATGCATAATTATATGATGTGCGTCATAGCATGATCTTGTGTTATGGTTTTTATGTACTGTTTGAACTATCACGGTACTTATATGTAGGTACCTACTTCGATATAAGTACCTACTTATGTCGAAGTAGGTACGACTCGATGTAGGTACATGATTAATATTATTTTTTAATATAAAAATGAAATTGGGAATTATGAACGTAGAGGGATTATATGTTTAAATTGTCGTTATTTAATATGACGAACGGATATCTATATGATCCTATATAGATATGATTTATGACAGAACAGACCGAATTTAATAATAACACGAATATAGACAGAAATAAAATAACCTACATTATTTCATAAGCTTAATCTGTCTGTCTGTCTGTTACGTTTTCACGGCTAATCCGCTTTACCAATTTTGATGAATTTTGGTATAGCGATAGACAGGACCTAGGAGAAGGACATGGCCTACTTTTTGTTGCGAAAGTAAAATTTGAAGGGGTGAAATAGGCGATAAAAGTTTGTATGAGGGACCAATCATTTTTCGAAGTACAAATTCAACCCAGACGAAGTAGCGGGCACCAGCTAGTATATACCACATACATATAAAAGACTGTACCTTGCGTGACCTTTCGGCAAACATAAAAAAACAACACAAAAAGCCTTTGTTCTCCGGCAATTAAAATAAACATAGGCATATACATCAGAATTTAATGCGCTATATATTTAAATATGCTGTTTTTATTCTAAAACGGTAAGTCAAGGCCCCGCAATTACCGCGGCCATATCTATTCAGTTAGTCGGCGTTTCCTGCCGAGGAACCGTGCGGGCCAACCTTGAATAAGAACACTCATTATTTAGCCATTAACGGCAGCCTTCTTCGCATCACATTTTGGCAATAATTAGCAATTCTCGAGCGAACTAGCCACTCGCATGCGCGTGCGACTTTGAGCTCTATCCACGTAGAGACAAGCGTTCCTCATAATAAAACGGTTCAGGTTATGAACTTCAAATTTGAAGATCTTATTGATAAACCGTTGCTACTTCCCATTATGAGTAATCTATTTATATTTTTTACTACTGCATTAGAGCTTATTAGTTTGAAATCATAACTAATAGCAAGGTTTTATACCTACAAGAAAACTACAAATGCATAAAATATAGTTAATACAGCAGTGAGTTATTGCTATTTCACGGTGGTTTATAAGTATTTGGATCTAATTATCGATGCATGTTTCTGTAACGCGAAGCTATTAAAACACAATTGTAATAACATCTAACAATTGCCATGTAACTATATAAGATATTAATAACTTTTACGCATTGCGGGTTGCACCATTAGAACTGGTGTTACATGCAATTATCGCCGCATTAATCATTGGCAAATTGTTATTCGGAAATGATTAATTGTTAGTTGTCTTAACTGTTATGTTACAGTGTTACAATTATGCAATAACAATAACGAAACCTTCGAACAGCATCAGAATCTAATTATCTCTTTTGTAAAGGATAATGTGTAATTCACATTAGTTTTATATGATCTTTGATTATTAATTAAAAATTGGTTTATTCGATTAACCTAGTCTTCCTAGGTTGCTGTAAGTAATTATCTTCGTTTTTAATCTGTTCCACTAACTTTAATGTTAATATAATAATCATATTTACAGGAACTAAAAGGTTGTAAAATAAATTAAAAACCCAAAATTAGCAATATTAATCATGTAACTTCTATTTGAGGAAATTTCAGTAATGTATAAATTATGCTAAATACTTTATTTTAATATCATAATAAAGTACCTAATAAGTTATTAGGCACACACATAGAGGTGGCTATAAAACTCGCTTCGGGCATTAATAAAAACTAGCGAGCAGCAGCGGGCGGACTAGCATGTCCTTGCGTCGGGGTTATCGGACGCTGTTAGCATTTAACGCATTATAAAACGTAAGACAGCTATGAAGAACCGCTCCGGACGGAGACCACATAAAATTCCGTTGAAGCCTTTTTTCCCATAAACATAAGTACCGATAGCACACGGTACACAACACCGCGGTGCGCGCACCGGCCGCGCCGAAGAATCGGTTAAAAGGTCGCGTCGAAGGACATGTTTTTTTTTTGTTTTGAATTATTTATAGTGGCTTCGACCGCATGTGGACACCGTTCGGACCATATGTAAGCTCGTTTCACGCGTACCGGCCTGTAACGCTCCTATCTTAGGCAATAGGTCTCTCGGCTTAAGCGCTTTTACGTGTAAATAAAATTGGACACTTGTGTCGTTCCTTTGAAAAGAATTTCGCAAAACATTTTGCATTATGACTGACATTGAATGAGGGAAGAAAAGGCTGTAAAATTCGCGACGCGATTGTTTACTCGAACAGCCTTTGTGTCGTTCACACATTTGTTATCTAGCCATGAGCCGGTACGGTCGGACGCGAGTATCCCCAGCCTACGCTCTCGACGCCTACGAATGTAATTATTTAACCTTCCGTATGTTTTTCAATACCACTCCTGGTGAACAAAAAACGGCGATTCTAATACGTCGTCTCTGAACCAACGGTCGCAAAAACTGTTCAACGCTTTATTATTATTTTGATCACGGCGTGAATCACAACCAGATTTGGCGAGGGTTAATGACCCAAATATGTTGAGCGAAGTGTTCAAGGCTAGCGTCGACTAATTCGGCTAGCTAATAGAAAAAAATCCGGTATCTTAGAAGGTGATCTGAGCCTTGTTTTCGTTAGTCCTCTGTTTCAAGAACCAATTCAAATTTTATTACTGGTTTATCCGTTAAAACGACTACCGTTATTTAAATTTTTGAACCATTCTTCTTTTTAATTGTTTAATTTGATGTTGTGTATCAATTACTTTTTATTGATACATAGGTAAACTGCACCACTTTATTATTTTGTCAGTTTGCGTCTAATTGGTTCTATAAATAACGAGTTAATGCCATAACTATAGTGATGTAATTTTTATGAATATACCTATGAACAATTTGTCATATGTCGCCATAATAGCCAAACAGTATATTCTGCTTTAAAGGCCCAAAAAAAATCATAAAGGTGAAACTGGCTAGAGATCGCGTAAGTCACACATGCTTGCCCTCTGATGGCGGCACGGTACGTGGGCGGTCCACGGCAAATTACTCCAAAATACACGAAATGATTATCTTTTATTGCTGCATGACACAACAATGGAGGAGATGACCTTACGAATGAGATTTAAGCACCAAGTAACCGCTCGCTATTTATTTTACCTACAATTTATTTTATTCAAGTTCTACTTACGAAAAAATCATTGAATTATTATCTCCATTATGATAGTTAAAACATTTTGGAGGATAAGTTTTGAAAAGTTATCGTTAAGCTTTTAAGCCTTTCAATGCCGATGATAAAGGCGACGATCGTCCTAGGTGGTCGTCAGCGTTTCAGATAACAGGAGTATGCTTTCTATGACGAATGCTTTTTATCGAAGAGGCCACTTGACCAGTTCGAGGATAAGCGGACCCCATTTTTCGTTTAATTCAGATTCTGTCCTCAGAGTTAACATTCATTTAATAACACATGGAAACTATAGCAAAGCTACTTTCATAACATCTTAAGAAATGCAGATGAACTTCGCTGAAATGCAACTTTTGGTATGGGGAAAATTAATGCTCAAGATGTTTTTCTTTTTTACAGTCTAGGAAGGTACACGGACAGACGGTCCACGTGTTGCTAAGTGGTTACCGTCGCCCAGGACATCTGCAACTTGAGGGGAGTAGACGCGGTGCCGACCTTTTAGGGACCTATACACAATATGCCCTTTGAAGAACCTCATGTAATAGTGCAAAAGCAAAGACTTCAGGAGGAAGATTATTCTACAACTTGAATTGTTGAAAATAAACGTGATTGTCTCAGCACGTGTACGCAGTTTGTTCAACTGGTTGGAGATGCTTCAATCCCAACCCGGCACGTTTATTTGCGCGTGCGGTGTAGACACGCCGACTACACGGCGAACGGCATAGCAAAGTCTGTATTTGCTGAAATTACCGTTTTAAATACGATCAAAACAAATGAAGACATTAGCTATATACAACTTACATTCTTCTTCCTAGCCTTATTCCATTATGAGGGGTCGGCTTCAGTCTACCCTGATTTGGCTGATTACCGCTATTTACACGGAGTGATTGCCATCTGCCCTCCGAGATCCAACTAGTGGGACTATCGGCCACCTAAGGGTAAGACAATTTTTTGTCGGATTTTTCAGGCTTCTGACTGCCTGTAACGCCTGTCAAAGATCTTCAAATGACACTCGGGACCGCCAGCTTAACGTGTCTTCCGAAACACGGGCTACATAAATATATTAGTTGGAAAATATTTACTCAAGTAGAAACCCTCGTTTAAACAGTAATAAATTGGAATTGCAGAATTCTTAAGATCTTTCAAAAAGTTGCCTATGATTAATATCCCGTTAGTGTCTGTAGAGCGCGCCAAATTGCTGAAGTGCTTTGCGGTTTATCTCGGTCTGCGCGAGCGCATTCCCATAGAATTTTATAATATCAATCACGCGAGCGTCGACGCTGAGTTTTATTGTTTCCGCAATATAGGCGATTGGACACAGCCGCAGCAGCACCGGTGTACCCCTCCCCCTGCACATCCCCCCTAAGCACCAGACACCGGCTAATGACATACCCACTTGAGAATACTTTTGCGGTAATAATTGCAACCTGTTTAGTGCGTAATAGCGTGATACGGCAATAGTTTCGGCACATTAATATTAATGTTTTTAGCGATCATTATTTTTGTGTCCGCTAATTGTATTTCGATGATGATGAGGTGCTTTTTATCAGACATAAGACAGTGTGACGTCATCAGATACGCAATAGTGATCTATGCCTTGAAATCCAGATGATGGTAACCTTTTCAACATAAGCTGATTTCTCTTTAGCTCAGCCAGTTTTGGAAATGTTAGGTACTATAGACGTGCAGGCGACTGTACTTAATAATATCTGGGGCGAAGAAAAATGTATACGTTATTACAGTAGGTATAATGCACGTGACTGAAACTGGTTGAAGGAAAAGAAAAAATCAGAGTATCCGTGGTACTGTAATGACTAATATCCCACTAGATATCTTTCCATTATTTCCGAGAATCATATCTGAATCACACTCAGGTCGATTACCACTAAAACTGCAGTAGGCAGTACATTCACAAATCCATTCAATACGTTAAATTTACCGATATTACTGAACTTTGATAAACATTGGCAGTACTTTTTCGATACGACGATAAACCTACACAGTATATTAAAAAAGCCAACTAACCGTACCATATAACACATTTGGAATATCAACACCCATTGAAATTTCAATGAAAGTTGTGGTAAGTACATACTCGTAACGAGTATCGAACCAAAATCTTATACAGTCAGTTTGAGTAGGTATAGGTAAATCACATTATTATAGGTAGACATGCTAAATTAAATAACTAAATCAATATCGCCAGACTCAGATCAATTGTATGATCCCAAACTAAGCAATGTTTGTACTATGGCTACCATATAGTCACCAGGCGATCTCGGTGACACCTAGACCAGAGCAAATTACGAAAAGGCCATTTCCGAAATTTACCTCTAGCGGAAATCGAACCCACAAGCATTCAATGCAGTGAGCCGAGCGGGCTACGCTCGAACCACTGCGTCAAGCGGTCAATACAGAAAAGCAGATGCATCTTCTAAAAAGCCGATATAGACAGGTTCATTGGCAATTAAAATGGTTCGCATACATCACGCACCGATCAGAGTGTATTCTGGTCTGTGGTGTATTCGCAGGACATGTGTAGATACCGGCCGTTCCTAGAACACTCGGGATCACGTGCGGACCATCTTTGTACATAAAAAAACACGTAAATGGCGAGCCCTTGACTAACCGACGCTTGAGTGCGTCGGATGTTGACTCTCGGAGTCGATTTCCTTCTAGTGCGGCGGAGTGGATTCCCATGCGTTGTTTGTTAGAAGGAAACAACATATGATTGGTTTCGTGATGTTGTAAATAGAACGAGGTTGTGCTATCTTTCGGTTTTAAAATCGATTTTTGGTATCGGACGAGAATCGTAAGGTTTATCTTATTGAAATCATAGCAAGTTCAACTAAAGTATTTTTTGGTAGCTTTTTGTTATACAAGTAGGTAGATACATAACGGAATCTAAATTAAACGTTCAATTTGGTTTTTTACACGGAACCCTACTGTACAATTAGCAACGCTGCGGGTGATCCGTGACGGTGATAGGGTCACCTCGGCCAACTTACTGTGAATTTGGTAGTAACACACACTCCCAAAAAAGTTTAATATAAATTCAAGAAAGGTATTCTGACCGATTGAACACTATCAGTAACAATTACACGAACTGTAGTCATTCTGCGAACAGATTTTCTGCGCCTATTCTGAATTTAATCGCTTTTTTATGATCGCCAATCTTTAAAAAGGCAAAACCTTAAAAAGGTAGGTGCAATACAATGGGATAAGGATACAATAGCCACGGCCACATGGCGAAATACATTTCTTCTTTTTCGGTAACTCATAAAGATGCAGATTTACTGTTCACAAATGGCAACAAGCGATAACACGTTTTGCTCGTTTTGTTTTTGTTATAGGCTGGGTTTTAAAAAGATGACTTTGACACTGAACGAGATTAAGGAATAAGTGGCTTTGTGGATCACGTTTCGGCTTAAGATAATGTTTGTTTTGTTAATAAATTTTGAAAAGACTTGAACTTTTAAAACAGTGTAGGTTTATTCTGTTACTTATCCGTACTTTAAAAAACTTTACGAACAAAATTTCCATACAAGCAACATTAATTTGGCGGTAATCCAAATCACGTCTTCGTGGACTGATCACAATAGTATTAATATTATATTGTATTACGGTCGAGTGTATCGTGCGAGGAGTCGAGTCAATATGTTCGGTCCCTTGGCCTTAATGTGAGCGTCAACAGCGCACGCGCATACTGTTAATTGATGCTCACGATTCATTGCTGAAGCGCTGCTTAATTAATGGCATTATGTTCGTATGTTACCGTTCGTTGTATAAAATTAGCAATGCTGTTATGTCACAGCGCATGTGTTAATGTATGCAAGATTATAGTTCATATATTGACATTTAAATTTACTAATATCAGTTCCATTGATATTGTTTTGATTCAGTCTAGATTTTTTATTTATTATAATAACTATTAAAGTATAATATTTAATGTATCAGATGTATGTGCAATGATACAAAATTGAATAAAATAACAATTTTCATTTCAAAATCTCCTAATCATCATCACTAGCTATCAAACAACACCAAAAAATTAAAGTAAAGCTACGATGAGACTTAAAAACAATAATAACATCCTTACTTAAAACATGCTTAAGTTCTGTACCGTTTATCGCGTAACCTCGATAAGGAAAACCATCTTTCCTCATCCTCTGACGTGCTTACTCATTGTGCAGTTCTTTTATATATCCAGATGTTATAAACAATTTGATAGTTAAATTAACTGTGCAATGCATTGACGTCTTTCTATAGACTTAATTGGCACATGATCCCGCCATGCCAAACCGCAGAGGTCAACCGAACGTCGATGTTTATGTAGATTTTAAACACTTTATTATTATACGTAAGTAGTTTAAAGTAACTGTCTATCTATAGTATAATTATATTATAAAACTTAGGTCGAGGCCCGCACTGGTAAGGCGATCGCAAAGCGACAGCGTTCAAACCTCTATAAACATATAACGGTGTCATCCGTATCATTTAATACGCGCAATTTGGTACAGAAATTGCCCTGGCGTTGCGATCGCTTTCCCGGTGTGGCCATGGCCTCAGAGTCTAGGTTAAGTTTTGTAAAAATAACTAGATAATAATTATGTATTAAAATTAAAATTATCTTAAGAATGGGAATTGCATAATTCATTAAATGTTTTCGGTAACGGCCATTGTTAATGACCGACGAAGGTCGACAACTATAACCGTACTGTTCTCACGACAACCGACCACCGTAGCGGGAAGGGGGAGGAGGAAATATAAATTAAAAAAACTGATAACTCAATCATAAAAGTAAACTTGAATATGATAATAATTATGTAAGTCGGCAGCGCAACACCCGTTGAAGTCTTTTATATCGAACGGGAAGTACGTAGTCGTAGCTTGAATAAATTAACTTTATCTAACTGAGTATTATTAACTATGCAATAATTAATTAATTGCATTACTTTATACACGTTTATTGTAGCATCGCACAGTTTTATAAGTTTCCTTTATGCGTAAATTTTCAATCAATTATACCTTGCTTTATATGATGCATAAGGGCTCTGATAGGAAAATAAATATAATTTTAACATTATTACTTCATTATTATATTTGATAGATATTCAATTTATTGCGATATCAACACAAAAGCTTATATACCCCGCGTGTAGACCGCCCCCATCTTATTTGCAGTGCACATTGCGAGGCAGGTTGGGGTCGTGTGACCTTCACGCGAGTCATCCTTGCCCTTTTCCCTACAGGTGTGCATACACCTGTAATTACCTTCTACATTTTAGGTTACTCTATTTTTAAGTTAAAAATACATTTATGCGCCGACTCATGCGGGCTTAACATTCGTAACGGTATACCTACGCCGAATCATTTTTGTTTTGTATACCTAAATAATTGAATTCGAAACGATATAAAGTGTAGGTATTGATATTTGGAGTTGTTTAAGCGTAGTAGTATCATTTGATACTGTACCTAGAGTTTTAATTTAGATATGATGCACAAGGAACAATACAAATAAAGGCAAAGCTACGTTATTGAAAATATTTAAAGTGTAAATTTGGATATTAAGCATTCATATACTCACGCTTTAACACAATATAAATACCTACTACTAAATTAAATGGAACAGGTAATGGAGAAGGTCGTCAAAAGGGCTAATTTGTATTATATATTTTATTGTATTATAATTTAGTGCAAATTTTAAGAAAAAAATGAAATTAAAAATTAACGTTTAAGAACCGAAGTGAACGACGCTGTCCGGTTCAGAGAGCAAATTTTATGCTAATACGGGACCTGCACGCGTCACATAAGTTAATTATATTAAAATGACAGTCGAGATTGCGGTGACTAACCTAAATACAAAGCGAGTGCCGATGACTGCCGGCCGGAAGCCGCGCCATTGTCCCACAACCATTGACACCTCACTGCCTACATCATCCGGTCAGTTTCTGTCCCGTACCGTCGATACTCTCGTTTGTTTGTTCATAAAAATGTCGGTGCTTCAAAATGTTTAGGTGTTAATAAATATATCCATAGTAATATTCTAAGTATGTTGTCCAAACACGAAGAACTGAAAATCTATTTTAAAGAGGAATCTAATTCATCTGCCATAAGAACAAGTATCCAATAGCACGCAGATTCTTTCTTCTATTCTAGAATACACGTTAAACAAATTACAATTACCGCTGCCTTAAAAGAGCTTCATTAAGTTCACCATCAAATAGGTACGTAGATGGAAAATTTGTCGGTACTACTTTTTACTTCCTTAGACTAGCTCCAAACATAGTAACGTGATTTAAATATCCTATACCGCAGGGTACCTCGTGGTTACCATTGTTATTCAAGTCACAAGCCCATAGGCGATAACATCAACAGTGGGCAACCAAACTACCGTCCTTTAAAAAATGAGCAATAGAACGCCGAGCTGCGAGCGGAGTAACGAATTTTTAGCACGTCTATGAGAGTAAACAGTTCGTGGAAAAACGCAAAAACACGACAGTTATATCAGTGATTCACGCTTAGCAACTACCTGAGACCGTTAAAATATGTTAATGACGATCTCCAGATGGTAATTATATTATTTTACATATAAAAAGAAATTAGTAAAACAGAAGGACTCGCGATTTTGATTTTGAAAGAAGATACCTACATTCATCATTCTTACGGAACGTATCCTTCATACGTAGACCTAACAAGGAATTTTAATCCATTTAATCCATTCCATTCCGCATTTCAAACTAAAGAAAACGTTAATCTTTCTCATTTTGACAAAAGCTTCGTTGATTAAGATCACGCAAGTCACACAAATCTCAGGTAGACATTTGTTAGCGGAGCGGAGCCGAGAACTGGATTCTGTTCAAGTGCCAGTACCTTTTTTTAGGCAAGCCAGTGGCCGTTAGAGGAAATGATACATAAAACCACAAGCTTCAGTCAAAATGACAACGACAGGTACCTAATGATTAGAAAAATAAATCAAAGTCAATGTTTTGAAAATTGTCAAAGAAGGTATACAGTTAACAGGTGATGCAACTATATGTAAGAATTTTGTGAATATGTGAAGAAGGAATTGCTAAAGATGGTATACATATCAAATATGAATGCGGAAGCTTTAGTGAGGGTATCAAGGGTAACAAAACCAAAAGTTTGGTTGCAGATGAGCGCATTATTCGAGTGTAAAAATGTTCAAACTGACTTCAGCAACTTACCGGCACATTCTTTATCCTTCTTCGAGAGAAGCGGAATAGGGCCGTCGTCGAGCGGGGAGCCGGGACAGAGCGTGTCAGCCTTGTTGGCGAGCAACTCCAGCCCCTCTTGCAACCATTGCTGCTGCGCGTGCAACCGCTGCTTCAGCAGGAAGATCTTCGGCATCTTCGGGCGTTATACAACACTACACTCGATCCTTATGTTCGTCTCTGTCACTTGGTCTTTTAAAATTCACAGGTCAGCATCGTATCACACTGCACGTTAAGTTTCCTCGCGTTGTTGATGTTTATTTGGTGCGTAGAAGCTAGCGGCACATGTGGTACCGTTGGCCGCTGCGAAAGGACTGAGAGCTAGTGTGCGGTGCCCGCGACACCGTTGCCCGAACAGGTCCGCCCCCGCCCGCGCAG
Source organism: Drymonia ruficornis (assembly GCA_947859195.1). NCBI lineage: Eukaryota > Metazoa > Arthropoda > Insecta > Lepidoptera > Notodontidae > Drymonia > Drymonia ruficornis. The sequence continues at coordinate 8,970,106 of OX401910.1, read as the reverse complement.
GCGCCCGCGCCGCCCGGCCCCGTGCGTCCGCGCACCGAACCACACCGGCACCTCCGCACTAGCACCGCTCCGTGCACACACGCACACATTCCAGTAAAAGTGCTATTTTGTGTTTCCAACTTGTTTAGAGATACATTGTTCTATCGACATCTATTCTCCATTTACTCTCTTTGTATTACTTATTACTAAATTGTCGTACCTATCTTATTCCAATTTTGCATTTGGAACTACATAAGGATACAAAAAATCAAACCGGTATTAGGTTCTGGGCCAATTTCGCGAAAATACCTAACCATGACAAATATTCCTTCTCCTCTTCAAAATATTTACAAATCTGTGCCACGTGAACGACTATAATGAGTGTTTTTTTTATGAAATCCTACACAAAAACTAAAAATAAAACGGTAGGTAGGCAGCTTTTATTAATTTATGTATTTTTTTCAAATAATTTAAGTAATGTAGTTATGCCGACATCTATTTCGCCTCATAAATACAACTGTTTATAGCCCTGAATATTCATAACCTATCCAGTAATTATTTCGTAGGTACCTAACTTTACATTGTCAGGTACAGACCTCACAGCGTCGTTGTCGGCAGCCTTTCAATCAACCGGGAATTTGCAAAACAATAGAATCCCGAACAGTCGCTGAGCAATCGGTGAAAAGAAACGGGGATTTACGGAATGGTTATGAAACAGCGTCAATAAACTTTACAGCATCAGTTTTGGAAATACCTTTTTGTTTTGCGCATTGCCGTCGGCGTCTTTGTTGTATATTCATATCACATGTTCATGACGCCATACTTCAGACGGATACTTTATTGCATTCCCTTAACAGTTATCGGTAACAACAATAATTCTAGTTTGTAGAATGCCGCGCACGGATTACGTTCGCTTTTATATTTCTGAGCACCTCCGTATAATGTACTTCCTCCTTTTTCATTTATATTTCCTACAGTTTCCGTTCGAACCGACGCTCGCTTGTACGGTATAGTTCGACGGGTTTTAATTATTATAAAGTTTGTTACAACTAACTTTGTAACAAATCATTTCACAGAAGGATCCGAGTAGGGTGAGGATTGCCAAAGTTATCTATTACCAAAGAAGAGATTACAGTTCTCGATATACTTAGAGATAATCCCCAGAAAAAAGGTCTAAGTTATTATGTTAACAATACCTTTGAGGAGTGTTAAAAGAATGTGATTATTCATTTAAAGATTTAAGTTAAAGAAGATAAGCTGTACCATAACTTTTTTACTTAGGCTTTAGGCACAGGTAAGGTCAGGCAGTAGACATGTTAATTCCTGGAAAAGAACAAAGTAGATTTGTAGGTAGTGCAGTAAATGCAAATCAATTATTCTTAAGAAGAACCTACATCATCCTGACGTGACTGGGTCTAAAGTTCACGTGGTTAACAATATTAAATCAACGGCAAGTTTCATGGCTAAAAAACCTTCGTTTTACCGATCATAAATCATTTTTTATTAAAATATGCACCTAACGAGTCCATAAAGTGGCAAGACGTTTTGCTAATACAAATAAAATAAAACTGTAATATGCTACCGAATTGGCCCTGCTGGGTTTTTAACTTCAAATAAAAAATGTTAACAATTTTGCGTCGACTGCGTGCGTTTTTTGTTCATTCTTGTAACAAAGTAATCGTTATGCGCCTGGTTTATTTTTAGAAAGATAGAATTGTAATAGTAATACCGTAAAATTGGTTACTATATTTATTTAAATTGCGACAGCTTATTGGACGGTTGAGTTCAAGGAACAACTGCTCGCATTTGAATGTAAGCTACTCAGAATTATTTAATATTCAGGAAATATTTAAAGTGTGCCAATGGCTGTTTTTATGCTCATATTTCGATAGATATTCGGAATAAGAACAAATTAAGAATATTATAGACATGTATTGTCAAAAGTTTGGCGCAACCGAAACAGTCCCCCTAGACAAGTGGCACGAACGCTAATCGAATAGAATAGACTTTACAATTTATGGAAATGTCAAACGTCGCTATGTAGATCAACAACAAGTTGCTATGTAGATCACGTGACTTATGACATTTCCATACATGAAGCGTAGCGATTTGAAGGAACGCTTGTAGACGTCAGCCGCTTGTCTAGCCCTTCAGACCCCTTTGCCGTAGTTGCATAGTCAAAACATAACAGGTCACGACACATCAGAAACATTTATTTCTTCATCCTACGTAACGACTGTAAGATGGATGGCAATACATTTAGTTTACTTAGCTTTTTCCGGGGATTCGAAGAGGGTCAAACCTTAGCGTCATCGTTGGACACCAATGTCGATAGATAGGTAACAGTGGTGGGAGTGTGTGGCGGGCCTATACCTAAAAAAATACATTTAGTTTATTCAAGTTTAGTTTGAGTACATAGAATTAGCACCATGTTGTAATTCAGCTTAAATCATTTTTGTGAGTTAATTTTTTTCCACCTCGGATTCGTAATTATATATTTTTTTGATAATTACTTCCAATTGTATTAAACCAATTGGTTGGGTATGTAGGGCAGCGCGTTTCTTCAATAATCTAGTTTTTTCCGAGCATCGAACGCACGTGTTTGAGAATCGTGCGCAGCATCGCCGTACAAGTTCTTTACCATCTACCAAGATTGAGCCACGGAGCTGCTAAGATCTTGCACTGATTTATATATTGGAGTTGAATGAAAATCGTCTTTTATTTTATTCTGTCAGTGTCAGTTACGTTACTTAATGACATATACCTACTTTTAAGGCCACTGCCGCACTGGTAGGGCAACTCTACGACTCTACGACTAGACTGGCTTTGGCTGAGATATTCATATTCCGATTCCGTGAGTTGGCACGTAGATCCAATAAAAACTTTAGAAATACATAAATACTAAAACCAGTGGGCATCGTTTTTGCGTTCGTGTGCTCTGAGTATTACGAATATTACATTGTCTGTACTTTGAGTTTTTTATGTGATGTTGTTTTATACATCGCTGATGATCGTCGAGCGATGCGTGCGCGTTGGTTGCGCAATGACTGCTTGAGCGGGCACGCCGCGCCGCGCGCCGCCCGCGCCGCCCGGTTCCACGCCGCCGGCCGGTGCCGCCCGCTCCAAGAACTGTAATATAGTTCTCAGCTTGCACTCCCATCTATTTATTTATAATGAAAATACCTGATTGAGGCGCTCATAGCCATGGCCATAGCTCATTAGTTTCATTTTGGGTGTAGTTGTATAAGCCTTCAACGGTTCATCTTGATTCAAAAATTTTACATTTGTTAAAATCTTACGGCATATTTAGTTATTTACCTTTCTTAAAAATATTAAAGTATTTTCCCAGAGGCAGACCCAAATTTTAGACCCAGAGGCACACCCAAAACAAGATGGAAAGCTGTAGTGTTAAAGGACATGAAAGTGTCAGGTATCCGAAGACGATGTCGAGGATAGAGCGAAGTGGAAGGAAAAGACTAGGAAGGCTGACCCCACCACCATGTGGGATTCATAGTCAGGAAGAGAGAGATTAAAGTATTTTCCAGAGACAGCGAATGCTACTTGAATTATATATGAAGATTAATTTATGTGAATAGAATTAATGAATAGCATTACCAGACAAATAAAACGGATTCTGTTCGAATATTTTCACAAATCCGCTATTTTATCTTCGTTTGTTGTTAATTAACCGTAATTTCATCGTTTTGACCGGAATAGTAATTAATTACGCTGGCGTGCTTATTAGTGATTTCAAATGCCAGTCCAAGGTAAGTATATTTTTTTGTTTGAGTCTAGTTTCAAACCACCGCCCGCCGTCCCTGCTAAATATGTTTTGGATTCAAGTTCTACATTCGATCACTTTTCTTTGGAATATCATCAACCTTTAGCCTGAATTTCCGGGTATCCATTTAGTCCTACTTATTTTGACACCGGTTGTAGCCATTGGGACACATTCATTAATTTATTTCCATAGACCAGGGGGGGCTTCGCGGCCAATGGATCTGGAATAATTCTACGTTCCTAAAGGCCCCTAATCAAACGTCAATATTTATTTCTCGGGCGCGCTGCTCGCCACATCTAGACGCATCCAATGACCACATCTACATCAGGCGCATGGCGCTCCCGAGCACTCAGTTTTGCTCGGGCGAGACATTCGTGGCATCTGGACGCACCAAGTTTCACCATTAATTGTCGTCCAGATATCGCGAGATAGACATTTGCCATCATCATCATTTGCCTCGCGCGGCTGCTCGTTACATGTGGACGTTCCAAATAATTAACTATCTCGAAATATCAATGAAGTAACATGATAAATTAATAATACCAACATTAAGCATGTATTCCATTACTCGGAACTGATATTAAGTATGAAATAGTTGTGTTCCTTGAGGTGTCAGTGGATCGCCAGAGGGTGTAAACGATAGCCGTGTTCAGAAGCTCTCCGCCTCTTTCCTCAAGTGTGTCGTGCAGTATATAGATCGGTGCACAACGGTATCTCCACCATGTATTCTCGATGATTGCCACTGCGCGTCGTAACATTGCCCGCGAATAACTTGCAATGATGTTTAGAACCGGTCCATAGATTACATATCAGCTGAACGCTCGCATTATTCAATTGAATATATGCTTTACTTTATTATGAAGTAGCGTCGCGCACGATCGTTATCTTTTTATTCGAATTTATTTTGAGTTATGATTTAGAAATCTGCTCATAGTTGGAGACTGATCGCAGATTATTCACGGGCTTCCGTTAAAGCTGCAGAAATTATTGTTTTATATGTTTTTCCCCAAACACAGTCTGTGCTCCTATAATGGAAAGTTATGATTAATATGCGATGACATTACAACAACTGCTTTTATTTTAAAAGTTGCTTTATTAAACCTGGTTTCTACACATTTTGGGGTAACACATTAATTTGGGGTAAGACTAGGGGCTACAGCGCGACATAGCAATTCTGAAAACGCAATTCATTTTTCAGATTTTTTGTAAAATAGTCACATATTTTAGGCCATTCGTAACCATTTCACGGAAATTTAACGGAATTGCTAAGAAACCTGATAGAAAATCAGATACAATAATTTCACTTGCATAGTTGTTATGTGGCGTGTTAGCACCCTAGGGGCTGATTGACAGTGGTCCTTAGACCACATCCGCTATTCATTGGTGGTATGTTTGATTCGCACCCTGCTAAGGTAAAAGTGATCATAATCGCCGATATATTCAGTCTATGCATTATAAATGAAACAAAACCTCAAATTTTCTGATGTTTTATTTACTTTTAATTCATTAAAATCTGAAACAATATAGTTTCATTGTTACTTTAATAGTAATGCGGATTATTTGCTATCATTACGAACACCTGTTTAATGTAAATAGCGGAACACGTGTTTTGCAAATTAAATGAAAATGTAAGTAAGGATTTGTATTAAAGACATGGATTTTGGACTCTGTTATATCTACCTACTTTTCATTGTAATATTCGCCAATATCACTCTTTATATCAAGACACCTGCCGTAATACGGTTACGTCTCGTAATTACAAGTAAAATTACGGTTACGGTAAATTGAATAAAAATACTAAATATAATTAATATTGTATTTCTCTAATCAACGTGCTAAATCACGTGCATCCCTAGGTCCTATAATTCTGGTCCAAAACATAAAAAAATCGTTTTAGGTAGGTATTCACTTCAGTTAATGAAGACAGAAGATTTTTGTACCTCTTTGCTCCAGACAGCTAAGCGCTACATATACATACTTATAACATTAGCGTCGCCGTCTTTAAACGTGCCAATATGTCATTAATAAACAAAGTTGCCAGTCCTAACTCTCACTTAAATCCCCGTTTAATTTGACCTTAATCATCACCTGCTTTACATTTCCCATTCCTTGAAGTCGACGTAGTATGTCTCTTTCTTCCATACATTTACACGTCCAGAAGCCTCGCATGCCTCGCCCGAGCACTCATGTTATGACATTATATCTATGCGTTCCGACGTCAAAACTGAGTGCTCGGGCGCGGTATGCGCCTGATGTAGACGCAGCCATTCAGATTTTATATTATAGCTATCTATAATCACGTCCACTCCGATATATTTCCTATCACTTTTGATATAGTCCATCCATCTTTGTTTGGATCTTTTTCGCGCTCTGTTTCCATCAGCATTCACGAATATTTATCACTCTTTTAGTCACCTACTTCTCAACTCTTCTCATCACACGATGAGCAATCAATTTTCAGCTCACCAGATGTCGCTAGGTCGAACTGGGGTGACGTTATCTGTCACTTCATTTCTGTCAGTGTCACTACAAATAAACATTATTACGAGGTCAGAGAGCAAGGAAGTTTTAAGTCTACGTCGATGTCAGAGAGAGAGAGAGAGAGAGAGAGAGAGAGAGAGAGAGACTGTCAAAACTGACAAGTGTCAATGTCAGTCTATACCAAAGTGGCGCCGCCCTGGTGGTACAAAAATTCTGGATGCTCCTTTCCAATCTGCTACTGCTTAATTTCTCAGTTAGCGGCGCTACTTTTTTACCTTAGTTTAACTCAACATCGACTGAAAATTGTGTTACTTGTATAATAATATAGCGCTTCCGATAAGCCGACTGGAAGCGTTAATTATAGGACGTATGTCACCTACGAGATCCGTAATGCGTTATTATCACCCGCACCTTCCCCAGAACGAGGTTAAGCCTGTCGGTAAGTGTTGTTTAATGTTTTAAACATATGTAAATTTCCGGCTTATTGATATGTATTTGTAAAAGCTTTAATAGGTACCTACTTATATGATATTCAGCTATCGATATGTCTATCTCTTCTAATTTTGTATGTGCTGTTACTTTTTGTGCTGTGCTGAATAAATATTTTTCATTTCATTTCATTTTCAACACGCTTTGAATTTTCATCGGTCTTCAGCCCTTATTTAGAAATTGATAAAGCCAACTATATTTTCTGTAGATTTAATAATAGAATAATATTTAAATCTGTTCCTTGACGTTCAATGTCTCCCAACGATGAATACTAAATTGGATGACAGCGAAAATATTGTCATTTGTATCTATCGAATTCCCCAATAAAAATGTAGATTCACTGACGCGATCCTGTCAATCATATACTGAGATGAGATTGAATTATACATTTTATGAGACATTTCGTATGACTAAATGAAGTTGTTTAGAATCGGAAAATCAACACTTGTGCAACTTTTGCTTACATTTACGCATTTACGGAAGTAGGATATATCGATAATGCATGGTCCTGTGACCTAAAAAACTGAATCTATTGCAACGGTCTGGCTTTATAAATAGGAAATTTATTCACCGTTACGGACAGTGTGTACAATGTTTTAGTATACAACGCCTACTGTTTCATTCTATATTTGAAAATTACTGTTATAGCCAAGGGAAGAAAAAATATAATTTAGTTTCGATAAAAACTACACAGAAAAACGACTATACAATAAAAAATACAGATGGCAAGATTATCTGGACACGTGTGATGTCCTATGACGTGCCATAAGCTCCATTAAAAGTTCAATTGTGGGAACGCCTCGTTACGTGGATTAATCGACAGAAAACTCTCAAGCCCCATGTTCACGTGTGCGGAGTACCTAACTACCTACCTATACCGGTTGTCAAAAGGCTGTGGCGCGGAGTGTGCGGGCGGCAGGGAGGGGCGCGCGGAGGGCGCGAGGCAGCGCGGGGCGGCGCGGGCGGGGCGGGCGGGCGACGGCGGCGCGTCGGGTACAGCGACCGCAATAGCGTTGGTTGCCGCACCGCATCCACCATTGCCAAGATCACGGACCGCGCATGCGCGGCGAATGTCAGCCACGTCACGATCGAGCTTCGTGCTATCGCGATTGGATCGCTTGAATTCAGAACTCGGAATGTGATCACGAACTGACAATTGAAGTTTTGTGGTGTCTGTACATTGAAAAGTATGTCCGTTTCCTTTTCTCCGGATGACGATCGTATTTTCCAATGTTATACACTATTCATGAGCATTTTCACTTCTCATGCGTTGTAGTCATAGTTGAAAACACGTAACATTCAAATAAATCGGAATAATCCATGAATCGTAATCAAAAACATAATTTGCAGGGAGAAAATTCGAGATGGCATAGGTAGGTATTCGCGATTGTTCCTACTTGTCGATTCTGATGACAAAACATTTATGCGTTCATCTGCGTGTTTCAGTTCTGTTCGTAAGCATCGAGAATCGTTTATGGAATGCAGCTTACATCAATTCTATAGGTATCATTCGTGCACCAATCACGCACCGTTCCCGTTCCGAAAACGAGCGGCTATTATGCAATCGGCTCACATAGCGCGGTACTTTTTTGCCCGCCATCCCCACGGTGAATAGAGTCCCAAGACTCCCGACGAGCTTCGGTCCGCGTCGTCCTGCTACGTATAATAGCCCTTGCCCTATCTTTATATGGGCCGAGCCGTAGTCTCCCGCAATCCTCATTCAGTTCACGTAAGGTAGCGGCCCTAAGGACCGGGTTTTTGTAACAGCGCAACAGGTAGAAAGGAAAGGATTGCGAGTGCAGAGTGAGACCACATGACATCATCTTCGTGTCTGTCTCGCTCGGCGCGCCGGCGCAGGAATGCCGTACGATTTGTGCTTGCGCATAACACAGACGGTTCGTGCGACCAGTGTGGGTAGCTATGTATACCCGAGCATAACCAACACACACTGCCCTAATGCGTACGGGTCATATAGCGGGATTCACGGAGTTTAGCCAGTGAAATTTATATTGAAAGGGAATCTGATGGTTTTTGGATATATTCACAATTTTAACTATGATCTATACTATACTATGTATTATAAAATTGTAACTTTGCTGTTTAAAAAAAAATATAGGTAGGATTTTTTTATCTTCATGTGTCCAAATTCAAATCAAATGTTTTCGGAATTCATATGAGTTCTAAAGATTAAATTCCCTATTTTCGTATATAAAATCGTATATACAAGCGGATATAAAGAATTCAAAAGAAGATATTTTAGGATGTATTAGTTGGTTGGAAGGATTTTTCTTTTTCCTACGCTGGGCATAGTTTGCTAATGTGCAAGACATATTTTTGATATAAAACGGCTACAGTTTTTACAGGTTTTAAATGTGGGGCCTGTAAAATACTCCCATATTAAAACGTAACCCAAATACAAAACGTTGTCCGATTGACTCCAAATTTCTATCTGACTTTCGGGAGGAATTTTAAAGATTATACACATTTTTTTTTTAATTTACTAAATGTTTTATATTGTGTGAGTAGTAGGTATAGGTTTCTAGTATTGAAAAAAAAATAATTACATCAGAATTTCAATTAAATCCGCTTACTAAATTCGCGAATGTAGGTACACTCAGCAATATTTTTTCAATCATCAGGTAAACAAAGAGACGTTGCGGCTAGAATATTAAACAAACAGAAGACCGGTACGCGACGTGTGTGTAAACATTGTTTAAAACTTGGTTCCGAGGTGATAATTGAAGAGAATCCTGTTGATTCAATTTACAATGTGTCTGAGGTGCCTAAAGTCATTTGGATGTCACTTGGTATACCTAGAATGGGTAAATATTGAGTAATTGGTGTTAGGTTATATGAACGTAATGTACAAATACATCTACCTTGGTAACAGTTTACTACTTCGCTATAGATTTAGTTCCTTGTCATATTGGTCAGTGTATCTCTTGAAGAAATGCTGCAATCGCCGCACACCAAGCTATCAAGGGCCGAACTTCAACCATCTAATTTATAGCCATCGATAATTAGGGTGAAATCTATATATTATGGTTTGATACGATCGGTATATACGTCATCAATAGTACGATACTGTTATTAGCTTATAGCTGTTATTAGCTGTCGTGTTTTATTTTAGCAATTTCAGTTGATTAGAGTATAACATCACTTGAAATATCACTTCATTCGCAGTAGATATGGCTTATATCCATTACGAAATTAAAAAATACATTTTATGGCTTATCACCTTATTAATGAAATGTATGAATACATTACTTCGAAAATTAAACCACTGTCCCCAAAACTCTTAAGTTGAGAGAATTTATAAACATTTTCAATAATAAATGTGGTGAGGCAAAAACATATAAGAATTTATTAAAACCTTCAATGACGTTTTAATTAACTAATAATCTACAGAGCTATTAAATGTAAACCGACGAGTTCGCACAATAAATTGCATACTTCGTAATAAAAACATAAAACCCAAGTGACATTAAGCTAGTTGAGGTTTTACTGTCAATGTTAATTATATAAAATATGTCGTTATATAAATAAGTCATAATGAGCGGTGTGCCGTGTGCGCAAGTAATGCCGGTTGTGTTTCTTGGGTAAACATGTTACCGCTGAGTCGCCGGTCACATAAAAAGTTTCCTCGAAGATCCGGTCTCACTGGTCCGCAAGATCGACGACCCCTGCTCGCCGTTTGACTTATGGAAATTACTTTTCTTGCTTCACCTGACTGATGGCCCATGATGTCTAATTGATCAATATTTTGTGTCACTATTATTTATGAGAACCGTCTCATATTTAATAGGCATCGTTCAGGAATATTGGAGAGCGGGAAAGAGCGTACAGATTGCGATTTAATTATGTCTAAAACAGATATTGGATATTGTCTTAAAGTATCGATACATTTATTTTTAAAAACTATTAATGTTCCGTAATTGCCGAATGTCTCGATTATGGTCTTAATAAGGGCCATTTATAACCAGTACCCTCAATTAATTTCCTACCAATCAACTACACAAATGTGTAGTCGATGTCTTTCGGCTGAAATGATAATGACTTTCCTACATTAGGAAACACAACGGAACAGCACGGCATGTTTATAATTGAACCATTGTACAAAAAAAGAAGTGTCTCTCGCTACTCTCTTCGGCGCCTGCACACGCTTACATCAGTGTCGATAACGTTACGAGACTTACGCGACCGGTTACGAGCGCCACCGCGCCTCTACTTCTGTATTCTTCATCAGTATTATCGTGATCAGAGATCATACCGTTTATGGAAAAGTGGGACATCACTTTTACGGGTTTGGCACAAAGCGGATTGCTTGATTTTTAATATTGTAAGGCATTAATTTATATGTATTTATTAGCGTGGTATGATATACCTTATTTTTTAAATATGTATTAGGGTAATTAGGCATATATTGTATGTAATGCAGAAGTAAGTAATATGGAAGCACTGTATAGTTAACATTGAATAAAAACCAAGTAAATTTAAAGAATTCACTGGATGTAGATAGATACGTAAAAGCAGATTGTGTGTGACTGACTTTAATAAAATTCCTCTAATTCTTTCAATAATAAACTCTACGTTCCTATAAAATATAGACACATCTCTACATCGCAGCACCTAACCTATTACAAAGCGATGTTGCAATTCAAGAGTCGAGGCTGCTTTAGCGGTCGCGCTCGGCGGTGCAGCACGATCTGGCGTTCCGCTCTGCGCCGGCGCACGTACCCCCCACCACGCCCCCCTTTCTTGCTGTCCCTCCGGCCTCGGCCCTGACCAAGACACAGACCCCGCGGAGGCGAAATGTTACGAAATTGAGTATCGACGGAACACGTTTTGCGTCTACACTGTAGGGCCGAGTGTGTCGGCGATGTCGTAAGTGTCCGATGGGAATTGGGAACGGTAGCCTAGTTAGCTTTGTAGAAACGCCAGGTGCGTTTTTATTGCCATGTATGGAGAAGAAATGGTCGAACGTTTGAATTGCTAAGTTTTCATTTTCCACGGTCGTTGGTGAGCCATCAAAGTATGACCGACCATAGTACGCGAGCGTCAGGTCAGAGAGTTACCTACATGTTACAAGTTTGTTGTAAGTTATGATTTAATAATGTAACTAGCAGTAATATTATAGCAGATTCTGTCCCGTAAGACTATAATTCTGTGTGCAATTTATATTGCGTGCTCATTAAAAGACGATAGGTTGGATGGGTTAGTCTGATAATGATGTTTATGTTTGATGGAGGAAATTGCGGGGCTGGTGTAATATATTGACTAAAATTATAGATACCTACTATTTATTGATAGTTTAATTTAATGAATACTTAATGATGTGTTATTAAACAGCGCCTTTAATTTAACAGTAGGTAATTAAAATGATTTCAGCGTAAAAAAGCGACTGTAACCTAGGGGTGAACAGGTTGGGCTAGCAATCACAAGGTCCCAGGTTCGATCCCCGGTGGGGCATGCACCAATGGATGAATTTTCATCTATGTGCATAATTTACAGTACGCTGACGGTGAGGGAAAACATCGTGAGGAAACCTACCTATCCCTCGGGATTAGGTAATAGTCAGTTCCTGTATACACGGCGACAAGGTTCACCACCTGTCACGTTGGGTTCTGACTATCTGGTGAAACGTGGGCTTTGAGTTGGTTAATACCTCCACAATGTGGTGGTGTATGGCCACTCAAGCCCTGACTACCCCCGAATGGGGATAAAAGTCGTGACGTTATATTTATTATATTTATTTATATTTATATATTTTATATTTCAGGGTAAAGTTTCAATGGAATACTGTACAGTGATCATTATATTATACCTTCTGCTATTTAATTGATAAAATATGTAGGAACCTATATCAATTGATTTCGAATGTTGTATACAAATGGAATCCACAGACGCTGTTTGCTTAAAATGAAATGATGTAATTGTTTCGCGAAAATATCCAAAGCTTTTATTGAGAGCGATTTGTGTTATAATAAAAACGGTCTAACAAGCTCATTTGTTGGAATTCACAATTGGCTACCACGTTTCATGTCAACTCGTTTGTGATAATCGTCTCTGACATCGCAGACCTGTATCACCTGCTGAATTATTTCCAGCCATATCATGTTACGTCATATCATGGCCAAATTTATTTTAAGCGAATTTTGTCTTTAAAAAATTATTATTATTAAGCCTATTAATTAATTTAAGAAACATATTTAAAATATGGCGTGTATACGTAATCAGCAAGTTTATAAATACAGCAAGGTATGTAGAATAGCATTTTACTTTCATAATAATTGATTAGCGTGTAGGAATGTTTAGTGTATTACTAATTGATGAGATAACACAGAAAACCTACTAGTTTAATGCGAAAATAGTACTAAGGTCATGATAGTGCATATCGTGTGGTGACCGGCGTAACTTCCGCCTTGGACTGAAAAGTTGTATTCATTTAGACTCTACATTGTACAAGATAGACTTTGTTTACACAAATTAAACATGGATATTTTTGTTATTCTCTTGTGGAACCCAAAAAATACCTACATAACTATACAACCTGACTAACCAGTGCTAATCTTATCACACATCGCTGCAGCTGCGCTGATGTTGTGCGGAATGATTTTGTCAAGTATTTTGACGGCGTGCGCTCGCGCAGATTGCCCGCACTAATTATTATTATGACTTCATATATAACAGTTCACCTGCTTTCTGTGAAAACTTCTGTACAAAGGACACGTTGCTTGCATTATTTATTTTTATATGTCGTAAAATATCAATAAGGAATGGCATGTACACATAATACTGAAGCGTAAAAAACTCAATAACATCCGTTTATTTGCTCAAATGCAGGCTCATGCAGGCTGATATCTTTAGCAAAGTTTCGCTTTATTACTTTGTAGTAAAGAATGGCGTTTGTATCGTATGATGATCGCCTCTATCGGAGAGTCGCTAGACAATCATTCGTCGGCCTATCTTCGTGACGGAAACATATATTTAATATATCAGCTTTTATTATTATTATTATTTATTATCAGGCAGGCAGTTGATTCAACTGATAGGTGCCTGTATCCTGTTGTTCTCTTCTAGCTTTTCTCTTTCAGGTGTTTATCGAGTCGGTTCTTAAACTGGTTCACATTTTGAGCTGATACAATTTTAAAATGAATTTTCACCCTAATATCCCCAAATTGGATGGAATAAAGAGATTACCTACTCCATATTTAGTTTATTTTGATTGTTAAATAGTACCAAACCCTTCTACCACTGTAACAAAACTTGAAAGATAAGACCCAACACAGATCGATTAAGATTTTCTCATAGGTTGTAAATTTTGGTCAAAGTACTCAAAAGACAGTGATTGCAAAGTGTAATGCGAATTTGATGGTGCTCTATCACATTGCTATTACAGACCACCGGAGCTGCCGACAGGTTTCTGGTATTACAATGTTGGTAACTGCGAGTTGCATTGTGAGGGATAAATTAATTTCACAGTAGAGAATCTCGGTTGGGCGAGGAAATGAAATGCGGGCTATTTTATGGCAAGATGAGGAAAATGTGTTATGGAGTTCCTGAATGGCTTTAAAAAAAAGGATGCACTAAATACAGTAGGATTTTTTTTACTTGGTGTATGATGTAGATTGGTGAGGAAGCAAAAATGTTAGAGTTTTAAATTAATGGTCTTTTCCAGAAAGGTTAAGTACTTAGCACCCTAAAAGTACGATTCCGCAGAACACGGCAGACAGCAGACGTCAGTCGGTCTCATACAAATTGTGGCGATGACATGTTCCGCGACGGCGGACGGCATTACAATTTGTATGAGACCGACTGACGTCTGCTGCCTGCCGCGTTCGTCGGAATCGTACCTTAAGCCGACGGCAGTGCATGAGGAGATGTGTCAATGTGGATGAAGCAAAAGAGGTGTGTCAGGATCGCAGCATGTGGCAATCAGTAGCATCTGCTTACTCCCGTGGGATAAAAGTGTGAGTATATGTAGAGTTTAAGTTAAATACTGCTTCTTGTTATCGAAGAATAAGTAGATAAGAAGGAGAAGTTAAATACTCTTAAGATCAATTTTTGCTATTGATTTAGGTTTTATATTATAATAAAACATCGACGAAGATCTGGTGATGAACTAACCCTGCCGTTTGCGACTACTTACATCGCATATAAAATATATCTACTTAATATTATAAGTAATAGGTAGGTACCTACTTACTACTAAGACGGCAAACAAGCGTACGAACCGGCTGATGTTAAGCGGTTACCGTAGCCTATGGACGCTTGCAATACCAGAGGAATATGTACTCGTACGTTGCCAACCCTGAAAATTTTTAGTACCTGTCTTGATGAAACTCATGTTGTAGTCTCTTGGGAAAACAACGACAGGGGGCTAGTTCAACAACCTAATAGTTATAGGGAACATACATAGCTTAGTGATTAAATAAAAATTGATTGATGAGAGTATAAGGTAAAATTGCTAATCATTTCTGTCACCGCCGACCGTGTTGAGCCCGCCGACTTAATTTCCAATACCTGTTGTTACCGACTGTCGAACTGAGTCATTAGACTCGTACGTCAATTGTACACGGGTTCAAAACAGTGGAGTGTAACAAAGAGCAGCCATGCATATTCATGTCCCGCGCCCCCTTTACAAAAGTCGCGACGAGCTGCGCCCGCGCTGACACGGTTACTGTGACGACTCATTCGAGATGCCACAACAGTATTAGCGCTTCAATTAGAGGAAGTCCTGTGACTTCAATGACAAAAGTTGAATGATGTCTCTGAGATGTTTCTTTTATACAAAAAAGGCGGCAAACAATATACGATCCGCTTAATGTAAGCATATACTGTAGCCTATAGATGCTTGGAATACCAAAAGCATCGCTTGTTGCCGTCCCTGAAATTAAAAAGGAGGGAGGAAGGGGATTGGGATATAGGGAGTGGAAGGGAGGGTGGTATTCCGGCTACGCAACTATAGGAAATAGTTACTTTATGCCGATGTTCTGTTTTGTCATACCTGCACAACATCACCCTGTTTTACCATACCTGCTGTTACCACAGCACTCGCAAAGCCAATCCATTCTCAGCAGTTCCTGAAGCATGATTTCATCCTGCAGCCAATATCTTTTGAAAGAGACTGTATCTCTTGTGACATGCCTATCTATATACCTACGCAACCTTTCTTCGGTGAATTTGTTGGCTCTTATCAAAGGGTAAAACAAAACTATTAGTAGTCTTGTACCTACTTTAATAATTTATGTTTAGTTTTAAAACTTTTCATTTCATGAAATTTCATGAAATCGTCTGATTTATTTTGAACTCATTATCAGTTAAATACATTATGTTAATGAGTGCCTTGGACTGTTTACTTTACTTGCAACATACACCCGCCTTGACCCGTTAAATACTTCTCATTGTTTGAAGTTGAATCAGGTCTATAAGGAGTTGTAATATTTCTTAATACTCCTGATGATTATACAAACAAAATCTATCAAGGCATGTACAAACTGTGTGGTAAGAAATCATAAGTCATATAAGGTATGATTATAGTAGGTAACGGACATAGATAGATAGATAGATAACACTTTATTGTACACCAGTGGAAACAAATACATAAACAACAATGACAAACAAAACAAGAAACAAAAACAGTGTAAAGTGGGCGGTCTTATCGCAAGCTGCGATCTCTTCCAGACAACCTTTGGATGGAGAGGATTCCATGTTTCAAACACGATGTACGGTGCGGTACAGAATACCTCAGTCAAAATTGATTATTTGAAATAAGTAATATAAATGTAATGTCACGACTTTTATCCCCGTTCGGGGGTAGTCAGAGGCTTGAGTGGCCATACACCACCACATTGTGGAGGTATTAACCAACTCAAAGCCCACGTTTCACCAGATAGTCAGAACCCAACGTGACAGGTGGTGAACCTTGTCTCCGTGTATACAGGTACTGACTATTACCTAATCCCGAGGGATAGGTAGGTTTACTCATGATGTTTTCCCTCACCGTTAGCGAACTGTAAATTATGCACATAGATGAAAATTCATTCATTGCATGCCCCACCGGGGACGAACCTGGTCCTTCTGATTGTTAGCCCAACCTGTTCACCTGGCTACAGTCGCTATAAAATAAGTACACTCGGGTGTAAGTAAAAGATGCATGAGGTGGCAGGTAGTTTGGTTCTATTCAATTGCTTCTGTTTTCTTTTATCTACGAAGACGATTTATTCAGCCAGAGTACAGAGGCTGAAAGCTGGATTCCGTTCAGCCCCCCTAAACAAGTAGCCTTGCCTACAGGCGTTTCTACAAATCGTTACGCTTTTATGTATGGAAAGCTGTCGATAAGTAAGTAGATCATGTGACTTATGTCATTCCCATACATTGAAGTATGACGATTTGTAGATACGTTTGTGGGGATGTTGTCAAAAAGAGTATGGGCAGACAAAAAAAGTTTTTTAAATTTATTTTATACCAAAATTACTTAAGTTTTCAGTATTGCAAAATAGTAATTGAAATTGTATTATTGTTTCACGTATCCAGACAACAATAGAGGTATTCGTAATTAGGGCATTGCCTTCACTGTTCTAATAATGAATATGAAACAGTTAAATAGTTGTGTATATCGTTTTTAAATAACGTACATACATATTCTGGTTCCCAAGATACAAGCATTTGCTTAGTTTGGGTTCCACAGTAACACGCCCATGTTATTGTGATTTAGTTACATGCTTTATACCATTATACTACTATTGTAATTTGCGCACGTGTAACTGATGTTTTAAAATAAATTTATTCTTATTCTTATTCTTATATGTTACACGAAAGAATACATTCACGTATAATATGAACAGATTTCTATTATTAAGTTAAGGCGCTCATAGCCTGCTGCAATCACTGATTGGTAAACGATCGAAGGTTAAGCAACGCTTGGCAAGGTCAGTCTGAGATGGGTGGCCATTTGGTGGCATTTGAACTGAGCGTCTCCGTGCTTCGGAGTTCACGTAAAAAGGCATTCCCGGTTGTTGTCATCTAGGCAGCAGTTTTTAAGTCTTGTCAGAGTCCTTCGGGCGGCTTGAACAACTCTGACAACAGGTTGGTGATTATCAATATGATAAGATGAAGAAGATTATTAAATCAAGGAATGTATTAAAATATGTTCACTTTGAGCTGGTTGAAATGAGCAAATACATACATACACACCTACACATTTGAATCGTTGTTCAATGTTTGTTAATTAGCATGCTTTTCGCCTTCCAAATATAACTAAATTGCTAAAAGGGTTGTGACGCATTACTAGACATGTCCACCTTTATACAGTTAAATATTTCTAATATAAAATATCCTGTTGATGTACCGATGGCCTCTTTATTGCGAGGATTTCTGGCAATTATCCAGTGTGTTTTAGAATATTTTGTGGCTTTTATATTTAAAATAAATAAAAATAAAAAATATAACGTCACGACTTTTATCCCCATTCGGGGGTAGTCAGAGGCTTGAGTGGCCATACACCACCACATTGTGGAGGTATTAAGCCAACTCAAAGCCCACGTTTCACCAGATAGTCAGAACCCAACGTGACAGGTGGTGAACCTTGTCGCCGTGTATACAGGAACTGACTATTACCTAATCCCGGGGGATAGGTAGGTTTCCTCACGATGTTTTCCCTCACCGTATATATTTATTTAGAAAAAAATCTGTTTTCTAAAGATATAAAAAAAAAATTGTTTGCTTGCAAGCATCTTATAATTATGATCTAATTATCAAAGTATTTCTTTTGACTAACACACCTACTCTGGCCACACAATAACCAACGCTCTTATGGGTACAATACAATGAAAGGGGGACTAGTCCCACAGTATACAGTAGCGCCATATTTACGAAATGGTTATTTCCAAAATTTGGCCTGACGGGGATCAAACCGGCAACCACTCAGTGGGATGATCTGAGCGGCTTATGCCCAAATCACTTAACTATATTCACGTCAAATTTAATGTCACAATTAGAAATAAAACCCTAGGGTTATTATTTTTAAACAATAGGCGACTACCTATTGTTACGATACTATTGAAATAGTGTTTTTTAATGCATTGGTCATCGGCCATTGCTGTGCCAACGACCCGCGGGATCACGGGCGACGGATGACCGCTGATGTGTGATGAAACATAGCTCTCGTATCGCTGTTAATTGCTCTATGTTCAATACTAAATATAGCTGTAGCGTGACGTAGAGTCCTTTCGTATACATAATTAACTCTGTTGTTTACCTTTAGTGCTGTGGTGAAACTGTGAGCAATCCTTTTGAAGAACTAATAATGGTGAAATACTTGAGATCATTCATCATCTCGCGATCAAGCGACTCAAGCGTTAGAGAATCTCGATCCGGAAATTGAATTAGATTTTGAGTCTTAAAATCTGATATTTCAGTAGGTTTCATGGTATGATTTACGTTGATGGAGTACGCAGCGACAATTTTAAATTAGTTGCTCTATCTAGTTATGTTTGATCTGTAGCACGTGGTTTAGCTACTGCGATGACACCAACAATCACATATTACTGAATAGAGTACCTTAGGGACTCTGTTTAAGGTTAAAAATACAATACAATGATCATAAAGATCGCTATGAGGCAGTGTTCAGTTTCTTCCTGAAATTAGTCACACGATAATTGATGATGCGAAACCACACTCATGAATAGTTTTGTTCCGCACTCCTATGATAAAAACATATTCTTTTGTTGAAGCCAATTTATATTAGAACCTTCGTTTTTTACTTTCAATAACGTATCCAGTCATCACTCCCTTCAGGTCGGCAACGTGCAAGCGATGCTTTTGATATTGTAAGCATCTATAGGCTACGGGAACAGCTTAACATCAGGCGAGCCGTACGCTTGTTTGCCACCTTAGTTGTGGTGTGTTATTTCGTTTTATTTTTTGAAGATTTCTTAGAACACTTTTTGATTTTCACCAGAAGAATTTTAATTACCTATGTAAAAACATAATTTGGAAAGCCATGTGTACTTTAAACTGAATTTCCATTGCGAATAAAAACTACAGAATGATGACACAACAAAATGAAAAGAAAATACACAAAAAATCTGAAGGTAAGAGCAATGATACTAACAACCAACCAATTACTTTTTTCGGCGAACCAAATTGAAATCTATCGCATCTATTGTTAGCATAAGAACGCGTTAAAATCTAACCGACCACGTTGAAGTGAGCTAAGGGGAAAGACACACTAGTCAGAATCGTATTGCATTTTTTTGACGGAGTGTGGGCAGAATGATATACAATGACATGATTATGTGATGAATACATACCTCATCTTTGTATACGATGTACATGCCCTGTAGTGAATTGAATCGCACAGGTCAGTGACTTGTTATTGGCTACAGAGTTCCAATTATAGGTTCACCTTAACCAATGTTACCAATAATTTTACTCATTACTTAGCCATCTGTGTCCCATAGTTTGGCAAATGCCTTATTATACCCATTGCCAAAGAAAAAAAAACAATTTCTTGCTATCCACTGCTGGAAGCCATTCCGTATTTCGCATGAGGGCATTGGGATTTTCACAACACACACGTCATCTTTTACATAAACAGGAGGATTTTCGTTGCAATTTCTTTACTTTCTTGTTTTTCCTTTCTAAAAGGGCCCCAAACTTTGTGTACCCAAGAGCCCCTTGGTATAGAACGGCCCTGATTATCTTCGAAATTAGTTTATATCTAACGGTTAGGTTGCTAGTACTTTTTTCAGAAGGTAATTTGCGATTGGATGCTGATGTACGGTATGTGTATTGATCCTTATTGGACGCAAGCACTGCACGTCCGCGCGACAATGACCGACGGAAGCGTCAGCGCCGCGTCCGGTGCCACCTGCGCCAGAGCACTTCCCTACGCAACCTGAATTATTTCTAATTAATCACGTTTGTTTAGCGCGCGCCGCATAAATTATATTCCGTGGGCGTAATTGGATCGTCGTGTTGCTGTAGCAGTGTTTGTTGTATTTTTAGATCTCTGCAACTTTGTTGGATAAGGTACACTTACTATTTATATGGTACTGGGCCCGTCAGACACTCCCACCCATTGATGTATTATTTTAACAGATATGGTACCTCCCAATAGTGCTCACTAGACTTGTGCTCAGTACCACTCCATGCAGCGACATTGACACATCTGTTATCGCACTCGCAATTCGACAATCAACTTGATGCTTATTATTCACCAGAAGATGAGCCATATTGGCAATACTGACATGTTTTCAATATTATTTTCCGCAAACGACTGAGGCATACTGTGTCCATGTACTCCGTTTAGTAGGACAGTCACGTGTTTCTCCTACCACCGTTAATCCTTTAGGCCAGAATCCATAATGGTGTTATACGATGACGCTGAGGTTTGACCCTCTACGAGTATTATGGTATTGTTAATAGTAGTTTTTTTTAATATACCTAAGAGTACGTCGCTGTTCAGTTCACATTCCTCTTGTTACATTTCGCAATACCCAAGATTTGCTGAGAAATAACGACAGATCTGGATATAAATTAGGCGCGTTTTAAGCGGTTAAAGGCGCACTTACCTTAAAATGTAAGGCATTGACCACATACCTGCGGGAATATACGTTGAATGCTAATGAAAAACATGCTTTCATATTTTTCTCATTCTCACAATTACCGGGCTCTTTGTGCACCGACGAATGATGACCGAACGCCATTAAACTCAGGTTCACATGTAATCTTTTAAAAGCCCGCTCTGATATTAATCAGCGGAATTAATAAAGATATAAAATTATTATAACACCGGATATTCACATTTCAACATTAATGCTTTATTTTAGCAGATATGTTAACTTCTAACATCACACTAAACTTGTGCTCAAAACTACATGCAGCGAAATTCACACATCTGTTATCAAACTCGCAATCCCACAATTAGCTTATTGAATACATAAGCAAGCATTATTCACCAGAAGATGAGCCGTATTAGCAATACTGAAGGGCTAGACAAGTGGCTGACGTCAACAAGCGTTCCTTCAAATCGCTACGCTTCATGTATGGAAATGACATAAGTCACGTGATCTACATAGCAACTTGTTGTTGATCTACATAGCGACGTTTGACCTTTCCATACATTGTGAAGTCTATTCTATTCTGTTCGATTAGCGTTTATGCCACTTGTCTAGGGGGCAGACATGTTTTCAACATTATTTTCCGAGAGCGACTGAGTCGTACTGGGTCCATGGTGTGCGTTTAGTGGGACAAACTATTTCGACGGTCACACCTCCCTCTTTCTTGGTAATGTCTTTGTCTTCTATCCTACTACTAATCGCAGCTACAATGTCCCGATGAATTTTAAATAATAAATTATCCACTTTATTAATTTAGTATTTAAACAATTGAATCGTTTATCTATTAGGCTACTTTCTTATCCCGTTCCGTTCCCCTCCCGTACAAAATTATGAGTAAAATATAAACGAAAAATATGTAGAAATTTTCCTCATAGGTTTTGCATTATCATTTCCTCATACACACAAAGAGTCGGTGAGTAAGGACAAAGTCGTTAATCGTAAAAATAGTATCATGAGTGAAAATGTAGTGCGATGCGGGCGCCCACACGAGCCGACGGAAGTAATGTATATGCAGATATTAGAACAACAGCCGCTGCCTACGGTGAACTGAATGAGTTCGTGTTGTGCATTTCAATTACGCGGTTATTTTCTTCTGTAGGTTCTTTGTTTTCAGGAGGCCAATTTCGATATTTTCCAACGTCATAGCCGTTCGAACGGAAGGTTTTTGGTTTGGCTGATGTAACATGTAGTATAGTGCTATTTTAAATGCTGTAAAAAAAATGCAACAGCGATAGGCGATAGGGATAGCGATAGGTGCTGAAAGTTCAATCGAGCGTTACCCAACGTATCATCCGGAAAAAGCTGAATCGTTACCGCGCTAAACGAAATGTGTCTAACCTAACGGTTTTGGTTCCGATTTTGTTTTGGCATTATCGTTCAAAATTAGCGCAATAGGGGATGATAATATTTTTTTATAATATTAAGCATGTCTTACGATTACTAACAGTGAAACAATTTTCAAAATAACTTCAAAATCGTTTGTTTATAACCGACGACCGCTTTGCTATGTTATTGTAATCAGATAACTCATGTGTACCTACCATGATTATTCAGTGGTGGACAGAATGTCGTTGATCAACTAGTCACACACACTAAGAGTTTGGGATTTCTTTATGAAAACATTATATTATGAACCGCTATGTTGGCAACAAAATACTTAAAATGTGTATTTATTTCACACGCTCAGTTAATCTGATTGCGTTTTTAAAAGGACCAGATCCTTTAATGACAACTTATTGCTTTGTATTTTAAAAGACGTAAGACGTTTGTATTTAACGGTAAATAAATAGATAATGTATACGATTATGAGTTCATACAAAACAGGGGATACTCCTATTTTGTTATTATAATATGTAAATTATGTCTTACGATAACTAACGGTGGAATAATTTTCAAAATACCAATAATAAAGTTAAATAGACGTATAAAGTTTCTAAAAATGTACTAACTACACACTATGACGTCATAGGTTTAGCAAACATTTGTAGCTATTTTTTTTGTAATTATGTTTTTACTATTTTTCTACTTTACTATTTACTATGAGTATATAAAACATATACTAAATTCTGTATAAGAATTATACCTTATTTTATACATTTTCTACGGTAATATTAGAACAATGTATGTGAATGACTTTATAGCTACAATGTATATTTGATAAATTGAAGACTGCAATAGTGTTAATTTGAAGCGATGTAATCAATTAAGCTGTTTATAACTCACCATAACTTGCCAACTGAGGCTGAGCCTAACTGTAAACTTGACTTAGCCCCGAGGTTGTAAAAACTTAATCGGTAACAACTGGAGCGAATCGGGTGAGCGCGCTAATTGTGGAACGCCAATTAAAACCATATTGTGCAATATCCGATAGCGATGTAGTCACGAATCTTATGAAGTCACTTACCCTAATAGAAGAAATGTTATTCACCCGAAATTTATTAAGCGACGTGACGAAAGCCTTAGATACAGGTATGACTAAGCACCAAATGTAGAAGTAAAATATATTCAATTAGATGTTCTGTTGCGGCATAAGTACGATTTTGATGACGTGTTGGATAGAAATATGTATCTACTATATGCTAATGCCCACTCTAGTTGATGAGTTCGTTGTTCCGTCAGAATTATAATTATTAAGTGAAGGAAAGTCTTTTTAAACAATTAATGTACTTATCTAATAGGTACATCATCCAAAGTACGTAGGGCTATGTAGGCACCTACGACATAAACCAAAACAAGATTTGAATCAAGTTCCTCCCACAACACTTAGGTACTACCTATTACATCCGAAAATTATCCAACAAAATAATTGATCAAAACATCATAATTTATAAAATTGTTGGTTTGTAGGTGTCGATAATTGTGTATGATTTAGTATCGATTATATACCTCGGTTCGCTCCGCTCAATCAAATTTGGAATAAAGCGAACGCGATACATTCTCTCGCGCTCATGATAGGTAAAGCTGCTATTGTGAGATGGTAGTTTGTTGGTATGGTCATTGTTGGCCGAAGTGTGCGTTGTAAAGTTGCTGGGTAGTGGCGAAAAGAGGTCGCGGGGGAGCGGGAGGGGGCGGCCGTTGACCGGCGACAACCTTATTGCGTTAAGTTAAGCCATGAGCCAATGTCTAGGGTAAGGTCCTCGGAGGCGAAGTGGAGTGGCGTATTTGTTGGTACATTTCCGTGGGCGGCACGACACGGTTTGGTTTTTCGCGGTCCGCAAAAAGAGGTTGCATAATTTCAGGCCGTAAACGAGTTCCGAAGTTGGAGCGTGTTTATTTCACTGAATATTATCACGTATTAGACACGTGCTAATTATTTTTACACGGGCTGAAAAAAAATGTTAATTGTCTTCAATTGTATTTTTTGTTGGGTTTCGTAAAAATTGTCGTAAAGATTTATTTTACGGCAATTATATATATTTTTTCTTTTTTTTGAATTGGGAGGATATGTGGCCAACATCTTGGGTACACTTTCCCATGGCCTAATTTTGTATTTTTGTAAATAGTAAGTAGGTATATGTTAATACTAAAAGTATAAAAAGCTAGAATAATAAATGATAAAGGAAATTTACCGCCTAGATTACGTGTATTATGTTGTTACCTTTATGTTTCAGTGACAGTACCTAGGTTTTTTTCCTGTAGGTTTTTTTTTATTCTAGCCGAGGTAGGTATTATTTATAAATGTTTATTTTTCTAGTGGTGGATTAATAAAGAGTTATCTATCTATCTACATATTAGAAAAATACTTTACTCCGCACATTCTAAATTACATAGATATAAAAAGTTCTAAGTTCCAAAAGCTTTATGTATTACGGAGCGATAGTTTGGCCATTCGCCTCAAGGCTAGATGCTTCCATTGGAGAGTGTAAGAGAGGGTAATGCCCTCCGAAGTTGTTTGTGGCAAAAAATGGGGACACAGAGACCGGCTCACTTATTTTGGTTAACTTATGAATCACCGTGAGAAAAACAATACAAATTAACCATTCGTTTTTGCCATTTCCATTGGGAATGGTTATGCAAGCCTGGAAATTAATAAAAAAAACTCAAGTAGGTACTTCGATATTATATTTTTTTTCATAATAGACATATAAGTACCTTCTTATATTGTAAATGTGCATAATATTTAAAATAAAGATGTTTTATTCGAAAATACAGACTATTAACGCTCAAGATGAACAAAATATTAATTGAGGTACTTAACTTATTGTAGTACTTCATTATAAATTGTTTTTCCCATTTCAGCGAGCTATTTTCAACATATCTACCTAGTACTCAAAATGTTTATTGGTTTACATAATTTATCAAGAATCTATGTAAAATTCATATTTTCATACGGCGGCGTCGCGGCGCCCGCGCCCGCGGCGCTTGCATACTTCACCATACAAAGTGTGAACTTTCAAAAGTTTCACCGAACCTTCAAGAAAATGGTGTATCTATTCTGAAAGGCAAAACGGGTGTCATAATAAAAGCAACATCATGTAATAGTGTCTTCTGAAATGAGAACACGATACCAAACCTAGAATTTAGGTACTTACTTACCTTATAAAAAACTGTGTAACTCCAGAAACTCCATATTCATTATACATAGCTAATGGATGTCTAGAATATTATACTGTATCTAATAGGTACAGTAGGTACATAATGGGTAACTTTATTAAAATCGATTATTTCATTTGGCAATAATATTTTATTTCACAAGTTGTACCTACAATAGTAGGTTTAAGCGCATGTAAACGCTTTGTTGATATTTTTAAAGGAGTCACCTAATTATATCTATGACAACACCTTTGCAACTGATGTTACAATGATAACGACCTTAAAATTGTATTCATAAAGCAAAGAGTATTCCCGAGGATGAAGTAAACAAGAATGTGCTAAAAACCTTGATATTGGCCGGGAAGTCACGGGCGAACTATACGATCAATTCATGGAATTAATTTACAAAATTCTGAAATAAGAGGAAATAAATGCATCGTTAAATTGACAAGAATAACTTCAATTCAACTAAATATTATGTAGGTATTAAAATATTCACAAAATATCGTTTTTTTTTTTGTAATAAAACCTATTTAAACGTTATTAAGTTTTCTGAATTTTCTTATAGAAACAAAGACAATTTTACTTACTATGGGTAAGATAACAAAAACAATTACAGAATAAGCATTATTTATGCATGATCAACCATTTGCGCATGAATTGCGTACTACGTGACCGCTGACTGGAAGACATCAACGGGAGCGCAATGGCGGTTGTGGTAGAATAATATAAGGAAAACCTAATACACGATTAAAAACTCAAACATCCTATTGACGTCACATATACGTCAATTAACTACATACTATAGGACCAATAGATTATTTCATCACACAATTGAACACGATAATTTGAATAATTGCATATTTTTTTCAGATTTATATTAATATGATTCGATTCACACAGCTAATATATTAGAAACATTTTAAGTAGTATTTATTACATATTTATTTATGGAAGTTTTAAAAGGAATACATAGTTTAATTCGAAAACTGATAACTTTTTAATGAATTATGTACCCCGACATACAAAAGTAGTTTTGTTTGTACGTCGTCGTATCCTTTGGAAAGTACAGGGATGACGTCAGCTTAAGACCGGTTATAGTAGCTCGCCCCTCTTTCTCACATTGATGCGAATAAACAAACCGACCCATTGTGAGACCCCACGTAAGTATTATCAAAAGCTGAAATTATTTGAAATAGGAACACTGAAACTTCGCGATGCACAATAGGTACAATTATTTTCGTAGAAACCTAATTGATTGAAATTGATCGCCTGGCGAAATGATCTGACACCTTAAAGTTGAAAGAGAGCTCAAATAAAAAGGGACACAGGCAGCTAACTGCTCTTTCATTTCCTATCAAGCGTAAATGGTTTTATCCTTAGTTCGTCCTGATCGTCTTCTCGTAGGGTTTTTGAACCATGACTCACCAAATCCTATACTTAAGTCAAACAAAGCCTATGTAGATAGTAAACGTAGGTATGTAGTTAGTAACAGTGCGAAGATCCATTTTATATTTATAGTTACATGACGTTTTTAATAATAAATGACCTCTGTCTGAAATTAAAATTATGTAGAATTAACTGACACTATTGTTCCTTAGAACAAATTACTGTATAATGTAATATTTTATCGCCATATTTATCAATCTCGACTCACACTGAATGAGACTTATGTATAGTGATGTAGGTACCTAACTTAAAACAATGGAGCGGTATTCCCCTCATTAAACTCTGTAGCAAAATTTTCGTCGGTCGATTTGCGGAGCGAGATACCCAGTGCAGAGGGCCTACTCTTTTACAAACGAAAACGAAATTTCGGACGAAATTCGCATATTTATACTACGTTTCTCATTGATTCCGACATTTCTTACGAACGAAAATTGTTTGACGTTTAGATTCGACGACGACGAAGATGTCAAACAATTTTCGCTCGTAAGAAATGTCGGAATCATTGAGAAACGTAGTAGGAAATACGCAAATTTCGTCCGAAATTTCGTTTTAGTTTGTAAAAGAGTAGGTCCTCAGGAAAGCTACGGTAGCTACGGACCGGACCACACCGAACTTCAAATAAATATAAGTATTAATCCGTCTGATCAAGTTAAATACAGGTTGAATAAGTATTTATTGTACAACTGAAAGATGAAGACACAGGAAAGTGGTTTGGGGATCACACCTGAAGCACTCGAATTTACGAGCGTCGTTGCGCGCGTCGTCCTAAAATAAAAGCTCCAAACATTGATTTGGAAATGTCTTTGGCTTCAAATGATTATATTGCAACGAGCACACGATTTCCATAGTAAGCTATATTCCTACTACATTCAATAATATTGATATATACCAAAATGTAGTGATAAAATTGATTCAGGGTATTCCCGTATTGAAACTGTCTACAAGTATCGCACTACTTATAATTTCAAAGAAATATTTTTGGAACATCAAAATCTCGGTCGCCACAGGACATAACATAAACAACATAGGTAGTTTATATGTTGGCGAATAAAAACTTACACGCTACACACACAGATTCAATAAAATCAAGTATAGCGAATATAAACCGTGTTTGCAGGCTCATAGTGGTTAAAATTAAATCTGAACTGTATAACCACGAAACGTGTAGGGTTAGCAACATAAAATACGTGTTGAATTATTTTAAATGTTTACATTTTATGAATCGTTTTTATTACAGTTACCTGCTTACCAGTTTATAGCCAAATAAATAAGTAAAAATTAGACATACTTAGTTAAATCTTTATAAATATTTTCCACTTAGGCATCTATGAATATCACTAGTACCTTATAATAGAAATTAATAGTACCTTATTTGTTTTTACAACACGATTATAAATCTTTGACAATTATTTCAGCTATATTGGCAAATTAGGAATAGTCCATTTTTGTCAAGAAATTGCTACACCTTTTAACAGGTAAATGGTAATAGATAATAATTAATTCCATTTAAAATGAAAATAATTTCGGAGTAAGAGCATCGATGATAAAATAAAAGAGTCATATAATTTGTTTGCGAACGGTGCCATTTTACAGATTTTCCTTTCCATGTGTTGGAGGCCCTGGCGTGTGCAGACTAACGGTATCGCTCACGTGTCTCCGTGAAGCCATCGACCCTCAGCGGCCTCCGCGCAATATTCTACGCGCAATACAACCCAGCACCACGCCACAAGACTCAACACCAAACCTAAAGCACACCTAAATTCAACCTTACAATATTACCCATAAACAACAATTTCGTTCGCGCGTGCCCCGGTAAATAATACGTAAATTCTCTTCAAAATATAAGACGCTTCAATCGATCGCTCGAACAGAATTTCTTACGTAAGTGATTTTACAATGTATTGCTCATTTGATACAGTTGAAAATCCCGTAAAACAAACCTAGGTCTCAAGATTAAGGATCAGTTAACCATTTTATTCATACATTTATGTACTACATGTTTTATTTAGTGGATATTATAGGCAAATTAAAACAATAAGAAGGTATTCGTGAAATTTCCACAGTATTATTTATTATGACGCAAGAGAAAAGTGTAGACGGTATTTTAATGGTGCATTCATACATACCAGATGTTATAAAAGAGTAATACCTAAGGTTATAAGAACCCTATGTACTTATTACAAATACGCCAACTCTATACTGACTTGGAAAAACATAGAAGAACGTGAAGGGAATGCATTTGAGAGAAAACAAAGCAGCATGGTAACAATAGGTATAACGTAGGGAATACAGGGTGACATTTTAATCAATTTGCTGTGTCCAGATGTTCATGTGAGAGGCAGCTTTGTCTCGCTAAGTTTGACATAGCGCGCGCGAGGCAAATGCTCGCCCTGCCTCACCCGACCGCTGTCATTTGCCTCGCCTAGTTTGGCCTAGCCATGAGACAGAACGATAATGTAACCATGTAACCGATTGCTCGGCTATACCTTTCTCTGTCTAGAGCGTAGGTTGGCTCGCCCTTTGCCTCGCGTTGCATGCGTGTGTTCTGGGCCCCGCTATTGAATGCTCGGGCGCGCCGCTTGGCTCTTGTAGACGCATTAATAGAAGTCTGACCAATGAATTCAGTTTCACTCTGTAGAAATGTTTGCCTCCGTTCCGATATTACACGTGACCATTTGCCTTTAAAATTTTAGGGCGAAATACATAAATATACATCTAGGTCGCTGTAATAAGGTGTTTTGTCAAATTTTGTCCTAGTGATGTGATAGCACTATATACAGGGTGATTTCGAAATGGTGGGCAATATTTTAAAATATGACTCACATGACAGACACATGATTCAGAATATTTTGGGAAAACATATAAAAAAATATTGCATGGGTAAATGAGCAAACCATTTAACTGATACACCTTACCTGGGTAATAATTTTTTAATCAATTGATTTGTTGATTAATATTCCCTAAATATTCTGAATCATGTGTAGAA
Organism: Drymonia ruficornis; assembly: GCA_947859195.1. Lineage (NCBI taxonomy): Eukaryota > Metazoa > Arthropoda > Insecta > Lepidoptera > Notodontidae > Drymonia > Drymonia ruficornis. The sequence goes on along the minus strand of OX401910.1, from coordinate 8,939,784 downwards.
TCACCGTATAAAATATTGCCCACGATTTCGATTTCACCCAGTAGGTAGAGATGTGTCAGAAAGGGTAAATATAAAAAAAATGGTAAATAGGTATGTTGATATATGGGGAAAAGCGAACCTTTAGGAAATAACTAATTACTGTTATTGCATTATTAATCGGAAATTTAAAGATTTCTTCATTTCCAAAACAATGGATTCCGGAGAAAAGGTTAAAATTAGAAATTATAAAGAGTTAAAATTAGAATTTGAGAATTGTGAAAAATACTAACACACACTTTAAGGTCACGTGCGGTAACCGATTGGCCAGGGTTGGTATTACCTGAGCTACTAAGTAAAGAATAGAGTAAAACAATAAAAGTAATATGACATGAATTAACTAGTGCGTAAAGTAAAATAGTTATTAATGTATTAGTTGAATTAATCTTCTTTAGTATTCTTTGATTTATTTTAGCAGTGCCTATATAGCGTATAATTTGCGCGAATTTTTCGCGCATCTCGGTTGTAATGCTTTTTTGCTTTTTTTTTGGTACCGCTAAAAACACCGACACCGAAGCGATGTTGTCACGCTTGTACTTACAATACAGTCTATGAGGTCGGTAGACGTTTATAAAGGATGTTATGTTTCGATTAGACTATATCGGCATTTACTTTGTGTGAAAATTTGAAATTTTGCATTTTGATGTAAACCTAATTTTATAATTTTAATGTGTTGTGATTGACTTGCAGGGATCGTGTTTTAATTTATTGTCAATATGTCGTCACCATCCTGTATATAGGTACCTACTTAAAGAGTTAGTAGGTACCCAGACTTTTTCAAGCAAATTTAATTTTTATTTCTGACATTCTTACTCTCCATGCGTTACTTAAAAATAAGGTAGCATGTAGATGACAATAATCCGTATCATGTCAAGCTTATAATTTCTGTAATTACGTACCTAGGAAGCTTAAAAATAAACATAGGCAAGTACCTATCTACATGTCTAACAAAAACAATGCATTTAATATAATACAAGTTCCGTAGATAAGATCAACCCTATCGAAGGTTAGTGGTCACGTTTTATGGTATGATGACAAAAAATATCCATTTGATTTTACATACTGTAAAAAATTCCACAAGGGCGTTTTCATATGTTTCAATTCAGGAATATAAACTTGAAGAAATAAACTATTTCCATTATTGCCGATGTGACATTACTTGTAAGCGGTTAAAATTTTTCCATTATAAGGTTTAAGACCTTAGGGCCTACTCTGTTTCAAACGAAAACGAAAATTCGGACGAAATTCGCGTATTTACTACTACGTTTCTCATTGATTCCGATATTTCTTACAAACGAAAATTGATTGCCGTCTTCGTCGTCGTCGAATATAAACGTCAAACAATTTTCGCTCGTAAGAAATGTCGGAATCAATGAGAAACGTAGTAGGAAATACGCGTATTTCGTCCGAAATTTCGTTTTCGTTTGAAACAGAGTAGGCCCTCTTTTGTTTACAAACTGTCATTTTACATATTTTTTCCCTTAAATTCTACCGCCGGATCGGAAACGTGACCTCGACTGAGAAAATCCGAAAAGAAATTCAGCGAGCTTGCCTTTTCAAATTGCCATTTACTTATTTTAATACAATGTATTTTGGTAAACAATAGCTCCAGTGTGCTGCCCAGTAGGGGTGGCAACCTTAGATTGATATGCAAAGTTCGACTCCGAGTTTATTTTCATCGACATCCTAAACATGTATGATTGCATAACCGGGATTCTGGCTAGTTCTTCTTCACACGTAAAGTCACACGTAAAGTATCATCACACGTAAAGTATCATAATAGGTCGCTCACGTGGCTAATTCCGACCCCATTTGTAATGATTCCGACACTACTATACATAACGTAGTGAGCTATTTCAACAGCGAACTGAACTTCACAGATTAGCAAGGTACAGTACCTTCTTACATCAGTAGCGAAATTTACACATAATTTATTTGTTTCTTAAGTTAAAAATGCCTATTAAAAGCACACGATTGCGTTTTGGCGCGTATTCTTCCGAAATGATGAGCCTTATTAACAACAATGACATGCGTTTGAGATGATGACCCGCGCACGTCTGAGGGCCTACTCTTTTACAAACGAAAACGAAATCGGACGAAATTCGCGTATTTCCTACTACATTTCTCATTGATTCCGACATTTCTTACGAACGAAAATTGTTTGACGTCTTTGTAGTCGTCGAATCTCAACGTCAAACAATTTTCGTTTGTAAAAGAGTAGGCCCTCTGGGTTGTACTGTGTCACCGTGACTTAGTTAAGGATAACATCATATTTCAAGGGTTGACATATCTCCCTAAACGTGTTAATCTTCGTTCTACTTACGTTTACCCACTCCTATACTGTATTGATTGAGTACCTATTACATATACAGTTTGTAACCTTTTTGAACCACGCCCCATTAACAAGAAGAAATTCAACCCAAAAGGGTGCCCATAATGGGGTTACCAAAGTATAAAAATATTACTGTATATTATACATATCAGGCTTGCAACCTTGGAAGGCTTCATCGCCCAATGCAGGGCGGTACTTTTCCTGTTTTGGTTTAGTATGTCCTAGTGGTCTAATATAAGAAATCGAAAGGAAGGGTATACTTTGTAGGTAGGTATATGAAGTTAGTATAAGCCTATTGAACTATACTATTGGCTATTGGCGGCGTCTTCATCAGGCGCATGCCTCGCGCGAGCACTCACTTTTGACGTCGGAACGCATAGACGTAATGTCATAATATGAGTGCTCGGGTGAGGCATGCGCGCCATATGGACACATCTATTGACGAAACATTAGCCGCTGCATTATGCTTTATTTTATTCTGTTCTTAATTCTATTATATTAAATATAAGTAACATAATGTATTTTATTTATTATATACTTACTTAATATATTCTTCGCACGTACCTATGTCTTTTTACTATTTTATTGATTTTATTAAGTAGATATATATTTTTATTAGTCCTTTTCTCTTGGGTAGCCAGTGGCCTTTTCTCTTGGGTTTGGCTGAAAATCAGCGCTGGTGGAGTCTCATACCCCCCCAGCACATGCTGAGCCAAATACCTTTTCGGCAAAGTTCGCGCTGACCCCTTTTTTTTCTGTTTCCTCTGTCTATGTGTTGCGAGTGTGTCGAATAAATGTTTCTTTCTTTCTTTCTTTTCTTTCTTTTATTGCGAAATCGACCCGAAATATCGCCAGTTAAAATAGACCCTAAACTGTAACTGTTCTAGAAACGGATATAAAATAATTATTTGTCTTTATTATGCAAAATGCATTTATCATCATATTTTCCAAGAAAATTCAACTTGGACTTGTTGACGTGAGGCGCAAAAATAGAACCGCGATGTCACCAGTACCGGCACGCACCTTGTAAGGTAACGTAACATTATATTTTATAAAAAATGTATTGGTAATCATAAGTTATGAGCTCTATAAATTATGATATTGAATATAAAAAACCATGCCTCGGTCTCATCAAAGCGACCGATCGTAGACTAACCTTATGTTAATCACGAAAAAACTAGATTTCGTAGAAAGAAATCAAGGGTACAGATTAAGTAAGTAGTTAGATTTCCCTTCCCCTCCTTTCTCCTCCCTTCTTCCTCTTCCTTCTCCTTCTTCTTTCTTCATTGCAAGGATACTTCGAATTTTCGGTAACCTTGTATAAAAGCGATAAATAAACTAGAGATCCATTCAGCTTATCCAAAACTATGAGACCTACAATTAATTAAAACTTGAAAGGCACCTCCCTCAGGTGCTGGGTGCTGGCTAAGAAATATTTGACTATGTACGGAGGCACTCGCGGGGAACAGCTAGTAAAATATATAATTAAAAACATAACGCCATTCCCCTTTCATGTATTCCAGCTTGTAGCACGGCGCAGCCAATTTACTATACATACCATAATTTTCCAATTTAAATACTCGGCTAGTCAAAGACATTACCAAGAAAGAGAGAGACATGTGAGTGTCCAAAATGGGATGTCCTAGTAAACGCTGTATAAAGTTCAAAATATGTCGGTACTGCCAACACGGCTCATCTTTTGGTCAATAACACGCATCAAAATGCCAATAAATAAATTGATTGTCGGATTGCGTGTGTGATAACAGATGCGTGAATTTCGCTACATATAGCAGTGCGTGTGCGCTTTTCAAGATGGTAGAGCCAATTGACTGCAGCTCATAAACGGGCTGGCTCGACTGGGGTAGTGCCACCCTCTCACAGAAGATCGGCGTAAAGCAGCTATTACAGCTGCGTTTCGTTCGATGAGTGAGAGAGCCGTAAGCCCACCCCCTCCCCCTCCCTCCATCCCAGTCCCCTTCAGGTCGGCAATGTGCGAGCAATACCTTTGGTATTGTAAGCATCTATAGGCTACGCTAACTGCTTAACATCAGGTGGGCCGTACGCTTTTTTGCCACCGCAGTCCTATAAAAAACAAACACAATTCTAGTGATCGCAATGTTATGACGTACCATATCTGCTGAAATAATACATCAATGGTTCTATCGTCATTTCGGGATCAATTGACTTGCAGAGAAGTGGCGCGTGATGGTGTTCGGGAGTTCGGAACAAACATGCGTCGTTTCTATTTTGTTACATCACAAATATTTGGTAGCCAAATCTGTTCGGCGCCCAACATGTTGATTTCACTTTTCGCCTGAATTCATGGGAATATATCGAGGGATTGGGAATATAAAAGCTTACGGTAAATGTTATCAATAGTTTTACATTATTTCAGAAAAAAATGCCGGTTTCGCTAGTTCATTCCAGTAGGTAACTCGCTTATGTAACTTTCCGGAATCGTACTGAAATGATATTCGTAATTTGATTAAGACGAGATGCAGAGACAGATTATACTGTAGCTAGAATTATTAAATTACGTACTTTTAATGCACAGACCAATAAATCGTAGACGCCGCATAGCCGAGAATCGAGAAACACCACTCGCCTAACATACCACATGCATTACCACTGTTCTATCTGTGACTCAATGGGTGAAGGAAAGTTCAAGATCAATTTAAACGTTTAAATTGATTATTTTTAACTAACGGACTAAATAAAATTCGGCGTCTTCCCAAAGCCCCCCCCCCCAACTTTTTACGGTTGCATTCTCATACAATAGTGAGTTTTTTTATGTGACTAAATTGTCCAGCAAGCGTACGGCCCGCCTGAAGTTAAGCAGTTACCGTAGCTTATAGATGCTTGCAATACCATAGACATCGCTTGCAAGTCAACGTACCTGAAAGGGATTGGGAAAGAGGGAGGGGAAGTGGGAGCGGGAGTGGATTTGGGCTTCCGGCTCTCTAACTCATCGTACTAAACGCATCTGTGATAGCTACATTACACCGATCTTCTGTTAGACGGTGGTACTACCCTAGACGAGCCAGTCCGTATAGGAGCTGCAGTCAATTGGCTGCAGCTTGGCTGTATCACCCTATAAGAGTCAGCGCAGACGGGACCGCGGGTAAATGCCAGTAGGTTATAATAACAGGCCTGTCTACAACAAAGCTTAGCATTATCTAAGATCGACACCTGATTATAACATGACCAGCAAATAAATTAGACATAGAAGCATTGTTCGGTTCATGATCGATAGTGAATGTTATAATCGATCCAGATTGTATCGTTGTGGGTCAATATCAGTAAATAGAGATTTCGAGTTCAATTCAGTGCGGATGGAATGGCGAACGAGATCGAAATCTTTGATGTGTAGTTTTTTCTTAATCGTATCTTTGGTTACTGTGCGGATTTTCTGTTGAAATATTGTAATGTGGCACCTATTAAGATTGTTTGAATTATGATATAAAGTTAACTAGAGAGGGGTGAAATATTTATAACTAAGAAATCTACTGTCGAATAATATTATTATAGTAAATTTTAAATAAATAGTTAAGTTTAATTATGATTGAATAAGCAAAGATTGCTAAAATACAGAACCCAAAGAGGGTATTTTATAAATTATAGGATTTGACATAACAGCTCACCGATTAACAATGCCCCAAAACTAAATGATAATCCGAGATTACAGACAAAGATTTATAGGTCTGTGGTGGCATAAAAGCGTACGGCCCGCCTGATGTTAAGCAGTTACCGTAGCCTATAGATGCTACAGATTGTTTACAGATTGTTGCGCATTTATCAACTATAGTCGCAAATAATATTATGTGTTAACAGGTTATTATGCATTTCAGCTGTGGACCTCCAAAAATCTATTATTCAAGTTTAAAAATAGCCTTCCAAATAATTATAAATTAATGTAAAAAAGTAGTCAAATTATTCCTACATTATCTATCTAGTTAGCATAGCTGTTTAATTTAAAAGTAGACTAATTATAATACCTTCCAACACGCCCACAGTTTATCATCATCAAAATGCCGGCCAAAATTGTACACAAACAAAGGCTTATAAGTTCACATAACGACTACGATGGCACAGGTGCTGATGCCCCATTCATGCGGAGGTTTCCCACGGCCGAGTTATATTCACCATTGTACATCCCCCGCAATTCATAAGAACCTTACAAAGGTTGGGGGTGAATCTCGCACAGGTAGCTGCCTTCAACGTGTTATGAAATACGTTACGACCGTTGGTACGTTATTTTATTGTACAGTAGCCCGTAATGGAGGGCAGGAAGAAGTGGGATATTGTGATTTTTTGCTTGGAACGTTTGTATCTCATTCTGTTCTAGTAACTGGGTCTGACATGTTGCTGACAAAATTTACGTGAGAATATAATTAATGTATTATGATAGATCTCCAAGTCTTAACGATAAAACGATAATAACGTTGTTCAAAATAATTTGATACTGGTTTATAAGAAACTAAGATGTACCGTAAAAATCATCGCTACTAAAAAGGTAGCCCATGAAAACTTAAGCAACGGCGCAAACTTGGAAGCATGACATAAAACCATGATGGCGGCCGCATAAACTTAAGGCAGCGGCTCTCAAACTTTTTGGGTGACGGAACCCTTTTGGAACACTAAATATATTACGGAGCCAAAATAAGCAAAACCTTGTACGTTTATTGTTGAATAAAAATTGGTACTTTACATATCATTTGATTCCACTGTGAGTTGATATCGTTCTTTTCATTTATTGGGATCAATAACTACTCCGCATATGAAGATTTTTGTCAACTGTTTAATATTAGGCTTGAATAGTCGAAGACGCGTCAGGTTCGTGGTTCGGTCTTTAGGACTGATATTATTACGACGGAGCCATTGCTGAGGCCTAACAAACTTTGAGAACGGCTGACTTAAACCAACAATTACTGTTTACGCGTAATAAATCTGCGCTTGTATCCATGCTGTTCTTCGGCCGGAATGGCATAAATTCTCATGTATCGTAAAATTTAATTTAATAATTACGAATCGCATGACGCGGAAATCATGAAGGCGGTCGTGGTAAATAAAATGGGAATGATTCGCGTGGAACAATGGCGCGGGTTATCGAACTGCAGTAACATTTTGGTGAAGGTCCCTAGTCCGCGAGGTCATGACTAGATTCTGTTTTGACGCTTGAATTCATTTTATAACGTTTTAGATTATTATTTAATTTTTCCGAACTAGGTAGGTAGCTATATCAGTTGCATCGCGGCTATGTCGAATATATGCAAAATAGTTGATAAAAAATACATAAATTATGATTCTAAATTCACTTCACCTTATAAAAATATATGGCTTTGATTTTTAATTAAACAGCTAATGTCACTTTTTTGGTATGAATAGAATGAACAAGATTCAAATTCACAAAATAGTGACGTTTCTAGCTGTCAGTTTACTTTTTCTAATTCAGAGGTCTAATAAAACTCATGTGAAATCCTTAGTATAGGGACCATAGATTAATTGATTAATTTTGGTTACCGACCATGGATTAACTTTGGTTCCTGTGCAAGTGCGCGCGCAAATCTTTCATAAATCTATGGGTTTAAATGTAGAGTAAATTTGGTTCGTGATACAGACTGTCTACAATTATCAAAACACCTCTCTGGAAAATAAGATTAGGTAGATATAAAATAATGATTAGCTCCACGAGTAATTATTCAGATCTCGTATTGATCATACAAGTTTAACAAATGAAAATGATCGCATAAATCTTTTATATAATTATCTATAATAGCGCTTGAGTTATTATTCTACGTATTAAAAGGCATAGTGATGGAGACATACAATTCCCTGTAGACATATTTCATGGTTATTTACATTTATTGACGTAGGTATTGATGATTTTGCATTAATAATTTTAAATATTCTCTACTGCAATCTTATTTAGGTATGGTATTTTATTAGGCTGTGGACAAGAAATATGTTAATTGTTGTTAAAATCGAAAATAGATTAATTTTGTATCTATAATCTTAGCTAGTATATATAGTTTAGATTTGATTTATAACCCGTCCAACGAAAATCTACCTAAGTTCAACACCTATTTACAGTATTAAAATGATTATTTTTATTACTTAAGTACATCACTATTCACTAACATTATTCGTTTCACAAAAATCGGTTCTCAAAATTCATACAAAAGTGTGTTACGTTACAGTCACGACATTATAAAAGTTCCTATTAAAGCCCTAAAAAATATATAGCCTTGAGATTGGCCTGGTCATTGACTTCTTGGGTAGCTTTCATTGTAAATTCAATTTGTCAGTTCTACATTCTAATATAATGTCCTAATAGGTGCTATTAATAATGAGAAACGTCCATTCATAGCTGCCTGGTAACCAAAGCATTAAAAATCATTGGATTATTTAATTTTAATGGAAGGTCCTATTATAATTCAATATAATAAATAAATGTCGCCAGACGCACGAAAGGCTGTATCCGGAAATTGCTTCTGGCGGGAATCGAACCCGCAACCACTCGATGCAGTGAGCTGAGCGGCTTACGCTCGAACCACTGGGCCGCGGTCACTTGAGCGATCGTCAATATTACTTTAACCTGAGTTTATGTTTATACAGAGTATTAGTGCATCTAAGATTTCAAATTCCTAGTTTCTAGGGCGATTAATAGGACCTATACAATTTCCTTTACAAACATTTAAGTGAACGGTAGCGACAACGAGCGTCAAAATAATGGCGGAGCCATACCTAACCTAACCTATATATTCAAACCTATTTCAATTTCATGGAAAAACCACTTTCAGTAGACGATGTACAATATTGCGCGAAGTGGTTAATATTCCTTAAAAGTGGGCTTTGTCTTTATTTTTAGACACGCACGACCGTACTCTTGTATAGATCTAAGCTAACGACTATGCTAACAAATGACCTTCAGAATACAGCTATGACACACACGGTAGAGTCAATTCAGGCACGCGAGACGTTACTTATTTAGATTTCGTCTGTCAAACATGCACTCCCACTTAAAGCTTGTGTTTAAGATATCACACGAGTCGAATATTCTCACGTTAAGGCGTTTAGGATTTAAAATGTACGCGTGACTGAATGCGGCGAATATTATTTGGCTATTGTTTTTGTCTATCTATTATTTGCAGGTTCTTTGTGAGTTTTGAGATTGCTGAATTTGGACCTGTTTTATTTCTGCAGAAAGTTTATGAAACTGCGGTCGATAGAGCACAGATATAATTTTGCTGGTAAACTGTTTTCTTGATTTCAAGTCAACTGTTTTACAGCTGGTGTTGGATAAAATAATAAAATTGATTGATACAATTGAGTTTTAACTCTATTTTTACGTTAAAGATTCTTTCATCTTAGCAAATTTTTATTACCAATTTACTTTGTGATATCTATACTGGGTTACATAGCTATAGAAAATCTCAAGGCTTATGGTCATGCGTAGGCGTATAAATATTCCATGATATGAGGTCCTATTGTTTCAACGTGACATTTGAAATGACCTCAATGTAGACACTATATGTCGACTGGAGTTTGACAAGCTCTATTATTACAAGTAAATTATATTTTGATTTTAAGTTGTCAAGTAAGTAGGTATTTACACTGCATAGTATTTTTATAACTTAGGCGGCAAACAAACTTAGTACTGTATGGTAGACAGAGGCCGCTCTGGTGAGGCGACCACGACGCGACAGCGTACAAACCCCTACACATATGGTGGTGGCCGCATCACATAAGTGAGTTCAGAAATCGCCTTTGCGTCGCGATCGCCTTACCTTAGCCTATAGATAAGAATAAGAATGCTGGTAAAATGCTTGCATTGCAATACCAAAAGCATCGCTCGCACGTTGCCGGTCAGCAGGGTTGGGAATGAGACAATAATCGATTCATATCGCGTTTTGTCTTGTCACATTCGGCTGTGCTACCATTACCGAAGGAGAGTGGGACAAAGGGAGGGGAAGGGAGGAGGGAGTGAGGTGAGTGAGATGCAATAATGTCATGTTTTCTTAACACAATTTTGTCACAATATTGCAGAAACCACAACCATTAGATACGTAAATTACACATCAAATGCAGCTTACGAATTACGCCACTTTATTACCTGCGTTTATAATATTTTAAAAGGTGAATTCACATTTTGTGTGGTTCAAACTACCTACCCGCACTCGTAACCGCAAATGTGTAGTTTTATTATTATGACTTATCATTTAAACGCGCGTAAACCGACTTCTGAAGAGCCGAATAAAATTCATATAACGACGGCTTAGGGGGCGTCCATAAATTACGTGAGGCATTTATGGTGGGGAGGGGGTCGAGCAAAATCACACCAAATCTCACGTGGGGGAGAGGGGGGGGTTGCGGCAAATCTCACGTATTTTTTTTTACCGCAAGAAACAGTGTAAAATTGCAAGAAAACTGGATTAAATTAAGTTTTTTTTTAACTTAACTTTTTTTTTTGTTAAATTAAGTAAAACATGTTTCTCCTCTAGAATATTGCTTTTGAAAAATCTCACGTGAGATTAGAGGGGGAGGGAGGGGGTCGAGCAAAATCTCACGAAATCTCACCAAGGGGGGAGGGGGGGTCGAAAAATCTCAAAAGTCACCTCACGTAATTTATGGACGCTCCCTAGCGCAGTTTTTCGAGCGTAAGCATGCGTGTTCGATTCCCGACACAGGCAAATTTCGAAAACGGCCTTTTTGTGATTTGCCCTTGTCTAGGTGTCACTGGAATCGCCCCCAGTCCATTGTACGGTAACCATAGTACAAGCTTTGCTTAGTTTGCAGTTGGTGTTTGTATTTGATTATTTATATCCAGGATCTCTACTGACTCGTTGGTTCCACTGGTGACCGATCTACATAGACTGTACCACAGTCAAGTCAAATCATACAGTCCTCCAACAAAAGCACGAAATACTAACAATCATAATTCGCATTGTATAGTAAATGGGGACACGATGACTGACTGAATGATTTTAGACTGTGGCTTTACAGTGTTTTATTCTAGTCTCTATGTAATATTCTATTCTATATTAAAGAGTTAATATGGGTCGAGAAGTGGGCGTCAACTAGGTAATAATAAAAGGTAGCATTTAAAACGTTAGTTATATATTCTAAATGTCGATCATTCACCCCAAAAATTGATATTTAAGACCAACTCTGACATTAGGAATAATCCACGCGTATTATTATTATATGTGATGTTATCAAAATATCAGTATACATTATCTAGCTAAGGTCAATCTTTGCACTTTTATAAAACACTGATATTTATTGATGGTAGAGCCAAGCTGTAGCCAATCGACTGCAGCTCCTATACCGGCTGGCTCGACCGGGGTAGTACCACCCTCTTACAGAAGATCGGCGAAAAGAAGCTATTACAACTGCGTACGTTGAGTGAGATAGCCAACCCAACCTCTCTTTCTCCTTTTGTTCCACTCCCCTTCAGGTCTACAACGTGCAAGCGATGCCTTTGGTATAAGAAGAACCTATGGTCTACACGGCAATTTAGTAATATTTAAACAAACTTATACTTTGCAGTTTTATCTTAAAAACAATTTTCATATCGATATTTTCGAGAATATTTTAATACAAAGCAATCAAAAAGTGTAGGTAGTGGATGTTTTTCGTGCATTGTCTTCATGTTATTATTAATTGTAATGAGTTGCTTTAATACAGAATAAATAATATATACATATTGGGTTTCGGGGCACATTGTATTGTATTCAGTATTCAATTAAGAATACCACTCGAATGGAAAAAATATATCTAAAGGCTATTCACCTCAAAGTGTCAATTTTGTCACCTTTTTTAAGGTTTGTATGTATTTTTATACACAAAAACTAAATCGCTAAGCCGCGAACGATCCACAGATTTTATCTCGTAACGCCACCTAGACCCAACAAAGCCGAACTAAACCTGACGCGCGAGCTTACAGCACACAACAATAATTTTATCTGTGTGTGTATGCACATTCAATCTATTCACTAACACAAAGATAGAGTCATAGAAAAACGAACATTACGTTACACACACAAACACGGGTCGTTACAGCCTCTTACGTGAAGAACGTAAGCGACTGCGGAACTCAAGATGGCTGACATTGGCAATGGCAGGTCGTTGACCCGGCGCTCGCGCAGCCTTCAAAGCTTAGATCTAGCATTAGAGAGGTTGTTATTTTCCGCCATTTTTTATTCTGCTATTCGACTGTTTCGTGTATTGAGCAATTTTTTGTTGCGTCTAGGTATACATTTTGAACAATGATTTTTTAATTTGACAAATAATTATGTATTCATTAGTTAGTGAGTCGAATTATCTAATTAAATTGTGCATGTGAAACAACCGTTCACTTTATGGACATATATTATTATGCATTATGTTATAGCGTTAATTTATCAGCGTAGTAAATCATTTTTTGAAATGCGTGTAATCATTTCAATTCATGCGCATTTTTATTTCCTACTCCCGATAACAGCAATTTACTGGAATAATAAAGAGTTTAGCACGTTTTCAAATTATACATTTTAATAAGCGGTTTTATCAAGAAAGATAGGTCAGGTTAGTAAAATTAGCTAGGTACCTAATTATAGGAACTTGATTGAATTTGAAAATCGTTAAGTTTACCTATATTTTTATACCATTTACTTACTACATTACCGTACCTAAGTAGTTTCAATAAATGCAGAGTAGCAATTTTTTTTAAGTTACATAGAACCAACGTTAATTTTCCTTGTAACCTAAAAAATTATGTTCGTAACCACAGCCGACAGAAGTACATTGCAACAAAAGCGTGCAGTACATCCGGATTCACTGAACAAGAACGCAAAGCAAGAAATAGCAAAATAGATTGAGTCGATGTTGGTATAATGTTGGCGCTGCGGTGGCTCCGCGGCGCGGCGGGCCGGCGCAACCGCGGAATGTAGCGCAAGCTAACGGTGCGTGCGCGCCGCGAAAAAACTCAAGTTCACTATCACGGAAGATTGCGCGCCGACGACGCCATTACAGCGCGGTTACGTTGTCGCCGCCGCTGCTATTATGCCACTGTAGCTATGCATTTATTGCATAACGTGAGCTACATTTATACGGCTGAATTCTGAAACGCTACTTAAATGTTTAACGGACGAATACTCGTATGCAACTCAAATTTGTCGCGCTAATAAAATATGACAGATAACGTCTCAAACTGCTAAGTGGGACTTTAAAATATGAGTAGCCTTTGAGTATTCGGCTGCAAGAGCTGTATGAGTCACCAATATCCGTATGTTTTGTATGGCGCGGAAAAATTAGACAGCTCCTTTTAAGTTGTGTTTGAGTCAAAGAATCATAATATAGAGGTAGAGTTTGTATGTAGGGGATAATCTCTAAACCTACTGATTAGGTTCTGAAAAGTCCTTTCCTCATACATAGCTACACCATCTCTGTGTGATACAGGTTATATCTCGTAGTACCACGCGGGTAAAACCGCGAGTAATAGCTGGATTTAAATAAATAGGTTCGCGTAATCGGCGACTAGAATTGATAACCTAATTTGATATTACAAATAGGTTCAACGATGGGATAGGTATATGATTGTTTTCATAGTAACTTCGGTAACCTTGGGCCGCGTTGCCTCGTTTACACATATTTCTAGTAAATTCGTTCATGAATGTGTAAAGGTGCTGATTAATCATGTAGGCACAACCTTGTGGTATTTTCTCGACTTTTGACAATGCGACTATTTACAGGATTCTGTAAGTAGATATGTACAGGAGCATCGTTAAGAAAATACCAGAAGGGCATCAAAATACATAACTGATCAGCAACCGAGTATAATGTAAGATTTCATTAATATAAATGGTTGGGTAATAACAAACAATTTAAATTAAAGAGTTTTTTAAACAGGCGAACAAGTAATAAAAAACAATATCGACTCTACATAGATATTATTTGAATAATCCATGAACTCAATAAATACGCTAAAATTAATTAGGTACATATAAAGATTAAATAATCGCAAATCACATAATACCATATTCTGCTAATTAAATTCAATTCGGTAATTTTTTGTTTAACACCGTTACGAGGCGGATGATAGAAGCGTTCATAAAAATGCTAATTGCGGAGTAATCACTGCGCGCATTATACAGTTCACATTGACATTAGATTCGCTCTCGTAACGACCGACTGTTAGTTGCCAGAAGCTTCCGGTGGGCTTGTGATTCCTTGAAATTATTGTTTTTTTTGTGGAAATCAGAGATCTTTGTTCGGATACAATAATTAACACGTTTACATACATGCACATTTATTTTATTATTATGTACCATTTGTAGAGCTAATGAGTTAAGTTAGAGCTTATTCGATAGGTATTACAAATGCTTTGGGTAGTACTGTCATAACTCTCATAGTCTTTGGACTTTTGGCGAATACAAAAACATTTCCGAAACAGATAAAAATACTGTTATTTTTTTCAGCATCAGTGTCATACAAGGACTGCTTTTATTGTATATGTATCTCTATTTTAAAGCATGAGGTTTACTTATAACATTATTTTCACATAATATGCAAGATCCTACGTATAATGTTTCTGAAGCTATTACTACAAAGGCTTCGATCCACTCTATCTGGACCAAAGCGAATCGAAAACCATTCCATTTTATGATCAAATTGGATAGTTTAATTTTAACAGTGCAATAGAACCCAAGCCAATATAAAATGACGCGCTTGACGGCCGATATTATCTTATATCTTCTATTATCACTGTTATGACGTGGGAACCTCATTGTTTCACCCCAGGCCATAATAGTGTGTATGCTGGTAATGTAAATTGCTGCTACTTTGTTTGATTGCGTCTTGTTTATGCTAAAATGAGTTGCAATCATTGTAATAGTTTTGTTAATACATATGTATAATACATATGTGTAATATGTATGCTGATATTTGGTTGCATACAGAACTTTAACTGAAGCTTAAATTTGTATTTTATTTTTGTAAATAGTACGTTTTTGTAAATATATGGCCAAGTTAAGTTTAAATGGATTTGGCTATTGGTATCCACTCTTTGAACCAGATTGGTCGTCTAATCCGAAAATATCCTATAGGAGTATGGATATAGCCCTCCATTACCATATTCAGGAACAACGAAAAAGGAAATTAATAAGAGTAGGTTTATGGGATCTAAAAAAGGTTCTCCATAACACTTTCTTTATTATGTTTTTTTTTTTTTTTTTTTTTTTTTTTGTATGACTATATGTTGTTGGCCAGAGTGGCCTTAACAACTTCACCGGTCTGAGGGCGAGCGCACAAAGTGCGGCTCCAGCCGTAAGGGCAAGGGGGACAGCTGGCTCAAGGGCGCCACGTTGGGCACGGCCTCGGCTTGGGCTGCTGTCTTTTGAGAGAGCGGGGTAAAAAATTACCACCGGATCGTAACGCGGCCTCGCTGAGAAGATCCGGCAAGAAACTCAGCGGGCTTGTCGGGTGCCTAGGTGCGTCTATGTCCTGCTAGGCGCATAGAGGCACCTATTGGCGGCGGTGTGTGTTCGTCGACCTCGCCGGCGAGGTCGGAGTCTGTTGGGTGGGTCTTTATTATGTATCAATAATAACTCAATATGTAGATGAATTTCGATTAGTTGTAACAAATGACTACACTCAAAACACCTGCACCTGTCACCAATTTCTACCACAAATCAGGTGCCTTGTTTTAGAAGATTCATTACCACCGGTAATACTCAAATACATCATCAAACTGAACTCTATCATCAAGCTAACAGAATCAATATTTCTCTGAGCTCATTTAATATAATGACCTATATTTGTAGCATATGGGTCGAGAAAAGGCAGCTGATGGTAGGTCAGGAATGGGTTACGAAGGCAATAATTTCTGATGCTATTATCAAATGTTGATTTGCTTTATTTTTGGGAGCGGAGTGATTGCTGCGGGCGTGCGATGCTAATAAGGTATTCGGTTTCTCAAAGTTTTGCACCTTGTGTTATCATCTTGGTCATCGGAAAAAAGGAGGTTTATTGAAAAGGTGGAACAGGTGTCGGGTAAGGTTTCGCTGATATTTTATTTAAATTTACGTGATCGATATATTGATTTATATTTTATGACTAAAAACTACCCTCCTTGTTCCTAGCTTGATATTTGTAAGTGTTTAAAATAATGCTTCAATATTTTAAAAAACGTTTTTTTTGGACGAAATGCATCTATCTGACGTGATGCGTCGGATCGAAATGCGCTTATCCAGAAAATGTTGGAAATCGCTTAACAATTTTGAATCACGAGAACAGACAAACTAAGAATAGAAACTATGGATAATTGCTCCTAGATCTAAGTCCATTATTTATACTCGTATGTACCTGTTTATTGCTAAGTATACATATTATTACAATAATGAACATCTAACGTACAAATCAGCAAAAACTTATCCGTGAGCTGTATTTATTTGATAGAGCTATTTATCTACTAGATGCGATGCAGCATTGTTAGTTCTTTAAATATATATTTTTTACTTTGATTTTGTTATTATAAAATAGTTTTTTTTAATATAGTTCCTATAGTCGTATAGTATTTTTATAGCTTGTCATACCGACTTTTGAATTAGATTTAATGAACTACACAATATGTCACATACCTTAGGTATATGTTCCTTTCATTTTAGTTTAAATATGGCAGTTAGTGTCATATAATAATATAAACACTATAATTACATTGGGTCTTTAAATAAAACAGTTGCAATAATTCCTCAAATTGACCTAATAAAAAAAAACAACTTTCAAAATCTCGTACAAATAAATATTTTCCCATCAATGGATTGCACTGACTCCCATACTATACCTTCTATCACAAACAATAGTCTTTGGCAAGTGCATCTGCGGCGTAGGAAATGCATCGGCTTTATGTTAGCGCACCTGCGGGGAACTCCCACGGTCGCGCAGCCTATTACTAGAGTACATACACTGCTTGCAAGTAAGAGATGCCTTTGTTTGTCTAGACTGGGATATTGACCCACGGCTAATAGGTATTGCTAAACTGTCAAAATATTTCAAAAAACATGTCGAAATATTTAAATGTACAAAAGTGTTTTAACTACAGACCGTGCGAAGATTCGCAAGGGAACACAAGTGTAGGTACCTATAGAGATAATAATGATTTTTACGCAGACAAAATACACTTGATAAACTGCAGTTAAACCAGAAGACTTAAACATAACCCAGCAAAGGTGTGTTAATATCAGCACGAACTGAACGATATCTTACAAAAAAAACACTTAAACATCAACAAAATCAATTACCGACTGTCGATCGTCAACGGTTATACTGATTCATAAAACAACTGTTCGACTGTTACAAATGCGAACTTTTGGCATTTGGAATTATTAACTTAATGACGAACATATAATTCCACGATTTACATCTCCGTAAGTGAATTGCCATGCCTCCATATAATTTTATACTTTACGACAATACGGGACCACCTTGTAGAGATATAAGAGCGAAGATAATAATATTTATTGTTTTTGTTCAAAATATTCGAGTTTTTAAGAGCAGTTTTTGCGGGAATCGATGATTCAATTAATTATTAAAATCAGGTTTGTAGGTTAATTAATTTATCAGGCAGGATTTCTTTATTATTAAATTACGAAGGTGTTTGAAAGAATTCGCAATATAAAAACGAATAAATTCATTATATAAATTAATAAATAGACGGTGAGTAGATGGTATGGGTTTTGCAATTAGTAACATCACTATCATCAATCCTAGTTATCTAAGGAAGCTCTATTAAATTGTCTCTACCTTGTATTTTTTTGTTCTAAAGTATAAGTTGTAGAGGCTACATAGAATATATTCAATGCATTATTAATATATATAAAGCTATTCATAGTATCAAAAGGCAGCAAGAAAATAAGCTGATTGATCATAAGGGCTCTATTTATCAACTTGCATGTATGTTTCTCACGGTCAAATCAAACGCTTTCGCTAGTTATTTGAAAATCATATCCTCTTCTTTTTTTGTATTCAATGAAAAAAGTAAAAAATGAACAAAAAATCCCTTTCGATTTCCGCTGAGGCGCCATCTGCCATTCTTGTCATGTGTTTGTTTAGATTACTTTTTTCTTCAGTCCGGATTTCACCGGAAGTCCTTTGGACGCTCGATGAATGTGGTTTAACAATTAATTTTGTATATCATAGAGATGTTATGAATATTCAATTGCTATGAATAGATCTATGAAAACAGTTCTTGAGATAAAGCACTTATAGCACTTCGTTGAACTACCAAATAATTGGAGGATGTAAAAAATATAGTAGTTAAATTTCTTTTAAATTATTTCTGTTTTAATGCTATAATTATTTTGGTTACTTTATTATAGTGTTCTATTCAGTAAAACATAGAACACCCTATTTTCTTGCATCGTAAAGCCATGGAAACTTTCTATCGTTAAACATACTTAAAAATAGTAGATCCTACAGCATGCTGATAACAAATCGGCTTTCGTTTTTATCCTTTGTCGGAAATGGCTAATCCTCGCAGCGGCGTTACACTCACTCTTCTAAACTAAGTGATACAATGCTTGGAAGAAAATACATTGCACATGTACAAAGAAAGCACTATCATGGTAATTATAATAAAGATAATAAGTCCTGTTGACCGGTATAGTTTACTTTCAAATACTATTGTACTTCTACTCCATTGTATTTTCACTGAACAGATATTTTACCCTTCCAGTGTAACTGTTACAAAGGTTTTACAACTATAGGTGGATAAACGAACCTTTGCGTAAACAGGTAAATATTGTTGTTACTGGACAAAGAACGATTAGATCAAAAATACCGCGGAACTTTCTTTAAAACAATTTTGTTACATGATTTGGGATTTATTTCCGTATTTTTATACTCATTTGGTTTTTTTTGTTTCGATATGATGGAAAAATTCTGAACAAAAGCTGAATTTTTACTGTGGTAGGACCATGGAAAAGACATCTGTTGGTAGGACCTACTTTGAAAAATCAGAAGTTGTCAAGTAAGATATTTTATATTTTTTTCCTGAAACATGAGTAAAGAATCCACGATCAATAATCATATAGATCCAAAGAAATTGTAATAAAAAATATAGATCCTCTTCTCTTTGCGAAATTGCGAATCTTAAAATTCACACCGATATCGCTCACCGGATTTAACGTAACCCTTGCTCACAAAAACTAACCAAATGTACCATCAACACACAGTTTCCGAAAAATAAGTAATAAATTGAGAGTTGTTTCCTGTGCTATTGATCAAATTTATCTGTAGGGTGAACTCATGCGCCATAAAATTGGGACAAATTTTATATTATACATTAATAAGTAGGTGAATTAAATAGGTACTGTTGTTTTAATCGTAAAATTGTGTTATATCAGATATTTACTATCAACATAAAATTTATTAAGTAAGTAGGTAATATACAATGTACTAGGTACCTACTATGTAGATTATAATTATCGTTGAATGAAATCATGCTGTGTGTAAAAGTCAGGGTTGTGCCATCGTCATTTTACTTATTATTATTGTTTAATATATAGGTATTATTTATTTATACATTACATTATGCATATCACCAATTAATACTCACTGACGTTAATCAAGATTTATTGGGAATCTTTAACGTTATTCTCCAGTTAACTGAAGACAAGGTCACCCTACAAATAAGGTTATAGAAAAAAGGCTCGTCTTCGCTAGGAGTGCATCTGTCGCGGTTCCCACGGACCGTAGGAAAGGATTGCACCCCTCTGCCCTATTTCACCTCAACTGATCAAATGTGATACGCCTATTATGCTACCTGCTGCCGCCTATAGAATAGGTAATCATCATCTCGTCGTAGTAGGTACTTTTTCAGGATAACTTAATATCTTAGAAGGTTTTTCACGTGCTTTTAGTTTGTTTCTAATAGATAAATCAAATTTAATAATAATAATATCCTGGGACATTTTTTACACACGGTTACCTGATCCCAAACTAAGCAGAGCTTGTACTATGGAAACCAGATAACTGATATTAGTACATACACATACTACTTTTTTATTTGTAAATACATACTTATACTTAATATACATATACACCCAGACTCGGGACATACAGACATGTTCATGCACATAAATGCATGTCCCGGGTAGGAATCGAACCTACGACCTGCAGCGTGAAAGGCGCCATCACGCCAACCACGCCAACGGGCCCGTCAATTCATTCGTCAAACAAACGTCAACGTGACGTCGTCAAATTTATTTCTTATTTCAATGCAACTTTTTTATATATACCGATGCGTGTAGTAGGTAGGTACGTCACAAAATTTACGTCCATAGAAAAGACATCAACGAATTGGAGTTGCTATATGGCTTCAACTTTTCAAGAATTTTTATTGTTATAGTGGTAGGTAAGTGAATATTCGCAAGAAATATGGAATTCCCAACATTCCCTTTGATATAAAATGCGATTTTATGTACGAAATGTGATGCCAGACGGCCGCAAAATGTACCTAATGGTGAACGCTCACTGTCATTTTGAAAAATAAGACTACAAATGCTCGTGAACCAGTTCGCCCGAAATTATTTGCATCTGCTTTTTTAAATACCGGATGGCACGAAAGAGAGCATTAAAATTGCCTTTTATTATAAATAACCACAGTTTTCGTAGCCTGCGTTTAGGAAATTACTATTCAGCGGTTCATGAAACATAGTTATGTTTGGGACAACATTAACGGATACACAGCCATTATCTACTTTGAACGCAACATGGTATATCTTATGGCTCCAATGTTAATAATAACGGTTAAAATAAGTACGTAATAAAACTGTATGATGCTAATTAGAATTACAAAATCAGTCAAAACAGCTGCTTGTGGTTAAGATTTTTTTTATCACGGATTTAACGTCAATGATTTTCAATAAATAACGCCAACGAAGTGATACAGTGATATGGAATCGACTCGGAAGATATTTTTTAAATTAGTTTTTTCATATAGCGGGAACCAAAACCCGAAGTTAATAAGAATATTAGAGGTTGCGGGTGTATGTAACTATAGCATTAGGTATACTATGGAGAGCCAGCATATGATGTACCCATTATTCTGAATAGCACACATTGAATCGGCAACCCTTTAGTGGTTTGTGCAAGCGCACGCCACATGACTTGCAACGCTTGCATTATGCGCTCCGACCGCAAGCGCAGATTGCACATTGGACACAATTACTTGTTTTTTTTTTGTGTGCGTTGTGTGTAGTCTGTATTGCGACTGACAGATGAGCTCCGTTCGTGTCTGTTTACGCATACGTGCCACTTCTCGTGTATTATTCAGTTTTGGGGTTCTTCACCGGCACCTGGAAAACCATCACCATATGAATGTGACAAAGTTACAGTCGAATACTCAAAGAGTATTCTTCTTTGAGATATGCTTTATTTTTATGCGCCATACACAACATGACAGATAACGTCGTCGCAATCCGCTAAGTGGGACTTAAATATTTGAGTAGCCTTTGAGTATTCGGTCGTTAGACTGTCATTATTCAATCTACGATTTGCATGTATCGACTTCGTGAAATATTTTTCTTTAGAACCACTATACAAGAAAGTTAGATATGGATTCCGTTTTCTAACAATCCATTATAATAATATGTATTTGATTTTGAATGCAGCGGGTAGGTAGCTAGTTATTATTTTATGACTGTATTCTACAATGTGTCACCCATTCAATAGTTTCGCAATCGACAGGAACACATTGCGTATGTTATGAGTCGAACGCAAATATGCACAAGGTGCTCGATGCCATTGCCACTTTGAAATGATCAATCTTTATTTAGTTCTTTTATTTTTGCACCAGTATACGACATCTGTTTCGTTGAATGGAAGAAATATAATAAAAGGAGATCGATTGGCGTAGCATTTGTCAGTAGCTACGAATGATAATATGGAAATAAAATTAATTATCGTGCATAGTAAGGCGGGAATTGGACTAAGAAAGCAGATAAGAAATAACGATCAGGGATTATAATCGTTCTAAAAACATTTATGGCTTAAAAATAAACCCCCTTATTCATAGAAAGTTATGACCTACCTGCAATGGAATTACAAGTCACATTTGTTCCTAAAAACGCTTTTCAAAACCATTGCAAACTGGCCAAAATCTCTATGAATAAGGGGGTAAGACTTTATATTTTTGACGTTTTTATTCTACAGTGGTACGGAGCCCTTTATGTGCGAGTGCGACACGCACTTGGCCGGATTTTTTATTTTCATTTAAGCCAGTAAAATATTCTTTAATTTAGTCTTTATTTCATAAACCTAGGTAAGGTACTTTTGAAGATATTGAAGATTTTCTAACCGACCCGTTTTCTTTGCGGTCCAGTGTATTATGTTTAAACATAAAACTGCTTTTCTAGACAATTTAATAAATTAATTTGCTTAATTAAACAACGATAACGATAGTAAGATTAGTAAATAACTTACAATAAAAATGAAAATTACCTGTGTAATAGGTATAACATTTAAAATAAGTGCACTATTTTTATGTAACTGTTATTTTCAAGGGTTGATTTTATAACATTAAATTATACTTTTATCGCGTTTTACGTTTGTACTTACTTAATGTTATCGTGTTTAAATAAGCAGCAATGTAAGTGAACCGGTCTGCGTCAGCTTCCGCCGTTATGATCAAAATCAATCGGCCTGGGAGTGGCCGCGTGACATTTATACAACGGAAATTAAAATAATTATTACTACAAAGACTACCTGTAAGGTGAAACACGTTTCTCGAGTGAGAAAATTATTTTCTTTTTCATCTGTTTTATTTGCATTTAATAGTAAATTAAAGCATAGCCGTGAAAAAATTGAGCAGTGAGCACTTATTATTCTGATTTTGCTTAACTTATTATTATTCACCATCACGCCAACATATCCCGGAGGGGGATGCAGAGTAGCTCTAGTGTCCACCCACATTTTGTCAATGGTGTATTCGTTACAATAAAATAATATAAAATTAGTAAAATTGCCCTCATTAATAATTAGAAAATATCATCATCATCATCATCATAGTATTAATACGTGAAGCAAATCCGTTCGGTACCTATTTTTCGAAGATGCGTGGACGGAGGAGTATGAAATTTGGCATCATAAAAGATTACATGCCCATTGAGTACCTTATATTTTAATAAAAAGTGCATTATAAGTGCACTAAATTATTTAAAAAAAAACGTTACTCACACTATATACAATTTCACCCTTCGGTCAAGGAAATTCGTTAGTTTGACGTTTCACCTATTCACATAAACACACATATACAGGGTGGTGACAACATAGTGACAATAAATTAAAACACGATCCCTGCTAGTCAATCATAACACATTAAAATTATAAAATTAGGTTTACATCAAAGTCCAAAATTTCAAATTTTCGAACAAATTAAATGCGGAAATAGTCTAAACGAAACACAACATCTTTTATAAACGGCTACCGACCTCATAGACTGACCTGTAAGTACAAGCGGGCAACATCGCTTCGGTGTCGGTGATTTTAGCAGTATCTTTGTAGGCGTAAAGTTAAAATAGTCAAAATAAAAAAGCAATCCTGTGGCAATACCTTTGAATATAATTTAATAATATTTTATGTGCGAACGACTAATGTGATACCCAGTATGTGGCTTCAATTATTGTCATGATGTCGTCACCACCCTGTATATTGATGTAGACTTTTTGATATTTTGACACTGTCACTTTGTTTTTTCAAAGTAAATTCAATTGTTACGTTACAGGAAAGGCAATGTTTAATATTTCGGTTGAAGGTACTCGGATCAATTTACCTACTAGTACATACTTTTATTCAAGTTTACTTACGTCAGGTTGAAAGACCGATTAAAATGTTTGTGTAGCCTTAATTACCGGACAAATAGTCAACGTGCTTGGACCATTGCGATATGTTTGACGTGGAACCACCACTGTGGTCCCCGCTTGTTTGTTAACGTACCTACCTAGCTTACCTTGTTTGTCATTAAAAATAACTTGTTTGTGGTATTGCAAGCATCTGTGGGCTACGGCTACTACCACATCAAGGTCCAGAGTCTGGTAGCGTTTAACCACTGGAAAACCACTGGTCTCTAATAATATTATTTTTGTGAATTCTTCATTATAAATCGCAAATTATTGGCGGTCTAGATCTTGTCGGCCATCTGTTAGCAGTTCTCTGGCCGACAAAATGCCGACCGCTAAGATTGTACGACTTGCAAGGCAAAACTCATGAATATACCTAATATGAGACACCATAAGAGACCATGGTGTCGGCATGGTTAATTGTTATCGGACTCGAGAGTCAGGCCTCCATACGCTTGCCGCCTTTGTTGTATAAAAAGTAAACAGTAAAAAATCTCGAGGAATTTATTTATAAGTGGTATCAAAGGATCAATTCTAGAATATATAAAATTCAAGCTTCACAGTAATGTAGATGTATATAGCGGAATCCTATAAAACAGCCCGCATGATGCACGCTTCGCATGTCCAAGAGTATTCGAATATTGTTTCTAAATCGTTTTCAATTTCAATCAAATTGTTATTTTATCATGTTTCTCGAATAAAATAAAAAAGTGTGCGAGTTCATTCACCGAAAAATCGTTACCTTGAACCCTTAACAAGACATTCGGACGCGGAATAGTGTTAAAATGGCAATTTTGATAGACGGCATTGAATTATTCTCTTTGAAATCGTGAGTTTTTTTTTAATCGGAACTGAAGTAAAAAATTCAGCAGAGATCAGCTAGATTGATTCGATGTTGTTTTATTTCAATGGTGTTTTTTTTGTGTGTGGACAATTTCCGCGAGTCGACTTTGTCCTTTGCGGTGAACAGGTGCCACAGAGCTGAGTTGAGAATGATGTGGACATACCCTCATAGACTAATTTGTGTATCTTGGTATTTTGAATTGTACTTATTGTAATTAGTTTGAAATATGGGTATAATTAATTTGCAATTATCATTTTGCACAAAAACTTCCGTTTTAACCTATGCACTATTTTTTATTATAATTCATAATACGTAAATATTTAAAAATGTGAAAATTATCTGCTATCTTAATGAATTTTATTGTGGACTAATAAAAACATGCTAATTGTCAGTCAAACTTTATAAATGTTTCATCTGATATGGAATTATTTATGCAATCATTTGAATACATATATTATTTTATAGCTGAGAACTATAATAAAATGCCATTTTAGCAGTATGGATTAGAATTAATTAATATTTAAATTCTAATTGTAAAACTTTCGACTACCACTTTTAGACTAAAAGCGTTAGTCAGTAACGTCCACTCTATTATTACGTAGAGTATTACGGGGTGAATGTCCTCCCTTGTCCTCTACCAGAGCTATAAGTCTTAGAGGCCTCTCGCTAAGTCCACAGCTTACTTTGTTACTTTACTGCGAAACTACAAACCAACGTGCTAGTTTCAGAGGTGAAATTACCAATTTCGTACCAGGGGGTATAAAAAGCTCCTATAATGTTTCAGGAAAAATTGTACTCGTCGCAATTTAAAAACTACGGCAAAAATGAATGAAAATATTATTTACAGTCTAGACTAAGCTGGTTTTGGTAATCTCTTCACGTCTTGAGTTCTTGATAGGCACTGTACAATTTTAGGTCAAAAAACTCATAAAAGGCATTACAAAGATGTTTTTGATGTATCGCCAGACTTACAGAGAAACGAGCAAAGTTATCTTGTACGAAAAGCCGCTTTGAATATAATAGAGATCATTAGGTATGCCTACTTACACATACAAAATGTCACCACAGGATCTTGATTTTCCTGATGAATTATAATCATCATGATTTTCGTCCAAAGGGAGAATGCCACTTTTTATTTTCAACCAAATGTAACTCTTGTACTACTAAGTTGAGTTACTAAGTGTAACTCTTTTAATCTTTGCAAAGAAGAAGATCTAAGTATATGTAAATAAAATATGTATTACTAACTACTACTACCCCAGTCAATTGGCTACAGCTTTGGTTTACCATTAGTAAATATATACTTGTTATTACTAGCTGCCCCCCGCGGTTTCACCCGCGTATCAATTTATAGCCTATGTCGCTCAGGAATAATATGGCTTTCTACTGGTGAACGAATTTTCGAAATCGGTTTAGTAGTTAAAACATTACAAACAAACAAACTCACCAACTTACAAACTTTACCTTTTTATAATATTCGTATAGATTATATTTAATGTGTAAAAGTGCTTTAGGTATATAGGTACCTATTCTGAAACGGATGGCGTTTATCGGAAATCTGACGTGAGTTATCTTATATATTTATCTTATATAGCACAGATTATTTAATCGTGACGAGTATTGGAAAAGTGGAAACACTCGTCCAGGGGCCTGTTTGTGGGCCCCTCAAGCAGCTCATTGCTGACCTACTGCCGGAGTATTGACCCCACTATAACTCGCCGACATTTTTCATACATACATAATTCGGATAGTACATGTTTTTATTACCTAATATAACGAGCTTTGAAATAATTACGTGAAGTGAATGCAGGTTCATTGAATTTAAACGAACTTGTAGTTTTATTTTTTTGTTTCTTATTTTCGGTTTATTACATTTCAAAGTTAACTATTATTTTAAGATAATTATTTTGTTACTTACTTTGTTATTATGTGTTAGGTTAGGCTGTTGAAGAGAAAGTAGGATCGTGTAAGGACACATCAATGAAATAGTTATTTCCGGGAGTACCCTCTTACTGAAGGTTTTCCTCTTACTGAAGGTTTTCGAATGGGCCTTACCCCTATTTGCTATGTGTGTATTGACCTTCCATTCAGATGAACCTAAACCAGTTCAGATTTTTATGATTTAATAGAAGTCATATAAGTAATACACATACTACGGAGGGTATTTCAATGCAGTATTTTGAAAAAAGATTTTGTTAAAGTTTATTGGTGTTATAAATCAATTTTACATTTTTCAGAAGTTAATAAAGCAATTTAACGCCATAAATCATACATTTAAATTGATTTGAAATATCAATCAATTAAGTAATGGGTTTATGCACACGTTTAGTGGTTGCATAATTGATGCCCGATTATCACGTCTGTATTAGATATTTTGGCATAAAATACAAATAATAAATACATACGTCATCATGATGAACAAACTGTTCCTCAAAAGGAAAGTTCCTCTTTTTACTCTCAACATCTCAATGGAATATAATTGAGCCTTTTAAGCATTTAATTTATTATTCAACGTGAAATTGCGTGGGATGTGTTTAATCTCCGCAAATGAACGTGCGTCATGCGTTTGGTTATGTCCTAATGAAACTGCTAAAAAGTAACTCGTAATTCGCAGTACCTTATTCCTGAAGTCATTATCACATTATCACTAGCCTGTAAATCGTACCACTCATAGTTAAGCGCCTTAGGCCAAGATAATTATATCTTATTTTCTTCTTCTTTCGAGCCTTATCTTTCAGCCGGCTCCCAGTTTACCCTGATTTGTGTGATTATAGATGTTTACACGAAGCAATTGCCATCTGCCCTCCGAGATCTAACTAGTGGGACAATCGGCAACCTAAAGATAAGATATTTTTTTATAGATAAACTTTTTTCAGGCTTCGTAACGACTGTCAAAGATGTTGTAATGATACCCAGGACCGCCAGCTTAACTTATCTTCCGAAGCACGGAGAAGGTCAGATTTTATAATTTGGTTGCCGATGGGTAACTGATTATAACATCTCATCGGGTCTTACGGCCCTAATTCATCAGTAACTATCATCAATGACTATGTATATTGGAGAATCTCGTCTGACAAAAAGCTCAGTATACATTTGCTCTAAAATAGGAATAATGAACTTAAACATAAGTACGTTAAACGTGGTTTCCGTCTAATTTGGACGTCCTAGTTTTTGTGATGACATTACACATTTGTGTTTCTCTCGCTATAGATTCAAGTCGGACAGTTCAAACAACCTAATAGTGGTTTGTCACGTCATGTCAGCATGGTCTTGGTTCGTCGAATTTAGCACGTTGGTGTACTGTCGTGACGTAGAGGTCGAAGACATCTGGCTCTTTGCTTTCTCATTAGAGCGTTACATTTCTGTACTGCAATGTTCGTATTTGAAGGATTTTAATGTTTTGTTTATAAGGTAATACTGATGTGGTTTCATTTAACATGTTCTCGGAGTTGGCAGTTGGCACGAGTGATTCAGAGTTCTGTTAAGGAAGTGGACATGGTCGGTAGAGTCGTAAGACCAAACCGTAATAATTAGATGCACCGTCTTTTGTGTGATTGCACTGAAAAGACAGCTGGGCAAACTCTATTCTTGTGTATTTGAGTATGTGTGAAGAACCATTGACTAGCTCACTTTTTCCTTATGGTAGAGTCGTGACTCTACCACCCTATAATGATTCATCTGAATAATAATTTCGACTACTCATGCTCGTCAACCATACAAAAGCATTTTAGGTTTAATTTAGCTTAGCTGCATACGAATAAAAGCTGGTCCACGATTATGTATCATCTTGTAACGAATATTACATGTATTATTATGTCGATCTCATTACAGTCAATACATGGTGTGTTGGCATTTACAAAGGCACGTGGTGAACGTCGCAGGCGCAGCCCGCGGGACCAGCAGGATGCGAACCGGTCGCCCGCAGCCCTACCAGCAAAAACTAAACATCCTACCACCGCTTCTTATGTTGCACATACTCTTATGGAATAACATCTTGCTGTATATTAATGCTGATTGAATCTTTTTGCAGTTTCCTGGAAAATTCCATGTAACGATCACGGATTCATTTCCGAATACATTCTCTAGTGTGCTATCTCCAGCACACTTTAGTGGTGTGAGTTTAAATACAAAAATGAATAAAAAAAAATATTTGTGTTTTTTTTTTGTGTTTGTATTTATATATAATATGTATTTGTGTTTTTGTTATTTCTTTCTGCCGATCTCACTCCTAATCAGTATCCGAGATAGATGGATGGATGAAAAGTTGAATCGTCTTGGAACTTTGAAATACAGAAGGGGTTGAAATGAATACCTATTACTAGCACTGCCTTTATGCTGAAGTTAATTATAAAGGATGAGGAAATTGATTTACGGCGCACTGAGATTTGCTGGTTAACTAATTAATGGTTAACTACTTAATAATTTGCTGGTTAATTAACATAAAGACTAAGATAAGCAAGTCTTTCTGAACTGGATCTTCTCGGCATTGTTAGGTGTATCGAAATTTTCGTTGGATAAAGTGTGAAAGTAATGATAATAATTATCTACTAACTGTCGGTTCAAAGTAAACGAAAAAAAAAAACAATTAAAATCCAAAGAAAAAAGCCTACGAAAAGAAGTCATCTCCCGTTAAAGTGGCTGAATTCATAAATCATTGAGATAATTTGAGATGAATAAATGAACATTTATGAATACTGGCGATATTGTCGCACATTTTGTAGAATGCTAGAGTATACTCTTCAACATTTTATTAGAGTAACATAAATTAATGCTAATTTGTTAGAGTATCACTCGACAACTGGAATTTACGAGATTACAACAAATATTTCTTCTCCGTGCTCCACTTAAACTCATTTAAGCAATGGACTTTACTTAATGCTCTTGGATATATTAGTTCAGTCATTCAACTCAAGCGTGAAGCGATTCTATATATTTCTCATATTTTTGACTATGTAGCAATTACTGACGATTTAAAATAACTGATAGAACATTTGCTTTAGAGGTAGTAGTTAAATTTTTTGAGCCCGACTTCGTTAATTAATTCTGGAGAAATAATTGGATTGTACTAATGAATGTTTAGCGGTAAAGGGAAGATCTTCCAGGGTGGTAGACCTGGCGGGTCCGGCCGCTATACCCCGCTGTCTTGTTGTCGGCGTCTTCTATACTATAAAGCAATGTGCCACGTGAATCTTGATATCGTGATTCAGGATTTCTATGCAAAATCGCATGTTGTACTGGAGCGCGCACTCAGCGCCATCTGTTGGTGGCGTTGTGAATGTGTAGTATGTAGTGAGTTGTGAGATCGCTGCAAGTGTAATATAAATGATTGTAGTAATGCATCCAATAATTGTTTTGTTATAATACTGGCAGTGACGTAAAATTATTGAGTCCTAAGCGGTTACAACATTGCGCGGTAATACAAAGACCGCGGTAATTCAGCGACGTAGATTGTGGCCAAGCGTGCCCTTCTCGAGCACTGCAATGCAAAGAATAAATACACAGTAGAGAGTAGAAGCAAACATGTTATATTTTCTTACCTTTGGCATCTATTAAGTTCTGCCATCACCATCTGATTATCATCATCTGATCACCTAACCAAATTTCTATTTGCTACCCTTCAAGTACAATTACTAAAATTTTCTACCTAGAACCTGAATTTCGTTACTGTGGTCATGTTAGGGCCTCTGCAGACTTGCTACTTTTAGCATCGGCGATCGGTGATTTTGTGACGTATCGATGCTGCGTCGCGTTTCTTCGAGCGCGAATGAGCGAGACGCAGCATCAAAATCGCCGATCGTCGATGCTAAAAGTAGCAGGTCTGCGGTGGCCCTTCTTTAAGTTTTTTAAAATCCCATCCCTACTGTTTATGTTAAGTTATCTCGTTATTCATATTTGGTGACTCATCTTGAGTGAGTGACTTTAGTTTTTCCAGTATTTTAAGCATACATATACTGGAGCTAATTAGGTTGGCACACGGACTTGGCTAAACTAATTGTATTGCCATCCCTCTTGTTTGTAATGTATGAGCGAGACAGAATTATTTTAAGTGTGTTTGACACCATTTGACACCAACGGAATTGGTAGCTATCATGGTAACATAGATGACGAATTTTAATAGGCATTTAACATTAGGTTTTCGGGGGTAAAGGGAAGATCTTCCAGCCAGGCGGGTGTTATGCCTGGCGGGGCCGGCCGCTATGCTCCGATGGTTATAGTCGGGGTCTTCTATATATACTGAGTGTCTCGCGAATCTTGCCAGCGCGATTCAGAACTATGTACGCATCCTACAGTACGGGTGCGTGCAGTCAGCGCCATCTATTGGTGGCGTCCTGAATTGATGGTCGTTACAGG
This sequence comes from Drymonia ruficornis, assembly GCA_947859195.1. Taxonomy (NCBI): domain Eukaryota; kingdom Metazoa; phylum Arthropoda; class Insecta; order Lepidoptera; family Notodontidae; genus Drymonia; species Drymonia ruficornis. Next base: position 8,908,346 of record OX401910.1, on the reverse strand, counting down.
TTCAATTATTATTCCAATCTGTTGTGTCATTAGTCTTTGGTGGTTGGGGGCGCGGCGGAGTGCGGTAAAGGTGCGCGGGAGTGGAGCGCACCGCTGCGCGCACAGTCACGGTCAAGGACTGTAGCTGCAATAGAATAGACATTATGTATTTACTTGTGCTATATTTACATGATGCCTGTATTTATAGGAAAATAAATGGAACTAATCTCCGGGGTCGGACTTGAGTACACTCTTAGATACCAATCTGTACCTACTAGAATTACATTTCGTCGAATGAGACGAGTCCTATACATTGAAAGCGAATCAAAGAGCAAGAAAAGGTTTCCGTGACGCGAGAGCTAGGGCTAGCTGTTTAGCCCTTAAAGAGATAGACTGAACAGTCGTTTCACGCCTATAGTAACAATGCCAACACATGCTGAGATCTATCAATATAGATTTCAATAATGACGAGAGCTCATCTTATGTTGGAAAATGCAGGCGACCCTACTACATTTTTAATGATAAATATAGTTAGCATAATATCACAAGTATGAAAATATAAAAACTAAAAACGGAAACCTATTCCTTCGGACTCACGTCTACTCATGTATTAAAATAGTCCTCGCATAGTTATCAAACTGTATTTACAAAGTAGATAGATAGCTCTCCAATTTTATGTAAATTATTAGGTCAATACAAGTCGTAAATTAGACGATTAATTTAATGTTCACCTATAAAATGTACCGTTTAGATAAATTAAGTGCGTAATTTCGTAGTAGGTAAAGTAATTATAGTAAATAAATTATTTAGGTAATGCACACACGCGCAGACCACAAATCTAGTGATTGCAATGTTAGGAGGTACCATATGTGCTAAAATAATATATCAATGGCGTATTTACAGAATATAGTAAATCAATAGTCATTAGTGGTCATTATCATCGTTTAATTTGGTATCTGTTTTACTAAGTAATATTCATCAATTTTATGATTAACGAGCTTCAGATAATCCTTCCTATTAGGCTGCAAGCACACGAGCGGCATGACGACATGTCGACAGCGACTGCCGACCAGTGTCGACGGCTGCAGTTGGCTTTGTCGATGGCAAGTGCCGCTCGTATGTTTGCAACCTTAATAATCGAAAATACCACGCGGATTTGTCGTTTATGCAAGCCATCGCTGCAAGGTTATATCATAATGAATTCATCTCAGTGCGCTTGACAGAAGCGATTCCTCAAGCATGGGCGTTGAGTGATGAATCCTCTTTGAGCATCATTCAATCATGAAAACAAATAAATATGAAAAAGGTTATGTTTGGCACGATGTACAATCGATTGCAGAAATGTTTCATTGCTTATACTTTTATATTCCAGACTTTGAGTTCATATCAACAACATAACCTGCAAAAAAGCTAGAATATAATTCCTAGAGAATATTATACCTGCAGAGTGATTGCCATGCCCTCTAAGTCCCAATTAGTTGAACTATCGGTTAGCTAAATCCCTTTCTCAACACACCGTTTTCACCGCTAATCTTTCAGGGGGAAAATGCTCCGACGCAGGAGAGTACAAAGAAAGCATTTGAATAGTCATCCCCAAAGGTGATGAAAGTATTATGGGGGTTCGTAATTTTTGAAGTTAGATATGTGGAAATTGGTGTTTAGGCTTCAGATTATAAATAAAAATGGAAATCCCATTGGGATACAGCAAATCATTATTGCTTAACAAAGACAAATTGCACCCGATTTTTTACAAATGTTAAACTTTGAATAAAGAGCCTCGGCCGTACTGCCTGAATTGACTAATCACCAATACCTCACAGTTCAGCTTGCAATGGTTTTTATTTACAAACGACTCGCTCAAGTTTATAAATACACCGTAATTATGCGAGTGCTGTGACCCCGTTTGAGGCACCGAGATAAAGCCGAGTCCACACATGGGATGCGATTTGTCAGTCATCCATCAGTCAGTTTTTGTTGTCCATTCGAAACACGTGCGCGGAGGCGTAGCAACAAAGAGGCTTGCACAATGGCCAACCTTGAGTGTGAAGTTCATTAATGGCATTCTCAATTCATGATCCAGTTACCGAAGCCAATTTTATTATATGTAACTTAAGTATATTTTGTGCTGTAAGTTGACATAGATTATGTCGATGGGTAAAAATACCGCCCACATGAATTACGATTAAATAAGGAGTGTGAATCAGTTAAGTCAATTTTCAAAACAAATCTTGCCACGCATGGATTTGGCCGTCGAAACTCCTACCTTTTGCATCAAAAATAATTTGCATGTAACGTCCTTCTATGTGGCAAAAAATATCGTCCAGCGGGGGCGTAGATGTATCTTTAGATTAGTGCAGTTGAAGCCAATTCAATTGTGATTCAGGTTTCAGCTATAAGTAGGTAAGTACTATAGCTGTAATATCTATGTAGGTACTGTGAGTGTGCCATGAATCATAGTGAAGAATAAATCACACACATCAGATCACTTAATCTCGAATTGCGTGCATATAATTAAACTAAAAAGTTGTCTGATTAAAATTTGTTTAAAGTATTATTCATCTGTCTTAATAAAATCCCATTGAAATATTTAGTAAATTGGGCTTGACAAAAGATACGAATATATACCTATATTTATTTGTTTTGTAAAACATAGAGAAAATGAAGTCGTCCTTATATAATCGTTTACCGGAGACAAGGTTACTCATAAAAGATATTGTGACAATATCACAATAAAGTTAACGAACTCTGAATTGTGTGCAAAAGATTCGTATTTATTTATAGGACAGCGACCACAATATGCTCAATTTACTATAAACTTGTTATAGAAATGGAAAAAACAATTGTACCTATACTTGTTTATATTTTTAGTGAACAAGTGCCGGATCCACCCACAGTTTTAAGTGCATGGTTTCTTTTATTTTATCTTGTGTATCTAAAGATCTGAGATGTCTTTAAATTTAAATTCCGATTCTAGTATTATTACGTCCACCTTTGAAAAAATAATAGGTAGCCGTCGTATCAATGTAACTATACTTGATTCCACCAATCTCTAAACTAATGTTAAACGAAACGGTCGCTATTTTACTCTATATCGATAAAATAAACTCGGAGTTGCAATTAATCGCTTTATGTTATCGGCTTTATTTATACTAGACTAGATAGATTGGTTCATCTGTAATGAAGCTATATTTACTTCCTCGCTAGCTGTCCACTGTTACACGCGATACTGATGCCTTATTTTACATAAACTCTTCCGAGCAGGCTTTGAAAGTGGTCTGTTTATCTAAAACGACAAAGACTGTTGCCGTTTTTAGGGTTCCGTACCCAAAGGGTGCCAACGGGACCCTGTTACTAAGCCTACGCTGTCAGTCAGTCAGCGGGCTGTATCTCACGGACTGTAATAGGTAGAGAGTTGAAATTTTCACAAATGTGTAATTCTGTTGCCACTACAACAACAAATGCATACTAAAAATAAAATAAAATTTAATAATAAAGGGAGTCCCCATACCAGAAACTTGATACTTTTGACGTGTTTATTCTACGGTGGTACGGAACCCTTTATGTGCGAGTCCGACACGCACTTGGCAGGTTTTTTTCAGGTTTACGGTACCTAGCGGCTGTGCCTAAATTATGTTACAGGAAATTTTCGGAATTAAAAAAAAAATTGTACATGGCTAGTCGAAGATAATATGAAATACTTGACATTCAACAGCAATCGAAGTTAGGTAGTACAAGTACAGTATAGCGCTGTTGGTTCCGTACAACGAGTGCTGGTAGCGTAGCAGAAGCATTTTATCTTCTGTATGACCTCTACCTTACTACTATTATACTACTAACTGATCTATACTTGGTAAATGCTTCTAAATTTCAATTACACACGTCGCAGGAAGCCGGTGGATGCGAGTGGCGGAGTACCGCGATGTGTGGGACTCATTGGGGGAGACCTTTGGTGGGATCGAACCTTAATGATACTAGTAGGAACCTACCTACTCAGAATACGGTGGAATATTGATTCCGTGTTAATGACGTCATATATTTAATTGTACATTCACTAAATTTATACTTCACTGCAGGATTTATAAAGAGCCGGTAAACGGTTCTAATTTGCACAGCTGCATTTAGTCTGGCTCGAGGCTGCTACACTACGTAATTTATGCGTGGCCAACGATTGACGGGCAATCCAGTTCTCGTTTACACACGTGTTTTTAATTAACAGGAAACCGTATCAGTTATGTTAATAGACCAGATAGGGAGTAAAATGTATGATTTTGTTGAAGAAAATGCGTTTTTAATCTTAATTTTTTATTATTTTTTATTATTTTATTATATTTTATTTAAATACCTTATTTTCTTTTTTTACTCACACTGTGTTAATGCATGCCTGCTCACATAGCGTTACTGTTTGAAAATGTATACAATTATTCTTTTGAAAAGAGTAACCATTGAGTTTCTTGCCGGCTCTTCTCAATGGAAGCAACATTTCGAACCGGTGGTAACGCTAAAATATTGTTTATATTGACTATTTATAAATGCTCTAATGAGCTTACATGAATAAAAACCTTTTGACTTTGACTTGACTTTTGACTTTGACTTTGAATTTTATGAAATGTGCTGTGAAGTAGCACTACGGTCTCTCTAAAATATTTTGTCAGGAAGGAAATGTCAGATAGGCCACTTAGTGACTTACATGTTTATAGAGATTTTAGCCAGTTTACAATAGTTTTAAAAATAATTACTAAAAACAAAAGTGGTTTGTAATGCTAGTGTAACTCCATCACAACCTTCCATAAATGTGGGGCTTGCCGTTTGTTGCTTCTAGAAAACTTTTTGTAAACACTAATACAGGGTGAAATCGAAATCGTTGGCAATATTTTAAAATATGACTCAACACATTATTCAGAATATTTTGGGAAAACAAATAAAAAAATCTATTGATAAAAAAATATTGCTCGGGTAAGCAAATGAGAAAACCATTTAACTGTTATACCTTACCTGGGTAATAAATTTTTATCAATTGATTTGTTGATTAATATTCCCTAAATATTCTGAATCATGTGTAGAATCACCGTTTAAAATATTGCCCACGATTTCGATTTCACACAGTAGTACCTCGCGCAGTTTTCCATTGCCTATCAGATTTTTATCTGCTATCAGAAGCGTCAAATAATTATAAGGTATCCAACAGGCCCCGCTTCCCGGCCGAGCGTTTTCGCCGTCTGGATTGGTCGAGAGCGCATAAACACCGCCCACTTTTTTTGCGAAAATATTGAAAATCATTATTGTGACGTGAAAAACTATTGCATCACCAAATTCGAACTAATTTTTTTTAGGTATTATCTTTCTCTATCTTTTGGTGAAAAAAATTTTTAGAAATACCGAGCCGTTTGGAAGAAGATACACTTTTTAAACCGACTTCAAAAAAGGAGGAGGTTTCTCAATTCGACCGTATATATATATATATATATATATATTTTTATCTGTGTTCGCGGATAACTTCGTCGTTTATGAACCGATTTTGATGATTCTTTTTTTGTTGGAAAGGAGACATTCCAGCGGTGGTACCATGATAAGGAAACCAGGATCTGATGATGGCATCCCAGAGAAATCGAGGGGAACCTTCGAAAATCGTAGGGGCGACTAGTGCATTTGTAATTTTTTTCATTAAGTATTTTAAACCATTACTATTTTATGAAGGTCTGGAGTCGATCTGATGATGGAGCCGAAAGACAGTCGAGGGAACTCCTCAACGATTAACAACAATTACCTGGTGTTTGGGCTTGATTAATTTGTATTGATGAGAACTTTACACCTAGATGGGTTGTGACTGTAATTAGGGGTCTGATGATGAAGACGAAGGACAGTTAAGGGAACTCCTCAACGTTTTACAGTAGCTACCTTGTGTTTGGGCTTGATTAATTTGTATTGATGAGAACTTTACACCTAGATGGGTTGTGATTGTCATTAGGGGTCTGATGATGGAGCCAAAAGACAGTCGAGAGAACTCCTCAACGATTTACAGAAATTACCTGGTGTTTGGGCTTGATTAATTTGTATTGATGAGAACTTTACACCTAGATGGGTTGTGACTGTCATTAGGGGTCTGATGATGAAGACGAAGGACAGTCAAGGGAACTCCTCAACGTTTTACAGTAGCTACCTTGTGTTCGGGCTTGATTAATTTGTATTGATGAGAACTTTACACCTAGATGGGTTGTGACTGTCATTAGGGGACTGATGATGAAGACGAGGGACAGTCAAGGGAACTCCTCAATGTTTTACAGTAGCTACCTTGTGTTTGGACTTGATTAATTTGTATTGATGAGAACTTTACACCTAGATGGGTTGTAACTGTCATTAGGGGACTGATGATGAAGACGAGGGACAGTCAAGGGAACTCCTCAACGTTTTACAGTAGCTACCTTGTGTTTGGGCTTGATTAATTAGTATTGATGAGAACTTTACACCTAGTTGGGTTGTGACTGTCATTAGGGGTCTGATGATGGAGCCAAAAGACAATCGAGAGAACTCCTCAACGATTTACAGCAATTACCTGGTGTTTGGGCTTGATTAATTTGTATTGGAGAGAACTTTGCACCCATATGGGTTATAAGTGCCATTACAGGTCTGATGATGGAGACCATAGACAGTCGAGGGAATTCCTCAAAGATTTACAGCAGTTACCTTTTGTTGGGCTTACTTCATACGGTTCAATATGCCAAAATGTTCATTGGTATGGCGCCACTAAAAATCGTGAAATAAAATTATTTTTATAAAAAAAAACAAACCGACTTCAAAAAAACCTGGATCACTAAAAAGCCTGAAATAATATTTCTATTACCACCTCTGCCTAATCCTTCGGGAAAACCAGACGTGATGGTGTATTATCGAGTATTTGGAGTCGGTGCCAATCTTGGTATGCCAAGTCTACCTAGCTGCCAAGTCTGGTTTTCCCGAAGGGTTAGGCAGAGGTGGTAATAGAAATATTATTTCAGGCTTTTTAGTGATCCAGGTTTTTTTTAAGTCGGTTTGTTTTTTTTTTATAAAAATAATTTTTAATATCGAAAACTGCTACACTTTTGTATTTTTTTTTCACATAGTAAATGAGCATGTCGCACTTTTTTCCTGCTCAAAATTTAAAGATAAGGGTTCAATAAATAGTGTGATATATTTTTCAAAAATTTTACTCCACTCGTCTAAGAGGAGATAGCCTCCAAAAATGTCGCGTTAGCTGCTTGTACCGTCTTAAGTATATTTATTAAGGGCCTGTTTCAGAATAATCAGATAACTTTCATCCACCATATAAATATGGCGTTTTGACAGATATTCTATGGAAAAACGCCATATTTATTTAGTGTATTAAATTCGTCTGACGATTCTGAAACAAGCTGTTTTAACAGTTGTTGATTAATAAGGTGGGAGGTACACAGCGCTTTCACCATGTAACCGTGAGATTTGCAATCGCAATAGGTACGAGAAAGAGTGAGATTCAATTATTTAATTTTCTTTCCACTGGCCGCGTGCATAATGTCCCAGCCACAGAGTAAAGACTTAAGAAAGAGGTGCCCTTATTAGATATATATATGAAAAAAAACGTGGACATTGTTTTTTCATTTTCATTGTTCTATCTACCGGTAAATAGTTGAACTACTCGCTTCGTTTTATGTTGATGTTAGTACTAGGCCGACCACTCGGCCGAGTTGCTTAGGGCCAGTCCCCTTAGTAATTGGTCCATGGTCCCAGCAGTCGCACCCGAGATAAAAATTCTTTGCACCCGAGCAATCAGTTATGACGTTATGTCTACGTGGTCGGATGTCAAAACTGATTGCTCGGGTGCGCCGCTTGGCTCTTGTTGATGCACCTATTCATATTTTGTTGTACCTATCTACTACAAAGAATGTGATTTTCGCAAACACTAATCGTTTCTTACCTACTAACTCTAATCGTTTACGTTACGTTACGTTGTTACGTTTCTTCCTGAAATAAATATATACTGAAACAGTCAGTCCACATGTAAATTGCCCTTGATGAAAAACTTGACCTTGATTGTAGAATCAGAAACAAAACGGCATATCTATTCGGAGCGGCGGCGGCCCGTTGGTCGTGTTGTAACGCGAGCGCTAGGCCAAGGCCGCGTGACATAACGCGTTACGTGTCGCGCCGTTAGCTGCGCGCGCGCACCGCTACTTGTAGTTGTCGCTTATACACCGATCTTCGGTATTATGCTGTTTTTTATGTGTCTGTCTGCAATTATTTATCACGATCGAAATTATGTACATACTAGGTACCTTATTTATTTACTTAAGTATATATAATATTGTGACGTATCTATAATGCTTATCATTTAAATACATACCTATGTGTTGTATACACTTTAAAGGGCCTTTTTTATGAAAAGAACGTCTTACTATTTTTCTTATGAGTGTTAATTCTGAATATTAAGAAACATTACATTAATAACGTTAGATATAAAACGTCGATCGATCAATAGCTCAAAATATTTTCCCACGCATTAACCAACCGCCGTTCAATTCACTACCGGTATAATATAAGTGGTAATCTGATCAACTGTTAATTAATATAAGTCAAATGACGCACACGCAAACTATGTATACTATTAATAATGTCTATTACATGTAGACAATTACTTAGATCATTTTCAACCAATACTTTAATTACTTACTAAATAGCTACGTCCAGAAGTGTCACATGCCGCGCGAGGAAAATTTTCCTCGCCAAGTTTGACTTGCCTCACGTGAGGCAAATGCGCGCCCTGCCTCACCTGAGCACTCACATTTGCCTCGCCTAGTTTGGCAGTCGTGAGACAGAACGATGTCAAACGTGTCAAACTGATTGACCGGGTATACCTTTCCCTGTCTAGAGTGTCAGTTGCCTCGCCATTTGCCTCGCGCGGCATGCGACTGAGGCAAACTTCGTGCTTCGCGAGGCATGTGGGTGAGCAGCCTCGCGCGGCATGTGCATGTTGTAGACACGTCTAATCACTATAGAATATTTTTATCTATAGGATTTATTTTGAAAATGACGGACCCTCTCAGAGAAGATCGTCGTTCGTAATTGAAGTTTTCTACGATGAATGAGAGAGCCGGAAGCTAAACACCCTCTTCCCCTCCCTTGTCCCACTCCCCTTCAGGTCGGCAACGTGCGAGCGATGCCTTCGATATTGCAACTGCTACGGTAACTAGATAAGCCCGTTGGCGTGGTTGGCGTGACGGCGCCTTTCACGCTGCAGGTTGTAGGTTCGATTCCTACCCGGGACATGCATTTGTGTGCACGAACATGTCTGTATGTCCCGAGTCTGGGTGTATATGTATATTAAGTATGTATTTACAAATAAAAAAGTAGTATATGTAGTAATATCAGTTGTCTGGTTTCCATAGTACAAGCTCTGCTTAGTTTGGGATCAGGTAGCCGTGTGTAAAAAATGTCGCAGGATATTATTATTATTAACTGCTTAATTTGTTGCAGGCCTACATTTGTTTGCCAACTTAGTCACATATAAAAAATGAACGACCTACCTTGCTTTGCACGTTTAAAGGATACTACTTATTCATTAAAATATGAGCTCGTAAATCTCAGTATAAAGGGTTACTGAAATCTGAATCAGCTTTCCAGACTGTTTTTATCTTGCTGTTAAATTAGAGACTGACTCTATGATTAAATTAATTTAGTTAATGGCCCATAAGATTTATAATCATATCTTATTGCGATATTTAATTATTTAATTTAATAAAAACAGTGAGATAGAGCAGTGAGCGTATGAATGCTGTGACTCTATGTCTCTACCAACTCTACCATGTATTGTATTGTAAAATACTAGTAGCACTTCACACGGGTGTTTTCATTGAACCGCATGGTTGCCCGTGTAGCGCCGCGGGATGTCGCCCAACGGGACCGCCAATCAGAGATTACCTAGAAAATAGCGTGTATCCCACATACAGGAATAGAGAAACAAGTTTTTTTAGTACCACGGATAGTTAAAAGTCACCATAATGTATCTTCACGTTATAATGTACGAGGATCTTACACAAAATTGCTATTCGTGCAGTTATTATTGTCGTCATAATGACAATACGTATACTGAATTATTTTCCAGAAATCTACTGTACTAGGTAGGTACCTATTTAATTTTATCTATATCAAGATCTGTTGTTAACTGGGAAGCCCCGCAATTATGTTAGGTATATTCTTCTTGTTATATAAAACTGTAAATAAAATAAGCTTTGTGAAATACTCTAAACTTTAGAAAAAAAAGAAAAAAGTGTGTATAAGGCGAGTGTGCAAGACCAAATCAGGGACGTCTTGAAAAAAGGCCAGGTCAAGAGTACCCTAAACCGAAGAGCATGTATGAAGGGAATAATGAAAGTGGACGAAGCGAAACAAGTGTGTAAGGATCGTAGCAAGTGGAAAGAAGTGGTCTCTGCCTACCCCTCCGGGAAACAGGCGTGATTATATGTATGTGTATGTTTAAACTTTAGTTCAAAAGATTTTTTTAATGTTACCACTTTAAAAAAATCCTTAAGCTAGGTTCACATTGTTGTGTCGGGGTGTGTCGAGTGCGCTAGAACGCAATCGGTTACGTTCATTTTACCATTTATTTATGCGCGTCCCGACACACCATACACTAATGTAAATAAATAAAATAAAAAAATATAACGTCACGACTTTTATCCCCATTCGGGGGTAGTCAGAGGCTTGAATGGCCATACACCACCACATTGTGGAGGTATTAAGTCAACTCAAAGCCCACGTTTCACCAGATACTCAGAACCCAACGTGACAGGTGAACCTTGTCGCCGTGTATACAGGATCTGACTATTACCTAATCCCGAGGGATAGGTAAGTTTCCTCACGATGTTTCCCTCACCGTACTACTACTGTGAATAATACATTGTGTGCTAATGTGAATCTGGTAAATGAACGTAACCTATTATGTTCTGAGGCGCCACAATACGCTCCGACACAGCAATGTATGGGCAGCTTTATAATGATTATTTACACCTATGCCACGAATTTTCGTGCTAGTATAACTACATTAAATAAAATATAACTACCCAGACCCTAGTACCTAGTACCTTTAAACCGTATCATTCTCAAGAGGAAGTGAGCATTTTAATAAGTCGATTGAACAGTGACCTTGTAACCATGGCTTTTGTTATACAATCGCTTGTACCGCATGCGTATGAGTAATGGTAGTTATCACGGCTTACTTGCCGGTGAAGGGTTCTCCAAACTTCCATTGTAATCACGTAACCTCGGTACAATATTGAAATCAGACAAAAAATATATATTAACTAACGAACGTATAGTCCGCGACAGGTCGAGATGACATTCGGGTTATGAGCTTTTTGCAGAATAAAATCCGAATCAAAATTAACAGGACCCGATAAACAATTAAAATCGCCCACAAAATTATTAAATTAAATGATTCTGTTGCGTTGCGGGTCCAGGGGGGTTACTCCGAAATACGTCGCTGACGGATCGTCCGAAGTACGGATTCGATTTACGATCAAAACAATGTCAAATCGTAGGAAAAACGAAAGAAGAAATGTCAAATCACGACAATCCGTCAGCCGAAACGTTAGGTTCGTATTTCGGAGTAGGCCAGCTGGTAATTTTGATTCGGATTTTATTCTGCAAAAAGCTCATAACCCGAATGTCATCTCGACCTGTCGCGAACTATAGTCCCATTTTGCAGATACTTACAAAAATAGCACCATTACGCCGGTATTGATTCCTCAAAAGGATACTCTGAAGTACAGTGCACGCACACACACTTTGTCTTTAGTGGTTTATAGGGGCGAGTCCATTGGTGGTAGTGCGAAGCTGTAGCCAATTGACTGCAGCTCATATACGGGCCGCCTCGACCGGGGTAGTACCACCCTCTCACAGAAAATCGGCGTAAAGTAGCTATTACACTTGCGTATAGTACGATGAATGAGAGAGCCGGAAGGTTCACTCCCCCCACTTTCCCCTCCCTCTGTCCCACTCCAACGGCAACTCAGGTCGGCAACGTGCGACCAGTGCCTTTGATATTGCAAGAATCTATAGGCTACGGTAGCTGCTTAACATCAGGCGGGTCGTTCGCTTGTTTGCCACTTTAGTCATATAAAAAAGTAACTTAAGTCAACTACTTATTAATTCCGTAATTTCCTCTGAAATTGAGTTCAATGAATGTAAACTTAATTAATAATTACCGTGTCTTTCATCCGGAGTACCCTGTTTCTATTAATAGCACCTGTTCTAAAGATTCATGCTAGTCTGCCGGTCTGGTCAGACCAGTACCAGTGCCTCTCGCGCTATTCCTACACCATTCAGTTTGAAATTTCATTTGATTAACATCTAAATGTATGTTCTAGTCACTAGTATATACTCATTCTCAATTTGCACAGGAATATGAGTAGTGTTTGCACTTTGATGCGCTTACTTTTACATATGGCAGTGATCTCTAAACGATATAATTAATTAAATTATATTTACAAGAAATAAAACGGCATATTAACTTCTGACCCCTAGTCAACTTTGTCACTGGCCGAGGCATGCATATTCAGTCCTATCATATCCTACTAATATCATAAATGCGAAAGTAATTGTGTGTGTGTGAATTTTTGTTACCACGTATCCCCAAAACTACTAAACCGATTTTAATTAAATTTTAAACGTGGATAGTGTAGGCTTTGGAATAAGGTAGGCGATAACTTACATACCAATTTCCACGCGGGTGAAGCCGCGACGCACAGCTAGTATTATTATATTTATGAATAGACATAACATTGTGTTTTTAGTCTAAAATGAAACAGCATGACTGACGAAACTACGATTAAGTTGCATTTACGGTTATTGCAGTAGTTGGCACTACTATAGCAGTATGCGGCAGTGAGTTATCTTGCAGATAAAGATGCGAATCGGCAGCAAGATAGCAGTCGTTAGTTCATTACTGCCCCGCTTTATTAGCTTGCTAGTTGCTAACTGAACAGTGCGTGCTGACCGTTGTACTAGACTCGGGTTTATGAGAAAATGTTTACATTGATATAACTTGTAAGGGTGGTTATACATGTTCGGTTCGCACAAAGATATAAGATACTAGCTTTTGCCCGCGACTTCGTCCACGCATAATTTGTCCCACGGGAACATACTATCGGGATAAATAGATATCCTATGTGTTAATCCAGGTTATAAACTATCTGTGTTCCAAGTTTCATCCAAATCTGTTCAGTAGTTTTTGCGTGAAACAGTAACAAACATCCCTCCATCCATCCATCCATCCAAACTTTCACATTTATTAATCCTACTAATATTATAATAAATGTGAAATGGGATAGGCACAAAGGTATCTGTATTGTTGAGATTCCTCTGATCCAGTAGGTACAAAGTCAGAGGCTTTCGGAGGTTCTGCAGAGTTCATTGCTCCAGCTAAAAGTACGAGCGCTGCAGTATTATTCTCGTCGTCTTTATAAATCAACTTTATTAGAAGAGTACCTATGAACTAACTGTTAGGAAGTTAGTTAGTGGTTAGTTTAACTTTTCAAGTCCATATTTAATAGGTACACTAACGTGCATTTATGGTCAGTAGCGCCATCTAGCGGGATGATACCGAAGTTCAGCTCGTACAAACAAATTGAGTAGGAGGATTGCATGATATAATCACGGCTTCTTATTTTCTACCGGATATACAAAAGCTACATTGAATAACACATTACTACAGGTACCAATTCTGAAAACCGGCCCAGGGCGTGTCGGACACGCACATAAAGGTTTCCGTACCACCGTAGAATAAAAACGTCAATAATATCAAGTTTCTTGTATGGGGACCCCTTTATCTTTAAATTTTATTATATTTTTGTATTTGTTGTTTTTTGTATTCTGTAAAAGTTTCAACTCTCTACCTATTACGGCTCGTGAGATACAGCACGCTGACAGACAGACAGATAGACAGACGGACAGACGGACAGCGTAGGCTTAGTAATAGGGTTCCGTTGGCACCCTTTGGGTACGGAACCCTAAAAAGCAATTAATTTTGCATGATTTTCTATATATATTATAGCGTCTCTAAAACTGGTTACCTACTTAGTACATAGGGAATACAACTGCGTATCAATAAAGACTATTATGTCACTAATATCTTCAGTGTTCATCATGAAAAATATATAATCCTACATTAATATAAAACACGACAAGAATCGTCCCAAATGAACTCAACATGTAAATACCAAAAAATATTCAAATTGATAAAACATCCACGCCTCCTGTCCTAAAAAAAACATTGTCCTTGCCGGCTCGGTCACGAAGGCGACTCAGTTTGATATTTGGCGATAAGTACAGTTACTTATTGATTCGGCATTGTCTCGTCCCGGCATTCGAAGCACCAGCGAGGCGCGTGCCTCGAATTTCGTTGCAACAGTCGTGAGAACCGTCAGTGAGGTAATGCGTGTAATGGTAATGAGTATCTGGCGATCTTTGTGAGTCTAACGTATGCCACGGAGTGGTAAAAGCCCATTTTGCCGGTCGTAAATTAAGGTTGCGATGTTTGTGCTGCAAATTCTTAGTTTTAATTAAGTTCGTCTCTTGCATTTCAATAAACCTTTGATGTTTCATTACTTTAGCCGAGTTTAGGTCATATCGTTTGATAGTCTCCTACTACTATCAGAATTATATTTTGTTAAATTCAGTTTCCATTAATAATAAAATAAGAATCATTTAGCCATCCGTTCATAGATGCACGTATTTAGGTATTAAAATTGCATTCATGCTAAAATTAGCATCAGTCCGCGATATTCAAGGCCCTGTTCTAAAAACCTAGGCTGGAGAATACATGAATTTAACCATTTCTAGTCAAGGTTGAGTGATTCACATGCATGGCCACGAGTTGGCACGCACACCTCAACGTGACTGCTGCAACTGGCGCGGGCGCACCATCCTCAGCCACAACACCGGGGGCCGCGTGACTCTAACCTCCAAGAGATTGACCCATTTTCATTGATCAGTGTGATAATTGCATCGATTAACTTAAAAACAACTAAAGGAGAAAAGAATTGAGCACCAATCCACCAATCCACCAATCCCTCGGGATTAGGTGATAGTCAGATCCTGTATACACGGCGACAAGGTTCACCACCTGTCACGTTGGGTTCTGACTATCTGGTGAAACGTGGGCTTTGACTTGGCTTAATACCTCCACAATGTGGTGGTGTATGCCCACTCAAGTCTCTGACTACCCCCGAATGGGGATAAAAGTCGTGACGTTATATTTATTATTTTATAATTGAGCACTATTCTGGTATCTTTGGGATCCATTTTAATTGGATAAATTTATATTTTAAGTACTAAGTACCTACAGTTTAGGTACAAGGAAGAATTCAAGAAGATAATATCAGAGACCAGTGGTTAAATGCTAGCAGACTCGGGGCCTAGATTTACCCGTAAGTATGGCTGGACAGCTGTCTAATTTGCCCGGCAGGCATCCGCCGGTTACCCAGGCCTGGCGGATTAATCGGACAGACACTGGCAGGTATATAGTATATAACTGGCGGATAACAGGCTAGCATCCAAATCTGATATTTTTTATAGTAGTTCATGCGACATCTCGGTGCCCATCGTTGTTGAAACGCATCCTGACCCCGATGACCGCCTCGCCTGGATAGATCACAACACTGGTTAAAGAAGTTAGACGCTTTTTGAAAGCAATTTTAATCCTCTTAGCAACTGAACATGGCGTGAAATTATGTACATACTGAAAGACAGTTGGAAGGTATTCGGTTAACATTGAAAACTTACAATATCAACTTCGCAGACACATCAGTCTTTGTGCGGCATTTGAAGTCATTGTGAGTAAACAAATTCTATGTGCATACGACTGATTGCTGATAATGCGACATTTAGAAATATGTTTAAAACATCAGCAACCTTTGTGATTCAATTGTATTAACATTAAACATTTATTTAGGACGACTTAAAACACCAGACCGTACTGTTACTATGTTAAAATGAAATTACGCTGCCGATAATATCTACATGCTTAGATTTGAGCACATTGAGCACTATTTTCTCCAAAAATATGGTTGACAACATTGAGTATCGTGACCTAGTAAGCTAGTAGATAGAAGTGGCATAGCAAGCTTATTATTTAAGAATAGCTACGTCCAGAAGTGTCACATGCCGCGCGAGGAAAATTTTCCTCGCGGTGTTTGACTTGCCTCACGTGAGGCAAATGCGCGCCCTGCCTCACCTGAGCACTCACATTTGCGTCGCCTAGTTTGGCAGTCGTGAGACAGAACGATGTCAAACGTGTCAAACTGATTGATCGGGTATACCTTTCCCTGTCTAGAGTGTCAGTTGCCTCGCCATTTGCCTCGCGCGGCATGCGACTGAGGCAAACGTCGTGCTTCGCGAGGCATGTGGGTGAGCAGCCTCGCGCGGCATGTGCATGTTATAGACACGTCTAATTCACTCAAAACGGAGAAAATATTTTCCATGAATCCACCCCTGGAACGTGATGTAAAGGATGTGGCAATAAGAAGGCTTTACCTCTGTCTTAACATATTTCCTCTAAGTGCCTTCCTCTTTTGCGTTTCAAGTGTATTGTTAGCCCTAGGTAAGGTCACATGTACCTAGGTATATTCCGTTTGAATTTGTCCCTGTAAAGTTTGTGATTCGTTTTTGTTAATTGTACTGTAATTTCCATGACGATACTGAGAAACAGATACAAAAACATTAACAGTGTAAAATACCACAATTCTGCATGCAATGGTTCTTGCACATAATTCATTTTTAAACGGAAGGCCTTTTCGGTTTCAACTTTTGTTTCCCCTGTTCTGAACAATAAGACTATTGGCGGCAACAATACATTCCTATTGCTTTAACTTTCTATTTCACTACACCATATAATTTATTGCCTCCAAACTGTT
This sequence comes from Drymonia ruficornis, assembly GCA_947859195.1. Taxonomy (NCBI): domain Eukaryota; kingdom Metazoa; phylum Arthropoda; class Insecta; order Lepidoptera; family Notodontidae; genus Drymonia; species Drymonia ruficornis. Next base: position 8,891,448 of record OX401910.1, on the reverse strand, counting down.
ACAAATATGGGTAAAAGTGGTGCGTTTTATTTACTCAATTTATGCAGTTAACAGAACTCGGGTAGTGTATTGTTGCTTTGTTAACAGATTACGGACCGAACCGTTTAGTTTGCATCTTAACAATTATTATTAACGCAGGGATGAAAGTGTTTAAAATTACTCATAGATTTTTAAAAGTTTCACGCACGTGCTTTCTAGATACTGCCCTACTAACAAAATCATTCCAAAAATGTGGCAACCTTAATGTATGGAATTAACCTACGAAATTATACAGGGTGAATTTGAAATCATGGGCATCCTTTTAAACCGTGATTCTACACATGATTCAGAATACTTAGGGAATATTAATCAACAAATCAATTGATAAAAAATATTGCCCAGGTAAGGACTATATTAACTGTTTGGTTCATAGAATTATAATTATGTGATGTTAGTTTATAATGTTAGTTTCGAGCTATTATTGCAGTTTCGTAATTTCAGTTCTTAATATATTAATTTGGTTGATGTATATTTTTTTTCTTGTCATTTATATAAAAATGGTATTCAATTCGACGTTCATTAGCTTCGTTCGTAAGCTCGTAATATTAGATTATTTTCTGGATAATTTATAAGCATCTTATTGGTCTTCTATAAACAGTTGTAAACTAACCCCCAAATTTATAGTAAGTTATGGACTTACACTGGCATTAAGGTACAAATCATTGTCATAGTAAACCGACTGGAAATCCTCAATTTTGGCGGTAAAACTTCTCAAAGCTATCAAAATAATATGAAAAGATAATATAAGTCATTCTAACATATAAATAAGCTACACCCACAAAAGGAATGTTGCTAAACCAAAAAAACCCATGCAAACATTTTGAAGATCATATCATTACATAGATTCAAGTTTTGAGGGGCCCAGTAGGCATCATCACAGAATTGTAAGGGCTTATCTCGAAGATGGTCGTGCATACGTCTCTTTCACTCTAATGCTATTTTCTTTAGGTAAAAAAAGATAGCCACCAGTGCCGGCACTCACGTAAGTTGGCCAAAGTGAAATGACCGCGGTTGACCATTTTGGCAGTTGCGTCATCCAGCGAGGCTTGAATTCAAAGTTTTTTTATTACAATAGGTACATGACACGAATAGAGATAGATATTTATAAGATGAAAGGCGTATCAGATTATAATAAATCCAACATTAAGTTTTTTGAATGAGTAGTGCAAATTACATTTAGGGACTTATCCACTTATATCGGCACTTTAACTCATAGTTTAAACTTTTCTTTTAAACTAAGAATGACATTTTAAATTATATATTTAGCTAGTTTACGTATTAGAAATACATAAGTTTTATTTTAGTTCTAAAACAATGGAAATTACAATAACAATAATAATGTAGGTAGTTCAATATTTCAGTTCATATTAGTCACAATAGAATTCTTTATGTGAAAAACCGTGTTTTAACCACGAACGCGTTCAAGTTCAACAACAGCCGCGCTCTAGACGCGGTTAAGGAAGGATGAAGCCGACCTACTTGTGGTTCCCTGACCTCCGCTGTAGCCTAGCACGGCGTTCTTTCTCTCTCTAGCATGAAGGGTACCAGTTATCGCCATCTTGTTCACTCCCGGAATATTTTCGCAAACGCAATTGGAAAATGGCGCACCACAGAAGCGCGACGGGCTGACGAGCTGCGTGACAATGAGGCTTTATGGGTTAAAGCTATGACTGACTGCTTTACATGCAAATTCTAATCACGTAAATTTAGTTTATCTTGATAATAACGACTCGTCTGGAGACACGATACCGTCATAAATAATTTAAATTTGAGAATAATGTTTCTCACTTCATTGGAACCGAAAATTCCAAGATTTTTCTAGATTTAGATTGGCATACCCCTTCATTTGCTATGTCAAGGTTTGGGAAGTTGATGCTGAGGGTTGGCTGAGGGAAAATTAGATCGGTGGTTGCTTCAGGTCATTTCCAGTTGTTTTACATTCAGTCAGTTTTTTCGAGTAGCGGCACCTTGAAGGTTTTTGGTATTCATTGCCATCGTGACATCAGATAAAATCAATGGTTAACGTAACTACTCCCTGACGCACGGAGGAGGTCATGGTCCTATTGCATAAAAGTACAATTCCCCGACTGACAAACATTAGCCAACAATTCGCACAGAATTTGAGTGTCAATTTAGATAAGTAGAGATTTAGAAAGAGCTCCATCAGAAATTGCTTTATACGAAAGTAGCCGAGATCATTTCAAAAAGTCTTCAAAGGTGAATGACACGTAAAAAAATTAAGATCTTCGGCTCCGCGAAGCTGCCTACTGACTGAATTACTTAGTTAATCTTACATCCGGTCACTATGTGAATAAAACATATAAATTACTGTGATAATGTTTAATTTAAATTTCAGAAACTTGACATTAAATTATTCGGTGCAGATTTCTGCGGTTATGGTCATAGGAACATTTGAAATAATATCTATGTAAAATAATTTTTTATCGATAGTTATGTAATTTCCCATCTTTGAGTGCTTTCTAGGACAAATTACAATTGATTCAGTTTCCTATGTACTACTGATTTGATTATGACTAGTGGTAAAACTAGGAAGTAGGGCTAGGACCAGTTGTAAGTTTTTTCATGGAACATGCACCATTATTCCATTTATAGCCAAGATATTAGGAAAAGCACGAAGAACGAGCGAGTTTACCGTACTTTATTGTCATCTAGACTGCAAGCTTCTTATTTAATTCTATTGAGTTGTTACCATGGTTGCTACTGATAACAGGACTACTACCTATTAACTTACCCAAAGCAGAAACTAATAAAATACTATGATTAAAAGTGACGACACACTTATTTCTTGATTATCAAGGGATAAAATTAACAATGAACGAATATTTTTAATACTTATAAATTTTTTATAACTGCCATATTATAATCTGACATCCTTATGATGTAGGATTACAGGATATGAGTAATCGACCTTCCGTGTTATAACAACGTCGGCCGTAAACGGGACAAAGACTCAAAAAAACATAAGTTTGCCATATAAAGAAGGACACGAGCGTTCTGAATTTCATTTTCTAAAACCCGATTACAGCGAGGTGACGCAAGGCGGTGGTCTGGCGCGACACAACACTCGAAAACGAAAGGTGTTCCAAACTGAAATCGAAGGGAGTGATCCCGTTATCCTGCCGGACCGCGGAGATGGAAAGCCCCCATTAAACCGTTCGCGTCATGCGATGCGATCATGCAACAATGAGTCATGGGATGGTCTTGCTCCTCGCGCACTAGCCACTCCTCAGCTGCTTTAACCGTACTCCCTTGCGTCACTTTCAAGGACGTATCGACTTAACCCGCTTAACACACCGCAGGCTATGTAGGATTTGTTTGGCAATTTTTGAGATGATAAATTGACTTGCCTCCTACCTATTATAATACCTCCTCCTTGCCTCCTCCTCCTCCTACCTATTGTAATATTTTCTTGTTTATGTAATGTAATTTATGTGTATGTATAAGTGGTAATTTATGTAAGTACACCCCCGTATTATTTTTTTCTTTAGATCCTCTCCATCCAAAGGTTGCCTGGTAGAGATCACTATTAGTGATAAGGCCGCCCATTTTCCACTTTCTGTGTAAATTGTGTCATTATTTATAAATGTTTAATTTTCTAGTGGTGGATTAATAAAGAGTTATCTATCTATCTATCTATCTATTATATATCGGGTCCAACATATGATTTGGGTTACATCAGGCCGCTCCAGCGATAGTTAAGAAGCCTATGGGTTTAGCTAGATTGTAGAGTGGAGTACGCTCTGAGTGCTGAATCAAATCCAATCCACGAATGAACGTATCAAACTAGCTGTCTATGGTAACTCCTGGGATTACCACAGGGAGTGATATACAAAATTATTCGCATTAGGTTTTTCATCTATACTTTATACATGCAATGCCGACATTGTGCCAAATATTCATAGTGACCATGACTGACGTAATCTGAACTACGGAATAGAATAATATTAGATGTTCTGACACATGATAGATTAGAAAGAAAGAAAACATTTATTCGACACTCTTGCAACTTGCAACATATAGACATAGGCTCATGAATTCCTGCTGAAGATAAAACTTACAATCTGTTAGAGATGTGAATTTCGGTATCCGTTTGCAACAAACAGTATTGTCTTAGCTAGTCGTAGATTCTCAAAGACCGCACTTTCCGCCAGGTAAATGCTAGGAACTATACTAGTATCTATTCTGTGAAAGCTTCCTAATACTCATTTACCCACATGATTTTTTTTTAATTTTACTTTTGGACCTTTCATTTTAGCGTGTAATAATTTTCAGGGGAAAACAAAATGATGATACTGTTCTTGTTATACTATGGTGCAAATCACGCGTCAACTGCTGTCACCACAACTGTTCTGTGGCTGTAACTGTACTCGCTTGCGTCATTTTCAAGGACGCTTTGACTTAACCCACATAACGTGTGGGCCGCTTTAGGTAAGTGGATTTGTAGGAAGTTATTTATATTTTTTGTTTTGCTAATCTACGCCGTTTGCGTCTAACGGTAAAACTGCGATCATTAAATTGTTTTTCGTTCTTTGTGAGTGGGTCGTATGTCAAAGAAGATAATTTAGCAGTTGAATAATAGGTACTTACTTACTTACAAAAGATTTTTGAATGTTTTTGTAAAAAGTTTTTAGATGTTTTTTTTTGGTAAGTAATAGACATAAACGGGCGCGAGCGATTAACGACATTCAGTTTGGAGACGGAGTGGGATCATAGTGTGGCCCATTTAACGATCCCTATTGTGAAAGTTTGAATGAGGCATGTACCTATAGAATTAGGCATATAGTACAGTAATAAATAGGGGATTAAGTTAGGAAGGTACCTACCTTAACGCAGGTAAGCAACATTCCCATTTGATAAAAACGCAAATAAAGTTAGAAACGATCTATGCATCATCGATCTTGTTATATTAAATCTAAATCTCAAATTAATTTAATGTAACAAACGGTTATATGCTAGAAGTTTTATTCAAATTTATGTCGATTTAAAAAAGAAAAAAAATATACGCGTAGTGTTAATTTGACTGAGCTCATAAAATGAATACCTATGTTAAAGTTTAGTGTGAGAGTTAAGATTTATTTTGCTCATAACGACTTAATCCGGTTATCGTTATAATAAACTAAGTAATCTATCAAAACTTATATAATAATAATAATAACGGGGATGCGTCCGTATCTTATAAAACAGATATTTTTGTAAACATTCGTAAACATTCATTTTAGTTTTTTGCGCTGCTGCTAATTCAAAGGTGTGATCTTTTGATATAGACACTACGACATACAGTCATGGTAATTTTTGTTATCTATTCTAACGGGATCTGACAGTTACATCAGACTTTTGAATTTTTCATATACCTAAAGTACCTACATAACGTAACATAACTATGTAATACATTAATATTGAATCAATGAAAAAAATATGTGAATTGGCATAAAAGAATGCTGATTTTAGCTGGATAACAACATTTAAGTGCCTAATTAGGTACACTGATATCTAAATAAGAATGTATTTAAAACATAAGAAGGATAAGGTTTCAGATTTAAAAAAATGTGTTTTAACATTAGGTAATTAGATAGTAGATGGGGAGCCGTAGAAGGATTTTCTGGATTTACTCGAGCGCGTCAGATTAAGATAAGGGAGATAGCTTACATATTGATAAGAACCTCCAACCAGTATGAGCCCTTAATATTGGTGGGTACGCTCAGGGGAACCAAAAATAAAATAGACCATCTTAAAATACTCAAACTCGTCAGATTAAGATAAGGGGGATTCATTACTAGCTAAGAAGTGTCAAAAGTGTCAATTTTGCTAATTTGATCGTCAGTCTAAGAAATGGGAGCATCTGGAAGTTTCACTTTTTCACCCCCTCACATTTTTTTTTATAGGACTGCTGTGGCAAAAAAGCGTACAGCCCGCCTGATTTTAAACAGTTACCGTAGCCTATAGATGCTTACAAACACTGGCGCGCTCGAGTATTTTTTTTTTTTTTCAATTTATCATTTTGGAGCATGAAAGTATCAATATCTGACACGTTTGAGTATTTCCATGTCAATTCTTTTTATAAAAAAATAATTGAAATTGTCATGTAGACGCTTGCCCCACCGCTGAAAGTGGAAACATCTAGAACAATGTATTCTTCCTATCATCTCATCTACCGAATCTACTAGGTTTGGACGACGCTCGAGTAAATCCACGAAGTGCACGCTGGGTATAAGTATATTCGTGAAAACCCCGCATTTACCGTTAATACTTAGTTTTCGCGGTGGCAATCAACCGTTTCAATGAATAGTGGAAAGAAATACCATTGTTGTACTATTACCATTGTTGTCAAAAGACTTCAACAAATCAATGATCCTGTGCAAAATTACTATTTCATAAACAAACTGCCAACAAATTCCGTGATATAACTATTAGGCCAAACTTTAGATAGTTGGATTTTTTTACTGGGCCAAACTAAATCTTACATCAAAACTCGACACACACACTATTTTATTACACAAACTGAATGTGGCTAAACTAAATGCATTGTCAACCTTCTCACTTTCATATTCTGTGGGCAAGTTTACAATTTTGCTTGTGTCAAATTACAAACATATCAATACTAATATAGTCGTGAGGTTTAGACAAGTGAATTAGCCCCATTTCTGCCCACACAAACAATTACATACGCCGTCCGCAGAACATGTAACTAAAGAAATGAATAGAGGTATACCACGGAGTAGATATATAAGAGAAGACGGTCTAAGCAACCGTGGAATATGACTCAAAAAGGCCCTGACGTCATCACAGTAGGTGGCTTAAGTCAATGTGCTGTCGGCGTTCGTCCTGTGCACATCTCTTGCCAACGTTCGAATCCCAAATATAATCCTACTCGACACTAGATGACGACACTTTGTACGTCCCTTTTACCATCCATCACCATACCATAACATCCATCCATCACTTAGTGACATCTAGTGTGAAAAAGTTAAATTCCGTAGTAATATGGACATAGAACGAAGCGAGTAGTTTTGCTATTGACCGGTAGATAGAAAATACGAGAAGTGGGCGTAATCTAACACCCCTTCACCCGCGCAAATTGTCACGCGTTCTTTCATAGGGAAATCTAATAAGAACAAACTCTTCGCTCTATGTTCTCTATGAGGTATACAGACTTGTCCACGCAATTCTTTCACTGCTCCGAAGACATTGAGTGTGTCCCACTTACGTATAACGGTGCTTGACGAGTCCTGACCAAAACACACGGACGCCAATATATCCGCTAATTAACCTGTTTCACACTCGGAAATGTAGAGGGCTTCAACCTTCGTTGTTTTAAGCATAATAGGTAATTAAGACGTAACGACTATTACATTGGAACTGAAAAGGACCATTGTGTGGTTGGCGCGCTGCAGAGCATCCCTGTCTACCTGTTCGGGGAATATAGGCGTGATGGTATGAGATGTGTAACAAGCTGACTTCACTCTACCTCTACTCAATTTTGTGGGTGTCCGTATTGTCATTGTTCAAATTATTCGATGTTTTATTTATATTTTATGTGCTCCTGGTACTATTTAAATCCCGCCCCCCTAGCCAAGCAGCTTCATCTACGAGCGTTTCTACAAATCGCTACGCTTAATTGTATGGAAATTACATTACAAATCGATAAGTAGATCACATGATTTATGTTATTTCCATACATTAAGCGTAGCGATTTGTAGAAACGCTTGTAGACAAAGCCACTTGGCTACAGGGACTGGCGGAGGTTGAGTGTAATAATATATTTTAGATGTCTTTAAGGGTGGAAACCCACTGCGGTGCACGGAGAGAGAGGCTACGCACGAAATGACGTCATTGACGTCATTGTCGAACAAAATTATCATCATTGACGTGTTTCGTGCGTAGCGTGCACCCCGGTGGGTTTCCGCCCTAATAGTATTTTTACTTCAGTCCTGTGGCTAGCTATAGGTACTGATTCATACAACTGTTATTTACGTAGGTATTTACCTACATGAACAAAATTATTCTGATTCTGTATTAATTAAATTTACCAATTAAAACAATATGTTTATTATTCATTAAAATATTCGTATTTACGAACATGCGCCTGACACGTTTCTAAAAGTATGTTCATGTTCCAATGATAACAAGAAAAATAATGTAGGCGCAAAACATTGTGAACTAGTAATAATAATTTTAGCGCCATCTATGTTGATTATCCCGAACTCTTTATCAAAGAAAAATGTCTCAAAAATAATTATACCAAGCTGAAGAGCTAACTAAATGTTTATTGTATATTCTCATAGGTGGCGTTACTGGTACTAACCAGTAAACTCTATATGGATACAGGAACAAGAATCTTAAGCCGGAAACCCACCGCGGCGCACGGAGAGGCCAAGTGCGTGTCCGACTCGCACATAAAGGGTTCCGTATCACCGTAGAATAAAAACGTCAAAAATATCAAGTTTCTTGTATGGGGCCCCCTTTATTATTTAGTAGTTATTATATATTGATAAGTTTTATTTTATTTTTAGTATTTGATGTTGTAGCGGCAACAGAAATACTCATTCTGTGAAAAATGTCAACTCTCTACCTATTACGGCTCGTGAGATACAGCCCGCTGACAGACGGACAGACAAACAGTCAGACGGACAGCGTAGGCTTAGTAATAGGGTCCCGTTGGCACCCTTTGGGTACGGAATCCTAAAAAGTATTCGTATAGCGTAGGTATATAGGACCCTTAGGTAATGTCATGATCGCAGTAAAACGAATCCAGTAAGTATTTATTTACGTTACAAAGTATCTATAATTTTAATCATACTAGTTATTTTCCAGCGACGCATACTAATATACAACATTATTAGGTAGGTACATTCAAAAGGTATTCATGTAACTAGCGGTTCTCCTTGCACCAAACCAGGCCACCCTGGACTAAATAAATGGAAGGTGTTTTTGCTGTTAAAAATATACCTAACTTTGAACACGAAAAGATTTAGCACGCAGTCATAAGACACTTTGTGCCTTGGCCTTTTGCACAAAAGGTTTAGCCACAGTATACATATACAATACAGTAGTGGAACTCAGGCCTGACCTTGATATAACTACCTATAGCCGCGCCACGCCACTCGGTACGTGAACACGCGATAGGGCTACCCGCCTTCAGTGCATTAATTTCATCTACCTACTTCCTACCTATTAAAAAAGAATCAAATTACGTACTAGTAGGTAGGTATATAAAAATATTTTATAGTCTTAACTTTCGGAGTTTCCAGGTAATTTAAAAAATATTATTTCTGGGTGCGTTATAGAAGAATTCAAGCAACCAAAAACAGGACAATATAGTCTATAATAGCTCTTGTCGATATTAAGTAAGTACTTGTACTTATTTTAATCAAATATTTACAAATCGCACGCTTACTGCTTACAAAACCATCCCACCGTTCGTTCATCACCGCGGCGCATTCGTGACTACGCGCGACTGTCGGGTATTGAGTGGGTATTGAAATCGAGGCGTGAGTCATCTCACGTTCCGAACATTTATATGAAGATGGAATACTGTATTGTATATGTATACTGTGGTTTAGCTATTTATGGTGCGTTCCATTCACTGTTAATTTTGTAATTTTCGTTCTAAAATGTCGTTCCACTCGAACTAACTTGTACTGAAAGTGATCATTATTATCGTTTTTAACAGTTTTTGTGAACGAAAATTACAAAATTAACAGTGAATGGGACGCACCACAAGATAACCGTTTGGCTCACTGCATCGGGTGATAGCGGGCCAGATTCCCGCCAAAGGCAAATTTCGGGAAAGGCCCTTTCGTAATTTGGTCTGGGTCACACTGAGATCACCTGCAGTCCATTGTACAAAGACCTAAGAAACTATTTCATTGTACATACGATAGCCAAGCCATATTCAGGGTTGCCGTTTTAGCGACTTTGTCGCTAGATCTAGGGGATTTTTAACTGCTTTGACGATTTTTTTTTTTTCAGATTTAGCGAAAAAATAACTAGAGCTTTGTATCCAGTAACTTTTTAAAATAACTTAATTGTTACTTTGTCGTTATTCAACCTTTATCTATCCATGTTAGCATGGAGGGTGATAATTCGAGGATTCCCCTAAGAGTGAAGTCTATTTATCGTGTTAACAAACACCGTTCCGTCTCCCTTTTATATTAGAAGAAATGTTAGCTATTGTTGTCTCGTTTACACAGGGTGCTTATCCACCTACCAACCAACTACTTCAGTAACAGTTCGCTTCATTGTTTCACAATTTGACAACAAGTAACTCTATTTGTTAGTTTTGTTCTTGTTGTATCTGAGTAGGTACCTACTTACATAATAGATATAAATAGACCTGTAATTAGAAGCAATACATATTTTTTATATACATTATTAATTGTCTTTGATTGCATCTTTTATTGCGTCTTTTAGGTATTGCAAAAACGCAAATCAGATGCAATCTTTAGAAAAAAATTAACAACATCTAGCTAGATTTATCACATATCTGGCGACTTTTTCATGCCATACAAGTAGCTAACTACTTTTGCTTATTAGGGTTCCATACTTCAAAAGGACAGACGGAACCCTTATAGGATAACTTTGTTATCCGTTTGTCTGTCTGTATGGGGGTCCCATATTTCTGAAGCTAGAGATATGAAATTTTGTATTTTGGCTACTCTTTACAAATAAAAATATTAATTTCAGTGATTATTCCACCCCTAAGAGGGTAAAACAAGGGGGCAAGTTTGTATGTAGGCCCCTTTTTTCTGAAGCTAGAGGAATCAAAATTAGCATTTCCATGGAATTTGTTCCATGGAACTGTTCTTCTGTTCTGTTTCTCAGAAGTGCCATGGATCTCCTTAGACTAGTGAGAATGATCCCTTATGACCATGGTGATAGAGCCAGGCTGAAGCCAATTGACTGCGGCTCATATACGGGCTGGCTTTACCGGGGTAGTACCACCCTCTCACGGTAGGTCGGCGTAAAGCAGCTATTACAGCGTTTCATGCGATGAGTGAGAGAGCCGGAAGCCGCCATACCCTCCCCTTTAGGGCGGCAACGTTCGAGCTTTGGTATTGCAAGCATCTATAGGCTGCTGCTAACAATCAATAACAGTATTAGTTACTGCTTAACGTCAGGCAGGCCGCTTGTTTGCCACATCAGTTCCATAAAAATAAAAAAAACCAGCCTACAATGGCCACCAACCAACCATACCGGTCAGTATGACGTCAAACCGAAACACAAATCGAAATGAACAGTTTCGGTGTCCGGTTCATAGCGACGTCAAATACCTAACAAACTTATATTCGTAGAATACAAAACGAATAACGGCTATTTTTGCCTGAAGTACTAGCAAGATTTTCAGGTTGTTTTATTGTACTAACCTCTTAGTAAACATTAAATTTCCTCAATCAAACCTGTTAATGCAGACTACAGATATAACATTCGGAATTCTGTATACTTTTTAGGGTTCCGTACCCAAAGGGTGTCAACGGGACCCTATTACTAAACCTACGCTGTCCGTCTGTCAACGGGCTGTGTCTCACGAACCGTAATGGGTAGAGAGTTGACTAAATGTAGATTTCTATTGCCGCTAACACAACAAATACTGAAAATAAAATAAAAATTAAAAATAAAGGGGGTCCCCATACAAGACCATATTTATGACGTTTTTATTCTACGGTGGAACGGAACCCTTTATGTGCGAGTCCGACACGCACTTGGCTTTTATAACATTTTGGATTGTCATTAATGAATATCAATAACTATGCAAATAATAGCTACCTAGGAATCACTCCTATTTACAATTCTATCATTGTACCTTTATTGAATTATGTAGTCAACGGTACCACGAGGTCAAAGATTAACGTATTTGCTGAATGTTTCAATCGTTTATTAATACGCTACGAGTATTGTTATCATATAGGTACTTTACCTACACCGACGGCTAACACCCAGTACACCAATGTACTGACGACGACGAAGTGGAAGTGGTTTCTTTATGTCCATGGGTGAGCGCAGGCCACTCGGCTAATAGCACCGAGTGATTCCCGCCGGGGCGAATTTCGGAAATGGCGTATTCATACTTTGGCGTGGTCTGAGTATCACTGGAATCGCTTCCAGTAGCCCGATTCACGTAACCAAAACCGTAACCATATCGTAGCAATATAGTCGTTGATAGCCTTTTCTTAATACGAAAAGGCTATCAACGACTAGGTATACTGACTATACCTACTGAGATATCGTTAAAATTTTGGTTACGTGAATCGGGCCCACAGAGTAAAGACTAAAGCAAGAGGTGCCCTTATTAGATATTTGTATGAATCAAAACGTGGTCATTGTTTTTTCATTTTCATTTTACTATTTAGCGGTAAATAGTTGAACTACTCGCTTCGTTTTATGTCGATGTTAGTACTAGGCCGGCCACTCGGCCGACTTGCTTAGGGCCAGTCCCCTTAGTAACTGGTCCATGATCGGGCCACTGGCCATTGATTGTTAGGTCGGTACAACACAAGTGTCACTTAGTTTAGGGCCATACAATTAGTGTGTTAGTCTGGCGATTTTAACGTTTTTTTCCAATCAAGTTAGGTACATCCTACAATCACGCAATCATTTCCTTTTGTCTTATGATGTCGGCTTTAGCCGGCCGACTGCTACCTTGTTTGAGAAAGAAATTCATTCATCCATCCATAATTGATATCAATTCATCCATCCGGCTCATCGTACGAAACGCGGCTGTAATAGCTGATTTTCGCCGATCTTCAGTGAGAGGGTGGTACTACCCCGGTCGAGCCAGCTCGTATATGAGCTGCAGTCAATTGGCTACAGCTTGACTCTACTACCAAAAAAATACAAGCGGAGAAGTTATGTTGTTCAACAAAAATCTGATGTTCCCATCTTTGATTCAAAAGATTGGAATTCACGATGTGTTTGTGTTTCAAGAGTGTTCTACTAAAATAAAAATGCTATTACTTCATGATTAGGTACCTATAATTACTAAATCGGTATTCGCACTGTCGTGGATAGGTAAGTACAAGTCCATAAGTCAAGTGTGACTTTTACTAAAATTACACTTTTAAATGCGTACATACATAATGATTTTAAGTAGTCACTAATCGCACCTTTTGTGCCTCAATATTCAATTCGATTTCACAAATCTGATAGCAAGGGGTCGTAGATTTTCTGGAAGCAACGAATATCATCTTCGCTTTACACGCCGGCTTCTCGTTCACGTCGTCGTACATGAAGCCTAAATTGAACGAGAGGCCGGGCGGAATCCTTTTACACCTCGACAGAGATAGATTAATGAACTTGATTTGTTCCAAATCAGGGATCAGTTTGAATAGTTTGATGAACACCGGCTCCAGAGTTATATTGCAGAACTTGATGTGTTCCGTCGTCACCCCGCTGCGTTTATATTCTATTCTAAATATACTAGGGTATGACACAAGCCGAGTCTCACAGATGTACGACGCGGTTTTGCGAAGCGGACTCGAGAAATATTTGGAAATTTCAATGAATCTTTCTGCTTCGGACTTGAAGTCCTCGTCACTGGTTCTGTACTGCGGTGGAGCCTCCGCGATGATCTCTTCTTTTGTTTCCTCTTTGACCGGCTTCAAATTGATGCTCGGCGTATCTGGTATAGGTATGACTGGCATTATATCCCGTATAGCGGGCACGGGCCGAGACTTCTTGGGAGCAGTTTTGTTTGCATTGCCCCGTTTTTGATTCATTGTATTATTGAATATTTGTCACTTTAATTTCACAATGTTCCACGTCAAATTTTAGTTGAATGGCAAAATGAAATTTATTTTTAAAAGCTGATTGATGCCAGATATTTTTTTTTGTGAAAAAAGGAATCAAGTTTAATCAGAGTTTTCAAGGAATAGGTATCATCTATGGTACCAACATCACATTGTCAGTAATACTTGTTGTCCTTGATAATATAAGTACATTATATAACTGGTTTGCCTAGTTTGGACGTTTACTTGAGGAAACATCCATTTAAAGGTACTTATAAACAGACGTCATTGATTGAGACCTTGCTAAGTATAAACAATAATTGAATACAAACGATTAAAAAATTACACATTACATTTTTACTATCATGCCTGTATTAATGCACTAGACACAGAGAGAGAGTTGTAAAGGTGTTGCACCTATGTATAATCACATTTTACCAAAGGTATTGGGTATAATATGTAAAAATGCTTACCCTACCCTCGATTGAATTGACGAAACACACCCACAAACTTAGGTAGCATTTTTTTGTTAGTGTCTGCCTACATCGGTTTGTCGTTGTCTCCATTTTTGAAAGCTCAAAACAGACAAATTGCTGTTACTTACTACAAGTACATAATAGTTACAAGTATAATATTTGACTAGTGTAAACGAGGGATAAGGTGTAACCAAGTAAGGTGGACCATACAGGGTCATCCGAGTCCGTCCATACAGGGCCGACCGAGACCGAGTCTGCTAGTATTTAATGAACTATTGGAAAATCACTGGTCTCTAATATTATCTTAGTAAATTCTTCGATGTAATTCGTAAATTCTTGGCGGGCTGCATGTTGTAGGCCAGAGGACTACAGCAGCAGTAGTTTCGCAATGTGTAAGTTAGCAGACTAGCGGCCCAGTTGGTATATTAGTCTGGCGATATATTTATTTATCTATTTATCGATATTTTTGTCGAGTCACGGTTATTATTACGCGGGAATTCCTAATTGTCTTATCGAATAAACAAATGGCTTAGCACTAGCACCAAATGCTTCGCAGGTGTAGGTATAATAATAGCAATTTAATAGGTACGTACCTAAAAACCGAAACGAGATTCTAAATTTACCTGTCCCGGAACTAATAACAGGCAATTAGTTAGACTGGAGCTAAGGCTCCATAATTTGAACTAATAATATAAGAGAATCATAACTTGATGATTGTGACAATCAAGATTAGCCCTTTTAACGTCTCACTCCTGGGCACGGCTTGAGGCTATCCACCACGCTGCGGGTTGGTGGATTTCACATTGATTCGAAAAATGGTTCGATTTTTGAAATGCAGGTTTCCTCACAATGATTGCCTTCACGACTGCGGTGTTCCCATCCAGTAGATGCAACACTTGCTGGAGTGTCCCTTGTGCCCGAACACCTGCATGAGGGAGGACTTAAACACGGCTACACCCAACGTTAATGTGGCCAAATATCTTGTAAATAAGCTCTAACGACAGTAGAACTGTTGACACGAAAAGAAGAAGAAATTATAATCTTACTGAAGTTATGATTCGCACATCGATTACGACATAGAGATTTTAATTAGAAGCGACGTTCTTAGTAGATATCTCTATGAAACAACGCGTAGTCATTTTCCCGGGATGCGTGGCATCTATCTACCGGTAAATAGCTGAACTATTCGCTTCGTTTTATGTCGATGTTAGTACTCGGCCGAGTTGCTTAGACCCAGTCCGTCAGTAATTGGTCCATGGATTTCGAAAAACCCGGAGGTGCGAGCCGGGATATGAACCCTCCAGGGTTAAAACGCACAGCACGAGTCTTGCTGCTTAATTAACATCTTTAAAACGCAAGACGCGTGCTTAGCCAATCACCTATCACTGCTTACATTTGGATAATCATGTTTTATCTGTCTGCGCAACTAGCATACGTTTAACGACTGCCTGGCAAAGTGGTTCGAGCGTAAACCGCTCGGCTCGCTGTATAGGGTGGTTGCAGGATCTATTCTCACCTGAGGCACATTTCGCAAACAGCCTTTTCGTAATTTGCCCTTATTTGGGTGTCACTGGGATTGCCCTCGGTCCATTGAATGGTAGCCATAGTACAAGCGTTCCTTATTTGGGATCATAAAGTTGGTGTGGTGATATTTATTATAATTTATTTATTATATTAGAAAATTCCATCAACTGAGTTTTGAATACGGCCTCTGATTGGTCGAGAAACTCTTTGTGAGACAATCAATAAGCGCGCTGAACCAATAATATCTAGGAAAAATATGATATGCCTAGGTAGAACAACCTAGGTTAGGGTAATTTTGTATAACCATCCAGGAATCCTCCCCAGACAGAACCGCAACTAGACCAAGGCCGCATTCACGAAACTTTGTTGGTGAAGTAAGGTAGACCCACAGAGTTCCATGGGTAGACCCGAGTACGTATGACCAGATTCATAGAAACGGCATACGTCCCACAGGTTAGATGAGATTTTCACAAAACCTTCCTTGTCGATCGTCCTTCCTTATAGGTACGACGTTCGTAAAAAAACTAGAAAGGAATGTTGCTGCTTACCTATGTACGGGGTATTTCCAAAGCGTAGAATAGGCATAGATTACCCATTGGTTTCCGAGAGGGCGTACCTACTAGTAAAATGCGGCAACAGATACTACGCCGTAGTTGGCGTACGTTCTCCAGTACATCTCCAATATATGAAACTGACGCCTCGAAGATAGGTATTAAGTTCAATGGATGGATGAATGGGGTGCTTGCTATGTAGATACTCTATGCTTCTTATATCTATACATGTTGGTGCAGCAGGTCAACATGTTGGCTACAAAAACGGCCATATTATATCAAATTATTTTCGCCTAAAGTTTCCATTCGTATCTGGAAAATAATTTAAACGAGATTTCCATGTTGTATAATTTATATATTATATAATGAGGTCGTGTAACTCTGATCAAAACATGTTGACGAAAATAGACTCAAAACCCGTTGTTCCGAAAATTTTTATTATCGATTTCGTCTAGTAGTGTGCGTATTTTAAAGATTACTCGCTACACGCCACAATAAAGTAATCTCGTTAGTCCAGTGGGTTCACGTCAAGCTTTCGGTTACGAAGGTGGGCCCTCTACAAGGCCATACTTAGATGCTATTTATTAATTTACCTGTTAAGGAGCTTATTCATGATCCATTCTGGTCATTCATTAGATTAAAAAGTGCCATCGTTCGGTGCCAAGCTTTTGTGAGAGAAGTGTGTAAGGAATAACGGGTATGTACTCTACATGGATATATAATTATATTTAATATACATACTTACCTACGTTCGTTGGTACTATATTGTCATGAATCTTTATTTTAATATCAATGTGACGGAAGATGAATTTTTTTGTTATTAACAATTTCATACTCCGAAGTCGATTCCTACAAAATTTTGTAACATTTAAAAATTAACTAGCATTATAATTTTTGACCATCTGAGGTTTAATATAATTAATATAGCAAATAAGTAAGCGGATTCAACATAACATTTTCGTAAACCCACCGTGTTTAGAATTATTATAGCCTGTGGGTAAATGATATGACGCTAACCTAACCATAAGATTTTACTGGCTAAACATTTCCACTGATTTATTTGTAGTCTATTTATGTATTATTATAGCACATATGATACTTCCTAAAACTGCAAACACTATACTTGTGCTCAGTGCATCACTACATGCAGCGAAATTCACACAACGCAATTCGACGATGCGATTATTCACGAGAAGTTGATATTGGCAATACCGACATGTTTTCAACATTAACGACTGAGTCGTACTGTGTCCATGGACTCCGTTTAGTAGGACATACTATTTTCGGTCGTATGTCTCCCTCTTTCCTGGTAATAAGAATAAATTTATTTTAAAACAGCAGTTACACGCACAAAAATTACAATCCTACTAATATTTTAAATGCGAAAGTGTGTGTGAATGTTTGTGACCACGTATCTCCATAACTACTAAACCGATTTTGATGAAATTTGAAACATAGATAGTGTAGGATCTGGAATAAGACATAGGCTAATCCAATTTTCACGCGGGTGAAGCCGCGGGGCACAGCTAGTAGTAGACATAAGAGGTATATAGCATGTAACTAAATCACAATAACATGGACGTGTTACTGTGGAACCCAAACTAAGGAAATGCTTGTATCTTGGGTAATGTCACAATGTTTTATCAGTGCCAACGAAGGGTAGGTAAATAAATAAAATAATTGCCTTGCCATGGCGCCTTTCACGCTGCAGGTCGTAGGTTCGATTCCTACCCGGGACATGCATTTGTGTGCATGAACATGTCTGTATGTCCCGAGTCTGGGTGTATATGTATATTAAGTATGTATTTACAAATAAAAAAGTAGTATATGTAGTAATATCAGTTATCTGGTTTTCATAGTACAAGCTCTATAGTTTGGGATCAGCTGTGTGTAAAAAATGTCCCAGGATATTATTATTCCATTATTATTATTAATAATTATCGCTAGACTTAAATACCAACTGCATGGTCACAAACTAAGCATCGCTTGCATTTTGGCTACCATACATTAGACTGGGGGCGACCCTAGGGACACCCAGACCAAGGCAAATTACGAAAACGCCGTTTCCGAAATTTGCCTCTGGTGGTAATCAAACCCGCAACCAGCCGATGCAGTGAGCTGAGCGGCCTACGCTCAAACCACTGCGCCGAGCGGTCGTCAAACTACACTCATTAAAAAAATCTAAGCAACAAGGGTATTATTAGTGTTTATTTAAAAATTCAATAGTTTTTGTTTTAGATGTTATGACATCAATAGAAGCGTAATTTAATGCTCATTATAATTTAGTAATTTAATAAAAGGCTTGCTAGTGAAAAATAATCTTATTATGAAAAACTAATATATTAATAAATAAAAATTAAATTAAAAAAACCATTCCTAGCAACTTTTTAATAATCTGTTGGATCTCCTTAGGTATTAGCGATGGCTCTCCATCGGCTAAAACACACAAAATAAACACTAACAATACCCTTGTTGCTTAGACTTTTTTGATGAATGTACAACTAAAACTTCAGTACCTAACTTACAACTTCAGTGGAAATGTGACATAATTAATTGAGCAAGATTGTTTACGTATGGTTTACGTTGACTGTCACGGTCAGTCACTTCCTCCGTGCTTCCCAGAGGCCGCAATGACGTCAATGTAGTGGAAATGTACCTGGACTTATTTATGGAACAATACTTTTGCAATTAAGTTCATAAAATAAAATAAATAAATCTTCCCTATTTAAGCGACCAAAAAGCGATAAAAAACACCAGCTTAAACGAAGTTAAAAATAGAATAACTGCAATGGTATGGCAGTTATTCTATTTTTAACTACCTTTAAGCTGGTGTTTTTTAGGGTTCCGTACCAAAAGGGTGCCAATGGGACCCTATTACTAAGCCTACGCTGTGCGTCTGACCGTCTGTCTGTCTGTCTGTCTATCCATATGTGAGCGGGCTGTATCTCACGGACCGTAATAGATAGAGAGTTGAAATTTTCACTGAATTTCTGTTACCGCTACAACAAGAAATACTAAAAATATAATAAAATTTAAAAATAAAGGGGGTTCCCATAAAAGAACTTGAAATTTTTGACGTTTTTATTCTACGGTAATACGGAACCCTTTATGTGCGAGTCCGACACGAACTTGGCCGATTTTTAACAGACATACTACCAATACAGACCCGTCAAATCTGTACTACTTATAATATTATAAATGCGAAAGTAACTCTGTCTGTCTGCCTGTCTGTTACGCTTTCACGTCTAAATCGCTAAACCAATTTTGATGAATTTTGGTATGGTGATAGACAGGACCTTGGAGCAGAACATAGGCTACTTTAAATCCGCGAAAAATGCCAAGTTCCAGTGGGATTTTAAAGTTAACGGGGACGTGTCGCGGGCACCAGCTAGTATTGTATAAATACAAAAAAAAAACTGTTTCTGTTCGAGAGGTCCATACGATCTATTTTAAATTATTGTACCGGAATAATCCAGCTAAGCTGTTTACGCGACTTGATAGGTATGTAGTGCGTCACAGCCAGTTAAACAAGTTGGAAAGAAATACGGGTTTTCTTGACTTTATCCAGTAAAAGTTTATTTTTATTTTTATTGGGTTAAACCCGCCACACATTCCCACCACTGTTACTCTTGTAAGCCGGGATCGACAATGGTGTCCAACGATGACGCCAAGGTTTGACCCTCGACGAGTCCCGGGCAAAAGCTAAGTTGTCTTGGAACCCGCACGAATTTAATCAGAAGAAAGGATAGGAGGATTTGGAAGAAGATTATCCACTTCCCTCCATAGCAAAGCGGGGGACAATAATAACAGTATAGGCTGGTAGCCAAAGAAATAAGACTGTTACAACTAGTGGAAGACTAGTTGTAACGCACCACGGACAGTAATTAGACTATTTGGACCTAAACTCGTGAGCTAATTATACTTGATTCCAATAACAGGTATGGCAAAAACGCTTGAACGCACGGAATTAAAAGTAAAAGTTTACTTACTTAGCGTGTAGCTGAATGCTCCGTAATTCAAGTCGCAATAACGACGGGCCCGTTGGCGTGGTTGGTAAGATTCCGCCTATCACGCTGCAGGTCGTAGGTTCGATTCCTACCCGGGCTTGCATTTGTGTGCATGAACATGTCTGTATGTCCCGAGTCTGGGTGTAATTATGTTAAGTATTAAGTATGTATTTACAAACAAAAAGTAGTATATGTAGTAATATCAGTTATCTGGTTTCCATAGTACAAGCTCTGCTTAGTTTGGGATCAGGTAGCCGTGTGTAAAAGGATGTCCCAGGATATTATTTATTTATTTTAAACTGAATCGGACCAATCAAAGTACCCTTCCAATTTATGACGATCGCATTCCCCTAACGAATAAGCCATAAAGGGGCGTTCATAAATTACGTGAGGTTATTTTGAAATTTGTCGACCCCCCCCCCTGGTGAGATTTCGTGAGATATTGCTCGACCCCCTCCCTCCCCCTCTAATCTCACGTGAGATTTTTCAAAAGCTATATTCTAGAGGCGAACCATGTTTTACTTAATTCAACCCAGTTTTCTTGCACTATTTCTAATGGTAAAAAAAAATTACGTGAGATTTGCCGAAACCCCCACTATCCCCCACGTGAGATTTGGTGAGATTTTGCTCGACCTCCTCCCCCCCTAAATGCCTCACGAAATTTATCGCCCCCCTAAGTCGCATTCTTATACAATCAAAGAGGGAGACACGTGACTGTCCAAAATAGTATGTCCTACTAAACGGAGTCCATGGACACAGTACGACTCAGTCGCTCGCGGAAAATAATGTTGAAACGTACGTTTTTTTATAGGACTGCGGTGGCAAAAAAGCGTACGGCCCGCCTGATGATAAGCAGTTACCGTAGCCTTTAGATGCTTGCAATACCAAAGGCATTGCTCGCACATTGCTGACCTGAGGGGGAGTGGAATGGAGGGAGGGGAAGGGGACTGGGCTTTCGGCTCTCTCACTCATCGTACGAAACGCAGCTGTAATAGCTGCTTTATGCCGATCTTCTGTGAGAGGGTGGTACTACCCCGGTCGAGCCAGCCCGTATATGAGCTGCAGTCAATTGGCTACAGCTTGGCTTTACCACCTTCAATGTACCCAAGTATGTGCGGTTGTGTGTTTTTATGACCACCCAAAAAGCTAGCTAAAAATAAATTATCGTTTATTGAAATAGCCACGGAACTCAATAATTTGCGTTACCCAACACGCTCTTGGCCGGTTTGTTTTAGGGCCACTGCAGACTTGCTACTTTTAGCATCGGCGACCGGCGATTTTGCGACTGTATCGATGCTGCGTCGCGTTTCTTTGAGCGCGAAAGAGCGAGGCGTAGCATCAAAATCGCCGATCGCCGATGCTAAAAGTAGCAAGTCTGCGGTGGCCCTAAAACAAACCGGCCAAGAGCGTGTTGGGTAACGTTTTATCCTACACAAATGTCTAGTACATTACATTATCCTATATTTAAAGAAAGGGCACTGGTGGCCATTTTTTTTTCCGAGTTTAATTACTATTATCGTTACTGCCTATCCTCTATATCAGTGTTTCCCAAACATTGTTCTGCCATGGCCCGGTAATTTTCATACTGCCCCTTCGTGACGCAGTCAAAAGTTTAAAAATGTTTTTACTATAACTTGTCCAACTATATTTCGGTATCGGCTATTTATTATGTATAATTATAAAACAAGGCGGGAATGCTGCGAACCGGTATATTATTTTGATGGCCTGGTACCGGGTCGCGACCCACCAAATGGGAAACGCTGCGCTATATTGTAGCAAAACATTGCTTATAGCACTTAAAAGATAATGTAGCTTCCTATTGGCGAAAGAATTTTCAGAATCAGATAGGTAAGTAGTTACCAAGATGACCCGCTACAAACCTACAAATTAATTTAAAATTATTTCACTGTTAGTAAAGACATACTAGTAAAACAAAAATCCTGGCTGGCTCACTCACTCACTCAGACTGACTCATCAACGTAGAAACTACTGAAGTTAGTGACACGATGTTAAACTCAGCTGTATATTCATCCCCTCGGGGGGTGAAATAGGGGACGTAAGGAAACACAGCTAGTCATACAATAAAACAGACACACATATAACACAGACAGACATAGAATATAATTTTACACGATCAACCTACATAATACCTAAAAAGCAGTGGTAGCCGATTGGTTAAGCACGCGTCTTGCGGGCTTAAGGTCCTGGGTTCAAACCCTAGCTCACACCTCTGGATTTTTCGAAATCTATGTGTGAATCATGATTTTAAATATGATTATCACTTGCTTGCGGTGAAGGAAAACATCGTGAGGAAACCTGCATGTCTTTAGACACGTGAAATCCACCAACCCGCACTGGGCCAGCGTGGTGGATTATGGCCTGAATCCCCCTCGCATTGAGGGGAGGCCCGTGCCCAGCAGTGGGACGTTAAAAGGGCTAAATTATTTATTTATTTATTTATAACCTACATAATTAATATTGATATGAAATCATGAAACAGTAAACCCTTATGTACCCCAAGTCAATGTTAATGGAATGAAAATTATATTTTTCTACTGTAAGTTTAAATAATTATTAAGATTTGCATTATAATATGCCTACAACTACCGAGCAGTAGTGTCGCTGTGACGTCATGCACTTGTATATAGACAGTTGCGCGGGAGTCTCATAGATAGTCTGTTGTGAGACACGCTTAGTGTCATTCGGGGTTAGAGTTGTACGTGACAACCCTGACAGTGGAAGGTGTATCTCTACTAAGGTAGGGACATAATTAATATTTTTAATTGTTTGTGTTATTAATTTAATAGCTGAAGGATCCATTTTCGCCTACCGGTGTCCCTGTGAGTAGAGAGTTATCAATTTCATTTTATTATATTTTTAATTGAATAATATGTTTGAAAATAATTGTGCTCATTTTTTTTATTTATCATAGTTTCAATTTAATAGAAATAATGTACTCTTTTATTAAATATTTACAAGTAACTGTGTAGTTTAAAAAATAAAATATTAGGATGGATGTAAATTAATAAACTTTACACACATCCTGGGTATAGAGGCGTAATGGTATAAAATTATAACGCCCTGTATTATTCCCTGGGGCTTACCATGACCTCTTATCGCGATTCAATTATAGGAACGTTTTAACGTTTCAGCGACGTTTTGTGCAATGACGTACCTTATTGTCATGACAATAAGAAACGTCATTGCACAAATGGCCGCTGAAACGTTAAAACAAAACTGCTATAAGAGGTGGTGGTAAGCCACCTGCACGTAGAATTAGATGGAGAATTGAATGCACTACCCTATTATGCTATGGTCTACCATAAAGTTAAAGTAATATTAATGTCTCTACTATCGTTCATATATATGGATGTCACTGGAATCGCCTCTGGTCCATTGTACGGTAGCCATAGTACTAGCGTTGCTTAGTTTGGGACCATACAGTTGGTGTGTAAGTCTGGCGATATTTATTAATATTATTTGCCTAAAGACATCTAAGGATAACAATGTCTATATGAGGTCGGATCATCATGAAGATATCTTCGATAGTCAAAGGCTTCTCGTAGAATGAAATACCTAATGCAACGATGTAATACTTATCTCATACCGTGCAATATCGATCTGAACATTTTTACCAAGACGGTTAATAGATAATGGATCAGAAATGCGAAATAATATATTTGATATAGTACCTATATAGGTACTTAAGTAATTTGGGATTTGCGTAACTGAGCAATTAAAACAGGACTGACGTAACTACCTTAGTCTCTGAGTTACATTTCAGGAATAAACAACTTTTGTATTGTGGCCTTAAACACATTCAAATGACACTTTTCATTTAGGTAACTGTATTGATAATGTAAAGGAGAATAATTGATGTCAATAGGTGGAACATTTTATGAAAAAAAAAATTGCTTATTATGATCGATTTTTCTCACAAGAGCAAGAAGTAAAAATGGAAAATGAGCAATATTTAAGTAATAAACAATACGACATCAACGTAAAATGTGCAGTTTTACGATTTAATATTTTTTTCGCAAGAAATATGTGCTACCTAAGCTAATAATTTGTTGGTATTAAAGCAGTCTTAAACAGATCAGTGAGTGACATTTTAAACTGCTTATAAGTAGTTGCGAATGGTTTAAACTTAAGAGTTTCAACATAACGCATAGCAAGAGCTTTAACGTTTTACTTGCATGAATAGGTAATTTGCGTTCTACACAAATGCATAAAATAGTCGTAAAATTTGGCTCCAGCGCCGTCGAACAAATCATGGCGTAGACTTGACGCTAGATTCAGGAATTGTTGAAAAGATTGCGATATTCGATGTGTATTGAGTATGCTCATGGAGGTACGTAACATGGACCTATGAAACTTCTACAGGTTAGGTTTTATCGTTAATTTAAAATATTAAGTAGTATATACAAAGTAGGTACGCATTACTTACCAAATTTTCATTTGTCAACACAAGTTTCTAAAACTACATTATAGGTGTGTATTAAGGTAAGTCAGTACCTTATTATTTTTGAAATGTACTTTAAAATGGTTAATTGTTGTATGTTTAATGTTTAGGTACTTATTTGAAATTCAAATCTTGTTTTCTATAACAATAGCACACACGAAATTATTGACGCATTTAAATTCAAATTATATGCGAATTTTATATTTCCTGTAGGTACCTAGAAGGTACCTATTAGGATACCTACATGTGGAGCAAACCTACCTACCAGGTACCTACTTGGTCAATTATTAGAACCTATGTACACAACTTGGTTCCTAAGTACTTACCTATGTAGTTAATATTTACCTAGGTTAGTTAGGCTAATAATAGGCTATGCTAATATTTACCTGAAAGGTGTTAAAAATATTTTTGCCAAATTAATAACTTACCTACATGTTTTTTCCAATTAAAAGAACGGGTTCATTTTAAATATAACTATGAGGTTCAAGGAAACGACATCTTGTGCACACAGTCAGAATATCAGACTTTATTTCTCAATAATACTGAATTTAGTTTAGTATTGAATTCAAGCCTGCTTGGTATAAATTCTAGTATATCTTGTTTGAAGATTCGTGACACGATCTACTCATTTTCCTTAAATTCAGTATAACTACCCTACCTATTTAGGTACTTATAACCAGCTATGTTCTGTGTAATTTTTTATCAAAATTACAGCTAATGTTAGGTACAACTGCAAATGTTACAAAAATAATGCAATGATGCAAAACCACTTCTGCGGAAAATTAATAATGATTTAAGTTTATACATTTGTGTATATGTATGTGTTAAGTAATTTACTCAATGTATTTATTTATTTAATTGTCTTTAGCTAGTGTGGTGGGCATTTAATATGGACATAATTATCATCGTATATTCTTACGACACTGCGACAATTTTTTATTATAACTATCGGTTATAATCACGTCTACTACCGAGATAATTGAATTACATGATGTATACTTTCGTAATATCAATGATAAGTAACTTTCACTTAACTCTCCAACAACTCTACATACTGATCCGTACCTAGTTACTAAGAATCGTAAAATTAATTTTAAACGTTCTATGAAGTTACGAATACTTAGTTTGGCGTCGTCCTACCCATAGAGATTTTGATTAGTAGAGGCGTTCTTAGTAGATATCTCTATGAAACAACGCGTGGTCATTTTCCCGGGATGCGTGGCATCTATCTACCGGTAAATAGCTGAACTACTCGCTTCGTTTTATGTCGATGTTAGTACTCGGCCGACCACTCGGCCGAGTTGCTTAAAACCAGTCCCCTTAGTAATTGGTCCATGGTCCTACCTATCAACTGCAACTATATACCCACTTATTTCAACAGGTGTAAAATCTCGCCAAGATGAGCTACACGGCGGCGGAGAGTGTGGTGCCGGCTGGCACCTGGGCTGCCACCAACCTGTTCTACGTCCTCCTGGTACCAGCCATGATCCTCTGGTACGCATACTGGAGGATGTCTCGCAGACACCTCTACGAGCTGGCAGAGAAGCTCGAAGGACCACCTGGTCTGCCACTGCTAGGAAACGCTTTGGAGTTCACTGGAGGCTCACATGGTAAGTTACAAATTTCCACCTATGAATTAAAGACATTAGGCTCTCATAGCCAACTGCAATTACTGATCGGTTAATGATCGGAGGTTAAGCAACGCTTGGTGGGGTCAGTTAGAGATGGGTGACCATTTTTTCTTTATTTTTGGAAACTTGATTGGTTTAAGTATTAACTATCTTAGTTAGGTACTTCATAAGAATTATGTACAACTGTTTGTTTCCTTTACTTAAATAAATAAATTTGAACTGAGCGTCTCCGTGCTTCGGAGGGCACGTAAAAAAAATGTCTCGGTTGTTGCCACTAGGTACCAGTCGTTAAGACTTGTCAAAGGCATTCGGGCGGCTTGAAGAACTCTGACACCCGGTTGGCCACTAACCATACGATAAGAAGAAGATTAAGTATACGTTGTTCGATATCGGTAACATAATTAGGGACGTATTCCTTGCGTAGATACAGACAGATAGTTTAAACTTGGTGGTAAAATTAGTTATTATGAAATGTCGATATCTTGTGACATAATTTAATATGTTATTGTACGGCTTTCGTCGTTTCGATACCTATTTATTATTTTCTAAGAAGTCTTTATGATTGCAAAGACAATAAATTCACTACCTAGCAATATTGCGAAAGATCTTATTCATATGTTCGCACATTAGCAGAGATTGCGAAACACTGCAATGTTTAAGATCCTTACATTAAAATATGTGCGAATGATCGGCTTTTATAGAACTAAATGCTCGCTAATAGCACAGACTATAAATACGTACTCTGACGTAATCTGAGCTATAGGTGCATAGATGCTTCACTGCGTGAAGACATTTTTATAAATAGGGACTCTTGCTACGATGCAAATAAGTTCAATCAGCTCGTACGACCTTGAGTGCCTATAATTATATTCACCTACAAGGGCCTATCGTGGGGCAACAACATTGAGCGGCCGAATCGAGGCGAAGCACTTTTGACTTCGTATCTAAAGTTCGGAGTGCGCCAGGCCTGCTAAGATGCTCAAAGAACTCTCCCTAATATAGAAAACTCTACATAGTAAAGAATTGTAAAGTGTAGTCTTCAAAATCCCTTTCTTTTTCAAACAGACATCTTCAGGAACATCATGCAAAAGAGTGTTGCCTACGATAAGGAGTCGGTCGTTAAGATCTGGATCGGACCACGTCTTCTGGTGTTCTTGTACGACCCTCGCGACGTCGAGCTGATCCTCAGCAGCCACGTCCACATCGACAAGGCTGATGAATACAGATATTTCAAGCCCTGGCTCGGAGATGGTCTCCTCATCAGTACTGGTAAGTAATACGTAAATTCACGGAAAGGACCGGAACCAGCGAGGCGCCCAAATTTTGTTAATATGAAATCGTATGAGATAAACCACGGTCAATGAACATCGATACGAAATAGTAATTATGTTAGAACTCTCAAGTTGGTCAGCGCTGGGCTCGCTATTATTCGGGCGGCCATTTTATAAAATCTTGCTTCATTCTGTCTGGGGGAAGGCGATACTTTAAAAACAACGAATTCATAAAAATAATCTATTTAGTTACTTAATATTACATGGCGATTTCATTAAATACCTAGGTATTACATTATTTAGTATGATGCCGCGCCACCGCGCGCCGCGCCGCTCCGCTGTGTTCCACTTAGAACCTACGGTCGCACCTTAAAAGTAGCTTAGTAAATGGAATACTGAATAACGCACAACAAAGTAATAATCTAAACATTACACGTTAATATTCATAGTACCTCCATAATATGATATTTATTAGTAAGTAATAATTATTCGCATGAAGCTATAGATACTTTACGATAAACATATGAAAATAATTAACATGTTAGAGAAGCTTTAAACTTTTGAAGTAAGCGGTAAGGCAACATTTTATGGAAAACAAACTACGGAAAAATACATGAATAATTGGAAACAGAAATGGAATAAGTTATTGAGTAGGTATTCTAGACTTGCAATACGTGTTTTTAATATAATTGCTACTAGCTTTCTGACGTCAAAGCGTAATAAAGCGAATGTGCGCACGAGGTTAAAGAATGATAAAACTATAGCTACTAAAATTTTATTGAGGAAAATATCAGATCAGATCCTAAAAGCACTTAATACATAAAACATTAATAGTAATAAATCAATTCGATGATGCGTTCAAACTTATGAACATGCTAAATTACTCTAAACATTAAATTAATATTCCGCTTGTACGTATTCATGTAACTATTCCATAATAAATATTTATAAGTAAATAAACACAATACATTAACGTTTCCTTGAACTACCTTGTATAATCCTAAGTTACGTACGAGGAAATAACTTAGCTTACGCGGAACTTCGACCCAACACTCCATTCAATAGAAACAGGCCATAATCCACCACGCTGGCGCAGTGCGGGTTGGTAGATTCCAAATGTCTTTCGAAAACTTGTTATATTTTTCTAAGAAACGCAGGTTTCCTCACGATGTTTTCCTTCACCTTAAGCAAGTGATAACCATATTATTAAGGATATGATTCGCACATAGATTTAGAAAAATCCAGGGGTGCGAGCAGGGGTTTGAACCCTGGACCTTAAGCTCGCAAGACGCGTGCTTAACCAGTCGGCTATCACTTGACTAGAACTGAATTTAATTATTTTTTTTGAAGATTTTAAACCAATAATGGAATACCTACATAAAGTTTTTTTATTTTGATAAAATAATGCGCGCGTATTTTAACGCCCCGTTCGGAAATCCGTAAATCTCTTCATTCAATTTTATAGCTTATTACATTAGCTTATTATATTATTTTGCTTTTAGGTCAGAAATGGCGTTCCCACCGCAAACTGATCGCTCCCACATTCCACTTGAACGTGCTGAAGAGTTTCATCGATCTCTTCAACGCTAACTCCAGGTCTGTGGTTCAGAAGCTGAAGAAGGAGAGCGGAGAGTTCGACTGCCACGACTACATGAGCGAATGCACTGTGGAAATCTTGCTTGGTAAGTTAATTAAGAATTAAAATTTTCAGTAGGATAGTAAAGTTACGGTCAGCGACAGAAGTCGCAGATAATTCTGAGTTTTAAAAATCTTTTGCACACTTTTGTTTAGCATTAAATTCATTATTTTTATTGATCGAGAAAGACCGCGACTCGGTGTGAATGCGTGACAAAAGTTTTGTCTTGGCGTGTGTGCCAACCCTACTGGTACTGGTATAAAATAAATTCAGTGGTCTTGAACTTCAAAGTTAGCATGTGGTATTGCGATTATCTGGCATACATCTGGATATATTTTTTTAAATTAAAATTCTAATGATTCTTTTACACTGAATAATATGATATTTTGTAACTGGTTTGACAAGGTAATAATAAAACAATTATAGTCTTGTTATTGTTATGTAACCAAAACATAAGTCCGCGTAGCATTAATAAAACACAATCTCGAATTAACTATGACACAAAAAAAAAAACAATCGTAATAAAAATTAATTCATGGTCGAGATCATTTCAAATTCAAGTTCAAATAGTTTATTTCGTTTAGGCTTATGGGGGCACAAACAAATTGTAATTTATATTCTATCTCCGGATCGGAAACGCGACCTCGACTGAAAAGATGTAATAGGTGGAACAATTCTCTTACGTTCAAAAAGGTACTTACTCAAAGGCTACTCAATTTTTGAAGTCCCACTTAGCAGATTGAGACGTCGTTATCTGTAATTTTATATATGGCGCGTCAAAGTTAATCAGCTCTCAAATTTGAGTTGCGTACGAGTATTCGGGGATAAGACTCTTGGAGCTTGAGTTGAAGTTACGACTTCATTACTATACACATATTTATTATAGGTACAGAGTATCAGTCTTAGATCACAGGAGGCCAAAGTTTATTGATTCAAGCTACATATTCGCGTCGAAACGAGAGTTGATACGTATATTTAATTTGTTTTTGCAATGTCTATGTTTGTGTTTTGAATAGTAAACAGTTAAATATATCGTTGCTGGTTGCTACTTAGATTGTAGTCACCATTTTAATGGGGAATTAAAACACGACATTCACATTCTATAAGATTTTGTCCATTACCTAATTACTAAAGTAATTTTAGGGAAGCTATTCCATTGCGGTTTATTTCGAATATGTTTATCTAGATTTATAAAAAGTTATGATGGATTAAACCGGCATTACAAATCACGTTAGTTCCTAGAAATGCTTGGTAAAACCATTGTAAACTAGCCAAACATCTTTATAAATTTGTCTGCAGTTTTTATCCACATTTAGAACTAGTTTAGCTTGTTTTATTTTTGTCGAACTAAATATTCCTACAGCATCCGAATAATTTATGGAATGAATATTATTAATATAATACTTTAGGTATAAATAATAGCAGAACCTGCTACGTGAATTAGTAACCAATATTAAACGTTTATACCTATAGGTACCTAAACTACACGAAAGGAAACCGTTAACATTACTGCAATAGTTATAATTATTTTAAAACTGGAAATTGTCTTAAATTTCAAGGCGGTGCACAAAAATAATGCATGATAAAGTGCAATTTGTATGCGTTGTCACGTAGCTAGCACGTTGGTGACAACACGTCGGCCCTCACATGGACGATAGGCGATGTTCTTGAGCAAATGCCCCGAGACCCTATTAAACCGTTTGCGAAATCCGCGCAACGAAGAGAGCCTACGTGTTGATTCATACGGATATCATTATAGAATATAAGTATATGTACTTACTTTACTCTACGTATAAGTACTTACAATATTATGTCGACGTAATGTCGTTATTGCAATTGCAATCTATTGCAAACTCCACGAGCCAATCATGCGGTCTTCATAATTCCGAGCAATCTCCACTCCAAGGTTTCGAATTACGCAAAATCTATATTATCAGAGTGAACTTAATCGTCTTATTATGTGTAATAATACACATTCAAGGAAGTTGTGGCAAATAGAACAGTATGGACTGCATCCGTGATGTTTATAGTAGGCAATTATGTCGTTTACTTAAAGCAGTTTTCCGTGTCTGGATCGTCTAAACGTGGCGATCATACTATTAATATTCTGTTCTTATTTTCCCCCACTAAACCGGCGTATCCTAAAATGTATCTGTCGACCCGTGTTGAATTATCAATGTACTTAACACCTAGAGATATAAGATCTCTTCCGCATACAACCATGATCTATTTTCAAGGATTATAAAATTAATTCATCTGTTGAATAATTAATGTAGAAACAGGATATAGGCCCTCAATTTTGTTCGTACTGCCTTGAACATTGACACCAAAATCAATAAAACAAACATTACATTGTTAATACAAATAAGCATTAATATGCTTCACAAAAAAACATGTTGAGAGGTAACCCTATTTCTTTATTGAGAGGTGAATGTGTGATTGTTTCGTTGACAGGTTCGTGGTACTTGCTTAATACTGATTCATGCATTGACACGTAGTACTACTCATGCTAAGTTTGGCGACCCCCCACGTGCTCACGTGCTAATGGCCAATATTCACCATTAACGGGCACAATCGTATCGAGGCCTCTATTGCTATCCTTGTTACGCAATTGTCTTAAGCTCAATTGAGGTCAAGAAATTCATTCTTAGTTTGACTGCAGTAAAATAAACACTAAGCAATTTAAATTAATGCACCTTAAATAAGGCGTCAAGGTGAACGTAGTTGTTCTTAATGAAAGGTCGTTATACTCGATTGTTCTTTACAGAAACTGCTATGGGTGTCAGCAAGGCTACTCAGGACCAAAGTGGATTCGAATACGCCATGGCCGTGATGAAGATGTGCGATATTCTCCATCTCAGACACACCAAGATCTGGCTTCGACCAGAAATGATCTTCAAGCTCACTGACTACGCCAAGAAACAGACTAAGCTCCTTGACGTCATCCACGGCTTGACCAAGAAGGTAAAAAGGCACAATAATCATTGAAAATTACTTGTTATCCTAGACTCCGTGACCTATAGCGCGGCATTAGGAATCTGTAATATAATTAATACGACCCTCATAGGCTACGGAATAAACTAGCATTATAATTAATAGCCTAGAATAAATAACGACTCATCCAGTAGTGACATATGACTCATTTGCATTTGCTATTTAAGGTTATCAGGAGGAAGAAGGAAGAATTCACCTCCGGAAAGAGACCATCTATATTGAATGAAAACAACACTACTGAGGAGTCTATTCCCGGAAAGACCACATCCGTTGAGGGCCTCTCGTTCGGTCAGTCCGCTGGACTGAAGGACGATTTGGACGTCGATGATGCTGACGTTGGGCAGAAGAAGCGTCTGGCTTTCCTTGACTTGCTTCTCGAAAGCTCACAGAGCGGCGTAAACATTTCCGACGAGGAAATCAAGGAACAAGTTGACACTATTATGTTTGAGGTAAATATCATTTTTTTACATTAAACTAGTCCACTTAGGTCGTGGAATATTAAGTGACTCATTAAATATAATGTTCCATTCAGGGTCACGACACCACCGCCGCTGGCAGCAGCTTCTTCCTGTCCATGATGGGTATCCACCAAGACATTCAAGACAAGGTTATCGAGGAACTCGACAGGATCTTCGGTGACTCAGACCGCCCTGCCACCTTCCAAGACACTCTAGAGATGAAATACCTCGAGAGGTGTCTTATGGAAACCCTCAGGATGTACCCACCAGTGCCGATTATTGCTCGTCAAATTACACAGGACGTTACACTCCGTGAGTGTTATATTTGTGAATACTGTTAAACCCAAGACTTACTTTAAACGGATATAATAAGGGTTGTTTTTTCCATAGCATCCAACGGCAAGAAGGTGCCAGCCGGTACGACTGTGGTCGTAGCGACGTTCAAGCTGCATCGTCGCCCCGACGTGTATCCCAACCCAGACAAATTCAACCCTGACAACTTCCTGCCTGACCGTTCAGCTAATCGTCACTATTACGCATTCGTGCCATTCTCAGCTGGGCCTAGGAGCTGCGTCGGTGAGTAGGATGACAACCCACGCGATACCATAAAACTGAAAATGTCAAGGGAATGCAAGCTTTAGAACGCACTGTGTGTAGGTTCAAACCACGGATCGTGCCAACAAAGATGATTAGTTAGGTACAGAACGGCAAAGGAAAAACTCGTGCGGAAACCTGCAAGTTTTTTAAAGATTTGTGTAGTTTGCAAAACAAATTGCCAATCGTTGGGCCAATAGTTCACTATGGGGAAATGCTCCCAATATAATGGCAAATTGGGACCGATTTGCCATCGGCGAAATGGGAGTGCACTCCAGTGCTCCTCTGCCTACCCCTTCGAGAAATACTTACAGGCGTAATGGTGTACTTACAAGTATTGTATTTTAATTGTCGTTTATCTCCCCAGGTCGCAAATACGC
Organism: Drymonia ruficornis; assembly: GCA_947859195.1. Lineage (NCBI taxonomy): Eukaryota > Metazoa > Arthropoda > Insecta > Lepidoptera > Notodontidae > Drymonia > Drymonia ruficornis. The sequence goes on along the minus strand of OX401910.1, from coordinate 8,857,683 downwards.
CATGTTGAAGCTGAAGATCATCTTATCCACAATACTCAGGAATTTCCGTGTACTGTCGGACCTCAAGGAGTCTGATTTCCAACTGCAAGCTGACATCATTTTGAAGCGTGCAGAGGGATTCAAGGTCCGCCTTCAACCCCGCAAACAAACAGCCAAAGCATGCTAAACCCATACTTAAATTATTCATGTTTATGTACGTACTGGGTTGGTAAGGCTACTGAAGTGAGAACAAAATTCCCAGTGGCCTTACCGACAACTATTCGGTACATGATTCGGTAAGACTACTGAAAACTGCCGGTAACTACATACTCATAATCGCAGTCCTCAAGCGATGTCAGCACTGAATAAAATAATTTCCGTAACTTTAATTACTATCAAGGATGATGTTAAACGGTGGCAGACTATTTTGTACACGGGAAGGTGATGATGGTGCGAAAGTTTGCATATTTTTGCTCAATCACATTGAAAATATATGGTTAAGATTTTTTGTAAATAGGTATTTAATTTATGTCATTTGTACGTCGTACGTGATACAACGAAACTAATAAATACTACATACATTATGAATTAATATTTTATTTATCATCCCAACCGTAGGTATTTTAAAACCCGTTTAAAGATAGGCATTTAAATACTAGATATAATGATGGCAAGTCTAAAGTTAAACATCAATAAATATAACTTTGTTGTGCTATACGACCATGAAAACGTTTAGTTTATTTAAGTTAGTGTACCAACAGAATTAGATCCATTAAAGCTCCAACCGTCTGGCAGTTCATATTATTTCGGCAGAATTGAAATAAAAGTTCTGCACTGGACATTTAAAAAAAAAAAGGCTCGACTGTTGGACATTCATGTGGATTTAAAATATGTGCAGTGAGTGAATAAAGCTCGTGTTATCTTTGGCAGAATAATTATACCTATTCGTGTGCATTTTATGCACCAGTCCGTTAGAGCCATCATTGCGTAAAGCCCCTGCCGCACAGTTGCAATCCAGCGTTCCAACAGGGGTGACCTTGGTGGGAACTTTGTTTCCATCCGCGGATTTGTGTTTAACCGCACAAGCCTCGATGATGCCTTATATGTATGCCATTAGGCAACGCTGAGGACGGACTGGTCACTTTGGATTACATCTGCTGTCTACATGGATGGCAATAAGCAAGGTCACCCCTGTTGGAACGCTGGATTGCGACTGTGCGGCAGGGGCTTAACACTACCAAGCCAACTAGGCGTTCGGATGGAATGCGGCTTCCCCGCCCGCACACCGCCACCGCCTTTTTGTGCGGGTGACGTGACATTTGCCAGGCGCCTAGTTGGCTTGGTGGAGTTATTAAACGCGACCCTGATAGCTACTCCGCAATCGCCTTATATCTTCGACAGTGTCTGTCCGTTCACCAAGCACAGTTGATTCGACTGTAGAGTATTCAGTTAACATTTTTGACGACTTCATCTCCATTTGAATTCTGTAAAAAAATTTAATGTAACGTCACGACTTTTATCCCCGTTCGGGGGTAGTTAGAGGCTTGAGTGGCCATGCACCACCACATTGTGGAGGTATTAACCAACTCAAAGCCCACGTTTCACTAGATAGTCAGAACCCAACGTGACAGGTGGTGAACCGTGTCGCCGTGTATACAGGAACTGACTATTACCTAATCCCGAGGGTTAGGTAGGTTTCCTCACGATGTTTTCCCTCACCGTCAGCGAAATGTAAATTATGCACATAGATGAAAATTCATCCATTGGTGCATGCCCCACCGGGGATCGAACCTGGGACCTTCTGATTGTTAGCCCAACCTGTTCACCCCTAGGCTACAGTCGAAGAATTCTGAAAGATAAATATCGTGTTGTTAAATCTAGTGAGTAAATAAATAAATAGCTGTATTTAATCCTCACTTTGAATACGGAACCCTAAATAATTTACTTATCCACTCTTAAGTAATAAATTAAAAAACTAACGCAATATACTGAATATCTAATGCATGTTTTTTTAATGATTAAGAACCATATTTCCTAGGAGACTCATATCTTCCATCGATGAACCTGTTCCATGGACTAGTTTTAATTTTAATTAACGTAGTTAGTACCTATAACATTGTGAAAAATCAAACGGATTAGCTTTTTTAACCGACTTAAAAAAGGAGTTGGCTCGCAGTTCGACTGTATGGTTTCTCTGTCAATTGTGGACCCATTTTATTAATTATTTTTTTTATTCGAAAGAGTATGTTACACTCCTGACGTGGTCCCATTGTCACCAAGTAAGGATCTGATGAGTAAATCCCAGGGAAATCGAGAGCAACTCTCGACTCGATTTGACTCGAGCAACCTTCGAATATTATAGGCACGTACAACGTGTTTCATATACCAATTCGTTCTTTTTAAACTGTTATTTGGTAGATAACTATTTCGTTTTGGTGCCATAAAAAATCATTTCGGAAATCAACCCCCAAAGGGGTTTTCCCCCTGGAGCCGTACAAACTTTATCACCCTAATTTACCCCTTTGGGGGTGACTTTTCCAAGAATCCAAAAAAGAAGTTTTTTATTTATTAAATGGAGTATGCAAAGAACAGAAGTATGGTTTGGAAGGAGAATTTTTTTATTAGGTAGGTAGGTACAGTTAGCAACGAAAGTCGCTGAACATTCTGAATTTTTCAAATCGGTTATACTCTTTATTCAACAAACGTTGGTAAACTTTTATAAAACTTTTGTAAAATATTATACCCATACAATTCCTCTCTGAACGTTTTGACACTAGGCGCACTCCGAAGCGATACGATGGGATTCCCTCACCATTGGTTCACCATTGATTTTGAATTAGGACAAAAGTTCTCCCGTTCTAATCTGTTGATATGTAAGTTTGAGAAATGTCCCAGTCGCCCTGAATTAACGTACCTCAACACGTCCAAAGGCGTCCGATGATGGACTAGACAGGGGCAGGGCAGGTGGTCGTGGTGGCGTTTCTTCACCCACCAGCCCGAACGCGACAGCTTCCACTCAATGGTCTTCATCTGAGCAACGGCACAGATGCCAGCTTCTCGTATTAGATTGAAGTAAGCCGCCATCAATTCTTGGCCTGAATGGAGTTTTTATTTGTAAGCCAATGTCTGCCCGCGACTTCGTCCGCGTTTACTGTAGAACGTCCTGTATAGTTTGTATTTGAAAATCCTACAGGAACCTAAGATTTTTCCGGGATAAAAAGTAGCCTATGTTTATCTCCAAGGGCCTGTCTGTATACCTACCAAAGTTTAGCGGTTTAGTCATGAAAACGTAACAGACAGACAGACAACCAGATAAGAGTTACTTTCGCACTTATAATATTAAGTATAGATTATTACGAGGGTTATGGGCATTCAGCCCATAACACTCGTAAAATTTGCGCGAATAAATAAATAAAAAATATGTAGTTATTCTAGTCCTACATGTTATTTCTATGCTATGTACAAAAGAGAATCGCAAAAAATTGCAAAGATAATGTTTTCCTTTTTGAAATTTTATTCTTCGTCATGTAGGTAATAATAAACATTTCTATAGTAGCGGCATTTTACGATGGCCGGTTTGACATCGGGGGGGGAAGAAAATTAACCTTATTATAACGGAATAAGACTGGCCGTTTAAAAAAATAAGAATGTCAAAAAATGAATGCGAAAATGAATTTTATTCCGTTATAATAAGGTTCATCCTTTCCCCCACCCACATGTCAAACCGGCCATCATAACGTGCCGCAGGTATAGAATAGGAATTTTTCATTTTAAGACATTTGAGATCCTTTGTTTTTAATGAGATAAAGTCCAAAGTTGAATTAATAAAAATGTCGTTGATCTTTAGTATTTAAGTCAATGTGACCCAACTTGCAACATCAATGTAACCTTCAAAAGTTACTATGATGTTGGGTCTTGTATGATTTCAAGTGATAGCCGGTTCATAAGCGTAGATACATATTCTCGACCTCTGTAGCCCGATTCACGTAACTAAAACCGTAACGACATCTCAGCGATATAGTCGTTGATAGCCTTTTTGTATTACGAAAAGGCTATCAACGACTATATCGCTGAGATGTCGTTACGGTTTTGGTTACGTGAATCGGGCCACTGGACGACGACTATGAAAAAATGTTCGACATTTTTTATCATTTATTTTGAGTAAAATATATTTATCCTGCTCTTTTTCCCTACGTCTGACGTATTTGCGTTGCGCATTCCAAGAAACAACATCCCGTGTAATCAAATAGGTATACTGTGTCCCAGGATATATGTGTTCTCTGGAGTACCTACTTAATTGTGGTTGCCTAGCTTACTACATCGGGTGATTGCGGGTTCGATTCGCGCCAGAAATTTCGGAAACGGCCTTTTCGTAATTTGTCCTGGTCTGGGTGTACTGGGATCGCCCCCAGCCCATTATTCGGCGGGCCCGTTGGCGTGGTTGGCGTGGTGGCGCCTTTCACGCTGCAGGTCGTAGGTTCGATTCCTACCCGGGACATGCATTTGTGTGCATGAACATGTCTGTATATCCCGAGTCTGGGTGTATATGAATATTAAGTATGTATATACAAATAAAAAAGTAGTATATGTAGTAATATCAGTTATCTGGTTTCCATAGTACAAGCTCTGCTTAGTTTGGGAGCATATAGTTGGTATATAATAATAATAATATCCTGGGACATTTATGTACACACGGTTACCTGATCCCAAGCTAAGCAGAGCTTGTACTATGGAAACCAGATAACTGATATTACCCGTATATAAGTCTGGCAATATTTATTTATTTATGTCGCACAGGATAACGTTGCCGCCTTGCCATCGTAGTCAAACTGATTGCTTAAGTATAACTTTATCGGTCTTGCCCATTGTCTGGCCTCACGATATCCGCATCCAATCAAGAATGGCGAGAATGTAAGAAATGCTGAAAAGTTTATATGCTAACCAGCGGATATTGAGGTCATAAACCGGGATTGCTCAGCCTCCTCTTCGAATGTTTCTTGCTGACGATTAACATATATTTCATCGATTTCGGCCCCTTTTTGAAGCATGACGTCAGATTGCAGGAACTTTGTGGAAAAGCAGATTAAATCTATAGGAATTTTATTAACAGCAAGCAATACATTGCTGACATATGATCCTTCTACCTATTGATGTATGTATTATTTTAGCAGATATCGTACTTTTCAACATTTCAATCAGTTTTCTTGTGTCTAGCGCCCCACTACATGCTGCATTCACACATCTGTTATCGCACTCGCAATTAGACAGTCAAAGGAATTTTGACGCGTATTATTCACCAGAAGATGAGCCATATTGGTGTACTGATATTTTACCACATTATTTTCCTAAAACACTGAGTCGTACTGTGTACCCACCCGACTGAAAGCCAGCCCGCGGTGGTCACCGTCTTGAACTTGAACATGAAGTAAAATAAAATTTATACTCCTTGAAATTTGTGTCCAATAAAGCATGCAAACGCTTCAGCTAGGTGCGGGGTGCCCAAGTCTGGGCGCTCCCTCCTCAGGTGCAGCTCGCCGAGGAGATGCAGCGCCCGGCCCAGCTGCCACCGCAAGTTGTTCTCCATAGCCATCGCTCCCATTTCAGTTAACAGTCGCGCGGCAGTCTCATGCTCACCGAGGCTATTTACAATTAGAATATATACTTGTTGGTGGTAGAGCCAAGCTGAAGCCAATTTGACTGCAGCTCATATACGGGCTGGGTCGACCGGGGTAGTAATACCTTTTCACAGAAGCTGCGAAGCTGAGTTTCGTACAATAAGTGAGAGAGTCGAGAGGATAACCCCCCCCCCCCCCTTCCATTTCTTCCCTTCCTGTCCCCCACTCTCCTCCAAGTCGGCAACGTGCAAGCGATGGGTTCGAAATCCCTCGCTTACTTTGGTATCCCTTAGCATTGGGATACATGATTCAAGAGGCGAAATTATCTTCTGTCGGGAATGGAACCCGCGCTAACCCGATGTCGTGAGCCAAGCGGCATACGCCCGAACCACTGCGTCAAACGGTCGTCAAGAGCGTCGTATTACAAGGTTATATCGCAGATATTGCGAAAAAGAAATAGGAATGGCCATCTTTTATATACAAGGAAATAAATGGCAGCGGTTGCCATTTCTGGGTAAATACGATCATATAGCCTTACAAGTGAAGTCAGGCTGATAGAATGTCAGTCAGTATGATGAACATCCAATTACATACAACATTTTATTTATGTATTTATTCAACCGCAAGCACTTTATTGTGAATCAAACAAAGCTGTAATAATATATCTATGGCTTAACGTTAACCTTCTCATAGCATCTATTCAGAGAGCGTAGAGTAGCTGCTGCTTTAATAGTCATTAACATTATAGGCTGTCTCCAATTCATGCACGGCTCGGACTGAGGCTCCTTTGAGTGCGCACGAAAAAGCGACAAAATATGGCTCAGACCGCGGCGACGAATTTGCCTCATGGCGCGGCGTACCTCAGATTGAGGCAGCGTCTCCACTTGCGCTGCCGCGGGTCGAGGCAGCCGCTCGACCCGAGGCGGCCTCTAGTGGATACGCGGCTAAAGACGTTAGACACCCATCATGCCATGTAACACAATACGTTCGCCCTTTATACCTACTCTAGAACTGGTCGATCCAATAAACTCGATAGGATTCCGTATTCTATAAACTTGACGTCATGTATTTACATCTTGCTTAACATTTTATATGGCCATGAATAGGTATATTAATTTGTTTGGAGCTTAAATAACAAAACATAATGTCATTTCCAAGATAAGTAAATTAGTAAGCACCTAATAAGACCAAACATTTTTTTTTATTAGCGAGTCCAAAGTAGTAATAAAACTAGTAGTAAAAGGATACTTTTATCCTTAGGTTACTTACTACCTACGTCACGAATGTTAACATAAACCTGGAACTTTCCATAAAAGAGACATCACTGAGTTAGTTATATTTACATACTGGCTTGTATTTGTGGTGCTTACGTATCTTCTTTGGACTCTCAAGTAAAAAAGAAACAGATAGATTTATAATCGATTAATAAATTAATTATATGTGCGTTAAATTATTGAATGCGAATTTCAAAGTTTGAGTCAACATCGACACGGCATGTTCTGTCATTTTTTTTTTTCAGACCAAGAGACCGACCATCACCCAAAAATTGGGTAACGGTCGGTTTAATTTAAAATCTATGGCTGATAAGGGACTCTTACGGCCCGCGCGTGCGGTAAGCGCGGATCAAATTGTACGCGCTGACAGCGTGGTTCATACGCGGGAGTACCTATATTTTCGCCCGCACTGGTTACAGCACTCGCAGCAACAAACATGGTTATAAAACTAGGCAGGTCGGTCCACAATTAGCTCCATATCAATAAAAAAAAAGAATAAATATGTGCGTCTGTCGTGACATTCCAGACCCGTTCATTGGCGAAATGGAATGCCACTCCGTAATCTATTTCTTTCTTTTGTTTTATTTTTAGTTTACGCTAGTTTTTTTATGGGACTGAGCTGGCAAACAAGCCTATAAATGCTTGCAATACCAAAGGCATTGCTCGCACGTTGCCTTATTGAAGAGGAGTGGAATGAAGGGAGGGGAAAAAGGGGGGATAAGTACGTGTTGGTAGATTACGTGCTGCTTCCGAAACCTACTAAAGACTGTTTGTACATCTCACCGCTGCATAACAGCTGCAAGGTGCATCCTAGTCTCGCAGAGTCCTTCAGTGTTATTACTGTCCTCGTGAATCTTGAAGGCTCTCTCGAAGGTTTTCTGTGCGTTGTTCAAGTTGTTCATCATCAGCTGACAGATGCCGATCTCGATAATGGCTTCAGCAGTTTTCGCCGTTTCACCGGCTGCAAACAAAATACTATGTAGGTAATAGATAAATATGATAGAAAGATATAAATTAAAATAGAAGAGGATAATCGCATATTTTGTGAAAAACACGATTTATTTAGGTAGATAGGTTATTTATCAAGATTACAGTAGATATATTTTATTTAGTTATGCATTTGAATAATGTAATAAAAACCATTTCAAAATCTAATTTGGCTGTCGGTCGACAGACATTAAGAATTTAATTTAGTTACTGTGAATGAAAAACTGCGTATTATAGGTACCTATTCATAAATCAACTAAAAAATAAAACATAGGAAGGTTACTTCCTTATACAGTATGATTAATTTTACCTACTATAATAAAGCCACTTATATTAGCGGCACGTTATGATGGCACTTTTGACATGTAGAGGGGGAAGATGATGAACCTTATTGCAACGGAATAAAATTCATTTTAGCATTCATTTTTGACATTCTTAAATTTTAAAACTGTCATTCTTATTCCGTTATAATAAGGTTCATTTTTTCCCTCCCCCCACATGTCAAAACGGCCATCATAGCGTGCCGCTACTGTAGGTAAAAATTGTACACAAGAAGTAGTATTTCAAGATCTGGTCATTTTAAGAAGTGGACACTTCTAGAAGTAGACCTTTCAAGAAGTGGACATTTCAAGAAGTGGACATTTCAAGAAGTGGTCATTTCAAGAAGTGGTAATTTTAGACGTGGACTTTTAAGAAGTGGTAATTTCAAGGAGTGGACCTTTCAATAAGTCCTATGCATTTGTGGACCTAAACCGCTGAACCGCTGATGCCTTTGGTATTGCAAGCATCTATAGGCTACGGTAACTGCTTAACATCAGGCGGGCCGTACGCTTTTTTGCCACCGCAGTCCTATAAAAAAAAAAAAAAAAAAACTCCATAACATATTTATTCTGCATCGTATTTTTTACCTACATACCTACATTTTCAAACAGGACTAACCATCCTTAGCCCTCCGCTCGGCCAAGCGCGAAAGCCTCTCCGCTTTACTAGTATCCTTTTTCCGTACCGCCCGCGCTTTGCTCAGCAGTACCTTGTGGAGTTGCAGGGCAGTGGCACAAAACACCGTCTCCGATGGTGCCACGTCACCCTGGTTCTCAGCTTCATATAGAGGCCAATCCTAAAGGAATACGCCGATGAATGAGTAAGTCTCGCGGTTCTTGCGTATCTTTGAACCCATGGCCCGTATTAATAAATCTATCTCAAAGTAGAGATCGATCTTAAGATGCAGTTTGGGCGTTTGATGTATGGAACATCTGTCAAAATCAGCATCTCAAGTTCGATCTCAATCTTGCGATTGATTTATTAATACGGGCCAGTGTGATCGAGAGATCGTGTGGGGCGTAGCGTAGTGTAGACTTCTATCAGAATTGGTGTACGCATAAAGCAAATACTAATCTAGTTATGTAGAGTCAAAGTTTATAATCATTATTCCAATGATAGAAATGAACATGATACGCAAGAGCGGCGAAAATATCGAAGAAAAGAAGACCACTAATAATATTAATTTATTACGAGGTAATATTGGAGCGTTCCTATTTGTCGAATATTTCCTGGTATCTTCAGACAGCTATAGGGTACGCGTCAGCTAATTATACGCCCACACGATAGACAGCGAGCTTCCTTTACAAATATTCTTATAGTACTCATAGGGTTCGTACCACCCTTTCACAGAAGATCAGCGTAACGTAGCCTGCGTTTCGTACGATGAGTGAGAGAGCCGGAAGCCAAACCCGCTTCCCCTTGTCCACCTTCTGTCCCACTTCCCTTCATATTGGCAACGTGCGAAAAATGCCTTAGGTAGGTATTGTACAGTAACTGATGAGGTACCTAGTTCTCTCAGATATTGTATAGATCTATACGTAGTTTCCTTGCCCTGTGAGGAAATGATAAACAAAGTAGCAATGGAAAATTTCAATGATAATTACGTAACACGCAGGTATGTAATTGTATGTGTTTGAATTACAAAAACAATGACGCGGCTACTATGTATGTATTGAATAGATGCTCGAAACTCATTAAGGTAAGACTAGACAATGCTCGGTGCTTTGTTCATAGATTAATTAATAGTGTAGTGATTGAGCTATGAGTTCGTCGGTAATTACAGTGAGCAACGTATGTCGCTCAACATTATATATTTTTTCAAATCGGTAGTAGGTACAAACATTTTACAAACGTTGGTGAATATTGTAAAAACTAAATACTAGCAACATATTTAAATATTCTGTAAATTAAAATGCAAAACAAAAAGTGCAAGCGATTTTATAAACTGAGAATGTCGGTAACTAATTTAGATATCAATTTAATTCTAGATATTTCCATCAATGGCTGCGTCTATATCAGGCGCATGCCTCACCCGAGCACCCCGTTTTGACGTTGGAACGCACTGACATATTGTCATAACATGAGTGCTCGGGCGATGCATGCGATGCATTTGGACGCACCAAATAGCAAGCCAAGCAAAAAATACATCAATCTAAAAATTAATTATACCTACCTAAGATACCGCAAACGATGGCTGCTGGTTATTTATTGAGTTCTATTTTTGGTGAACAAAAACTGTTAGAATGATTAATTTTTAATAAAGCCAATATAAAAAATTTAATTTTAATTTAATTTAATAATAAATTGCTAAATCATCGTACTTAGCATTAACTACAAGCAATATTTATATCATTAAATTCATGAAAAATAAATTAGGTGCACACTTTATTGACGTATCTACCTTCCCAAAAGAAACTGTAGGTATAGTTCGCGACAGGTCGAGATGACATTCGGGTTATGAGCTTTTTGTAGAATAAAATCCGAATCAAAATTAGTGGGACCCGCAACGCAACATAATAATTTAATTTAAAAAAATTGTGGGCGATTTTAATTGTTTATCGGGTCCTGCTAATTTTGATTCGGATTTTATTCTACAAAAAGCGCATAACCCGAATGTCATCTCGACCTGTCGCGAACTATAGGTACGGTCGCCTGCACATCTATGGTAAAATTCCCAACATTAACGGAGCTCTTTTAATTACGGGTGTCAATAATAAATATACCTTAGCTTATCTTGGAAATAGGTCCACCTTATTTAACGCTACACCGAGTATAACTAAATAAGTGGACCTCATTAAAAACAGCTCAACTGATCGGTTGATAAATCAAAATATTTATATAAAGCAATCCCTAGCTATAATAGGGAAAGCAAAGAATAGTAAACGTGAGCCTGAACCGTTTATTACCTTTCCAATAGCGGAATCTCTGACTTCTGTCAAGATAACAAATGCCTCTTCGGGGTCGGCTCCTGGAACTAAGGGTTTATTTTCAAATGCCTTGTACACAGTTTAACTAAATTAAAAACAAGAGGCATGTTAGGTAAGGGTTGACGCATCGACTAAATATCCTGTAGGCACCTAGTATAGGACGAACGTTTTCAGATACCACATTAGGAAGACAGATCTTATAAAAATCCACGTCCACTAATGATTGGCCAGGAACGATGGATCGGTGTCTGTGTGCGTGTGTGTCAGGTTTTATCGTCACCTTGTTCAGACCATAGTTCAGACCACTGAACATTCAAAACCCCGCATCTGCGCACCTAAGTTGGTTGACTGAAAAGACTGTATTACGAATTAATAGGTACTATTAGGTGTCTACTGATGATGTGGTCGATGGGTTGACGTTTACAATAGAGCCGAAATAAAGACGTTCATGTAACGTCACGACTTTTATCCCCATTCGGGGGTAGTCAGAGGCTTGAGTGGCCATACATACATACAGTTAATACCTCCACAATGTGGTGACATTGTGGAGGTATTAACCAACTCAAAGCCCACGTTTCACCAGATAGTCAGAACCCAACGTGACAGGTGGTGAACCTTGTCGCCGTGTATACAGGAACTGACTATTACCTAATCCCGAGGGATAGGTAGGTTTCCTCACGATGTTTTCCCTCACCGTCAGCGAACTGTAAATTATGCACATTGATGAAAATTCATCCATTGAAATTGACGTTCATTGAGTTGATATTCCGTTTCTTGGCGTTACCATTTTTACCGTTCTCATAGAGCCGGGCCCCACTTGTGCGCTGCGCTGCGTTGCGCTGCGTCGTCGCAACAGATCAAAGTGTCAGCGGGCGAGAAACGAAGCGGGGGAGGGTGATGTGCCAGTACAAAATCTTGCGACGACGCAGCGCAACGTAGCGCAGCGCGCAAGTGGGGCCTAGCCCTATATGGGTTATTCCCGCCCGCTCCAAATGTATCTCCACTGTCTTACAGTTACTCCAACAATTTCCAAATACTGCCAACATTTCACTTGAAAAATAGTGTGAGTGTAGTAAACAAACTTACATTTGTCTAACAGGAATTTCGCATAGTGAAATTTACAGCAGCTTTTCTGTCTGCCTCCGTCGATTAAGTACTGGCTGGAAACAGCAATGGACGCTAAATAGAATTTCTCTGAGAGCCATAATATACCCTTTTCCCGCTCAGCATAATGCATAGCGAGCCTCAGAAGCGCTAAACATTCTTTCTTGGTGTTCTCTGCGGAAAAAATATAATAATTTATTCAAACGTGTTCTATTACATGACGGGAAAAGCTGGGCTAATAAGCACCACGGTTAATTCAAAGAAAAAAAGGTCAAATTATGTTGTCTGCCATTACCTAGTTGAATCTATTGCCTGACCATATTTCCTCATATAATTGGGTGATCGAGAAAGTACCTACTAGGGCAGTATAACACTATAGGAACCGGGTCATATGACAGTATGAGCGAAGTTACAAACAAATCCTTGGAATTATTTAAAAAATTGAGCCCGGAACTTGTTTTTATTAAAAACAGTAGAGGTACTAGGTCTCACAGTAGGGTAGAAGGTGGAGTTACTAAGGTCTGCATGCGTAGAGGCATAAAGACCCCTAATACCTCGATCACGGTATTTCTCAGCTTCCTGTAAACCAAGGCAAATATGTTCCAAGTAATCTTCGCGCTTCCTGATATCCACGACGATGCCGATATCGTCTTCAGCTACCAGTTGGATGTTATCGTAGATGAGGTCCTGGAGGTAGCTCGACGACTCTACGTAGCCTGACTCTTTTAGCTCCAATATCAGGCATTCGTATAGTGGAAATCTTCGCCTGAAGTAAACAAAGACCAGGTAAGCAGGCTATACATAACAGCCATATAGCTACGCCAGCAAGCCAGACTCTCAGTTGATTGATGACCTTTTTGTCAGCTGTTACATTGTTTTAGTTATCTGAGAATATTTAGCATGATGTTAATTTATAATAGGTACTGCTTATCGATAGATGATAGTCACAACATAAAGGTAGGTACCAGTTCCACTTGGGCTCAATATACAAGTCGTTTTACGTATTGCGAGCCAAGACGACTGTCATGCCGACACGTTGGCGCTCAGCTCTGGCTGATATAGGATTAGCCAGGATTTGTAAGCTTAAAAGTTCATAGCTAAACCTTGTTTGATATTTGGCAAGGATTAGTTCCAATACACCTATTATTATTATTATTTCCCAAAGGGGTAGGCAGATGCACTATAATGAACCCACATTTCGCCAATTTTGTTTTTCGATCCCAATGTAATAGGGAGTGAAGTGAACCTATTGCCATCGGGCGGATTCTCTTTATAGCGAGGGTGATTTGAGCCCATTAATTTCTAATCGATCACTCATTAATCATCATCATCACCCCGAGTTTAACTAGAGATTAAACCTATCAAATTCGTTCAGGTAAGACAGCCATTAACGCAAGCCACCCTGGTTATCTTTTGCCTCTATCTTTTCGTTTAGACGAACGTCTGGAGGCTGAAGATTGTTTAGATGCTTACCTCCGGATCCCTTTAGCATCGAGCACGTCTAAACCAAACAAAGTTTTGTTTCGCAAGTTCTCCAAGCTATTCTTCGTCATACACGCTAAGAGTTTCGGCAGCTGTCGCTTCTCTATCGTCAATTGCGACGCCATGATCCAGTTTTTATAACACAAATGTTATTATAAAAATTTTAATATTTTTTTTCTTAAAAATCTTGTTTACTTTTTGAAACGTTGGTCACCAATCAAAGTCCCAATCACTGGAATGATGACAAATGTCACTCACACTAAATACTTTTTTTAAATTGTAATGATTGAAAGCTTTTGGCCGAGGAGGTTTTTTGTTTTATCACCATTTTGTATATATTTTTTTAATAATTTGTTACATTCTGTCTGGGACAGACTGGAAATGGAAAAGTTTAAACCATGGTTTAAACAAATCCTATTCCTAACTAAAAGGTTAAGCGGAATGTACCTACGAACGGATTCTTGAAATTATTCTGTGTCGAAAACTGTACATTATTATGTCCGTACGTGACTGTCTGAAAATAATATGTAGGTAAGTAAGGTCAAAAAGCTGAAATCTACTTGCTCAAATCCATCAATAACAAACGCCCATCAATAATTTCGATTTAGGTACATTTTACATTACATTTGTGTACGTTGATAGAGATCTAGTACCTATCAACGCCAAATTATTGCGGAACATATTATTTCGGGCGCTAAACTATAATTACCACATATGATTCGTATAACACTATCCGATATTTAGATCCCACTCGTTTTAATAAACTTCTCAGGCATCACTATTTGGCTTCCTAATATTCTTTTTGATAGGCATTTTTATATTATTGTTATTTTAGTTTATCTTATTATTATTATTTTTTATTATCTTTTCATTTATTCATTAAATATCCTATAAATTTATTATCTTTATATTTATTTTTCTTTATTTATTATCTTTATTGTTATGTATGTTCTTATTTAAGTATTTTTATTTAGTTTTTAGGTATATGTTATATGTTTCCCTTTTTATTTTATTATACTTAGTAGGTACACCGCTAGCTACTACCCTGTTTGAAACATGGAATCCTCTCGATCCAAAGGTTGTCTGGAAGAGATCGCAGCTTGCGATAAGACCGCCCACTGTACACTGTATTTGTTTCTTGTTTTGTTTGTCATTGTTGTTTTTGTATTTGTTCGATTGGTGTACAATAAAGTGTTATCTATCTAACTCTCAAAAAGCTTCCAACTCTTATTACGCCTACGCGCCTCCCTGATTTAGGGTAAGGTTGCCTAAATATCGGGTGGTGTTATACAAGTTAAAGATCTCCTCCCAAATTCATAGAGATTTTAGCAAGTTTACAATGGTTTTGAAAAGCCTTTTTAGAAACAAATGTAATTTGAAACTCCACTGCAAGTCGATCATAAGTTTCTATGAATTTGGGGGCGCAAGTCTGTCGTCTCATTTGACCGCTTTTCGAAATTGAGTACCTAGTGAGGTACCTATGTAACAGTAATAACGATGAAATAAGATAGGTAATACATTCGGAATAATAAAATGTGAAAAGGATTACCTTGTTAGTTTTTATGTGTGGTCTCGTTACAAATTTATCGTAACGCCAGAGACCCCTCTCGTATTTCACTGTTATCAGAAATAAGTACTTTATTTTATGAATTATTGTAACATTTATTACTGGATTTGTGGAAATATTTTGTTAGTATTATTTTAGTAGCTAGGTTACTTTAATGTATTATGCAATAGGTACCTATCTAAAACAAGGTTTGAGATACTCCCTCGTATTTTCATAGGTATAGGTAAATATTCTTTCCTCCTAAAGTTTCTAAACAAAAATGTTTTAATCAGTTGATTATTTAATAACGAAAAGTTTTTGCACTAATGGCTCGCAGCCAGTTAACTAAACTAACCAACTTTAGGTTAGTGATCCAATTTCAAGCCATAATTACCTACGCTTGTATAGTGCGCGACAGGTCGAGATGACGTTCGGGTTATGAGCTTTTTGCAGAATAAAATCCAAATCAAAATTAGCAGGACCTGATAGACAATTAAAATCGCCCTCAAAATTATTAAATAAAATAATTCTGTTGCGTTGCGGGTCCTGTGAATTTTGATTCGGATTTTATTCTGCAAAAAGCTCATAACACGAATGTCATCTCGACCTGTCGCGTACTATAGGTAGTTTCCTTGTTAAGAAAAAAACAAAATGAAATCTGCGCCTGAGTTAGACGTCTGAATGTAGACATAACGACATAATTAAATTAACTGCTGTTCGACGTGTAGGTCTAAGTACTTATATAAAAAAACTAATAGGTACCTATAATGGTCGTCAGTTACTTAGATCCATTCTGCCCATCATAAGTTGGTTGGTAGGTAACGATGTTGCCAACAATATTTAAGCAAGCTATTTATCTGAATGTACAGTCTCGCCAAGTATCATACAAAATGTAATACAGACTTAGTGCTCGTTACAGAAATCAGTCTGACGACAAACCTAATAACATAGAACAGACTCTCAGTTGATTGACTACATGAGGCCTTGGAATGAGGTAACATTATCCCATAAAACGGCGACACACAACCCAATGGAAACAAATTATAGCTGTCTGTAAAGCTGGTAACACACATCTATCTTTCACATGATCTTTCTCTATATAAAAATCAATTGCCGTGCCTCCTCACGCAAAAATTCAAAAATGGCGAGACTGATTTTACTTTTTTTTGTTTTGTTCGCCTCAATACTGGGGTGGTTTAGCAATAAAGAACATTGAGAAAAATCCACATTGGGAACAGCCGAAAAACCCAAACAAAAACAAAAGTAAATCGAAATTGGTAATTTTGTATGGGAATTGCCACTTCGGATTACTTATTATATTTAGGTGGTACGAAGTTGACCCTGTCATCTAGTTATTAATATAAAAAAACTGTAGAAACTTTAGTCTTGCCATTGAGCTAATATTTCGCTAGCTACTTACTAGTGTCCTATACGCTGCTGGTCAAAAGGACATCGTTTATTGAAATGAACGAAGAATATGAAATCAAATATTGCATACACATCAGATTGGTGTCTTTAAAAAAATCCTATTTTATTCATATTCTCAATAATGTTAGGTCGGTCTCAAAATCTGGAAATCATGTTAAATCAAGCACTCATATGGTTTCGACCTTTTTAGGCGGGCGGGCGGGCGTAACTGTCTGGCGCCGAGCCGTCGCGCGTCGCCCGCCCAGCACTATCAATTTTACCCTTGTCTCCCCCAATCACAACGTAATAATGGAATGCGATTTACAATCAATACTGATAACCAAACGACGCAGGGTAATTTATGATGACATTACAGATAAATTGGCCTGCACCTTGCGTCTTCACGAAAGACGATTTTTATCGGAGGAGCACTTTTGTGACTTCACAATTAACATTGTGCTGACTATCAGACATTGGTAGGTACTTAGCTTAATCACTTTCAGTTCCATTAGTCAGTTTATTTCCCCTTTTGGGGTATGGGCTTTCGTCATGAAATCGTGAAGAAAAGTGGAGCTCAAAATCACAAAGTAAAAACTTCAGCGTACTTTTCAGAAACCATATTTAATACCAAAATATTAAATTAAACAATAAAAATTTAACAACTATCATAATATTCCACGTTCTTTCGGCGCATGCATATTTTTTTCAGATGTCACCACGCTAATTTGTACTATTATCTAAGTAAATAATAGTATTAACTACGGAAAAAACTATTATTGAGGCTTCTCGGCTATATTAATGCCACCAGGTTTTTTCCTTTCACCAATATTCAATGAATCTTTGGATTGAGAACTAATGGGCTTCGTTAAAACTAATGCATTTTCATTTTGTGAGGGTTTTTCTAAGTTTTCTTCGGTGTCGTTACTCGATCTGGCGCCATCTATTCAATGAATAAAGAATACTTAGGTATAGAAAATTATAACCAAAAGGTAAAGTGATTGCATGGCCAATATACATATTATAGCTAGGAATGTCCAATTGGTGCGTCTACATGAGGTGAGGGGCGTGCCCGAGCAATTTTGAAGTCAGACCACATAGACATAACGTCATATCTGATTGCTCGGGCGTGGCGGACAGACGGTCTGTTGTTTAGTTGTCTAGTGCCCGTGGTCCAGGACATCTGCAACTTGAGGGGAGCAGACGCGGTGCCGACCTTTTAAGAAACTGTAAACATGCCCTTTGTAGAAAGTACCAATATTGTAACTGTACCATCATTGTTCTCTGCATCATCCGGCTTATCTTTATCCTTCTTGGCTTTCTTAATAGCCATCAACATTTCTGGAACAAAATATTAAAAAGGTATTTTTTTGTTTACAAGAATTATTATTTATAACACCACAAAGGAACGAAATATTCTCAAATGAAGATTTCTAATATTTAAAACGTAAGTTCCTATATTATTCACAGTCATCCTCTTTTCATGACGTCACTAAGAAAATTGCTTTTAAGGCAAGACCAGACTTGGGCGGTAATCTCTGCGGCAGCCATGCATGGAAACGGACAGCCATATCTACCTACAGGTAGAGGTGCACGTCATTTGTGCTCTACCAATCGGTACTGAGCCCTTCCGAATTAATAGGAGTACGTCTTCATAGAATGTGGCAGTTCTACTCGTCCCTCTATTATTTATTCACCTTATATGGCATATCTCTGTATATCTACAAGATGTGGATAAATAAAACCCGGCTAATAAAAGGGTTGGCACTAGGTTGTTAAGGATATGCCTGCCGCTAGGCCGATCTAGGAGGGAGGGGGTGGGGATGACCCTGAATCGCCTCCGATATTGTAATGTGAGTAGGATTTCATGGGCAATTTTTTCAGAAAAACGAGGGAATGAGACAAAATAGATTCACTCGCGTTTTGTTTTGCCACGTTCGGCTGTGCTACCTACTTGCCTACTAGTACAAGTCTGAACAGAGCAATGTACTGCGCCTACAAAAGAACGCGGGTTACTGTTATTGCTGCACCAGTAACGAAGGTCTTACCGCGTCGGAAATTTGCTGAGAGCGGCATTTCTCTTTTTAATTCACCAGCTCATAGTGATTTACATCAGCAAAATAAGTTTTCACACATTTTCCTTGTATTTTTCTTTCCCTTTTGTACACTTTGTAGGATTTTTTTTTGACAAGTGTCAAACATATGTCAAAAAAGCAACTGTCGAATTCGGCGAGGTTTGATAAAAAAGTTGACATGATCATGGTACTTTTTAGGGTTCCGTACCTCAAAAGGAAAAAAATACACCACATCGCGCTAGGGCCATCAGCGCCCTATCCACGAGGCAACCATGGTTGCGCCAGCAGCGGGTATACCGCTACCAAGCGGACACCAGGAGCGATACCCTCCATACAGCTCTATACATTTTGTTGGTGGAGCGACTGGTTGCGCTACCACTAGTGTCCTCGTGCGATAGGGCGCTTAGGAGGCAATTAAGAACATCTACAACAAACTGGATGGTTAGATACACGGGGGGTGCCGCGGGCAAAACTAGTGCGGTTTTAAAACAAATTCCATAAGCACACAACATGATATGAAGTAAGCCCTTTCATTGGAAAGCGGCTTATAATAAGCACACTTGATCGACGTTCTTTCAGCTGAAGGGCTTGAAGGGTATTACAGCACGGCTCAATGCGTAGTATATTCGAGATCAAAAATAAAGCTTATGACAGGATATTTTCAGGTTTCAAGGCAAAAATATACAGTTGGATTTACGCGAGATAAAAATCTCATTTCGATGTGTCGTGAGATTGAAATCCAATTTGTCTGTTTCGTTTCAGTACGGAGGGAAAATCTCAAATAGAAAACTGTATTTGTATGATTTATATGATAAGCCTTAACGTACCATTTGTGCGGTATTCTGCAATGTTTTTAAGTTTATTTCAGAATTATTACAGTAAGGCATCGATATTTCACTGGATAAAGTTATTTATTTAAACACCATATCGTCTGTATTGTTTGACGGGGCTGATGGCTAAGTGGACTATTGTACATTCACATTTCAGCGATAGTATTAGACCTCTAGAATGGGGGGAGACAATGCTATTGCTATTACATTGTTATTAAATTTTAATTACTCCCCCTTGAAGAGCATTCAGTTCATATTCACCACACAGGCAGACCGTGGCTAGCTGAACTTCGCATTATTTTTCTAAAAATACGCTTACCATGAACCCTCGCGATGTTGACTGTTAATATTTGTTTCAAACATAGTCAGTAGAAATTATTTTCATCAGACAGTAATATTAATTGGCTTCAACAACACATGTAAAAAAAAATGTAACGTCACGACTTTTATCCCCGTTCGGGGGTAGTCAGAGGCTTGAGTGGCCATACACCAACACATTGTGGAGGTATTAACCAACTCAAAGCCCACGTTTCACTAGATAGTCAGAACCCAACGTGACAGGTGGTGAACCGTGTCGCCGTGTATACAGGGGGGTTACTCCGAAATACGTCGCTGACGGATCGTCCGAAGTACGGATTCGATTTACGATCAAAACAATGTCAAATCGTAGAGAAAAACGAAAGAAGAAATGTCAAATCACGACAATCCGTCAGCCGAAACGTTAGGTTCGTATTTCGGAGTAGGCCAGCAGGAACTGACTATTACCTAATCCCGAGGGATAGGTAGGTAACACATTCCTATTCGTATTAAAATATTTAATTTTATTTAAGGATGAATATGTTACCGTAAGTATAATGTATCACATAAATAGGTGTGGCATGTTCAGCAGTTAAATGTTAAAACAACAACTGCAATGCGAACTTCTTATAGGTACTCGCGCTCACCACAGAGTAATTGATGGGTAGTATTACTGCAAATGAGTTCGGCAAGCTGGGCAAGTCACTACTCTGTGGTACATAACCTATTTTACGTATCATATTAAGGCAGAAAAAGTGAAAATATCAACAAACTACTTACATAACAACCTTATAATAATGTTTCGTTCCAGCTACTTCTCAAACCATCATTTGTTAGTATGTCCGTTATATTAATTAATAATTCCCACTACATACCTAAATAACGATTTATCGTCTATAGTCATATAGTTTTAAGTTAATTTAAATAATAATGACGCTGCAATATCACGATGCCGACGGCTTCCACGTGATAAGGATCTACATAAATTAGGCATCGTAAATTATAGACGTCAATATTTTTTAATTTAAACTCCTTTAATATGCTTATTATTACAATAATTAAATTAATATTATGACTTCACATTCACTGACTTTTTATGGTTAATTCCACAAGTAAAAACGTTAAGCTAGGTATATTTAAATAAATAAGCTAGGTATAGTTAAAACTATTGCCTCTGAAGTTGTATATAATATCCCGGCAGAGTTGGGCAAAATTTAATTGTAATAAATTAATTGCAAATTGAATGTGGTGTCACAATTAACAATTAATTGTGATTTGTTTGCGGTTGACGAACAAATCAAAATTAATTGTTAATTGTGACACCACATGAAATTTACAATTAATTAATTGCAATTAAATTTTGCCCAACTCTGTATTCCGGTCATAGCATGAAGAATCTAAAATTCTCATCTATTTACGTCACACCCTTTGGTTTTATCTAAAGCTTATGTTTAAAAGAAAGCCCTTTCTTTTTTTTTTTTTTGCTAAAAAAACTAGATATGGGTCTGCCTTATACGACGAGGGTTTCCCAGTAAGAATTTATTGTGAACATCAACTTTTCTTTGCTGAGTTCACAAGGATTTGTTAACAAGCCTTGAAGTTTGCGTAGCGTCTTATGCATAATGTATCCACAGGTTAGCACTTTTTTATTATTCCCAACTTGATACCTAGAACTTGGTTTGTCAGCACAGCATGACGATGCACCCTAACGATGCTTATGTAAATTACTTTCAGCTGCGGCGTGGTAACGTGTGTATAGTCCTTTAGGATCCTCGATATGCTCTCTACATTTCTGCAATCTTGAGCCTCTATCAAAATACTCGCAGAGTATCAAAATTCTTCTTCGCAATTGAATGGTGTCCATATAATTTCCTATTCTGCAAAATGAAAATAGTTTCGGATATCTCCAACGTTGTCTGGGGACCCATATATCGAGTCGGGTCCAACCCCTGCAACGTTAAAGACGAAGTAACCGCAATAAAAGTGAAGCCCAAAGAGAGACCGGAATGTGTAACGATATTACACAGCACAGTTAGTGAGTGAATAGTAAATAGCATTTACCCACTGGCCTAAACATGTTATGATTCCAATTGCGTTCCAAAACTTAGTAAATTGTACTGGTAAACTTTGTTATGAGTAAGTAGGTACCAAATTTATTTATTCCTAGTCCATCCATTCGTTTTGAATATTAATTTTAATGAATTTGCAAGTGATATGCACCTTCATTGCAATTATAATTCAAACAGAGTTCACGACTTTCAGACGTGATTGTAAATGGCGGACCCAAATTAGCAAACAAAGCACTTCATTAATAGGTATGTACATCAGGTGACTACTATTTAGGTATATTTAGTTTCTGTTTCGAGAAATAAAAATTACAAAGTCAAATTCCACAACACAGCCTGATCGAAGACCGAAGACGAAATGGAAAATTTTAATAAATTAAGGTAGGTAAGTATCAGGCTTATTTATACCTAGCCTATGCGTTTATTTTGAATAGTCATTTTCAATCTTTTATTTTCATTTTGAATTAAAATTTAAACTAATTTCACGAATTGAAGACATGATTGTAAATGGTGGACCCAAATTAGCAAACAAAGAATTTTATTAATAGGTATGTACATAAGGGGGCGTCCATAAATTACGTGAGGCATTTATGGGGGGGAGGGGGTCGAGCAAAATCTCACCAAATCTCACGTGGGGGAGAGGGGGGGTCTCGGCAAATCTCACGTAATTTTTTTTACCGCAAGAAACCGTGTAAATTGCAAGAAAACTGGGTAATTTTTTTTTTTAAACTAAACTCAACTTTAACTTTTTTTTTTTTGTTAAATTAAGTAGGTAAAACATGTTTCTCCTCTAGAATATAGCTTTTGAAAAATCTCACGTGAGATTAGCGGGGGAGGGGGTAGGGGGTCGAGCAAAACCCACGAAATCTCACCAAGGGGGAGGGGGGGTCGAAAAATCTCAAAAAGCACCTCACGAATTTATGGACGCCCCCTAAGATAATTGGACTTTTATATTTGGTTTCTGTTTTGAGAAATACCAATTACAAAGTCCTATCTACTACCTTCTAGAATATAAGAATGCGGGAATGAAAATTAATAGTTGCATGTCACGTTTTTTACACGACTGCCCAAAAAAAGGAGTGTATATGTGTTTAGGGTTCATGTATGTTTTTTTGTATGTATGTGAGATTCTTTATTCCACTATAACTTATAAATGCCTCAACGGATTTGAATGTATGGGGTATCGTTAGAATCTTTACATCATTCCGGGTAACACTGGGTATATTATTTTTGAAAAAAATCAATATGGCGGCATTATGGCTCAATTTTTTTAATGTGAAAAAAAAATGGCTTCCATTATTACAATATGGGTATCAAATTGAAGGCCTTGAGGAGCACATTCCAAAACTGTAGAATTTATAGGTAGGTATAATTTAACATAGGTAGGGTGTACATGCAAAACAAACATTTCATGTTTGGCTGCAGTCACTAAAATGCATAAAATAATAGTGTCATTGCAGTCGGGGGACCGTTCTGTGGAACATATTATTTAATCTAAGAGGTCCCCCGACTGCAATGACACTTCACTTGTTTTATACTTTTTAGTTCGTTTTTTGGAAGGGCGGTCGTGTTTTTTAATTTTTTAAATTATTATTTTTTTTGTTTTTTTTATTATCAGTCGGTAGATTAATTATATAGTGTAGTAGATAAAAAGTAGGAATTGAAATAAAACCTATTTATCTGATAATTATCTCTGGGTGAATTTATTTTTAAGTTCCTACTTAAAGTTACTTTGTTTTGTCAAATATAACTCGATAAAATAACGTGACACAATTTGATAACATCGGAGAACGTTTGACTTATTTTCAATCCTAACACAATTCGAATAGAGTTCTTAGCTACATAATATAAAAATACCGCATAATGGCGTGCGAACCAATAATAAAGAAAATATGCTTTTAACGCTATAATTATAAATATGAGCGTAAACGTTCCGAAATTGTATAATTATTAGCTATAAAATGCAAGACAAAAGTTTTATTAGAACGACCTAATTTTGTATAATCTTTACCAATTAGTAACATTTTAGAACGTTAGGCATCTCAAGAAAATTAGGTACCCACGAATTAGTAAATTAAGTTATAAAACTTCAGTAATATAGAAACACCCGAATTGTCACTAAGTTCGTCAAAGCTGCAAATACAAATTAGCTATACCCCTCTACGGCTGGAGCCGCACTTTGTGCGCTCGCCCTCAGACCGGTGAAGTTGTTAAGGCCACTCTGGCCAACAACATATAGTCATACAAAAAAAAAAAAAAAAAGCTATACCCATACCGGATAATATCCGCTTACTTTGCGAGTGAGTTTTTCATGACGAAGCAATGACCAGCAGTTTTTACATTATTAACACCGAGTAATTTATAATATTGGAAACATTTTAATTACAAATAACGAAAACACGACTTGCCCTTACTACGGTGATAAAATTGCCGATGTAGCGTTAAATTAGTATTTATTTATTTACCTATTATTAATATTTCGTATTCGGCCGAAATACCTAAAACCATTGATGTAGGTATTAGTTTAGCAGATCTGGTACCTTGCCTTATATAGTACCACTAAACGTGTGCTCAGCGAAATTCACACATCTGTTATCACACTCGCAATTCGACAGTTAACTTATTAAATACATAATTAGGAATTATTCACCAGAAGATGTTGGTATTGGTAAAATTTTCAGCAAGCGATTGAGTCGCACTGGGACCATGGCTTTTGCCTACAACACTGTAAAGTTACCTAAAAGTGCTGAAAATACGTTATTCTTATTTTGAATATTTTGTAATGACACCTATTGTAATTCCAGTCGTACCACCTGAAGTACCAACCACACCGGTATATTTGAGAATTGTTGCAATTCAATTTGTGCAAATTTCCTCAGTTTTCAGTGGCTTCTCACGTTGTGACAAGAATGCAAACAGAGAAAACGTTACGTTCTCCGTTTCAGTAATGAAAGCCTTTAATTAAACTACCTACAAAGTTTTATTTCTCGCTCGACGACGAGAGACAATGAAGAATTCCTTTGAAAATCAAATGAGATCTAGACCGGCCCGCGTCGCATGCAAATTCCATTTTCAAAAGCAAGTGTATCGTATAAACTAAAGTTTCCCATTTTAAAATAAAACGAAATTGAAATGAAATTGTTTGCTTAATTTTCATCTTAACGTATTTAATTTCCTTAATGTCGAGATAAACGCCAGATAAGTTTGAATGCCTACCTTAAGAAGAGGGTTCGAAATTTGGTTGATTTTCTATTCTACTTTTTCTTTAAGTAAGTATGTGGACTAGGAATCTTATATTTAGATTATGATTTTTGACTATATTATCTTGAGTATCTTTAAATCCAAATCACGATTTGACGAAATTTTCTCGATAAAAAAATAATATGAAATGAGCTCTAATTATTTACAATTTTCCTTGCTACCACGATGTTTTTACGATTTAGATCACGAAATTATTTCTAAAACATAGCAAATAATGATATCTAAACTACCCTTCAACCATATTTTAATTCATGAAGTAGTTTTTTTTTAATTCAAGAAAATGTGGTTTGGCGCTTATGTTGTTTATTTCCGAGCGCGCGCACAATATCGCCATCTCACATTTTAAGTACTTGAACTAACCATGTCTCTCTCTAACTTTGTATTGTCAGTGTCCGCTCGGACTTGTTCGACGTCGGACCTGTGAAGGATTTTTTAAAAAATATTACGAAAAAATATTACGGTCGTGCCACATTACAGGTACAGTACAGTATTTACAGTCCGCCGACGCCTATGATAAATAAATAAATATCCTTGGAAATTCTTTTACACATGACTACCTGATCCCAAACTAAGCAGAGCTTGTACTATGGAAACCAGATAACTGATATTACTACATATACTACTTTTTGTTTGTAAATACAAACGAAATATACACTTAATTACACCTAGACTCGGGACATGCGGACATGTTCATGCACACAACTGCATGTCCTGGGCAGGAATCGAACCTATGACCTGCACTGCAGCGTGATTTTCGTTTGCTTTTCCTTGTCTTGTGTAATTTCTTTTCATCTCTTGTCATTTTGTGTCATCTCTTGTCATTTTGTGTCATCTCTTGTCATTTTGTGTCATCTCTTGTCATTTCATAGTTATTCGTGTCATTTCTGTAAAAACTCCCTATTTCGCTTACTGTTATATACTTGCAGCATGGTCTTGGGCCGACAGTGGGAATACATTGCTTGTCAAAACAATGGAGTCGCTTTATTGCGTTTGTTGTAGGTATGGATGGGCAAGTAATAAATATATCATACATCAATAAATTATCGTAAAAAATAACATTACAGATATGGATAGGAAAATGTTTGTCCGTCCTATTCAATCTATTATATTATAAACGAAAGTAACTCTGTCTGTTACCTTTTCACGGCTAAACCGCTGAACCAATGTTGATGAATTTTGGTATGGAGATAGACTGGGTCTTGGCGGAGAACATAGGCTACTTTTTAGGGTTCCAAAGGGTGCTAACGGGACCCTATTACTAGGCCTACGCTGTCCGTCTGTCTGTCTGTCCGTCTGTCAGCGCGGGCTGTATCTCACGAACCGTAACAGGTAGAGAGTTGAAATTTTCACTGAATGTGTATTTCTGTTGCCGGTGCAGAACAAATACTAAAAATATAATAACATTTAAAAATAAATATCAAGTCTCAAACTTGATATTTTTGATGTGTTTATTCTACGGTGGTACGGAACCCTTTATGTGCGAGTCCGACGCCTTCAGATCTTATGAATGTTTTCTTGAAATAAATATAGTGTATTTTAAGTAATTAACTGGCCAACCCTCAGGTCCTACCTACCATGTTAGGATCTTTTTCGTTCTAGCGGGTGTAAACCGTGATTTAACGAGTTAATGTGATAATTTTTGTATTTTTTAAATTATTCAATTCAATGTTTTTGTTTCAGACATAGTCCAATATTGATTATTAAAATTATTATAATTTCACAATAAATATAAAACAATAAATAAAAGTAAAATTAAATTAAAAAAAAAAATATATTTATTTTTAAACCGACTTCAAAAAGGAGGAGGTTTCTCAATTCGACCGTATATTTTTTTTTTTATGTGTGTTCGCGGATAACTTCGTTGTTTATGAACCGATTTTGATGATTCTTTTTTTGTTGGTAAGGAGATATCCCAGCGGTGGTACCATGATAAGGAAACCAGGATCTGATGATGGCATCCCAGAGAAATCGAGGGGAACCTTCGAAAATCGTAGGAGCGACTAGTGCGTTTGTAATTTTTTTCATTAAGTATTTTAAAGCACTACTATTTTATGAAGGTCTGGAGTCGATCTGATGATGGAGCCGAAAGACAGTCGAGGGAACGAAAAACGAAACATGAAAAAGATACTCATATCCGGCAGTCAGTCACTGACACAGAGTATGTACCTACATTTTTACCCGACTACGGTGGGCGGAGGGTTATGATTTTGACCGATATGTATGTATGTTCATCTGCTCCCGTATAACGTCCAAACTATTTTTATCATAATAATTTGACTAATGAGGTATCGTTGGACGCGTCTGGATCGTCCGCTGGTTATAGGCTATTATACGATCGAAATATTGTTATACGTATCTATCAGCATATTGTAGGTATCGTTTGTCTTCTTTTGACTTACTTTGTCTTCAGCAATAAAAACAACATAGAAATTAAATTATTTTTTTCAAATACACTCGACATAAAAATCCCATATAAAACGAAAAAAATATATTTGAATATTTTCATCCATTTCATCTATTTTAAAAGGTGCACTGGGACATATTATTTTAATTGTACGAATTAAACAATATTGTTCCTTCAAAAAATAACTATACTATAGTCTACTCCATAGCTGTTCTGTCCTAGCTAAGCGAGAGGGATATATCCTTCGGCAGCTCACGCGACGCTAGCCACACCCCGAAACTAAAATTCATTTTTTTCTTGTATCGTCTTAAAATTAAAGTATAAAAGCGGTGTAGGCACCCCACTAGATTAGGTAACTTACTTGACGAAATTTTCTAACTCAATAAAATTAAATGAAGACGCTGAAGTTTTACGTGTCGTTACGTTACGTTTCGACGGGCCCGTTAGCGTGGTTGGCGTGATGGCGACTTTCACGCTGCAGGTCGTAGGTTCGATTCCTACCAGGGACATGCATTTGTGTGCATGAACATGTCTGTATGTCCCGAGTCTGGGTGTATATGTATATTAAGTATGTATTTACAAATAAAAAAGTAGTATATGTAGTAATATCAGTTGTCTGGTTTCCATAGTACAAGCTCTGCTTAGTTTGAGATCAGGTAGCCGTGTGTAAAAAATGTCCCAGGATATTACATAAATACTATCTTCAATTCTAAAGAATATACCTACTGCCGCTTTAATAATGGTAAGTGTTGCATTCAATACACAATCTAAGAACACGTTGCTCAGTAGAATTACGAAGTGTCTAATATTTACTTTGCGTTTGTAGTGTTTTACGTGCTTTACCAAAAACTCCCATGCGTGGCTGTACTTACGGATGGTTTTTAATCAAACCTTACACAGTGATAGTTCATATTATTACCCCAGAATAGGAAGTTATGATGGACTTAGGTACACTGGCATTACAAATCACATTGGTTCTTAGAAATGCTTTGTAAACCCATTGTAAACTGGCTAAAAATCTCTATTTTGACGGTAGTGTAACTACCGTAAATGTAAACTATAAAGTGTAATCAGGTACCTACAGAATGTTCAGACCTTGAATATTCTCAATGAGCCCGAAGTCCATTATAAGGGATACACACATGGTAGTAAAAAAGCTATTTTGTGATAAGCTCCTATCCTAAAATCGATACAAATGAGGTCATCATATTACAAATAATAAGAAAACTCAAGATCTAGATGAAGCAAGAGCGAAATATTTACATAATTTAGGCTTAGTGTCAGTCGTAGAATAAATTTATTCTTATTTCTGTACAGTATTAAGTCAGTTGTTATGAGAACAGGCCAATGTTTACACATGTTTTAGTAAAGTTCGGTGAAGGAAGTCATTTATTACGTCGACCCCGTTTAGTGTTGTCTGAAAATGATATATGAAAAAGACTGAACGACAACAAGCAACGGAACTGTTCTCGATATTCTCTGAATACTGAAACTTGATTGATGTAACGACGACATTGCTTAAATGGGCAACCATTTCCGAAATTTCCACAATGTAATTTATTGTGTATAGGCTCGTCAGATACGCGATTGCTAGTAGAACATAAAATTGCATAGGTAGTAAGTAGTTTAATATTGAAATTGTATGCCACATCGGAAGAAAAAATCGGATAGGTACCACGTACGTATAGCACGTTTTTTTATACTTGTCCTGTTTGGTCAGCAAAGATGGCGTCCAGCGGGGCGATTGCGTAACTTTTTTGTCAATTTTTCAATTGGTTTCGTTCAGCCTGTGTCAATTATATACGAAACCAATTGAAACATTGACAAAAAGTTACGCAATCGCCCCGCTGGACGCCATCTTTGCTTACCAAATAGGACAAGTATAAAAAAACGTACTATACACAGTGTCCCTTTCAGCATTCTACGATTTATCCCATACTTAGTCCATCTCAAGTTTGGATGGATGGATCGATGTATGGATGTTTGTTACTCTTTCACGCAAATACTACTAACCGGATTTGGATGAAATTTGGAACACACATAGTTTATAACCTGGATTAACACATAGGATACTTTTTATCCCGGAATAATGTCAGGTCAGGGAAATCGCGGGCAGAAGCTAGTTCAAAATATTTCTTCATGTTTTCAGTGCATATTCGTGATTTGCTCATCTTTTATGTAACCTACGACTTTATCTGCGGCACCGAGAAGATTGAGATTTATAATTTTACTAGCTGTCCCGGCGAACTTCGTACCGCCTCAGAATTAATGTTGTCCGAAAAAGAACTAACCCCCCCCCGTTTCCCCATTCGTCGTCTGTTCTTCCTTTCCCGCAAATAAAGGGTTCCGTACCACCGTAGAATAAAAACGTCAAAATTATCAAGTTTCTTGTATGGGGACCCCCTTTGTTTTCAATTTTTATTTTATTTTTATTAAGTATTTGTTGTTGTAGCGGCAACAAAAATACACTTTCTGTGAACATTTTAACTCTCTACCTATTACGGTTCGCCACACAGCCCGATGACAGACGGACGGACAGTGTAGGCTTAGTAATAGAGTCCCCCCTCCCCCTTAATTTTATATTTATTTTTTATTGTTAGTATTTGTTGTTGTAGCGCCAACAGAAATATACGTTCGGTGAAAATTTCAACTATAGCTATTACGGTTCGTGAGATACAGCCCGCTAACAGACATGGATGACGGATGGACAGCGTAGGCTTAGTAATAGAGTCCATCATGAAGGGCAACCTTCCACTGACCCATCGACATGTGTATCCTGCCCGTTCTTACCTACGGCGCCCAGACATGGTCAGTAATCGAGGCTCAGAAGTCCAAACTGAAGGTTTACCAAAGAGCATTAGAGCGCAGCATTTTGGGTGTAAAACACACTGATAGGGTGCGGAACACCTTGCTGCGTTCCATAACCCTTATCGCGGATGTAGGAGTGAAAACAGCTACACTTAAGTGGACCTGGGCGGGTCACCTGAGCCGAATGTGCTCAGAAAGGTAGGCCAAACCGATCACCGAGTGCAGTCCCAGAGCACGACCGTCATCGCCGACGTAGACCCAAAAACGGTGGCACGATGACCTCGACGCTCATCTAGACGGGTGGTATGAAAGAGCCCATGAACGCGATGGATGGAAGAAGATGGGAGAGACCTTTGCCCAGCAGTGGGATACAGTAGGTTATTAAGAAAAAAATGGTCCAGCCGTTCTCGAGTTTTGCGCTTAGCAACAAATTTAGCGATTCATCCCTTTATTTTTCGACACTGAACTGTTAAGCCGGAAACCCACCTCGGTGCACGGAGAGGCCACGCACACGGCCACGGCTACGTTCTGCAAGAAAATGTATGGATGACGTCATTCTCCGTGCGCCGCGGTGGACACGGTGACATACATTTTCGTGCAAAGCGAAGCTTGACCCACGTGCGTAGCGTGTGCGTGGCCTCTCTGTGTGCCGCGGTGGGTTTTCGGCTTTATGTGCACAACGCGGATCTATTTCTTGTGATGAATTGCCCATGAAATAAATTTGCAAGAATTTATAGTCGCCATCCGCTATCTGACACCGGCGTTCATTACGCCATCTATTGAAAGTAATTTGAATCATACGTAAAATATGGGTTTCTAGCGCTTTCCGGGCAATTTTTCCATTTTTTTAATGTATGAACCTTCCTTGAACTTCACGGAATAATCTAAAAAAAAAATCATCTAAATTGGTCCAGCCGTTCTCGCGTCAAGTAATGACATGAAATAGGGATTCATTTTTATATATATAGATTAAGAACCGTGTAATGTGACATTTTTCTCGTTTTGAATGTTCTAAAGTTTTATTATGGGAAAATAAAACACACGTCAGTAATAAAAAATATACTTAATAATATTGCACGATCGTTCGCATGTTAAATAATAAACTGGTTTATCAAATGTTTACGGTTAACTAAGTGTTATTTGTTTCTTAGATATTTCCGTGAGATTAACCACTATGAGTGACCTTCGTTCGTCAATTGTACTGGAATGACTTGCCAACTAGCTGTATGTACTAACAACAAAATATTAACTAGGTAAGTTCATGGGTAGTATAAGAAACAAGTTATGAAATTTAATAGGAATCTGAACAATGTATCGAAAGGTATGTGAAGAATACCCCCTTCCCCTCCCCTTCAGGTAGCCGACACGACGTCCCAGTGATGCCTTTGGTATTGCAAGCATAATAGGCTACGGTAACTGCTTAACATCAGGTGGGCCGGACGCTTGCTTGCCACCTAAATCACATAAAAAACACAAAGCCTTAAGCTTTTCTAACTACTTATTTCGTCATCTTCATCATCTCAGCCGAAAGACGTCCACCGCTAGGCCTCCCCCAAAGTTCGCCACAATGACCGGTCTTGCGCTGCCCGCATCCAGCGGATTCCCGCGACCTTCACCAGGTCGTCGGTCCACCTTTTGGGAGGCCTACCCACGCTACGCTTTCCGGTGCGCGGCCGCCCGCCACTCGAGAACTTTTCGGCCCCATCGGCCATCCGTTCTACAACCAATGTGCGCCCTGCCCACTGCCACTCAAGTTTGGAAATCCTACTGGCTATGTCGGTTACCTTGGTCCTTCTGCGTATCTCCTCATTTCTGAGTTGATCTCGCAGGGAAACTCCGAGCTATGCTCTCAATGGCAATGGAGAGGACATAGTCCTCTCCCTTGCCCTTTGGGTGACTTTGAGCCTTCTTATGAGGCCCATTGTGAGCGGCCATGTCTCTGTGCTATAGTTCATCACTGGCAACACACACTGGTGGAAGCCTTTCGTCTTGAGACACTGCGGTATTTAGGACAAGAAGATATTGCGTATCTTCCCGAACGCTGCCCAGCCGAGTCGAATTCGTCGATTGACCTCTTTCTCGAAGTTGGATCTACCTAGCTTACTAGCACAAGTTTTTTAAGTAGGTAGTTTTAAAAACAAGTATCCCTATACTTACGAGATTTTTTAGGTATTACAAGGAAGTATCTTTGACCTTCATAACTATTATTGATGAGCGTCTTATTTATCCTATTTTATTACTCCAAATCTATTACGTTTTACGAGTATAATCGTAAAGCACAAAAAATATACGTTATGATGCCATTCGCTCTAGTCCAAGGACAATTAGGTTGTGAGCAGTATAATTCGATGGCAAAGATAATAAAATTGTGATCTTAGTAGCTTCTGAGGTAATAAAGGCACCACATTATTATACCAGATAAGTACAGAACATGTATGTAATACAATGTTCTACTACAGAATTGCAAAACTTTAGATGAGAAGAGAAGGGACTGCAATCTTAGGACATGTATAGTCAAAACTTTCTAATTGGATGTTCATAGTAAACGCATATTAACATTACATCTATACCACAGAGTAAAGAATAAAGAAAGAGGTGCCCTTATTAGATATATGTATGAAAAAAATGTGGTCATTGTTTTTTCATTTTCATTGTTCTATCTACCGGTAAATAGTTATACAACTCGCTTCGTTTTATGTCGATGTTAGTACTAGACCGACCACTCGGCCGAGTTGCTTAGGGCCATTCCCCTTAGTAATTGGTCCATGATCTATACTAATATTATAAAGACAGAAGATTTGTATGTTTGTTTGTATGGATGTTTGTAATGAGTAAACTCAAAAACTACCGGACCGATTTCAAAAGTTCTTTCACCATTAGTATGCTACATTATCCCCGAGTAACATGGGCTATATTTTTGGGATCCGGAATACGGGATCCGGGATCAGAGATCCGTTTTTTTTAAATTTAAATTCTACGCGGACGACGTCGCGGAGAAAAGCTAGTTTTTTATATGAATATAAAGCGCCTGATGTTAAGCTACCGTAGCCTATAGATGTTTGCAATACCAAGACATCGGTCGCACGTTGCTGACTTGAAGGGGAATGGGACAGAGGGAGGAGAAGGGGGCTTAAGGGCTTCCGGCTCTCTCAACTCATCGTACAAAACACAGCTGTAAAGTAGCTACTTTACGCCGATCTTCTGTGAGAGCCCATAGAGAGCCCATATATGAACTACACTCAGTCGGCTACAGCGCTACCACCAATAAAAATCTACGAGGAAATTAGAAACGATATATCGGTACTACCCCCGCAGTTATAACCTTATAATCAAATGCCCCTTTGAAACAATAGAAAGAATCATTTATTAAGCGTAGTTTAGACAGATTACATATTTAAAACCACGGCTCGCTACTATGAGGATTTTGGACTAACTCAGATTATTATCTCAAAATGCTACTAACCTTCAAAAAAACAATATGTATTCACTATGTATTTTTAGCCCTTCAATATGCTTGAAGCTACATACCTAAGCTTTTAGCTACGCATTATGCACTGGAAATTCACAGCAATTAAATTACTCGTAGTATTATTTACATAAGCGAATGTTTACATGAGGATATTGCTGCTAGCGTCAGATATCCTCTCGTAGAGATTTCG
The DNA here is from genome assembly GCA_947859195.1 of Drymonia ruficornis. Lineage (NCBI taxonomy): Eukaryota > Metazoa > Arthropoda > Insecta > Lepidoptera > Notodontidae > Drymonia > Drymonia ruficornis. The sequence continues at coordinate 8,823,644 of OX401910.1, read as the reverse complement.
CAACCGATATTAAACAGGAATCCGTTGGGATTTCATGTTATTCTGTTATGTTATTCTGATTTACAATGTTGTGAATTTGTTCTAAATTAGTGGAATAAACCTACTATATTAGCGGCACGCTACGATGGCCGGTTTGACATGTGGGAGGGGGAGAGGATGAACCTTATTATTCTGGAATAAGATTCATTTTCTTGCCCCCCCACACATGTCAAACCGGCCATCGTAGTTTGATTCAACAATAATAACCTACTCTACATATTATTTTGTCTCACATATACCTACCTATTTAGTTATTAATTATTATTTTCACGTTCAATAAACGTGATTAAATTTTCATAGGTAGGTACCTACCTTTTGTAGCAGATTGAATATAGGTTGATCTACTTCAACCCAAATCACTTAATGTTGAAAAACAAAACACTATCCCCTTGGGGAGCCTCAGTAGAAATGTTGTCAAATAAAATGAGACAATATTACATACAAAATCTCTAGTTAATCCGCACGTATGTGTGACTCTACGACAATAAACACGGGACAGCTATAAATCTTTAATTATCTCTGACTACGTCTAGTCATGGATTTACAATACAAAAAATAACATTTACAAAACAAACATGTCAATGTTTGTCCATGAACGAACGCTCTCTCTCTATGTTTTGTCAATGCATGATAACATACGTTTAAAGTCTTCACAAAATTATAATAAATATTGTTACTGTATGCTTAGATTAATGATTGGTCTAAGCGAGAGCGCTCGCGCGCGAACCTATCATAAATCTATGGATCTATGTAACATTTTCGGTAAAAAGTATTCCCCTTCAAAAATAATCATTATACGTACCATATAATCTAAATTACGCTCAATATTTTTTAAATTGTTTACGACGACATTCGTCTTCCAGACATCTGGTGGTAGTGCCCGATAAATCACGAATTTTACTGCCTTTCGCAACGCTTGTACCAACTGCCTATTTTATTGTTTGGGTTTTTACAACGAGTGCCACTTAAGTGTACTAAATTGGCTCAAGCTTTTATCCTAACACTACCCATATACTTACGAGGTGGTTCTATAACAACTTCCTAGTCAGGAATAAAACAGTAACAACTATAACAACTTCTTAACACGTTAACTGCCATTAAAAAAGTGCACTTTTCCATTCGGGCCATGGGGGACAATGTTGGGCGACACAGAAGCTTTCTGTTCAAGCCGTGTCTGACAACGTTGACCGCGCGTCAGGCCTGTATTCAAACCTCTCTGTTGCGCCGACGGACAGCGCTACCGAGATAATTCGCTTATAAGCTGACCCGCGCGGCCCCCTAGTTTATCCTACGTAGCTTGGTTTTTGCAAGAGGCTTTGACTTAGAAATAAAGTGTTGATTTTTGAGGCGCTATTATAAAATATTCTGGTTTCTTGGAATTACAATAAAATAAATTAACTTTTTATAGAAAAAGTAACTGTTTATTGAACTACATAATTAAAAAAATACACAATTATAGCCTCTCTAGGGCAGTGAAACATATTATAAACCAAATTAAAACTTCTAAAAAAAACTTAACGTTTATGTAGATTCGTATAATTTTTTTACTCAAAAAAAGGTTATAATGTTGTCATTATTTTGCAAACCTTCTTCAAGCAAAGTCGATTTTGCCGTCATGCAAAAGCCAGCAGGGAGCCAAAATATTACGTCCCCATTATCTAGGGACACAAAATATAACGTGCCTATTATCTGAACACCATCGTGCCGTTGCCATGGAAACATCAGAAACAAGTATAGTTATAGTTCGTAAAAATAAAAATATTATTGTATTCATTTTTATACCTACTTAGCTAGTTTTGTTTAAACTAATAGACGCATTTTTTAGCAAAGCACCAAGCCTTGGTATATACTACTACCGCTGGCCACGCTATGACGGCCTCAAGCTCAGCTTAGCTACGCTCTCGGCCTTCAAGCTTGGTCATCATTGCAACCCTTGCTGGCCGCGCTATAAAGCGCAAATTTTAGCTTGTCCATCAAGGGTTGCAATACTGACCGTGCTGTGGAAGCCTGGAGCTGCGCTGCGCCGCGCTTTCGGCCATCAACAACGCGGTCAGCAACACACTCATTACAGACCGTGGCAGTAATTTTTGGTTTTGTTCTTAGCTAGGTATTAAACATCCTAGGGTAGCCACCATGTTCTTGTAACACTGTTGGCACGAACGGCGGGTTTTACTTGAAGGGCCGTCTTTATTTCTAGTGGGTGCTTTACTCTCGTTGATATAAACGTCATGTGCACGTCACTCATCGGGAATCACGACCACAGAGTACTATAATAATATAATATATTGTCAAAGAGAATGTAAAGAGATATATTGTGATCACGACTGGAGCGCGCGGGTGATGAACGGGCGCGCGGGAGTCGCGGACGGGGGTGGGCGACAACGTGACCGCGCGGCCCTATTAAACGGATTTTCGATTTTTCGTCCGCCGAGGCCATGGGGGTCAATGTTGTCCGATGCTTAATAACTCATAAAAGAGGGTCAAAAATCATTCTGCGTCAACTAAGACATATTATTTACGTATTTATAACCAATATATAATAAAAAAACTATCTATCAAAATTGAAAAAAATCGGGTATTTTTACTTAGCTTGATGGGATAATTAAGCATCGCCCAACATTGACCGCGTTGGCGGTCAACGTGTTAATTAGGTAAGGATATGAACGGAGATTCATTTTCAAAATCCCATCATCTTTTTCTAAATAACTTGCCGGATCACACTTAATTTTAACTAAATATGTGCATGATTGCATGTAGAGCAGTGTATTTTTTTTGTGTAGGTAGAGCACTGATAAATACTTTATCGGAGTATTTGGATCTTGCAGAGTTTTCCCTTCAGAAGCGATGTTAGATTGTTAGATACTATTTTGTATATCAGATACGAAACGCTGACAGAAATGAAAAAATATAAGGCACCTAGTTAATCTTTATTTAATCTACACGCGACTCTACAATAACACCCGGGTCGGCAATAAATTTTTAATTAACTTCACCGACGCACAGTGGCCGGATTTCGGGGGTTCCCTTTCATAGGATTTTTGAAAATTAAAATGAGTTTTTTGGTACATTTAAGTACACAGTCTCGTTGATAATATCGTAACTTTATATTATCTAGTAGTCATGGATTTTTTATTAGCTATTAACACCATGAAATACGGATTTTTAGATTTCAAATGTATGGAAATGGAATTTGTTTTCCTTATAACTTTTTTGTGTTTCGAGTTGTAAAGCTGAAACTTTTATGTGTTGTTACTGAGTTAGTAACCAAGCCATATGACCTTTGACCTTGACCCGGGACGGTCCTATTCAAGAGATATGAATTTAAGAAAAATGACTGTTTGGTGACATTTATTCAGGCAATTTATGTTCAAATAATGAGTGTAACAAGCCTTTTTATGTGAATTATTGTTACTGAATCAACCCTACTACTACGACTAGATTGACCTGGACTAAGAAATTTCCCGTTATAAGACTAAAAAATAAAATAAAACACATTTTTATGACTAATATTCAATATTACACATAAGTCGTACAAAACCTACACATTTTGACTAGGTAGGTAGCAGTTGCCACTACCTGCCCCCATTGTCTATTGTTTGTTCCACACACAGGTGTCACCAAATGTCAGGTTTCACTAATTAGGGGTATTAGGGATTAAATAATAAGTCTAATTATTGTGTTGTTATTGTAGGTGAATGTTTATCATACAAGATTCCTGGAAATGACTTAGGGTTCTAAATGAAAGCAGTATAAATGCCAAGAGTACCTTTATTTCGTTTCACTTATAATAACTACTTCGTATTCTAAATGTTCTCCTTTAACAATTTTGACTTGTTCAGTATGGATAGTCTGGTTTAAAATCTCGACGTTTTTGTATTTATGAAGCAAAATTCTTGAAACGAACATATTGTTTATAACTTAAAAGAAAACTATCCAAGAAAATTTTCGGTATGAAACGGGTCTCAACGTGGACATAGTTAAACAAGGTGCAGGTACTATAAATGATGGGAACACTGCACGAAGATTTTTTGAAAATCCCGAAGCAACTGCATAGATAACGGGTGTTGATGAAGAGCTGATCAGAAGATTTGCAGTTATTCTTCAGGTTTGTGGAGAGTTTATTGACGTGGAAAAGTTCCGGCAATATTGTGCTGCAACAGCTCATAAATATGTCGAGCGTACAAAAACTACTCATGCATGGTGCTGATATAATTAAGCAGAATAACTATCCCAATCTGTAAACTCCCTGAAGAGGCCTCTGAAGCACGCAATAAAGATATTAAAAATTTTAGAGCGTGCCACACGCGTAAATTCAGCAGAATCGCAACAAATGAGGTTATTATCCACAATTTATTAATGTCTTCTGACCCATTCTTATCAAGTTTTAGACCTAAGATAAGTAAACTTCACCATAAACAACTATCAGATGAAGCCAAATTGTGATCCCTAATACCCCTAATTGGTGAAACCGAAACATCTGGTGACATCTGTGTATGGAACAAACAATAAATATTTCCAGGAATCTTGTATGCCAAACATTCACCTACAATAACAACACAATGATTAGACGATCCTTAATCCCTAATACCCCTAATTAGTGAAACCTGACATTTGGTGACACCTGTGTGTGGAACAAACAATAGACAATAGGGGCAGGTAGTGACAACTGCTACCTACCTAGTCAAAATGTGTAGGTTTTGTACTACTTATGTGTAACTCAATGGAATATTGAATATTAGTCATAAAAAATGTGTTTTATTTTATTTTTATGTTTATAACGGGGATTTTCTTAGTCCAGGTCAATCTAGTCGTAGTAGTAGAGTTGATTCAGTAACAATAATTCACATTAAAAGGCTTGTTACACTCATTATTTGAACATAAATTGCCTGAACAAATGTCACCAAACAGTCATTTTTCAAAAAATCGTATCTCTTGATTAGGACCGTCCCGGGTCAAGGTCAAAGGTCATATGGCTTGGTTACTAACTCAGTAACAATACATAAAAGTTTCAGCTTTACAACTCGAAACACAAAAAAGTTATAAGGAAAACAAATTCCATTTCCATACATCTGAAATCTAAAAATCCATATTTCATGGTGTTAATAGCTAATAAAAAATCCGTGACTACTAGATAATTTAATGTTACGATGTTATCAACGAGACTGTGTACTTAAATGTACCAAAACACACATTTTAATTTTCAAAAATCCTATGAAAGGGAAGCCCCGAAATCCGGCCACTGTGCGACGTCAAATTTAACTCATGTTTGTTTTGCAGTTTATGACAACGATATTTTTTGCAGTAGGGTTTTATATTGTAAATCAAAGTCACGTGTGTGTGATATAATCTATTTATTTACCTCCTTCATATTGTACATAATGGGAAGGCCCGTGCTCAGAAGTGGGACGTTTAAAAAAGGTTGATTTATATAAAATGTATTTTTATAAAAACTTCATTATTGTCTCTACATAGCATCTGGGATAGATATGGATAGTTATAGGTAATAATGTTAGTCCTTTTAACATCCCACTTCCGGGCACGGGCCTCTCCTCAATGCGAGGGAGATTCAGGCTATAATCCACCACGTTGTCCTAGTGCGGATTGGTTTTCAAATATCTTTCAAAAGATTGTTAGATTTTTTTAGGCTTCCGGCACGCTCACTCATCGCAGGAAACGCAGCTGTAATAGCTGTTTTACGCCGATCTTCTGTGAGAGGGTAGTACTACCCCGGTCGAGCCAGCCCCTATATGAGCTGCAGTCAATTGGCTACAGCTTGGCAGTACCACCAATAAAATGTATACATTCTTATCCACTTTAGCGATATATTTTTTTCTTTGCTTCCGCACTGACCGCGCGGGTTGATTACAAGTCCCATGGTGTTTACACTACTACAATCACAGCAATTAAGTCGCACCCTTGTTGACTACATTGACACACCCACCATTACACCATGTATATAGGTACATATATTGAAACCACGACCGTAAGAAAAATACATTACCCACTGCTCTACCAATGTTACAAAGGTATCAAATAATAATTATGATAAAATTAAAACTATATGTGACATAACGGCAGTCGAAGAATAAGTATAGCACAGCAAAATTATACTATTTAATTACATATAATCTACATCACTTGAAAATGAACAATATTTATTCACTGACAAAAATTACAAAAATTGATTTGAAAATTGTTAGCAATGGCTAACAATTTCAAACAATACTTTAAACTTATAAAAAAATTTATGAGTGGTACAAATATTCACACTAACAATTTAATTTATAGATCACGTAAATGACAATTTAATTAAGTTTTAAATGTGTTTATTTAAACACTCCGCGAGAGTCGTGTTTCATCTGGCGGGAGTGACCGATATATCACGTACTTTAGTGTTGTTCGCAAGCTCGGTCCGACAAGTTTATTTTATTATTGTCTGAGTTTGAGACAGTCTGTCTGCTTTAGGACTGCGCGCTATTTGGCGCAAGGGTAACGACTGCCGCATTGGCGACCTACTTACAGACAATACATGCTCGCTGATATTCCTTTTGGTAAATCGTTACTGATTTCAAATACAGACTCTGGATACGATAGGTGTATAAACTGATGCTATTACGCGAATTATCAATTTTTCCTTGAAGTTAATCATACATTTGTTTCAAAAGCGCGAAATATGACCATGATGTGCTTAATATCTAAAACAAATGACAGTTGTATTGATATAGGTATTCGATATTTTTATTTTCATAACGTTGGTTAACTACTACTTACTTCTACTTGCAAAAATGGTATAAAATCTCACCTTAGTAAATGTTTCTAAATTAATATCAGCAAATCCATAAGCTGTTAATTTGCAGGGTTTTTGAGCTCTGGGATACAAAAAATAATAATAATTAATCACCTTCAAGGAGAAAGTTGACCAATATGTACCATATGTTATTTTTTTTCTTTTATAAGATATCTATACCTACCTACCTGATATTATATTACAGTGAAGCATTAGACACTAACCTAGCCAGCACTATTAACAAGTACTTCCGGTCCGTTACCGATGAATCGAACCAATTCGAATCGTATATAGCATCGCCGACTCCTATACTCTGCAAAAATATCGGTACATGTTAATTTTATTATAATAAAAACAATACATAACTGAAATAACGTTTGAGGTGGCACATGCAATTTCATATCGTAAAACTCAACGAGGCCGCATATCAGCGAAAACATGCATCGCATAAACACGTGTGTCTCATTGTGCTTCGTTATAACGATAGAGGAAGAATAACGTATTTTGACCCTTATTCCTTCCCTTCCCTTATTCCTTTTTATATGTAATACTTTGACGCGACGCTAACGTGCGTGATATCAAATATACAATGCTTCGTCTTCGTGTAAGCGATGTTCGAATGATATATTGTGTTCTTTCTGATACTTACAGATGTTATCATTCGGTCTCCGAAATAACAGTAGAAATATATTTGCAGCAAGCCAAACGATAGGAATCCTATGAACGGAGCTGTTAAAGTGAAATCGTTGAAAGCCTGAAACATTTTTAAGCTTTGAAGAATACTATATCAACTTCTCTATATAAAAACAATATGTTGATTAGGTATAGGTACCATTAAATTGAATCCTGTTGCGCATATAATAAGAGAACTAGTAAGGACATTAAACAATGTTGACTTAGAGTATATAATTTCCAATAGTTCCACGCATCTGTAAGCATGTGTTATTGTTAGGAACTCGGTTTAAAAATAAAACATTACCTTAAATTAAAATATGAGTGTCCACCGAACTCACTCGTCTTGGCATCATTCCACAAATACATTTAAAATTCATGACAAACTGGGCAATTCCCGGTACTGGGTAAAATATGTACCCACGCTATATTTTGGTTTCGAATAAATTTCCTAAAACTTATCTCCTGCGTGTGCAATTCCTGATATTTCAATGTCTTATTTAAAGGACCAAGTCGTATCTATGCATAGACCCATAAGCCTATAGACGCCATTCACGCTTACTATTATATTTTTGATGTGACCTAGGTGAATGTAATCTCCTCAAGCTGGCTGGGTATCAAAGAATCATCATCATCAGAACCGGTCATACATATGTAGTGTTAAATGCGAGCTGGGCTAACGGGGGTGTTCAGTTATACGGTGTCTATAGCTTATTTGTCTGTGTCCCCACATGTGTACTGCATAGTCCCGCAGATGTACGCAGGCTTACGTCCCTCCAATCAAAATGTGGTTCGGCGCGCTTCATCGTGTAAATGTTGAGCCAAAACATACATACCGAATCAGCTCTCTATGCCGGTCGACTAATTCAACAAATTCTGCTTTAAATCCATTGCTGTTTGTATGATCAATAATATGCTTCAGATCGTAATGCAGCGATATGAATTGTATATGGATGAACGTGCAGCACGTGAGGAAGAAGCAGTCTGGTCCATATACCGATAACACAACCACCCATGCTGAAAATATAATATGTATTATAGTTCAAAAAAATAGAGAAAGTGTACGTAGGCGTACGCAAGCCCCGACCCGTCGCGCCCTTGCCATACGCCATGTGCGTTTAGACTTCAAAACTGTCTGCTCGGATGCGTCGCTCGCCTTTTGTAGACGCAGCCAAAGAGGGAAAGTTTCTGGATACAAAAACATGAGCCAATTAGAGTTACCAAAACAACAGCGTCATTCTAGGGTACAAGGACATCATTATGATATTGTATTACGTATTGTGTCGCACGATTACGATGTATGGGGTGGAAATGGTTCGTATTGCCATTATTAGGCAGCATTAACGTAAGTGTAGTACCCCTACCTAAAGGTATCTTGATATATTATTTGCACTGTTGGTAACATTTCCCCTCGAACCGAGATTCTTTATTACCACTTAACAATAAAACTGCAGAACGCTGGCGCCTCTACACCGTAAAACAGGGAAACTAGATTCGTTTATGGCAATAAAAATAATTATAAACGAGACATCGAAGATACGAGCGGGTACATAAGTGTTACATTGAGTTTTTCATCTTTATGTTTTCAGAAATTTTATAGCTTGTGCAAATCCCCATTTCGTTCGATAAACCACTAACAATACTATTAGCGGCGAACCATTCACCCTAATTCATAACAGGAAAATATAAAATCATGAATGTTATCTAGCATTTTCAGACTAGGTGTCTAAGATTTTTTTTACGTTTCGTGTATTATGTGTTATTCATTTATTAGGAACAAAATTGCATAGGTAGCTTACCAGACCATAGTTGATGAATGTAAACGAACGGCCAATATTTCACATCGAACGCATCAAATGGATACCATATAAAGAATGGCAGGCTAAATTTAACCTTCCCTGTTTTATAGTAGCGCGAACCCATAATAACAAGGGGTCCTACCGCGAACGATATCACCCCCTGACTTTCTGAAAACAATAATATTTTGGAGACTGTTCCCAAAAAACGAACCCATGTATTGCCTTTATTGGTTACTCCGTCGTCAGATTCTATTCCAGTATGCAATTTCCTCAATCTATCAATCACGTCGTTAACATGATGGATATAAATTACGAAGTAATACACTTTATAAATTCCTAGCAGGCACAAAGTGAGACAGGGTATGAAGTAAGTAAATTCTAATAAACTTTTCCCTGTCGTAATGCCGTCAATGAACCATAAAAACTCGCCCAGTATCGATACGTTTAATGAAAATATATGAACAACGAAACGCCATTGATGTCGTAAACGTTGCAGCACACTTCTATTACTATCTTCACTGTTTATACAAAAGCCGATCAGCTTTAAGTAATAGTTTGTTCTTCTTATACATTTTTCAAATTCCAAGTCCATGTTTATGTCACACAAGCGTTCTTGATGAACTATCGTCCACAAAATATCATGACAAAATCGCTTTCATCGTGAAGAAATAGAATAATTATGTTTAATGATATGGCAGTTAAAGTATCCAGCTATAATTAAGTTTACCTTACATGATGCTACAAAACCATTATTGATAGGTGCCTGCCTAAGTAGCATACCGGTATTATAAATTCAGTGCGGTCTATTTTGTCTCCTAATCGTATAAGTTAATCACAAAGCATACTCATACCTATAATTACATTGCTAGTTCTATTCGATCTAGTAGATAGCAATTAATAGAAGATTAAAAACGAATTACTGGGTGGGTATTTCATTTACATTTTAGAGCATTTACCTAGTACGACTATTTTAGGATTCCGTACCCAAAGCTTGCCAACAGAACCCTATTACTAAGCTGTATCTCACGAACCGCGATAGGTGACCGAATGTGTATTTCTATTGCCGCTACAACAAAAAATACTCAAAATAAAATAAAATTTAAAAAAAGAGGGGTACTTGATATTTTTGACGTTTTTATTCTACGGTGGTACGGAACCCTTTATGTGCGAGTCCAACACGCACTTGGCCGGTTTTTTAAATTATTAGTTTGGGATATTGTCCACATTGCACAGTATCGCATGCGCATTTTGTATTTTATTTCTCTCTCTCTCTTTCTGACTGGGTATCCCACATGGTGGTGGGGTCAGCGTTCCTTCTTTCAGCGTACCGTCTTTCCTTTCCACTTCGCTCTATCCTCGACATCGTCTTCGGATACCTGACACTCTTTCATCTCCTTTAGCACTACAGCTTTCCAACTTGTTTTGGGTCTGCCTCTATTATTACCTTTATTTCTAACTAGCTTTTGCCCGCGACTTAGTCCGCGCAGAATATAAAAAAAAAAAACCGTTTCCGTTTTCTGGAACCCGTATCCCGTATCCCGTATCCCGTATCCCGTATCCCGTATCCCGTATCCCGTATCCCGTATCCCGTATCCCGTATCCCGTATCCCGTATCCCGTATCCCGTATCCCGTATCCCGTATCCCGTATTCCGTATCCCGTATCCCGTATCCCGTATCCCGTATCCCGTATCCCGTATCCCGTATCCCGTATCCCGTATCCCGTATCCCGTATCCCGTATCCCGTATCCCGTATCCCGTATCCCGTATTCCGTATCCCGTATCCCGTATCCCGTATCCCGTATCCCGTATACCGTATCCCCTATCCCGTATCCCGTATCTCGTATCCCGTATCCCGTATCCCGTATCCCGTATCCCGTATCCCGTATCCCGTATCCCGTATCCCGTATCCCGTATCCCGTATCCCGTATCCCGTATCCCGTATCCCGTATCCCGTATCCCGTATCCCGTATCCCGTATCCCGTATCCCGTATCCCGTATCCCGTATCCGTATCCGTATCCCGTATCCATATCCGTATCCGTATCCCTATCCCGTATACCGTATCCCGTATCCGTATCCCGTAACACGCATCCCACATTCCGTATCCCGTATCCCGTATCCCGTATCCCGTATCCCGTATCCCGTATCCCGTATCCGTATCCCGTATGCCGCATCCCGCATCCCGCATCCCATATCCCGTAACCCGTATCCCGTATCACGTATCCCATATACAAAATCCCGTATCCCATATCGCGTATCCCGTATCCCATACCCCGTAAAATTTTCAAAAACGCATTTTTTTTTTTTTTTTAATATACTTAATCACCAATTTTCTTAATTCTAACTACAAAAATGACGAACTTCCATACAATCTTTCATCCCCTATTTTACCCCCTTAGAATTTAAATTTTCAAAAAAGATGAAATTATTATTTTTAATACGTAAAAAGAAACCTAAACACAAATTTTCATTATGCTAACCTCAGAAATGACGAACTTCCATACAAACTTTCGTCCCCTATTTTACCCCCTTAGGGGTTGAATTTTCAAAAACGCAGCAATTTAAGTTTTTTATTTTTAAAAAGGAACCTAAACCCCAATTTTCATAACTCTAACTTCAAAAATGACGAACATCTATACAAACTTCCCAACTAACTTTCATCCCCTATTTTACCACCTTAGGGGTTGAATATTCAAAAACGCCGAAAACCATATTTTTTATTTTTAAAACGACACCTCAACACAAATTTTCATAATTCTAACTTGAAAAATGACGAACTTGCATACAAACTTTCATCCCCTATTTAACCCCCTTAGGGGTTGAATTTTCCAAAATCGCTTCTTATTGCTTGTCTACGTCACAAAATATATCTACTATCCAAATTTCATGTCTCTAACTTCAGTAGTTTCGGCTCGGCGTTGATGAGTCAGTCAGACAGTCAGTCAGTCAGTCAGTCAGCATTTCCCTCTTTATATATTAGTATAGAAGTATAGATTAGGAAAATTTACATAAGTACATTTTTACTATTAGGAAGAACGTTCATTATACAAACTAGATCATAGATGTAGTACTTACTTATTTTTCGTGTTTGGCAATTTAGGTGAATAAATTTTAAGTAACTACTTAAAGTTACTTTGTATTGTCAAATATAACTCGATAAAATAACGTGACACAATTTGATAACATCGGAGAACGATTGACTTATTTTCAATCCTAACACAATTCGATTAGAGTTCTTAGCTACATTTTTAATTATCTCTGACTACGTCAAGTTATGGATTAACTACCTATGCAAAAAATTGCATTTACAAAACAAACATAGCAATATTTGTCCATGAACGAACGCTCTCTCTCTATGTTTTGTCAATGCATGATAACATACGTTTAAAGGTCTTAATAATAGGTTATTCACGACATTATAATAATTTTTATGTAAGTATAAATCTATGGCTGTATGTAACATTTCCGGTAATAGGTATTCCCCTTCACAAATCTTCATTATACGTACCATATAATCTTAATAATACTCAATATTTTTTTAATTGTTTACGACGACATTCGTCTTCCAGGTGGTAGGTGGTGGTAGTGCCCGATAAATTACGAATTTTACTGCCTTTCGCAACGCTTGTACCAACTGCCTATTTTATTGTTTGGGTTTTAACAACGAGTGCCACTTAAGTGTACTAAATTGGCTCAAGCTTTTATCCTAACACTACCCATATACTTACGAGGTGGTACTATAACAACTTCCTAGTCAGGAATATAACAGTAACAACTATAACAACTTCTTAATTAGGTAAGGATATGAACGGAGATTCATTTTCAAAATCCCATCATCTTTTTCTAAATAACTTGCCGGATCACACTTAATTTTAACTAAATATGTGCATGATTGCATGTAGAGCAGTGTATTTTTTATTGTGTAGGTAGAGCACTGATAAATACTTTATCGCAGTATTTGGATCTTGCCGAGTTTTCCCTTCAGAAGCGATGTTAGATTGTTAGATACTATTTTGTATATCAGATACGAAACGCTGACAGAAATGAAAAAATATAAGGCACCTAGTTAATCTTTATTTAATCTACACGCGACTCTACAATAACACCCGGGTCGGCAATAAATTTTTAATTAACTTCACCGACGTCAAATTTAACTCATGTTTGTTTTGCAGTTATGACAACGATATTTTTTGCAGTAGGGTTTTTTATTGTAAATCAAAGTCACGTGTGTGTGATATAATCTATTTATTTACCTCCTTCATATTTTGCATAATGGGAAGGCCCGTGCTCAGAAGTCGGACGTTTAAAAGGATTGATTTTATATAAAATGTATTTTTATAAAAACTTCATTATTGTCTCTACTTAGCATATGGGATAGATATGGATAGTACCTAATAGGTGATAATGTTAGTCCTGGACACGGTCCTCTCCTCAATGCGAGGTGGATTAAGGCTATAACCACCACGTTGGCCTAGTGCGGATTGGTTTTCACATATCTTTCGAAAGATTGTTAGATTTTTTTTAGGCTTCCGGCACGCTCACTCATCGCAGGAAACGCAGCTGTAATAGCTGCTTTATGCCGATCTTCTGTGAGAGGGTAGTACTACCCCGGTCGAGCCAGCCCCTATATGAGCTGCAGTCAATTGGCTACAGCTTGGCTCTACAACCAATAAAATGTAACACACTTATCCACTTTAGCGATATAATGTTTTCTTTGCTTCCGCACTGACCGCGCGGGTTGATTACAAGTCCCATGGTATTTACAATACTACAATCACAGCAATTAAGTCGCACCCTTGTTGACTATATTGACACACCCACCATTACACCATGTATATAGGTACCTATATTGAGACCACGACCGTAAGAAAAATACATTACCCACTGCTCTACCAGTATTACAAAGGTATCAAATAATAATTATGATAAAATTAAAGCTATATGTGACATAACGGCAGTCGAAGAATAAGTATAGCACAGCTAAATTATACTATTCAATTACTTATAATCTACATAATATCAGTTAAAAATGAACAAGATTTCTTTACTGACAAAAATTACACATTGCTAACAATTTTCAAACAATATTTTACACTTATAAAATTTTATGAGTGGTACAAATATTCACACTAACAATTTAATTTATAGATCACGTAAATGACAATTTAATTAAGTTTTAAATGTGTTTATTTAAACACTCCGCGAGAGTCGTGTTTCATCTGGCGGGAGTGACCGATATATCACGTACTTTAGTGTTGTTCGCAAGCTCGGTCCGACAAGTTTATTTTATTATTGTCTGAGTTTGAGACAGTCTGTCTGCTTTAGGACTGCGCGCTATTTGGCGCAAGGGTAACGACTGCCGCATTGGCGACCTACTTACAGACAATACATGCTCGCTGATATTCCTTTTGGTAAATCCTTACTGATTTCAAATACAGACTCTGGATACGATAGGTGTATAAACTGATGCTATTACGCGAATTATCAATTTTTCCTTGAAGTTAATCATACATTTGTTTCAAAAGCGCGAAATATGACCATGATGTGCTTAATATCTAAAACAAATGACAGTTGTATTGATATAGGTATTCGATATTTTTATTTTCATAACGTTGGTTAACTACTACTTACTTCTACTTGCAAAAATGGTATAAAATCTCACCTTAGTAAATGTTTCTAAATTAATATCAGCAAATCCATAAGCTGTTAATTTGCAGGGTTTTTGAGCTCTGGGATACAAAAAATAATAATAATTAATCACCTTCAAGGAGAAAGTTGACCAATATGTACCATATGTTATTTTTTTTCTTTTATAAGATATCTATACCTACCTACCTGATATTATATTACAGTGAAGCATTAGACACTAACCTAGCCAGCACTATTAACAAGTACTTCCGGTCCGTTACCGATGAATCGAACCAATTCGAATCGTATATAGCATCGCCGACTCCTATACTCTGCAAAAATATCGGTACATGTTAATTTTATTATAATAAAAACAATACATAACTGAAATAACGTTTGAGGTGGCACATGCAATTTCATATCGTAAAACTCAACGAGGCCGCATATCAGCGAAAACATGCATCGCATAAACACGTGTGTCTCATTGTGCTTCGTTATAACGATAGAGGAAGAATAACGTATTTTGACCCTTATTCCTTCCCTTCCCTTATTCCTTTTTATATGTAATACTTTGACGCGACGCTAACGTGCGTGATATCAAATATACAATGCTTCGTCTTCGTGTAAGCGATGTTCGAATGATATATTGTGTTCTTTCTGATACTTACAGATGTTATCATTCGGTCTCCGAAATAACAGTAGAAATATATTTGCAGCAAGCCAAACGATAGGAATCCTATGAACGGAGCTGTTAAAGTGAAATCGTTGAAAGCCTGAAACATTTTTAAGCTTTGAAGAATACTATATCAACTTCTCTATATAAAAACAATATGTTGATTAGGTATAGGTACCATTAAATTGAATCCTGTTGCGCATATAATAAGAGAACTAGTAAGGACATTAAACAATGTTGACTTAGAGTATATAATTTCCAATAGTTCCACGCATCTGTAAGCATGTGTTATTGTTAGGAACTCGGTTTAAAAATAAAACATTACCTTAAATTAAAATATGAGTGTCCACCGAACTCACTCGTCTTGGCATCATTCCACAAATACATTTAAAATTCATGACAAACTGGGCAATTCCCGGTACTGGGTAAAATATGTACCCACGCTATATTTTGGTTTCGAATAAATTTCCTAAAACTTATCTCCTGCGTGTGCAATTCCTGATATTTCAATGTCTTATTTAAAGGACCAAGTCGTATCTATGCATAGACCCATAAGCCTATAGACGCCATTCACGCTTACTATTATATTTTTGATGTGACCTAGGTGAATGTAATCTCCTCAAGCTGGCTGGGTATCAAAGAATCATCATCATCAGAACCGGTCATACATATGTAGTGTTAAATGCGAGCTGGGCTAACGGGGGTGTTCAGTTATACGGTGTCTATAGCTTATTTGTCTGTGTCCCCACATGTGTACTGCATAGTCCCGCAGATGTACGCAGGCTTACGTCCCTCCAATCAAAATGTGGTTCGGCGCGCTTCATCGTGTAAATGTTGAGCCAAAACATACATACCGAATCAGCTCTCTATGCCGGTCGACTAATTCAACAAATTCTGCTTTAAATCCATTGCTGTTTGTATGATCAATAATATGCTTCAGATCGTAATGCAGCGATATGAATTGTATATGGATGAACGTGCAGCACGTGAGGAAGAAGCAGTCTGGTCCATATACCGATAACACAACCACCCATGCTGAAAATATAATATGTATTGTAGTTCACAAAAATTATACAGAGAGCGTACACAAGCCCTGAGCCGTCGCGCCCAAGACATACGCCATATGCGTTCGCCTTTTGTAGACGCAGGCAAAGAGGAAAAAGTTTCTGGATACAAAAACATGAGCCAATTAGAGTTAAACAACAGCGTCATTCTAGGGTACAAGGACATCATTATGATATTGTATTACGTATTGTGTCGCACGATTACGATCTATGGGTTGGAAATGGTTCGTATTGCCATTATTAGGCAGCATTAACGTAAGTGTAGTACCCCTACCTAAAGGTATCTTGATGTATTATTTGCACTGTTGGTAACATTTCCCCTCGAACCGAGACTCTTTATTACCACTTAACAATACAACTGCAGAACGCTGGCGCCCTACACCGTAAAACAGGGAAACTAGATTCGTTTATGGCAATAAAAATAATTATAAACGAGACATCGAAGATACGAGCGGGTACATAAGTGTTACATTGAGTTTTTCATCTTTATGTTTTCAGAAATTTTATAGCTTGTGCAAACCCCCATTTCGTTCGATAAACCACTAACAATACTATTAGCGGCGAACCCTTCACCCTAATTCATAACAGAAAAATATAAAATCATGAATGTTATCTAGCATTTTCGGACTAGGTGTCTAAGAATTTTTGTACGTTTCGTGTATTATGTGTTATCCATTTATTAGGAACAAAATTGCATAGGTAGCTTACCAGACCATAGTTGATGAATGTAAACGAACGGCCAATATTTCACATCGAACGCATCAAATGGATACCATATAAAGAATGGCAGGTTAAATTTAACCTTCCCTGTTTTATAGTAGCGCGAACCCATAATAACAAGGGGTCCTACCGCGAACGATATCACCCCCTGACTTTCTGAAAACAATAATATTTTGGAGACTGTTCCCAAAAAACGAACCCATGTATTGCCTTTATTGGTTACTCCGTCGTCAGATTCTATTCCAGTATGCAATTTCCTCAATCTATCAATCACGTCGTTAACATGATGGATATAAATTACGAAGTAATACACTTTATAAATTCCTAGCAGGCACAAAGTGAGACAGGGTATGAAGTAAGTAAATTCTAATAAACTTTTCCCTGTCGTAATGCCGTCAATGAACCATAAAAACTCGCCCAGTATCGATACGTTTAATGAAAATATATGAACAACGAAACGCCATTGATGTCGTAAACGTTGCAGCACACTTCTATTACTATCTTCACTGTTTATACAAAAGCCGATCAGCTTTAAGTAATAGTTTGTTCTTCTTATACATTTTTCAAATTCCAAGTCCATGTTTGTGTCACACAAGCGTTCTTGATGAACTATCGTCCACAAAATATCATGACAAAATCGCTTTCATCGTGAAGAAATAGAATAATTATGTTTAATGATATGGCAATTTAAGTATCCAGCTATAATTAAGTTTACCTTACATGATGCTACAAAACCATTATTGATAGGTGCCTGCCTAAGTAGCATACCGGTATTATAAATTCAGTGCGGTCTATTTTGTCTCCTAATCGTATAAGTTAATCACAAAGCATACTCATACCTATAATTACATAGCTAGTTCTATTCGATCTAGTAGATAGCAATTAATAGAAGATTAAAAACGAATTACTGGGTGGGTATTTCATTTACATTTTAGAGCATTTACCTAGTACGACTATTTTAGGATTCCGTACCCAAAGGGTGCCAACAGAACCCTATTACTAAGCTGTATCTCACGAACCGTGATAGGTAGACAGTTGACATTTTCACAGAATGTGTATTTCTATTGCCGCTACAACAAAAAATACTCAAAATAAAATACGTACGTATTCGTGTTTGGCAATTTAGGTGAATAAATTTTTAAGTAACTACTTAAAGTTACTTTGTATTGTCAAATATAACTCGATAAAATAACGTGACACAATTTGATAACATCGGAGAACGTTTGACTTATTTTCAATCCTAACACAATTCGAATAGAGTTCTTAGCTACAAACATCTTTAATTATCTCTGACTACGTCAAGTCATGGATTAACAATACAAAAAATTGCATTTACAAAACAAACATGTTTGTCCATGAACGAACGCTCTCTCTCTATGTTTTGGCAATACATGATAACATAGTTTAAAGGTCTTAATAAAAGGTTCTTCACGAAATTGTAATAATTATTGTTACTTTATGCATAGATTAATGATTGGTGTCCGCCAGAGCGCTCTCGCGCGAACAGAGTATAAATTTATGGCTGTATGTAACATTTCCGGTAATAGGTATTCCCCTTCATAAATCTTCATTATACGTACCATATAATCTTAATTATACTCAATATTTTTTAAATTGTTTACGGCGACATTCATCCTACAGACATCTGGTGGTAGTGCCCGATAAATCACGAATTTTACTGCCTTTCGCAACGCTTGTACCAACTGCCTATTTTAATGTTTGGGTGTTTACAACGAGTGCCACTTAAGTGTACTAAATTGGCTCAAGCTTTTATCCTAACACTACCCATATACTTACGAGGTGGTTCTATAACAACTTCCTAGTCAGGAATATAACAGTAAGCGCCGCCTGCGACTGCACACGAAAGCTCTAGAGCTATTGGTTGCAGTCGACATCTCGCGACTGTTTGACGCCTTGCAGTCGCGAGCTGTCGACAGGAACCAACAGATTTAGAGCTGTCGTGTGCAGTCACGTGTATGGCGGCGCTAATAACTATAACAACTTCCTAATGAGGTATGGATATGAACGAAGATTCATTTTCAAAATCTCATGATCTTTTTCTATTTAACTTGCCGGATCACACTTAGTTTTAACTGAATATGTGCATGATCGCATGTAGGGCAATCGTATTTTTTATTGTGTAGGTAGAGCACTGATAAATACTTTATCGGAGTATTTGGATCTTGCAGAGTTTTCCCTGCAGAAGCGATGTTAGATAGTTAAATACTATTTTATATATCACATACGAAAAGCTGACGGAAATGAATAAATATAAGGCACCTAGTAAATCTTTATTTAATCCACACGCGACTCTACAATAACACCCGGGTCGGCAATAAATTTTTAATTAACTTCACCGACGCCAAATTTAACTCATGTTTGTTTTGCAGTTTATGACAACGATATTTTTTGCAGTAGGGTTTTATATTGTAAATCAAAGTCACGTGTGTGTGATATAATCTATTTATTTACCTCCTTCATATTGTACATAATGGGAAGGCCCGTGCTCAGAAGTGGGACGTTTAAAAAAGGTTGATTTTATATAAAATGTATTTTTATAAAAACTTCATTATTGTCTCTACATAGCATCTGGGATAGATATGGATAGTTATAGGTAATAATGTTAGTCCTTTTAACATCCCACTTCCGGGCACGGGTCTCTCCTCAATGCGAGGGAGATTCAGGCTATAATCCACCACGTTGTCCTAGTGCGGATTGGTTTTCACATATCTTTCGAAAGATTGTTAGATTTTTTTAGGCTTCCGGCACGCTCACTCATCGCAGGAAACGCAGCTGTAATAGCTGCTTTATGCAGATCTTCTACGAGAGGGTGGTACTACCCCGGTCGAGCCAGCCCCTATATGAGCTGCAGTCAACTGGCTACAGCTTGGCTCTACAACCAATAAAATGTATACTCACTTATCCACTTTAGCGATATAATGTTTTCTTTGCTTCCGCACTGACCGCGCGGGTTGATTACAAGTCCCATGGTGTTTACAATACTACAATCACAGCAATTAAGTCGCACCCTTGTTGACTACATTGACACACCCACCATTACACCATGTATATAGGTACCTATATTGAGACCACGACCGTAAGAAAAATACATTACCCACTGCTCTACCAGTATTACAAAGGTATCAAATAATAATTATGATAAAATTAAAGCTATATGTGACATAACGGCAGTCGAAGAATAAGTATAGCACAGCTAAATTATACTATTCAATTACTTATAATCTACATAATATCAGTTAAAAATGAACAAGATTTCTTTACTGACAAAAATTACACATTGCTAACAATTTTCAAACAATATTTTACACTTATAAAATTTTATGAGTGGTACAAATATTCACAGTAACAATTTAATTTATAGATCACTTAAATGACAATTAAATTAAGTTTTAAATGTGTTTATTTAAACACTTCGCGAGATTCGTGTTTCATCTGGCGGGAGTGACCGATATATCACGTACTTTAGTGTTGTTCGCAAGCTCGGTCCGACAAGTTTATTTTATTATTGTCTGAGTTTGAGACAGTCTGTCTGCTTTAGGACTGCGCGCTATTTGGCGCAAGGGTAACGACTGCCGCATTGGCGACCTACTTACAGACAATACATGCTCGCTGATATTCCTTTTGGTAAATCCTTACTGATTTCAAATACAAAATGAGGATATGAGTAGATGTATTAAGAAAACTAATTATATGAATTAACAATTTTTCCATTATTTTAATCATACAATTGTCTCAAAAGCGCGAAATATGAGCATGATGTGCCTAATATCTGCAACAAGTGACAGTTATTGATATATTCGGTACTTTTATTTCCACTTTCAAAAATGGTATACAAACTCACCTTAGTAAAAGCTGCTAAATTAACATCAGCAAATCCATAAGCTGTTAATTTGCAGGGTTTTTGAGCTCTGAGAGATAAAAAATAAGCAATTTTAAACACCTTCAAAGATAAGGTGAAGGAGGAGGAGGTGGTAGAGCCAAATTGACTGCAGCTCATACACGGGCTGGGTCGACCGGGGTAGTACCACCCTCTCACAGAAGATCGGCGTAAAGCAGCTATTACAGCTGTTTTTCGTACGATGAGTGAGAAAGCCGTAAGCCCAACCACCCCCCTTCCCCCTCCATCCCACTCCCCTTCAGGCCAGCAATGTGCGAGCCATGCCTTTGGTATTGTAAGCATCTATAGGCTACGGTAACTGCTTAACATCAGGTGGGCCGTACCCTTTTTTGCCACCGCAGACCAATAAAAAAAAGAAAAAAAAGAAGAAAATTGAGCAATTTGTACAGTATGTATTTTTTTCTTTTTATTAGATAAAAAACTACACCTACCTTATATTAGATTACAGTGAAGCATTAGACACTAACCTAGCCAGCACTATTAACAAGTACTTCCGGTTGGTTACCGATGAATCGAACCAATTCGCGTCGTATATAGCATCGCAGACTCCTATACTCTGCAAAAATATCGGTACATATTAATTTTATTATCATGAAAACAATACCTATTACTGAAATAACGTTAAACGTGACATATGCAATATCGTATCGTAAAATTCAACGAGGCCGCATATCAGCGAAAACATGCATCGCATAAACACGTGTATCTCTAATATCACGATGTGCTCCGTTATAACGATAGAGGATGAAATAACGTATTTTGAGCCTTATTCCTTCTTTTCCCTTAGGTATTCCTTTTTTATGTAATACATTGACGCGACACTAACGTGCATGATATCAAATATACGATACTTCGTAAGCAATGTTTCAATGATATGTGTTCACCCCATGGACCAATTACTAAGGGGCCTGGCCCTAAGTAACTCGGCCGAGTGGTCGGCCTAGTACTAACATCGACATAAAACGAAGCGAGTAGTTCAACTATTTAGCGGTAGATAGAACAATGAAAATGAAAAACAATGACCACATTTTTTTTCATACATATATCTAATAAGGGCACCTCTTTCTTTAGTCTTTACTCTGTGGTTCACCCTAATACTTACAGATGTTATCATTCGGTCTCCGAAATAACAGTAGAAATATATTTGCAGCAAACCAAACGATAGGAATCCTATGAACGGAGCTGTTAAAGTGAAATCGTTGAAAGCCTGAAACATTTTTAAGCTTTGAAGAACAATATATACATTTCTGTATCTACAAACAATATGTTAATTCGGTACCATTAAATTGAATCCTGTTGCACATATAATAAGAGAACTAGTAAGGACATTAAACAATGTTGATTTAGAGTATATAATTTCCAATAGTTCCACGCATCTGTAAGAATGTGTGATTATTAGGAACTTGGTTTAAAAATAAAACATTACTATATAAAGATGAGTGTCCACCGAACTCACTCGTCTTGGCATCATTCCACAAATACATTTAAAATTCATGACAAACTGGGTAATTCCCGGTACTGGGTAAAATATGTACACACGCTATATTTTGGTTTCGAATAAATTTCCTAAAACTTATCTCCTGCATATGCAAGTCGTATCTACAGTATATAGATCCATAAGCCTATAGACGTGACTAAGGTAAATGCAATTATGAAAAGTTGGCTGGTTATCAAGCGTGCGGTCATACATATGCAGTGATAAATGCGAGCTAGGCGAACGGGGGTGTTCAGCTAAACGGTGTCTATAGCTTATTTGTCTGTGTCTCTACATGTGTGCTGCATAGTCCCGCAGATATACGCAGGCTTACGTCCCTCCAATCAAAATGTGGTTCGGCGCGCTTCATCGTGTAAATGTAGATCCAAAACATACATACCGAATCAGCTCTCTATGCCGGTCGACTAATTCAACAAATTCTGCTTTAAATCCATTGCTGTTTGTATGATCAATAATATGCTTCAGATCGTAATGCAGCGATATGAATTGTATATGGATGAACGTGCAGCACGTGAGGAAGAAGCAGTCTGGTCCATATACCGATAACACGACCACCCATGCTGAAAATATAATATGTATTTATAGTGCAAAAAAAATTGAGAAAGAGTACGTAGGCGTACGCAAGCCCCGACCCGTCGCGCCCTTGCCATACGCCATCGCCATGTGCGTTTAGATGTCAAAACTGTCTGCTCGGACGCGTCGAACCAGGGAAACTAGATTCGTTTATAGATGGGGAGGCGAGCGTGCAATTCGTGGATTTGCACGAGCGTCGTCCAAACCTAGTAGATTCGATAGATGAGATGTTAGGAAGAATACATTGTTCCAGATGTTTCCACTTTCAGCGGTGGGGGAAGCGTATACATGTATTTTTTTTTTTTGTATAAAAAGCAATGATATAAAAATACTCAAGCGTGTCAGATATTGATACTTTTCATGCTCCAACATGATAACATGAAAAAAAAAAAATTACTCGAGCGCGTCAGAATTTGTAAGCATCTATAGGCTACGGTAACTGCTTAAAATCAGGCGGGCCGTACGTTTTTTTGCCACCGCAGTCATATATATATAAAAAAAACTGAGTGGATGAAAAAGTGAAACTTCCAGATGCTCCCATTTCTTAGACTGACGATCAAATTAGCAAAATTTACACTTTTGACACTTATTAGCTAGTAATGAATCCCCCTTATCTTAATCTGACGAGTTCGAGTATTTTAAGATGGTCTATTTTTTTTTTTGGTTCCCCTGAGCAAACCCACCAATATTAAGGGCTCATAATTTGTTGAGGTTCTTATCAATATGTAAGCTATCTCCCTTATCTTAATCTGACGCGCTCGTGCAAATCCAGAAACCCCTTCTACAGCTCCCCATCTATTATGGCAATAAAAATAATTATAAACGAGACATCGAAGATACGAGCGGGTACATAAGTGTTACATTGTGTTTTTCATCTTTATGTTTTCAGAAGTTTTATAGCTTGTACAAAACCCCATTTCGTTCGATAAACCACTAACAACACTATTAGCGGCGAACCATTCACCCTAATTCATAACAGGAGAGTATAAAATCATAAATGTTAGCCTGCATTTTCAGACTAGGTGTCTTAGAATTTTTGTACGTTTCGTGTATTATGTATTATTCATTTATTACGAACAAAATCGCATAGGTAGCTTACCAGACCATAGTTGATGAATGTAAACGAACGGCCAATATTTCTCATTGAACTCATCAAACGGATACCATATAAAGTATGGCAGAGATAATTTAACCTTCCCTGTTTTGTAGTAGTGTGTACCCATAATAACAAGGGGTCCTAGCGCGAACGATATCACCGCCTGAAATACTAAAAACAATAATATTTTGGAGACTGTTCCCAAAAAACGAACCCATGTATTGCTTTCTCCGTCAGATTCCATTCCAGTATGCAATTTCCTCAATCTATCAATCACTTCGTTAACATGATGGATATAAATTACGAAGTAATACACTTTATAAAATCCTAGCAGGCACAACGTGAGGCAGGGTATGAAGTAAGTAAATTCTAATAAACTTTTCCCTGTAGTTATGCCCTCAACGAACCACAAAACCTCGCCCAGTAACGATATGCTTAATGAACATATATGAACAACGAAACGCCACTGATTTCGTAAACGTTGCAGCACACTTCTATTACTATCTTCACTGTTTATACAAAAGCCGATCAGCTTTAAGTAATAGTTTGTTCTTCTTATACATTTTTCAAATTCCAAGTCCATGTTTGTGTCAGACGAGTGCTTTTGATGAACTACCGTCCACATAATACCATAACAAAATCGCTTTCATCGTGAAGAAATAGAGTAATTATGTTTAATGATATGTCAGTTTAAGTATCCAGCTATAATTAAGTTTACCTTACATGATGCTACAAAACCATTATTGATAGGTGCCTGCCTAAGTAGCATACCAGTATTATATATTCAGTGCGATCTATTTTGTCTCCTAATCGTATTAGTTAATCACAAAGCATACTAGTACCTATAATTACATTGCTAGTTCCATTCGATCTAGTACATAGCAATTAATAGAAGATTAAAATCAAATTACTGGGTGGGTATTTCATTTACATTTTAGAGCATTTACTTAGACCGAGCATTTTTTTTTTAATTATTAGTTTGGGACATTGTCCACATTGCCCAGTATCGCATGCGCATACAAACCTTTATTTCTAATTATGAAACTTACACAAGTACATTTTTACTATTAGTAAGATCGTTCATTATACCGACTAGATCATACTTTTATTTATTATTCGTTTCGTTTCGTTTTTAATTTAGTACTTATTATTCGTGTCTAGAATTTTAGGAAATACGTTTATATTTTTTCTTGAAAACTAACCTTGCGTTTATTATATCGAAATGACTAGAAATTACCATGGAACACGTTATCTATTGCCATATAGTCCTGTAACTCTTTTGCTATCGTTATAGCAAGTGTTATAAAATTCTTGATATAGTACTTTGGCTTGCCTTTCAATTCTTTACAACACATCACGCATCCCGTACATCTCATTGTTATTGTTACCTAAATGGTGCTGAATGCTTGTTTTGAAGTTCAAACTCTTTGATGATTTCGCACCTGCCCCCGTGAAGATTTATTCGTCGGTAACGTAAACTGCACGCGAGCCATCACTTTGTGAATGTAGATGATGCCAATATGTTACGTGTCTAGATAGAGAACAAATTGTCACATTTGCTGAATAGGATCGTAAAGAAGTCAAATCGTTAAGGCGCGGCTATGTCTCGTAACATCAAATCTGTATGGCAGCTATGTCGTTTTGATAAATTGTGTCGCACCCTAACAGTAATGTTGACTCTTTAGCAAATGGACGACCGCTATTAGAGGAATCCTTTGTGGCCCATGCAACGCCGTAACAACGAAACTTTTAAGGTACTTACTATCTTCTGTTAAAATAAAAGCATGTAGGTACCTATATTATTCTGGCGGTTTTGTTTGTGTGAAAGTTTGACTGAGCATTACACAAAAACGACTGAATGCATTTGAATGAAATTGATACATTGGTATGTTTGCTCTGGAATA
The DNA here is from genome assembly GCA_947859195.1 of Drymonia ruficornis. Classification (NCBI taxonomy): domain Eukaryota; kingdom Metazoa; phylum Arthropoda; class Insecta; order Lepidoptera; family Notodontidae; genus Drymonia; species Drymonia ruficornis. Next base: position 8,797,276 of record OX401910.1, on the reverse strand, counting down.
TAATGTAGGCGACTTCGGGTAAATGTTAATGAAGTTATTTATAGTAATCACGATAATTAATATAGTAGATATTTATATGCGTTGGCCGCTCGGCTCATTGCATCGGGTGGTTTCGGGTTTAATTCCCTAAAGAGGCAAATTTCGGCAACGGCCTTTTCGTAATATGCCTCTGGGTGTCACTGGGATCGCCCCCAGTCTGATTGTACGGAACTCATAGTACAAGCGTTGCTTAGTTTGGGATTATACAATTTATATCATCATAAGATAAAGAAAAAAACATTTGCAAATAAAACTAATTAGCTTACTAAACTCAAGCTTTGGGAAATTAATGATTACAAATGCTCTGTCATGCCATACATTCCTCTGAGCTGGCTCGTCCATTGTCGTTTTGGCGCCGGACGTCTTCCCACCTAAAGTATTCGGACACTTGAATTGTTTTTGGCACGGAAAATGTGTCTTCCTTTTCACGCAGAAAGAGCTCAGAGTCGTGTGCACAGCTTGATGTATTTACATACCAAATGTAAGGTGTAATACTACACTCAACGCTTCGTCAATCACGTCTGGCAATTCTTATATTTCGACAAAAGATGTCACGTCAACGTTAAAAATATTCGAAGGATACATCAAGCGAATAGATTCAGTAACCAGAGATCGGCATTTTTCTCAATGCCTTCGCACTGGTTATATCGCTTCCATTTTAGTTTTATAAAAATCTTTCGATTTCTGATATAACCACAGAAATTGTTATACATCAGTCACAATAATGTTCCCACAAACTTATGTGCCCCGCTGAGGGTATCGTTAGTATCGATACAAGACTCAAAATGTGATATATCTTAATTTTAGTTCCTCTTTTGACCACCAGGCCGGATAAGTTTGCCACTCGTTAACCTGTTACCGCATGCTGCGTCTGAGCACTCAGTAGGTATTGACGTCGAAACGCACAGACATTATGTCATGTAATATCTAGACGCACCAATTTGATCATGTGAATTCTCGGTCCTGGTATATTCCTATCATATTTTATCGTTTTTGAAAACTACATACAAATAAACAATATCGTATTCATACCAAGTTATTAATAATAAATTACAATTACTTATTAAGGAGAAAATAATAATAATCTTTAAAAGTTTCTAGAGAATCAATAATTCTATTTTGATGAACAAACTGTTCCCGGTAAACGGCGATGCGTAAGCGCCGTATTCGATACGTATATTCATAAAATCGATATTGGAACCGTGTTCCGATGAAGCACCGAACAGGAAATGAGTCACTGACAGCCACGCTATAGTCGCTTCTAGCAAATTATAATAAAGAATACAGTTTGCGTTACCTGTCTTATTTTTCAGTCGTACGCAAGTAAATAATCTATCTCGTGTCTGTTAGATTTCTATTAGCTACGTAAGTTTCAACATGTATGAACTACGTACTTATAAAAGAAGTTGATATAACTACAGACAGCAATTTTATTTTATTACTGGATAGTCCAGTAAAATGTAACGGCGTAGCCAAGTCGTGGATGCATGGAATTTCATTATTTTTGTCCTTGAATGCTTCTGTTGTTTTGTCTAGACTTCTTATAAATTATTTAATTTGTACCTCGATTAGAGTCATTAGTGATACAACTCGTATCGTTATTTCTCTCGTGACTTGTCTTCAAGTAAAATAAGGTGTCATCAGTTTGAGTCACTCACACACATACACATTGAACATAATATAAAGTACCTACATGCAATTTATAAGGACACAATGTAGGTCAGTGAGTATGTTTTGTTTTTGTTGTTGGCGCCATATCAATTTGACTGGTATTATAAAAATACTATCCACAGCAATATTCGTCACTCCAAGCCTCTTTAAGAATATTCATGTATTCATGTATACCATACTACTCCTACTAATTTCATAGAAATATAAGTATGTTTAGGTATGTTTTCATTACTTTACACTTAGGTACGATTAACGAAATAAATCAAGAACAAAAATTTAAAAACCTGTATTATATTGGAAATAAATAGTTTCATACAACGTTTCATAGTATGTAGATCCACGAAAGATGAGTAAAGCCCAACATATCATAATAAGCTCTCATAAAGTGTGGTGTGTGTTTTATGGTGAACCACTAAAAAATAAACACTCATTATAAATTATAATGGCGATAAAACACAATGTTCGTTAGCCTTTCAACACTGGACTTCAATAAAGAAGTAAAATATTAACAGCATGTTATATTTTCGACTATGTATTAAACCGCGATTGCGCCACAACTCGGTATCGAGTTGAGGTTGAGTTGAATGTTTATGCGATAAATTATAATATCAAGCAAACATCGGGATAGATTTTATTAGGTTACAATCTGTAAACGGAGCGCAAGAGGATCGCATTCTATTGTACCATCGAACTGTAAGAACATTGTACCTAAATCTATGAAGACTATTGTATGTTTAGGTACAATTCGCAGGTAGTCTATCCGATACTACCTTTTGGAAACAGCCCGTATATATTTGGACGCATTCACGTATCATTGTTGCGTACCGTATCACCGTATCGTATAGCCTTGGCGTATGCCACGCATATCATATCTAATCGTGGACGCTACTTTATTTTATAACCTTTGATGATCGGACATGAAAGCCCGTATTGGAGCGGCATTTTATGAACCCACACTTTACCACACTCCAGTAGTAGAAAGAAAAAGTTTATGACATCCATCGCGGAGACACTGAACGGATACCTATACGATCTTCTTCTTCCTAGCCTTCCAAATGTGGGGTCGGTTTCAGTCTACCCAGATTTGGTTGATTGCTGATAATACACGGAGCGATTGCCATCTGCCCTCCAAGACCGAACAAGTGGGTCTATCAAGCAACCTAAGGGCAAGACCATTTTTGTCAGATATTTCAGGCTGCTGACTACCAATAACGACTTCTTTTTGCCCTCCAAAGCACGGAGAAGGCGGGATGTTATAATTCGGTTACCCATACAAGGTCCGGTTGATGGTGTCGATTGAATGAAACGTCGTCATTACAAATCGCAAATATTTTATTGAACAATATTAAATCTTCAGCTTCAGTTCCAAAATGTATTAAAACAAACTGCATCAAAAATTGCTATAACTGTTACAGCGAGCCAGTACAAACGACAGCATGAATAACACCATCTGCCAAACGCTTATTCTTATTATAGGATGTGATGTGATACAAGTTAGTGCTAGCCGTGTTACCTTGTGTAATTTTAAACAATTAATGTCTTTTCAAACGTTTCTGATGTATAGAAGTGCAGACATCTAATATACATACATGAATGTTCGCATAATTTTATTTATTCTTCAGATGTTTTCAGAAATGATGCACGCTGGTGCGTATTAAAAACATAAAATAGGTAAGTGATGTCTATTCAATTATATAAGTTACGCAAAAAAGCGGAACATATTTTGGTATATCATCGAATATATTAGGATATCTTAAGACATCCCAATTTGATCGTGTTTGACTAAAGTGTACCTACCTCCTTGTAAAATATTCGATGAAGTAATCGGTAGGTAACGATAAACAGTACTCTGACAGATTCCCCTATCTAATAGTAGCAACAGTTAGCCGACAATATTTAGTGCCTGAAAAAGGTTAGAGCTTAAGTAATTGCCCTTAATTCGTCCCAACGCTCTGAAAATGTAGTCATGAAGATTACGAGACAATTTATGTGAGATTTAGTGACTTTTGCCCTAATACCGTCGATAAATCTACGACAATTTATTGCTGTGACTGTTATCGAGGCTAACTTTAGAGTACCTTCGTAGGTATCTAAATATTTCTTCCAAACCAAAAACGGATAATACGTATAAACTAAATAATTTGGTATTACATATTTGTTTTAAGTAAAAAAGTTTAATTATGTATTTTGAATTTGATTTTCGACTTTTGCGCTTCCTTCTCTCCAAATATTTAAATATTATAAAACGTTTTGATACCCATAAACATTTCTTCGCAGTTACCTATTCTTTATCAGATACAGATGGTCCTCCGTGTACAATGTAAATCGAATTGTTAAGTTTCGTAAATATATCTGAGAAGTGTAAATTCATTTATTATTTAAACACCTTGAACAAAAGAAATGTACAAAAATATCGAACGTGTGCAAAGTTTCTATACTAAAGCAATAATGTTTCAAGACAATCCAGAATAAAGCCGTCATTATCTCAACTTTTGTTAAGACTTCGCCTGTGTTTATACAACTATTTTCAGAGCGAGGATCCACTAATGATAGAAGCACAAACGAACTGTCAGTCAGGCGAACTGTACCGTACTACGTGTGACTATTACAAATTATACAACTAAAATAGCTTATATAAATAGTTCTTTGGCTCTGGAAATGGATCACCAGTAGAAGGAATCAACGAAAGTTGTTGACAGCAGTACGATACCACATAACTCATGATCTCATTTATCTTAATACAAATAACCACTCAAGTCCATACACATATTAACAAATACTAAAAATGAATCTTAAAGTACTAAAAACTATACTAAAAATGAATCTTGTGAACTAAAATGAACCAAAAATGAATTTGTGTCACAAATTCGCGGCGGAACAAAACACGTCAAACAAAAAAGTTCAATGTACAACCGAGTCACTTCTTTTTCCGACGTTGGCACGCAAACAAAGCCACAAACTGCTGGTTAATTCGAGTGTCGCATAACCCCGCTCACTTCCACTTGCCCTTACTAATATTCACGATAACGAGCCTGTATTTCAGCGATTAATGTGTGGTGGGTACGTAAATCCAAGCGAATAAGGGTACATTAGTAGCCTTGAACTTTATGTTATAATGTCTAAATATCACGCGGAACGAGCGGCCGTGATCAAGCACCGTATAATTGGGAATATAACGACGATGGTAGCCATTCGTGGAAGCATTTAGTGATTGATGCGATGCCTTGAGTTGAATGCATACAGCCTTGGAAACCACTTTGTAAGTCCAGTATTCTACACCGATGATTCGTATATGACGATTTGGACTATGGGCGGCTTCTGGCTAGGTATTGGTGCGGTGATATCTCGGATGACGGCCTCCACGGCAGCCTCCCACTCTAATCTCCCTTTGTCCGTGAGAGCACTTCCTCCCCCGCTTAACTTTGGCATGGTTACCTATAACAAATGAGTATTTCAATTATAAATATATAAACAATTACCGCCAATGTTTTAGCTAGTCTACAATGGTTTTACAAAGCATTTTGATGTGATATGTAATGCCAGTGTAAATCCTGCACAACTTGCTATAAATTTTGGGGGTAGTATTTATTTTGAAAGCATGTGAAAATAATCGTATTTCAAGATAAGGCTTAGACTGAAAATCCTTTATGAAAAGCAAGAAATAATTCAGCTTCGACTGTAGTTTATTCTCGTGCAAAAGTATTTAAAGAGAGAGCAAGCTTAATTGCTACTAAAAGAAAATAACTTCTGACGGCGGCTATGGTCATTAATTACTGTTCGTAACAAATGCTTTTTCTGGTTCCACTCCTTTTTCTAACTTGACAATTATTCAGCGTAATGGATTTTTGAGAATGTTAAATGATTAAAGTGTATTTAAAAATATGCCATATGCTATAGTGCTGACAACACAATTTTCCACTTTGATTTTCACACCTAAGGGTTAAAATTCGAAAATCATTTCCAGTAGAGTAGGCGCCATGTCGGTATGCTGTATACATAGAGATGTATTGATGAATGAGTAGTTTTTTAGAAACATTATAGTTGTAGAGTATCAATCAAGAGCTCGACCACGCCGTTTTTATTACACCAAATTTTATGACCTATTCGTGTACCGCAAAGAATGCTTTAGCTAAAATGTCTACAACCACAAGTGTAACATTAAACTCTACGTATTTTATTCGCTACATAGAGCCAACTAACCGCGATAAATATTGCATTGATTACAATCTGACTACGAACGTTTCGTATGAAAAAAGGAACAGAAATGTAGAGCCCTGGGTGGTTACTTTTAAAAACGAAACGAAAGCTTCGGCTGACGGATCGGGCGATTTCCTACTCCGAAAGTGTTACGGACCCGAAGTACGGATTCGATTTACGATCAAAACCATGTCAAACGCTGAAAACGTAAATGTGAAATAACTTTCAGAGTAGGCGAAAGAAGAAACGTCAAATCACGATCATCGAATACGTACTTCGGACGATCCGTCAGCCGAAGCTTTCGTTTCATTTTTCAAAGTAACCCCCCTGTTCCCTATTAAATATTGAAATGTAGAGCCTTCCGTCACATCAGTATTAAAACATGTTTAAGCGATTGTTTTACCTATGCATATTTCATTTTAAGAAACTATCACCGTTTTTACACTTTTCGCTTTTAGCTTCTGAATCGAAGGTCACATAAACACTGACGCACTTTTATAATAGTTCCCAGTTTATGACCACTAGATCAGAAACGATAAAAATACAGCAAGACATTCCTCTTATCGACTATAAAATTCGATACTGATATTTTTGCTACCGCCGCATTCGTTTCGCAAGCGTATATCCATCTTATTTAAAGCACTGCAGAGAATAGTAACAATTTGAAACAACTCGCATTTTATTATATTCTAGTCATAAATCGTAGACGAGCGTAGCCGCTCTCGATTCGTGAAAAACTGCGCTGTTTTTCTGCAAAGTAAAAGCATTAGAATATAAGGTAAGCATTACTGTACGTAACGTGTATTTTATTGGGTACTAAAACTAAAAGGGTGGATGTTGCGACATTGAAGCGGCCTCGATGTGGTCTTATGCAAGCGCTATACTGACCGTTACCAACCCATGTCGTGGGCTCATTTCACTTTGTTCTACTGCCTTAGACGCCAATATACAGGCAAAAATTGTGTGATACTTCCTGAATATTAATGAGACTGTGCTAGCATACATGAAAACCTTGAGATTCGCTTTCGAGCATGTAGGATGGAAGCTGCAAATAATATCGATATGCTTTACAGTGGACGATCCCTAAAAGCCAGAAATATAATAAATTATTTTATCGAGGTCTCGCAAAATACCTTCGCAGGTGTGGTGCGAGGTCGGACCATAGACTCGGAATTCGTATAGCTTTTCTGTAAAGTAATGAATTCGTGTTTTTAATAAAATCTACTTACATCGATCAATCAATCCTGAGCAATCAATGACGCGCTAAATTCATACTTTTTTATCGCTAACGTTTATTACAATGAAATCCAATCCACACCTTTTATCGTGGCATAAACCCAAATAACTAATTTTGCCGGAGACAGGTTATCCCGACTTAAATAAATTCGAGTTATTTCGTCGCACAAACAAATGAAACTAAAGATGGTTGCGACCTAAATAAACACCACGGAACAAAACATCATCAAATTGTGGAAATGAACGACAAAAGTTAAGGAATTGACGAAATTATTGGTTACGACTTAGGGACTGTAACGATAAGAAATACAATTGCAACATCCTTAAATTTCGCATAGAGGGCATACATTAACTTCATAGGGGCCACATTACCACCACAATAGTCTGCGGCAGCTGAACGTAGAATCTAAATCTTGACTTTGATCACTCCAATAACTACGCCAGTTTCAGAGAATTTCTCTTCAAACAAAGCACACCAACATATCTACTAATAATAATATAATGACAGCCGCGTCAATGTACGTAATCCTCCCGCCCGCCCGTCTTCACTCAAATTGTTTACATAACGCACACGTGTGTACTTGGTTGGTGCAAACAAGGCATCAATCATGACATCGTATGAGTAGATGACTGATACAATGCCGACGCACGTCTGTTAACACAATCCTCTCTCTCTCTGATCTCTCTCGTAGATGCATTTCATTGCAATTCCTGGTGCCAGACGGTTTTAAATTATTCAAGTGTATTCTTCGCGATCGTATTAGTCAGTGTCTACTTTTGTACAATGATACGAGACCGACTGTGAGGCGAGTTATAATGACCGGTTGCTGATCTCATAATCGCTCTCTGTGAGTCATTTAAGTTGTTACTTTCTTTGAAGGGAGCACACGATACAAACCAAACGAGCGTTTCAACCATAATCGATACCATTTGTTTTATGGGAGTAGGCCAGCCACAAACTCTGATCATTTCCTCCTATAAGCCAGGAACGACAGTGGTGTCTAAAGATGCCGAGTCCTCGACGAGTCCCGAGGAAAGAAGTACGAAGAGAGACTAATAAAAATGTTATTATTAATGATCACTCACCACGGTAAGCACTTTTCTTAAATCGTTATGCAGACCGGATACGTCATAGCCTCTCCCGGCGTCGCCCAGTCTTCGCAGCGTGTCTGCCAGCGGGCCGGAGAGCGCCCGCAGCTGCTGCCAAGACCTGGCATACTGCCGCCTCACCAGCTCAATAATCGTGGACGTAAGTGCCAAACCGATCAAAATATACAACGTACAAAGTAACATGTACTTCGGCCTTTCTGCGAACAATAAAATCACCTATTGCTTCGTTTAAATGTCCACATAATATGTAGAGTTTAAATGAAACTGAATGTCTGCAATTATCTGCATAGATTTGCGTGTTACGTTCTTACTCTCGATTTAAAAAAAGTTAGTTCATGAAGTTAATAATTCATAATATGAAACCCATTTATGGGGCCATTGAGTTCTGTTTAGTTACTAATAATCTACTATGCAATATCGTTGGAACAACTACAGTAGTTGGGAAATTCATAATTTATCGACATTTCCTTACTCGGCACTATATCGCCAAATCCAATAGTTGTCATAGTAATGAAACAGAAGTAGAATCCGTCATAGAAGGTCCAGTCGTCCTCCCACATCTTGAAAATGCCAGCGCCGGCTGACAAGTACAGGAATAGAAAACCAACTGCTCCTAGAGCGTATAATGATCTTTGTCCGGCTGGATTTGCTTCTGATACCCGAGTGCAACATTCTGGGGACAAAACGGAAGATCTAATGTTACCTCTATAATAATAAAGAATGTTAAATTGTTAACACATACAAATGGGGATCATTAGCTAGCAACAAGTTAAATAAATACCTACTCCACAGAGTACTTCATTATATGACCCAACTCTCTGCTATAGGTAATACTTTAGGCTGCGTCTACATCAAGAGCTTCATGAGGTCATCCCGCCTTCCCCCTTCTACCATCGGACCTCCAGACGCACCGCAGGATATCATCCCTCTTGGTTGATATTCCACATATCCGCACACAGCGCTACAAATCATCATTCTTAATGCGCACAGCCAAGGATGGGAACTCCCTGCCTGCGTCTGTTTTTCCGAGTGCGTACAACCCAAATCACTTTAAAAGTAGGATGAACAGGTTGGTTACTTTGAAATGCGAAACGAACGCTTCGGCTGACGGATCCGAAGTAGGCATTCAAAAATCGTGATTGGACGTTTCTTCTTTCGTGGATCCTACTCCGGTTTTCACATATTCATACGATCTTGTCTATGAGTTACTTCATAATACGTCATGCGTCATGAACATGTGAAAACGGGAGTAGGATCCACGAAAGAAGAAACGTCAAACCACGATTATCGAATCCGTACTTCGGATCCGTCAGCCGAAGCGTTCGTTTCGCATTTCAAAGTAACCACCCAGGCATCTTCTGGGTGCGCTCGCTCCACCGTCGACCTCATCTCTGCCCCTACGGCAAGATTGAAGTCAAGAGCAAGCCCATTTTAAATTAAAAACTTCATAACATGAGTGCTCGGGCGCGGCATGCGCCTGATATAGACGCGACTATTTATGAATGAGTTACTAGGGATGTACAGACCTTATAGACAAATCAAGCCAAACTAAAATAAATCCGATGCATAGGTTCTATGTTTAGTCGTAGTAAAGATAGTTATTTGAACTTACTAGGCATCTCAGGAAGGTGCTTGGCAATGATCGAGACGACCGTGGCGAAAACTCTGCCCAAGTCGGCGATGACTGTCAGCGTCAAAGGTATGCCGATCAGAGCATACGCTATACAGAACAACCTGCCCCAGAATGTTTCTGGTACTATGTTGCCATAACCTGAATAAGACACATCTCCAGTTAACAATACCAAAGCCAAGTGGATGTAAATGTAATGTAACGTCACGACTTTTATCCCCATTCGGGGGTAGTCAGAGGCTTAAGTGGCCATACACCACCACATTGTGGAGGTATTAACCAACTCAAAGTCGTTTCACCAGATCGTCAGAACCCAACGTGACAGGTGGCGAACCTTGTCGCCGTGTATGCAGGAACTGACTATTACCTAATCCCGAGGGATAGGTAGGTTTCCTCACGATGTTTTCCCTCACCGTCAGCGAACTGTAAATTATGCACATAGATGAAAATTCATCCATTGGTGCATGCCCCACCGGGGATCGAACCTGGGACCTTCTGATTGCTAGCCCAACCTGTTCACCCCTAGGCTACAGTCGCTATTATCAGTCGCAGCCAAGCGGAGCCGTAGCTAATTGACTGCAGCTCATAGCCTAACTCGGCCGGGGTAGTACCACCCTCTCACAGGAGATCGTGGTAAAATAGCTTTTACCGCTGCGTTTCGTAAGATGATTGAGAGAGCCGGTAGACCAAACCCACCCCCCTTCCCCTCCCGCTGTCCCAGTTCACTTCAGGTCGGCAACGTGCAAGCGATGCCTTGGTATTGCAAGCATCTCGACGGTAATTACTAAACATCAGCCGGGTCGTACGCTTGTTTGCCACCTTAGAGCAGGGCTCCATCAACGCGCTGCGCTACGTCGTCGCAGGTGTCAGCGGGCGAGAGACGAAGCGGGGAGGGTGACGTGCCAGTACAAAATCTTGCGACGACGCAGCGCAATGCAGCGCAGTGTTGTATTTATTTTCCAATTTCCTAATGATAAGCAAGTAGAACATTGTTTTAGGGAACAAAGAAGTACCCCAAGCAGACTACATCAAGATTTTAACCATTGCAATAAGGTGCCATTAAAACATCGATCTAATTAAAAACATTATGTTTCAAGGCAAAGGACGTTTTATGCTTACATGGTGTTACACACCTATAGTGGTGAGCACAGTGGAGGAAAAGAAGACAGCTTGCAGTATGCTCCACTTCTCTTCTGCGGGCGGAAAGTTCTTCTCTACTTCCAACGCTAAACCACCGGATGATGCTTCCTCCAGTACCTGAACAGGAGAACGAAGAGACGATGAGTTTAAAAAATAAAAAACCTAAACTAACTTCTTCTAACTTCTTCTTCTTGACGGGCCCGTTAACGTGGTTGGCGCGGAGGCGACTTTCACGCTGCAGGTCGTAGGTTCGATTCCTACCCGTGACACGCATTTGTGTGCATGAACATGTCTGTATGTCCGGAGTCTGGGTGTATATGTATATTAAGTATGTATTTACAAATAAAAAAAGTAGTATATGTAGTAATATCAGTTATCTGGTTTCCATAGTACAAGCTCTGCTTAGTTTGGGATCAGGTAGCCGTGTGTAATAAATGTTCCAGGATATTATTATTGTTATTAGTACTAAGTTAAGTTAGGTGGGGTTTTTAATGTTTAACATAACTTTGCTAGTTCGACGCCCTCCGCACTTTAGGTACGAAGCTACAAGTAGGTACTCATCTTAGTTGGCTCAACTCAATGCGATGCCAAGTGTCGAAAAGGGATATCCTTGTACGTCAATCTAATTTTAGGCAGTGCTGTGCGATCTGAATTGCACTGTATTGCAACTTAGCAAGAGTTGCTATATTATTGAAATGTATTTTCCGAGTAAAGTATTTGTTCGTACATAATCTGCGATATCGCCTGTTTTTTTATATTGATGCCAGTGAGCTGTGACTCTGGAAGCATTATAACTCTACTAACCCGTTCATATACAGCTAAGTAATCACTGAGTAACTTCTCAACGCCGTCAACCGAAGTCCTGTTGACGCTGCGCTCAGACACTACGCGTATCAGGTTCCATCGCTCCGTGAGGAGCCTCTCCCTGTGGTACTCCTGTTTCTCTAACTCGGCGGGATACTCGAGAGCACGAAACACCTGCGCATAAAGAGATATTATAGTTCCTCCGAAGAAAAGGACTACACATAAAAAGTAAATGGTACCTACCTATTATACCTTATTTCGCTTTCTATAATTATTTTGTTTGAAATAAAATATACCAAATCGTTCATAGCTTTGCTTAAAGAAGAAAAGTATTATTTATTGTGCATAATCACTGTTAACTCATAGCTACATAAAAACCTAAAAGTTTTCAAAATCTTTTTCAAAGATACATTCAGAACATCTCTTTAGTTTAGTATCACCGACTGGGCGGAAGTTAGTACCGTCTCCTGGACTTTTGCGTTCCGGTACGTATGCTGGAGTCAGTTTTTGATGGTATATATTATACCAGTTAATCTCCTGAAACCATGCGTGACATTTTATATCAAAAACTCCCGCTTTCAGGGCACCGTAGCGTTTGGTAGGATCGACTTCGAGCAGATGCTTCAGTAAAGATTTGCAGTTCGCAGTCGTTGCCTCTGGAGTCTTAAAACTACCGATAAGTATTTTCTCGTAGAGTTTTATCGGTTCTGAGCTATAAAACGGAGGATAGCCGGCATTCATTTCGTAAATTAAAACGCCGAGTGACCACCAGTCGACGGAAAAGGTGTAGCCTTTCGACATAATAAGTTCAGGAGCTAAATATTCTGGCGTGCCACACAATGTCCAAGTTCGGGCTTTCAAAATTTTACAAAACCCGAAATCACACAGTTTTATATAGCCAGACTCATTGATGAGGACATTCTCAGGCTTTATGTCTCTATGAATTATCGAACAATGATGAAGATATTCGAGCGCTAAAACCATCTGTGCTGCATAAAATTGCGATAATGATTCTTCAAACGATCCCATTCTCCTTATCAGCACGTACAATTCACCGCCAGACTCGTATGGTAACATAAAATATACGTATACATTATCTTTGCCTGTAAAATCTAAAGAACTAAGAAAGGGAAATTTAATACTTTGCAGTATTTTCTTTTCAGTTAACAAATTCTTCATACATTTCTTCTTTATAACTTCGGATTTATCTATAGCTTTCATGGCGTGGTACTTTAGGGTGGAAGTGTCGCGCACCAGTACCACTGTGCCGAAAGAGCCACATCCAAGAGTACTGATTTTGTCAAAGTCTCGCGGCGGTCTATCGTACGAAGTGGGATTTGTGTATTGTTTTATGAATTCCTGCTTTAGTACATCCAATATCCGTTTGTGATTTATCTGCAGCTCGTAAGTGTAGCTGTAAATCTGGTGATCGCTTTTTACGAACGTCATTTTTATGATATTTTAATTCTATCATTATTTTATATTCTAATAAATATATAAAAATACTAGCAAAATACAATCGAATTGTTATTTCAGCGCAAAACACAAAATATATTTAAGACGCTACCTCATTATATAAAAAATATAAATAACTTTTTATTATTGTATTTAGCACATGAAGTCAACTCAAATGTCAAAGAGAATACAAAGAGTGATGTCAAGATGGCATCTTTTTCCTATCATTGCAGATCGATGCATTGTAGTCTTTGCTTTCTATCATAAGGTATCACATGAATGGGTATCACAATGTTATCACACGGCATCATCATTATTTCAATAACGATGACCTAAGTTTTTGCTGCGCTATCAGTCAAAAAAAGTCCAGACATAGGCCTCGCCCATGGATTTTCTATTACTAAAGGCCTCCCTTAAGGTTTTCCAACAGTCAGCATTGTACAAGAAAAGCGGTGAACCAACGATAAAAAAACTATGATCTGCGCCAAGACAAGACTTTTGTCACGCATCATGTCGCACCGATTCGCTCTCTCTCTTTTAATTAATGCATAAGAGAGACTGAGACAAAATCAATTTATCTCGCGTTTTGTCTTTTCGCGTCCGGCTGTGCTGTGCAGTGCAGTTTTACCAAGGAATTAGGTTCATGAGTTTTACAAAGAAAATAATTAGGGCACGGCAAACGAGTAAACAAAGCATGAAAAAAAGTCACTCGTGATACAAATAATTACATAGGTGCACGTTTTATAACATATCTTCAATAAATACACATTACTATTATATCTTCAATATTTATTTTCTCTCAATTATTATACAACATTGTTCACTTACTCCAGATATGTTTATTAGTATTAGCTGTAATCTTAAAATTCGTCTAAATAACTTTATGGTAGGTACTCAACTACGTCACTTAAAAGTCCTCAAATTCTTTTTCATAAAGGCATGCTGAAGCCTTTTTAAGCTTTGGCTGATCTATATCAGGAAAGTTACTCGTATCGCCCGGCGAGGGGCATACCGGCACATAAGGTGCGTCAAACCTCTGATGCAATATCGCCTGCCAATTCAAATCACTAAACCATGGGTGACTTTTAATATCAGCTACGCCACCATTCAACGAACCCAATCGTTTCGTAGGGTCCACCTGCAGTAAACCTCTTACTATGCCTTTACAATCAGCCTCCATTCCTTCTGGGTATTTAAAATGACCGTCGAGCACCTTTTGATAAAGTTTTGACGGATCAGATGCGATAAACGGCGGATGTCCTGCGATCATTTCGTATATGAGCACGCCGAGCGCCCACCAGTCCACCGGGAACGAGTACCCCTTGGATGCTATCACCTCCGGTGCCAGATACTCGGGGGTGCCGCACAGTGTCCACGTTTTCTTCTTGAGCACTTTACAGAAACCAAAATCGCACAATTTTATATATCCATTGGTGTCCATCAATATATTCTCTGGTTTGATGTCCCTATGCACTATTTCACAGAAATGCAGATATTCTAACGCTAAAACTATTTGACACGCATAGAATTTGGCAAATTCATCAGAAAAGTTTCCATTCTTTTGTATATAGGTAAACAACTCCCCGCCAGAGATGTACGGCAGTACGAAATAAAGATACACGTTGTCTTTGAAAGCGCCGTCTAATGCTACAATGAACGGAAACTGTGTACACGTTAGAATTTTCTTTTCCAGTATCAAGTGCTTCACGTGTTTCCTTTCTACCACAACGCCTTTATCGACCACTTTCATGGCGTGATAAGTAAAAGTGCATTTGTCTCTCACTAGGAATACCTCGCCGTAAGCTCCGTTACCTATCGCTTTGACTCTGTCGAAGTGTTCAACGTCTTTGTCGAAACCAGGTGGTTCGTTGTATTTCCTCGTAAATTCCTCCTTCAGCATTTGCAAATACCGAACGTGCTCTTGATGATTCTGATTAGTATACGATTTTGACATATCCCGTAAGGGCTAAATATCCCATTTAATAAAGGTGTCAATACGACTAAATCATCTCAGAAATATAAATATAAAAACCATTATTACGACAACTCACAATCAATGACGTGTAGACATGCCAACAATATGATGACATGACCACCATGACACATGAAGGATGTTTCATCCCTATGGTTATGATAAAGATCCAAAGACCAAAAATTGTAAGAGCGTCGATAAATGAGATCTAAAATGGATGAAGCCTGCATTAAAAATAAAAAGATAACTTTTTAATTATACAGGGTGAATTTTTCAAGTGTGCGTGGATGGCCAAATCCGAAACTATGAGGAATAGCGAAAAGTACTCAAAGGAGTCTCGGGGCCGATTTCGATGAAAACAAAAATCATCACCGCATCATTGGATTTTTTAAAAACAATATTCGTAGCCAGGAATCGAACAAGGTGATTTTGAAAAAAAAAACATAGGTACATACTGTATTATTACACCATTACCACACACCACCTGTACACACGCCACGTGCTACAATTTTGACACACCTCTTTTAAGCTTTATTTATTAAGCCTTAATTATAACATGCTGCCAGTAAGCACGGTAAGATTCCCGTTGCTCGAGCCGTGACGGCATAGTCTGTAGGAGCTACAGAAATCCCATACATACACTAAAGGGGTCATCAATTAGTTTCGCTCGGGGTCCGTTTCAAGAAATGAAATGACCATCGCGGTCAGCACAACATTTTAAGGAAAAAAATATTTACTAAACAAATGTAGTTACGGAAATAACAAAGGTATTTTTTTACATATCACTGAGAAAAATGTCATTTTTTGTTGCGGACTATCTATCTGTCTGAATTTTGGAGTAAAATTGGTGCAAGCTATTGACATTAAATCCTGAGGATGTTCAGTAAGTCGAGATCGAAATCATCAGACGTCAACAAAGATAATGCGGGGGATACATTTTTATTAAATTACGTACTCTGTAGTACAAGTTGCTGTGTTCTCGCGGTCCGCACAAAATGGGTTGGTGGTCCGGATGCGGACCGCGGTCCGCCATTTGGTGATCCCTGCACTAAACCTTTATGGCTATTCATTCAACCTCTTTGCTCTACACCCCAAAAAACTTCTAAAAATAGGCTTTCACTATTCTATTCACGCAGTTCTACATCTATAATTTGTATTCTCTTTGTGTATCGTGAGATCAAAAACGATCATTGCGGCATTGCGGCTATTTCAAGGATCAATAATTCAAAGTGATTCTTCAAGTGCTTCAAAGTTTATTTTCGGTTTGGAATGGTTTACCTGTGATCTACTGCCCTAAACTAATGTTATTAACCACGCGAAAACCCTGAGTATTTTAAAAACAATACAAGAAAGAAATAATCCAAGCTGTTTGCCGTAGAGGATACAATGGCAGACGACGGTAAACGCCACGAAACCGGTGGCTATCCGCGTGCTAAGCAAGAGCAGTACGGACTTTACCTACGGAAACTGCAGCAGGACTTTATAGACTCGTGGAATGAAAAGTCGGAAAGCAATTGCAAGATGAGCGACTTCGAGAGACACAAAGTACTCGGTACCGGCGCTTTCGGTGTTGTTTACCTGGTAAAACATGTTTCATCCGGAAAATATTACGCCATGAAAGCATTGGAAAAAGAAAAAATTGTTAAGCTGAAACAAATCGAGCACAGCTATTACGAGAAAAAGATTTTAGCCGGTTTGAACTTTCCTTTCGTAGTTTACATGAAATATTACTACAAAAATAACGTTTACCTTTATTACATATTGCCGTTTATAGCCGGAGGTGAAATGTTTTCTCATTTACGCAAGATGGGAAAGTTCGAAGAGTCCTCGTCTAAATTCTATGGCGCTCAAGTTATTCTAGCATTGGAATACCTACACGCGTGTGAATTAGTTTATCGCGACCTGAAACCGGAGAATATTTTAATTGACCGAACGGGTTATGTAAAAGTTACGGACTTCGGATTTTGTAAGCTGATCCGCGGGAGAACTTGGACTCTGTGCGGCACTCCGGAATATTTAGCTCCTGAGATTATCCTCAGCAAGGGGTACGGTATGTCAGTCGACTGGTGGTCGATGGGCGTATTGTTGTTTGAAATGAGCGCTGGACACCCTCCGTTCTTCGCCTCGGATCCGATGAGAATTTATGAAAAGATCGTTTCAGGAAAATATCGGTGCCCGAACCACTTTACCAACGAATTAAAAGATTTGGTAGGCCATGTCCTTCAGGTCGATATCACGAGGCGTTTTGGCAATCTTAAGGACGGGGTGCTGGATTTTAAAAATCATAAATGGTTTAAAGAAATCGATTGGGACAGTTTGTTAAACAGCCGCGTCAATCCGCCTTTTGTGCCGAAGATAAAATCACCAGGGGACACGACTAACTTTGATTATTTCGAAGAAGAAAAAATAAAGGACAGTCCTATTTGCTTGTTTGAAGAAGAATTTGCTGATTTTTAATACTTTAGAACTATTCAATTACATACTTTATTTAATTTAGAATTAATTACTCTAGGCTGCAAAAGCAAAGTATAGGTATCGTTTTAGTAGTTCAAGTTCTAAGAGATGGGAATTTACGTTTTCACTATACATAATACACTTGAGTTTTTTTTCATGTATTTCATTTATTTTCCAATAAATTAATTTAATACAGCAAACAGTTCGGTTTCCTTTACTTTTTAGGCACGAATGTACGTATATACCTACATTTTATTCGCTAACAACATCTTTCCACGGCTTCATACCTACCCTTTCACTTCAGCTTTTTATGTGATTTTAGAAACGTTCTGTATTAAAACATCCAAAAAAGTAAATGCCTATAATGTACCTTCGATAAACAAGTAGGTGTGTGTAATACCAGAAAATATGTACCTTGATACTTACGAGTTTGAGTCGAGATTTATATTAGGTACAAAAGCAGTACTTACATGAAGCTTACATGTCACACATCACTAAATCAAGACATTACCGGGACTTTGGTGAACTTCAGCCTTATACGTCTATGGTAAAATGTCCAACATAAACTGAACTCTGTTTATTATTGACATCCGTGATTATGGGAGCTCAGCTTATGTTGTACCTATTAATCTACTTACCAAGCCACCTCCGGCTGTGTACAGCATGAGCGCCACGAAGAGCCCCACGTGCGACAAGGCCGCCCTCGGTTGGAAGTCGCCCCATCTAGACTTGGGCGGGCCGCCCATCAGCGTCTCCGTCTCCCACGACACATTGTTCACGTTCTTACACATCTTGTCAAGTCCTCTGCACTTCCACTATTACCATCATCTTCTTTAAACCGTCCGCCTATTTCTAGTCATTTGGTGGGAAATAAATAAATAATGTTATTTATTTGCTCTATAGAAATGGTGAATTAGAAACATAAAACGTAGCTACTTATTTATATTAACGGTGCGTTAAACATACCGACTAGATGTTATCCATGCGCCGGATATATTAATTGCTATATGTGTGCTAACCTGTCAAGAGTAAGCCCACATAAATACCATTTTCCATCTAAATAGACATCGTAAATTGTCGACGTGTGATACTAAAATTTAGAGCCTGCAAACCCTCTTTAAATATTTATAGAATTGATCGGGCCCAGACTTAAATCTACATAAATGTTTACAAAGTACCTGTTTTTATGTTTAGTTTGTGTCAAAGTTAAAGCCCCTGCAAACTAATCGATTCAATCTAAACGAAAGAATGTCTACTTGGGACTAAATTAATTAGGTAATTAACGGAATTCAACCAACACATTTGTAACTCGACCCATGTCAATGTGAAAAACGATCACACTTACACTTAACGTAAACTACGTTAACCAAACAACAACTCTTGCCTAGGGTCGGTCAGAGAAGGGTGACTATAAGTGGCATTTCGAACTGACCGTTTCCGTGCTTTGGAATGAACGTAAAAAGTCGGCCCTGGTTTTCAAGAGAGATCTAGAGGCTTTCGTGCGGTTTAAAGAACTCTGACTCCAGGATAGCACTAACCATACCTATCTACTGTGCCTATCTATACGATAAGAGGAAGAAGTGCAAAGGAAATTTAAATAAAGATTGAATATCTACTTTCGATCATCAACCTTACTCACTTACGACCCAGTGACCTCTGACGAGGAACGAGTGGACGCGACAATAGAGTTCCATTAGAGCCATTGTGTACGGAACCCTAATAAAAGATAACAGACCTAGCCATGCCTACACCAACAAAGAGTGTACGAATTAATGAAAGTGCGGACTTGCGATTCGATATAAAGTCAATTTGTATATAGTATATCTACACAGATGGCAAACAAGCGTATGCCCCGCCCGATATTAAGCATTTACCGTAGCCTATAGGAAGCTTGCAATACCAAAGGCATCGCTCGCACTTTGCCGATCTGATTGGGACTGGGACAAAGGGAGGGCAAGGGGGGAGGGGGTTGGGCTTCCAAGCTTTGTGCTTATTCTTATTGCAGATCATAGAACTAATGAGATAGGATTTTTACTTTCGACAGGATCGTATTCGTGAACGGACTGCGTGGCTTACTTAAGAATACCCACACCGGAGTAATACGGACACATTTCTTAGAAGAGGACGTGACTACGTTACTGAAGACTGTAATTAATTCCCGTAGCCATCCCACGAGGGAAGGAAAGGTAATCAACCTTGGATGGAAACAGCTCATTTAATTACAGATATTGATGAAATATTCTTTGACGCGGTAAATTCCCTGAAGACTCTAATAAAAAGTTGATCGAGTTCTGTAAAAACTGACAATTAACAGTGTCAAACTCAAATTATTTTACCACCTCATCCTCAGTCTCTCTTTCGTTTTAACTTGCATTCATATCGAGATAACGTTATGTAATACATAACAGTATTAGTCATTCAGTTGCGTGAGTGCAGCTCTGCTCATCATGATCATTATTTTCCTAAGTACCGCCCACATCATTAACCTTTAAATAATTATATACAATCCAGTAAATAGATACAGTTTAATAAATCCACGGCTGTTAGTGTTAGACTTTTACAAATGGAAACGATTCAAAGCGCTATCGAAGCAGACTATCTGTGACCTCAAAAATAAAGTAATCAATGAATTAGATGGATTGGTTCTGTATAGTTAATAAGTAGCAGTATATCCTACTATTAGAATATGATTGACGGTAACGGCATTCGGGCAGCTTAATACAAGTAATAAGAGGAATAAACAAATAACTTTATATTTTATAGACTTTAGATAGGCTATAATTTTGTGTTCTTTGATGTAAGTTGATGTGTGGTAGGTTCTAGTTTCAATGGGGCCATTATGCTATTAGACATTATAGATCAATCAGGCTTTAATATAACTACCTACACCAATTTCTAGTTACTTAAATGGTAAGAAAAATTTAGTCAGCGTACCTACATAGTACCAACGTACGCGTTTTCTATTCCTTCATCTAAAAAGAATCCAAACCTATTGTTAAAAACACTGAAAGCAGAATAACCAAGAGTAAATAACCTGCAATGCCGTAGAGTTATATAAGTAGGACAAGACTTTCAGTGCGTCTAGGTAATACCATGGAACTATAGGAGGGCGGAACGATCTTTATCTTGCTAAAACACTGATTAAATCTACACCATCGCAATAGCCTCTATGTACCTAATAAATTAACTGAAAATACTAATCATAGAGCTTAAATGTTTTTGAAATAGCAAAAGGCGATCCCTTATAAAACGAGTAAAGAAAAAAAATACACATTTAGTATCCTTACTTTTATATTCCCGCTCCTTTTATGTGTTTACGAACATTCCGATCGGATTTTCAAAACCAATTTATAATTTCCGGAGTGATAATCACAGTCACGAGTTGGGTGCACAAAGTTACGAAGTTCCGTACGGTCGGCACGGTGGGCGGGGAATCGCTACAGCCATACCCGGCTGCGGTTCGCGAGTAACTGAAAATCCGCGCTGAATTTTTCGGGACTGAAACCGTTGACCGCTGCCGGAGCTTACTGAGTTTCATCGTTGCGCTAAGCCGCACTGAAAGGACTTAGTGAATAATATCAGAGAATTATAGTAAGTGGAGACTGAATCATTTCACTAAGCATTGGCGTAGCTACCAACAGATTTTTACACAGGCGTAGTTAGTGATTTTAGTCTGAAAATTTTTACGGTAAGTACCTTCATAACTTGAACTTTTATTACTATATCAGATTGAGTAAACTTATATGCACCGACGTGGGCTACCTACGTAGGTATAGATAGATAACTATTTATTAATCCACCACTAGAAAATTAAACATTTATAGATAATTACACAATTTACACAGAAATATGTGGTATTTATTATATGTGCCTTCCTTAGCTTTTTCCCAGGACTCGTAGAGGGTCAAACCTCAGCGTGACGATGACACTACGTCAACGTCGTGTGTAGTCGGGTGCAGCTGTTGGACTCGCGCAGCAACGTCAACTTTAAGGCGTTTGTAGTGCGAAAACCGACGTGTCATCTGCACCTCGTCATGGAGGAGAACTTCTGACCGATTGGAGTGGTGTTTCGTCGCTTCCGGGGACAAGTGCCGTTAGATCGTACAGCGACGTGTACATGATCTATTATAAAATATATGTATGTTAGTCTGTAAGCTATTGTTTGGGATGGACTGTATCTTGGTTCCTATTCTATCTTGGGTTCCTATTCTTCAGGCTTCTATTTATATCTTCAAAATGAAACTCGTCTTCAGGAAAAATTGGTAACATTTATTTACAAAAACACATTTCTTATATATACAATTTGGGGGTCACAACTAGTGTGTACCCTACCGCACATACGTTTTCTTATGCGCCAATCACGGCGCGCTTGAATTTTGAGAGCTCGGCGTCCGCAACATCTCTCCCCCCGGCGTAGCCTGCGCAGCCTCTTCTTCTACTAGGACGGCGAGCTTGCTGGCGGGGCGTTGGAACGTTCCTGTCTTCGTCTTCACATCAGCGACGCGAACTGCGCCGTCCGGTCCCGGGTAGGTGCGCTCCACTATACCCAGCGGCCACACGTTCCGTGGCAGCGTGTTGTCTACCACGACCACGACGTCCCCGACGCGCAGACCTCTTCGCTGGTCGGCTGAGTCCCCGCGTGGCACCAGCACGGGTAGGTACTCGCGCAGCCATCGCCTCCAGAAGTGGTCGGCGAGCGCCTGACTGGCCCGCCACGTGCGTCGATCGGCCTCGTGACATGGCCCGGTGGTCGGTAGGCCCGTTGATGAGCCCAACAGGAAGTGGTTGGGTGTGAGCGCCTCGGGGTCGTGCGGGCTCACGCTCACGTAGGTAAGGGGCCGCGCGTTGATGGAGTGCTCCGCTTCGGTCAGCAGCGTGTGCAACACCTCCTCAGCCGGCGCCTTCTCGTTGAGCGTCGCGTGCAGCGCCGTCTTCACTGAGCGCACCATTCGTTCCCAGGCTCCGCCCTGGTTCGGCGCGCCCGGCGGTATGAAGCGCCACGTCATGCGGTGCATTAGTCCTTCGTCGCGTAAGGCGGGCGCCCACTCAGCGTATGCCTTCCGTAGCTCTCCATCCGCGCCTCGAAACGCGGTTGCGTTGTCGGAGTACATCATGCGCGGCCATCCGCGACGCGCAGCCATCCTCCGCAGCGCCATCAGTGCAGAGTCCGTCGACAGTGACGCCACCAATTCCAAGTGGACGGCGCGTGTGGTGAGGCAAGTAAACAGTGCCCCCCACCTCTTCTCACGGCGCCTGCCCACCTTCACGATCATCGGCCCAAAGTAATCCACGCCACAGTTGGTGAACGGGCGGTGGAATGGGTCGAGACGGGCGCGCGGCAGGTCCCCGGTGACTGGCGTCCGTGGTCTTGCCTTCCTTGTCTTGCACGTCGCGCAGCTGTGTTCCACGGCGCGCACGGTCGGTCGCAGATGTATCACCCAGTAGCGTTGCCGTAGATCGTTCGTCACGCGCTCCCTGTTCGCGTGTCCGGCGGCGCTGTGGGCCTTGAGCACGATTAGCTTGGTGATGGGGTGGCGGCCGTCCAATATGACGGGCCGCTTTGTTTCAGCCGGCGCGTCCGACGCCTCGATGCGTCCTCGTACTCGTAGGAGGTCGTCTTCTATGATCGGATCCAACTTGTACAGTTGGCTCGCCCTAGGTATTGGGCGGCCGGCCTCGATCTTCCTCCACTCGTCCCCGAAGTCGTCTTCCTGGGCGCGCCGTATGAGCGCCTTCTCCGCCCGCTCGATGTGCCTCAGCTCAAGGCGCGTCGCTCGGCGTCGACATATGTCGGCGAACGCCAGCACGCGCGCTGCAGCTCGCACCAGCGTCTCGTACTTGGATAAGCGGGCTGGGTCAGGTAGCCAGCTGTCGATCACGTCGTCCCGCTCGCTCGTGTGCAGGACCTCTTGCTCTTGATCGGCGAAGGCTTGGTGGGTCGGCCACTCTTCTTCCGGATCGCGGAGGAAGTCGGGCCCCTGGAACCATCGATCGGTCGCAGTGATGGACGTGCGGTCAAGACGGGTCGCGTCGTCCGCCACGTTCACTGCCGTCGGCAGCCACCTCCACTCGCGGCGATGGCTGAGCTCGGCGATCTCACCCAGCCGGTGCGCGACGAATGGTGTGTATCGCCGCGCGTCGTTGTGGATCCAGTGTACCACGGTGGCTGAGTCAGTCCAGTAGGTTGTCTTCTTGACCTCGATGCGGTGCTCTCTTCGTACGACGTCCGCGAGCCTCGCACCGATGACCGCCGCCTGTAGCTCGAGGCGTGGTATGCTCAGCGCGCGTCGCGGCGCCACCTTGGCTTTGGCAGCCACCAAGGCGAGCCTTACGCTGCCGTCGCGATGTACAGCCCTCCAGTAGGCCACCGTCGCGTATGCTTGCTCGCTCGCGTCGCACAGGATGTGTAGGTCGACGCGCTTGTATCCCTCTAGCGCGTAGCAACGTGGGATGCGTAGGCGCGTGATCTCGTCGAGCTGCTGTAGCCACGCCGCGAAGTGTTCAGCCTCTTCTGCAGGTATCGGTTCGTCCCATGGCATTTGTAAGCGCCACAGGCTCTGCAGGATGATCTTCGCTCGTATCGTGTAGTGACTAAGCAGCCCGAGCGGGTCATAGATAGACATGACCGCGCTGAGCGCCTCTCGCTTCGTCGGCGCGCGTGTTCGCTCGCGCACTTCAGTCGGCACCCGATGCATGGCGGTGTTGAAGCCCAGCTCGTCGTCTTCAGGTGTCCAGCAGAGCCCGAGTATCTTGTTCTCAGGGCCCCCTGCTCCCAGCTGAGTGGGCGTCGTCGCTCGTAGCTCGCCCGGCACGTCGCGTAGCACCTCCGTCTTGTTCGCGT
The DNA here is from genome assembly GCA_947859195.1 of Drymonia ruficornis. Classification (NCBI taxonomy): domain Eukaryota; kingdom Metazoa; phylum Arthropoda; class Insecta; order Lepidoptera; family Notodontidae; genus Drymonia; species Drymonia ruficornis. The sequence goes on along the minus strand of OX401910.1, from coordinate 8,772,727 downwards.
TCCACCCGCGCAACGTGAAGCCTGCATGCGCGTGTACGGTGCGCAACTCGTGAATAGTGCACCGAGCCGATTCTTCATCACTGTAGCTGTCCGCGAGATCGTCCATGTAATGGCTTTTGGTGATTGCCATTAGCGCGCGGGGGTGTGTCTCCGCGTGCACGCGTGCGTTGTGGTCGCGCACGCTGTGCGCCATGAAGGGCGAGCTCGCAGCACCGAAGATCATCGACGTCATCTTGTAGTGGCGGGGCGGGGCGGATCGGTCGCTCCCGCGCCACAGAAACTGCTGCGCCGGCTGGTCTTCTGGGCGAATCTTGATCCGTAGGAACATCTCCTGGATGTCGGCGGTGACGGCGATCGGCCGCTCACGGAAACGAAACAAGATCCCCTGCAGCGAGAGCAACAGGTCCGGCCCCTCGAGCAGTCGGTCGTTCAGGCTCACGCCGTGGCTTCGGTGCGCCGCGTCGAAGACCACACGCAGCTTGCCCGGCTTGTTCGGGTTCTGTACGGCGAAGTGTGGCAAGTACCAACTGACGGCACTTTGTTGCTCGGTGCCGTCACATGGCGCGGCGTATCCCTTGGCGAACAGGTTGTCCACTTGCGCGGCGTACGCCTTCGCGAACTCGGGGCTGGCGTCCATTTTTCGCTCGATCCCTTGCAGCCGGTGACGCGCAGCGTTGTAGCTTGGCGGCATGACGACGCCGTCGTGACGCCACGGTAGTCCCACTTCGTAGCCTGCGTCTACTTTTTTTATGGTGCTTTCGACGATCCTTGATGCCCGTTGATCGGCGTCGCTCACTCGTGGCTTGAGCGCGACACCGAGCGCGTCGATGCCGAAGTGCGCCTCCACCAACTTGTGTAGGCGCTCGTCGTGAAGTCCGTCGTCGTGCACGCGCCGATCGGGCACGTACACATGTAGCACACTTTCACTCCCGTAGATGACACTGCGTGGCGCCGATCCGTGTACCACCCATCCGAGGCTCGTCCTTGACGCTGCTGGCTGATTGGGGCCGCCGATCCGAAGTTCGCGGGATACGATCAGCTCCCAATTATCACTGCCCACTAGGATAAGTGGGCGCGCCATCTCGTAGCACACGTCTTCGCTTAGGCCGCGTAGATGTTTGTGTCGTAGCAGCGCGTCCGGAACAGTCTGTTGGTGCAGCCGCAGGTCGCGTACGGTGCGTGCTCTTATTTTGTGTGTTGCGCTCTCCCTCACACCTCGCAGAGATAGAGTGACGATCTTGCTGTCCTTTTCTTGTTGCGACATATTCACACCGCTTAAGTGCAGCGGTTGCGTGGGTCCCTCCGCGCCGATGCTCTCCGCCAGCTCATGGTCTATGAGCGTGATGGTCGCACCTTCGTCCAGCAGCGCGTGGGTCTTCACCTCCCCCCGTGGTCCGGTGATGACCACGGGACAGACTTTCAGCAGCACGGTCTTCGGGTCGGTAGCGTTGATCGGAGCTACTGACAAAACCGCCGCCTCGTGGCTCTTCGTCTGTTCACGTTGAGGCTGTGCTTCCGCTGACTCGTTCGGTTGTCTCGTCCTCTTCGTCTCGTCGTGTAGCAGCGCATGGTGCGGGCGTCCACACTGATTGACGCCGCACGGCTTCGCTTTGCACCGGAAACGTCGATGCTTCTTATGTGCGCACTTGAAGCAGATGCCCTTCTTCTTCACCAGCTCCCATCGCTGCGCGATGTCCAAGGCCCGAAAGGAGGGGCACTCGAATAGCGCGTGCATCTTGTCGCAGCTGGGACATCGGCCGGCGTCGTCCTGTTGCTCCGCGTCCTCTTCCGTCGCGTACACCGCACCAGCTTTCTTCTTCGGCGCGGCGGCTGCCTTTTGTTCCCGGGCGGGCGTCGTCGGCGGCGCGTACGTATAGCGCAACGCAATGTCCGCCTCCCTCGTGAGGAAGCGGGACAACACGACGACTTCCGGGTCCGACGTACCTTTGTGCTGGTCTGCGTAGTCACACCAGCGCGACTTGATGTGCGGGCTCAGCTTCTCAAGGACTTCCCGGGCCAGCATGGGGTTGTGTAAGTAGCCCCGCTGGTCCATGTTCTGCAACACGCAGACGACGTTTTGCAACTTTACGGCGAACTTGTTTAGGTCCGCCGCCGCTGTGCCGGGCTTCGGTAACTTCTTGACGTCTTCTAGGGCTTGGTCGATGATCAACTCCGGCCTCCCGAAACTTTGCTCCAGAGTCTTCATTATCACGTCCGGGTCGGTCGCCGTGTGTAACAAAGCGACCACAGCGTCCCGGGCTTCGCCCTTCAGGCAGCTCCGCAACCGCTGCAGATTTTCGGCGGCCGTGATGCGGTGCAGCTGCGTGGTGTCCCTCACAGATGCCTTGAACGGCAGCCACTCGCCCGGCGCTCCGGAGAAGGACGGCAGGTCCCAGTTGAAACGGGGCCGCGGTCTGGCCATCCGCTCAATGGCGTCGGCGAGCTGTTCTATGCCCGACCGTCTTCCCGGCGTGGGTGATCGTTCACGCCGCTCGAAGTGTGCCCGCCGTGGTTCGTCAGCGTGCCGCGGTGTGTCGCCGCGCTCCCCCCGTAGCGTAGCGGGGTTCGTGCGCAGCCACTCGTCCACCCGCTGATGGTCGTCGTCGCTGGTCTTCTCGGGGACTGGTGTTTGCTCTTCCTCGTCCTCGATTGTCGCCACTTGCGCGGCGAGCCGCTTCTTGATAAGATCAGCTTCTATCTCCAGCTCTTTCCTCCTCACCTCGGCCATCTTCTCTGCGGCCTCCAGCTCGGCCAAACGTAGCCGGAGCGTGGAGCCGGTGGTGCGTTGGGAGTGTGCTGGCGACTTGTTCCTCTGCGGTCGAACGGTGGTATCTTCGGTCGGTGCTGTACCGGCGGTCCCCTGAGCCGACGGCTATGCCGGTGGTTCTTGTGCTTGCCGTCGGAGCCTTTCCCCTTCCAGCCTTCGGAGTTCCTCCAGCTCCGCCAGATCGCCTTGGCTTCTCGTAACAACCATTTCTTCTATGCGGTGGCTGTTACTCGTTCAATTGAAGTCTTCTTTGGTGACTGGCAGATCTTCCACTGGAGTCCTTTTTCACGTTCACTTGCTGGTTCTCTTCGATCCGGCCTTCGCAGGACCAGAACTTCGATCCGGCTCGAAGGACCAGAACTGTTTGGGATGGACTGTATCTTGGTTCCTATTCTATCTTGGGTTCCTATTCTTCAGGCTTCTATTTATATCTTCAAAATGAAACTCGTCTTCAGGAAAAATTGGTAACATTTATTTACAAAAACACATTTCTTATATATACAATTTGGGGGTCACAACTAGTGTGTACCCTACCGCACATACGTTTTCTTATGCGCCAATCACGGCGCGCTTGAATTTTGAGAGCTCGGCGTCCGCAACATCTATATATCTATGGGCATATGTGCCTGATAATAAATGAATTATATTATTATTATTATTGTGAATGTTCGCTGACTAGAATAACAGTACTTAGTGGAAGTGTGGCGGGCCTAGTCCTAATAAAAAACGCATTGCCCTACTGTCCGTCTAAAGACATACCAAACTACTAGATATAGGTGCCTAATTTCCTGTAGCCCTAATCATAAAATAATAGTTTGAGGTGGTCATCAACTAATAATGAAAAACCCATCATAGCAAACCTCAAGCGCCTCATAGTAAACTTCGACTTAAACGCCACTCCTCTGTATTTAAACTTCGCTGACCTGCAGGCGTCGACCTATGAAACTCAAATAACTCTAAAAAAAAATATATATTTACGTCATGACTTTTATCCCCATTCGGGGGTAGTCAGAGGCTTAAGTGACCATACACCACCACATTGGGGAGGTATTAACCAACTCAAAGCCCACGTTTCACCAGAATTTCAATCAATCAATCAATCAATTTTCATATATGTGCATAATTTACAGTTCGCTGACGGTGAGGGAAACATCAGGAGGAAACCTACCTATCCCTCGGGATTAGGTAATAGTCAGTTCCTGTGTACACGGCGACAAGGTTCACCAACTGTCACGTTGGGTCCTGACTAAATAACTCTAAATTTACACAAAATCCCATTGCGGAAGGATTACATAACTATTACAATTGCACAACTCGAAATGTTCAAACTTTTCCTATTAATTCCAATTTCATAGACATCCGTCGTAAAGTAAGCTATAGTTAGACTAATTCCTAGTACCTTATTAGGTAAATTAGCGAGGGCCTTCTACTGCCGGCTATCCTACGTGTAACAACTACCTAATAACCAACAGGATAAATAAGTTTTGAGACTGCACTGTCCTTAATGTCTATCACAGCGTACCAAAGTGCAAATAAATCTTATTATCATTACATAGGTACCCACGAGATACCTAATATTAGTACCTACTTGCTAACGAAAACGTTCTGTTAACGTTTAATTTGATCTGGGTATAATATGGGCGTCAATATCAATACCTACCAACTACGTGGTTACTGCTAGCTGAGTATGAGCTAGGTACCTTTCGATACGATACTTTGTTATTAGGTTACTTATTGGATGTAGAGCCAAGCTGTAGCCAATTAACCGCAGCTCGACCGGGGTAGTTCCACCCTCTCACAGAAAATCGGCGTAAAGTAGCTATTACAGCTGCACTACATACGATGAGTGAGAGAGCCGAAAGCCCAATCCAATTCCCTTCTTTCCGTCCCTCTGTCTCACTCTCCTACAGATTGGTAACGTGCGAGCGATGCCTTTGGTATTGCAAGCATCTATAGGCTACGATACCTGCTTAACATCAAGTGGGCCGTACGCTTGCTTGCCACCTTAGTCACATAAAAAATCGTTCACGCACAAATCCCCCTCGCATTGAGGGGAGGCCCGTGCCGAGTGAACATTATTATGATTTTTTACGCACAAACTTTTATTTCATAAGTAGGACTAAGTACACAAAGGCTATAATTATCACAGGTATTTACCAAAAAGACAACGTTGATTCCAATAATACGAAACTGGCTCTGTTCATACCTACAGTGAGACGGAAACGAAGCTCGGTATGCAAGCCTTCTGTATCAAAGGTCAATGAAAATCATAACATTAAGTTGCACTAATTATGTTGCTGTAACCCTTGACATATGCACTGCCACCCTCGGAAGTGCACTTGGATTCTACATCAATGTTTACTATACTACCTACATACCTATTTCTCGGGGGTTATTCCACTGCGCTCCAAAACCGTTGTTTTTAAAATTGCAAGGTACACATGAGTTCCATCAGGCCATAAATCTTTTGGATTCAAGAATTATACGTAAAGTATTCACATAAATCACCTACATATCATAATAGCAAATCTTCGTCATAAAGACGTATGGTTACGTCACTGACCCTAAATTGACGTTAGATTGACGTCTTTTTGTCGTCTCCGACCTTATTTGCTACTAGGGATCAGGACTCTGCCCAGTATTACCGGACCATACCATGACCATACCATGACCGTAAACGTATCGGCACATGGAAAAAAATAACTGTGTATACAATACCACAGAGTAAAGACTAAAGAAAGAGGTGCCCTTATTAGATATATGTATGAAAAAAAACGTGGTCATTGTTTTTTCATTTTCATTGTTCTAGCTACCGGTAAATAGTTGAACTACTCGCTTCGTTTTAATAATAATAATAATAACCATTTATTTTCAGGCTACAAGGCCCATAGATACATACCTTACAGACTAACATACATATTTTAGATATTATTAAACTTAAAACTAATTTGATGGTGTTGGTGACGGCAGCCTCCCCCGAAAACGCCTGAACACCACACCTTTCGGCCAGTAGTGCTCCTGCATGAAAGTGGCCAGCTTTTCAGTGGGGACCAAGACCACAAACGCCTTGAAACTGGCGTTGTGACTCGAGGCCAACAGCTGCACTCTCAATGTGACATTGCGACATTAATCTGTGTCATTAATCTGTGTCATTGTGACATTAATCTGATGTACTCAGCAATGTCCCCCGCCTTCATGGTGTAGTGGAGGCGGGACAGGTAGACTGGGGTGGTCGGCACTGCAGCACGCAACAGGAAGTTAGACCCTGTTGCCGCCGTGCCACAGTGGTTTCGGTTCGCCCGCCGCGTGCGCTTCTTCTGCACCGTGATGAAACCTTCTTCATCTCGGTGATCGGCGCCCGCACACGTGGGGGTCTCGCTCGGTACCTTTCGGACAGCATGCCGCGGGCCAACAGGCTTGCTGGCGGCAACGGTGGCAAAATTACGGTGCTTCGATGCTTATGTCGATGTTAGTACTAGGCCGACCACTCGGCCGAGTTGCTTAGGTCCCTTTGCTGCAGTCCCCTTAGTAATTGGTCCATGATACAATACTATGTTCTGTTGCCCACTATACCATTCCATAATTATGGAATGGTATAGTGGGTAGTAATGGTAGTACCTAATGGTATAGTGGGGTATAGTGGGTAGTCCCCTTAGTAATTGGTCCATGATACAATACTATGTTCTGTTGCCCACTATACCATTCCATATGATACAATACTATGTTCTGTTGCCCACTATACCATTCCATAATTATGGAATGGTATAGTGGGCAACAGAACATAGTATTGTATCATGGACCAATTACTAAGGGGACTGCAGCAAAGGGACCTAAGCAACTCGGCCGAGCCAGCCAATTGGCTGTGCTATGACCGGACCGATAGAGAATTGTCAACGAATGAGGAGTCGGGTTTTTCCGCGTTTGATACATTCATAGCACGTTGATAGTGGTCCGGTGTAGTGGGTACTTTTCGTATTCAATACAAAATTCAAAATTCAAATAGTTTATTTCTTTTAAGCCTAGGGGGCACTCACAAGTAGGTTAGTGATTTTTAAAAATAAAATTAACTTTATTCTACCTCCGGATCGGAACGCGACCTCGTCTGAGAAGATCCAGCAAGAAACTTAGCGGGCTTGTCTTTTTTGCATTGATTGATTGTATTCCACACGACTCCAAAACTCTACAAATTGTAGGTATAATTAGGTACTTTCCTTTTATTATTTTTTATATCATTGTTGCCGGTTGATTGAACTATTTACATATTTTTTGGAGCCCGGTGGAGTGATAACTAATGCTTAAATGATTTGTGACTGGGTGGGGTACCTACCTATCATAAACTTTTTATAACGATGAATACCTATTAGGTACACAACATCCTAAACATGAATATTTAATGTGATTGAAGTGTTTATCGCCAAGCAATGTTTTGTCTATTCATTTAAATATGTTAACATTGGAAATTCTGGTAGAGTTAGAAAAAAGATGTTAATGAACAGCAAAATAAATTTAAACGCAGCTTATATTGGCATTTGCAAACAAACTACACGACGGCAATTCGCATGTTATTGAAAAAATAAATTTGGTTGTGATGACGTTTATTATAATTATCATGATTTATTTTTGTTGCATGCACTTTAGCAAGGTAAAACTTAATATTATTCAAGTAAAACTATAGAGTGTCATTTTCTGTATAATAAATCATGCATTGTTCAAATACCTATTAATCAATAAATCTGGATTACAATTGGTCATTCGCTATTTCTATAGTAATTATATTTGTTGTTGTAAGATACTATAAGCTAATACAACGCTACATCATAAAACTATTAATGTCGAGGTAAAAAAGCGAATAAATCATCAAATAATTTTTTGAATAATCACAAAAGATACTTAATTTTAGTAATCAACCATTGAATCGCATTTACAGAATCTATTATTACGCAAAGTTTGGAAGTGTGTTATAAGTAGCACAAACCTTGAATTGAGTTGAAGGTCTAAAGGTTAAGTTTTAAAACAAAACTTACCTAAAACTATACGGATATGATGGACAAAATCTGCTAATATTTTCAACGTTCTTTTTACATAAGTATGTCTGTCCGTCCACCAATAAGCAAATAAATCAGAACTCAGATGACTTAAGCATAAAAAAATAATATACCTAGCCGGTATTCATCTAATAACCAGGCTAGAGGTTCGGTCAGCAACATAAGTCGCTGAACCTTCACACTTAGTTTTTGCGTCAAATCCATAACATTTCTTCATTTAAACAAAATTTAGACATGTTGCTAATGTTTGGTTTCGGCAATGTTCACCGATTTGAAAAATTGAGAATGTACCGCGACTAATGTTGCTGAATGTACGCTTTTGTATAGGTATGCCCACTTTGCCGATGCGATAGTATTATGTCCAGTGTAGTACCTTTCTTCTTAAGGCATTTATTTCTCGTGGCTCTAGTTTCTTGCGGTTGGTTATTATCTATTTAATTTTATTACCGCTAATTCTTACAGCGTCCATAAATTATGCTACAAAACAACAATCAACATATAAATTATACGGGTTGATACGAGTTATAAGCACTCAACTAACTGTAACATTGTTGATAGGGTTGTCGTTGTCGTCAATACACAACATAAGATTATTCTTAAGACCGCCATTACATTCTCGTTAAATCGTTACACACGAGAAAGGCCGAACTCCCCATACTGAGAGAGATACCATTCTCAAACTTCTATAGATTTAAATTCTCAATTTCAGAACACAAGTTTTTATTTCTAATATTAATTTGTATGACTGTACTTCTTATAGATAGGAATAGGTCTCTAATCTACTCTATTAACTATGAGAAGTAAGTAGCAAAAAATGTATAATTCCAAAATTGATGAACATTTACCAAAACACGTAGCGTTTATTTCAACATAAGTTTTTTAGGTGATAATTAAATGGACCTAACATTAAACAGAGAATTTCACTTCAATTAATAGTGAATTACAGTTTAGTACTATTAAAAGATTTTCCCCTTTGCTAAACTGAGAGTAAGTATAGACTAGTAGAGTTTGTCCCCAAGTATTATAGTATGATACTACCAATTATAGGTACGCCAATTAATCGTTAAATTTCAATCGAATCAGTATCGGCTTATATGTGAAGAAGCAGACTTTAATATCATGAATTTTCAGACACCTTTATAGTAGGTATAATAATAGGTCATTAACATAATACAATGTCCCACTATGAATGGTCTTTGAGAAGACTAATAATCGGGAAATTAATACCGACGGAGACATAAATTAATTCAGGATATGGACGACTTTATGTCACGTGATGCCACACGTTATTGCGTTATATTATCTAGGTATATGACAAAGTAATTGTACGTATAGGTATACATTAAAATGCATTTAAACTTTTATGTTATCCGGGTAGGTATCCTGTGGAATCGTGATGAATTAATCGTAGGTACTTAATTGTGGATATTTCCCACAGGCTGTTTAAGAGGATAGTCGCAAAAAGTTGTATGCATTTATTATTTACTTTCATCCAGTAGGTAGGTACTAAGCATAAATGAAGACGTCATCGAGCGGAAAAGAATCGAGTTAACATAAATAAGTTGTTCCATCCCGACGCAGCACAGTGCGTGTTGAGCTGTTGTGCCAAAAACAAATCACCTATCCGCGTTTTTATTAAAATATCAGTTATTTTTTAATCTATCAAAATGCTAGCTGCTTACAGTTTAGTTCTTCTATCACTCGTATATTTGACGAATTGTGAAAAGGCATTTCTACGTGAGTACCTACGTAATAATTATTTTAGTTTTTTGTAAGTGAAGAATCTTGATGATTTCAAATTATCAAAATCATTAAGTACATAACTATTCATCTACTTTAAATATATCTTAAATAATTCCTGCAATCCTTGTCAATCTTATAGGAAGTAAGTACCTATTTAATTTATAATAGGTAGTTACTTATTAATACATAAGTGCGAATTATGATATAAATGTTACTGAAGATAACGCAATAAAAAATTCTTAACATTGAATATTATTCTTTGCAAAGATATCCTATCATAGATCAATTACTGCCATGCAGCAAATACTTAAAACAAAAAACATTTCAGTATAACCAGAACTTTGGTTATCGTAACACGATTTTACGCGATACATCAAAATATATGGCTTCGTCCTCTCAAGTTTTTCTTCGATATAAAATGATTTAGGTATACCTAGTGACTAGTGGTCGTAAATAAGACCATATTCTATATTTTTTAAGTATATCAACTCACTCGACTGACAGACAAAGCACAACCTAAAACAGTGGGCCTAGAGTCTAGAAGCAGGACATTATGCATAGGAGTTGTTTAGGTATGCAATGTAGGTTAGCATGAAGAAAGTGTTTTCGATAAATCATCCCCTAAAGAAGTTAAATAGGGGGTGAAAGTGAGTTTGGAAACCTCCCATTGGCAGACGGCTAGTACTTTGATAAAATAGTAATATTTTGTCAACTCAATCGTATTTACTCAAAACCGTGAACATTCATGCTCGAAAGTCATAGGAAACTATAAGTAGTTTATAAACCTATGTTTAAAATATTCTAAAATACCTAATCTGGTTAAAATAAAATCTATGCATATAGAGCTCCAAAACCGCACAGCGCGCTAACATAGAGTCTTTGCTTTTAATCGCCATTTGTTTCTATATAAACATATTACAAAAAAAAGAAGTCGTTTTAAACGCGTTCTAGTAAATTTTGCCTTACTTCAAAACTTTGATATAACTCATGTTTATCTCGTGTTTAAGTTTTGTGTGTAAACTGACACAGTTTAGGTATACCGACTTAATTAATAAATACGAACAATAAAACCGATCTGACCGATTCATAAGTTCAAGTTCAATTAAAATCCATGATCAAGGTTTTCAGATTCAAGTTCAGTGCTATTTTTAATTATGATCTGCAACACTGTAGCACTTATTTCATTTCCTGAGTAAACAATAGCTACTTCTTGGTCTCACGCTAACTTTATTATTACTATAGCAATACCTAGAAATAGAAAACAACAAAACATCGTAAATGGATGCGTCTATAATAGGCTCGACCGAGCAGTCGCAGTTTTTACGTCGGATCGCATAGACATAATGTCATAATGTATCACGGCAGCTCTCGGTGCACGTGAACGCTCCCAATTAAAATATAGTGAGATCAAACCAGAGGACGGACTATGGCCCGAATCTCTCTCGCTTCGAGGTGATGTGTGCCCGGTATAACATCAAACCTTGGCCAGTATACTATCCTCAAAATTTGAGTGCACTGCAAAGCACCTAAAAGGGGCTAAAGCTCTGCTTACAGGGGCGATGGAGTACTTTTATTAATAGAAAAACTACCATTCGATACTTTGAGGGCTAGTATAATTTAGGATTCCCTAAAGGGGTTCTTACACTTACCTAACTAAATTAAGGCTACTTAATTTAGTCGTTACTGAATTTAGGCAAGTGTAATCGCATTCAACAAGCTATTCAGAAGCTAGAATGGTTTAAATATTCAGAAGCTTCTAAATGTAGGCTTCTAAATTTAGCCAAGTGTAATAAGCTCTTAAGTCAGACATTATTTGCTTAAAATGAGGCTAATTTAAAAATACGTATATGGTAGCCAATTGACTACAACTCAGTTGAGGCACAAAATGAATTAAATATGCATAAATTATATAATAGGTATCTACTAATCGCTAAATGTATCATTGACCTTTTACTTTTAAATGACTTATTACTATGTGGTCGGTTTGTAGTTAACATGTTTTAACGAATATTAAAGAGTGTCTATTTTTATTATGATTTATAATAGATTAAACTGTAACGAACCACATGTATATTTGGTACAGCTATATGGCTGTAATTAAATTAGATAGGTAGTAAACATTTTGACCACTACGCTTTTAGCAAAATGTGCCCGGAGCAGTCGTGAATAAAAGTAGTTTTTTTTTAAATACATACCTACTTTATTTTTTATAGGACTGCGGTGGCAAAGAGCGTACGGCCCGCCTAATGTTAAGCAGTTACCGTAACCTATAGATGCTTGCAATACCAAAGGCATTCCTCGCACATTGCCGACCTGAAGGGGAGTGAAATGGAGGGAGGGGAAGGGGGGTTTGGGCTTAAACACTGCCGCATAAACACGCAAATACGCAGTTTCATTGCCAGAAATACCTATGCTGTTAACTTTTTGTAATAACACCACTAAACTAAGGCTTGGGCTTTGAGTTGGTTAATACCTCCACAATGTGGTGGTGTATGGCCACTCAAGTCTCTGACTACCCCCGAATGGGGATAAAAAAGTCGTGACGTTATATATATATATATGGTACGTATGTGGTATATATATATATATATATATATATATATGTTTAGTGGTATATATATATATATACCACTAAACTATACGTATTTATATTGTACCCATTTCATTTTCCATACGCGCGTTTTATACGCAGCAGTCGGTTAGACGCTACTCGGTAAGCTTTTGGATAATGTCTGCGGTTTTAGTATCCACATTGGTCGACCTTCGAATGGAATAATATGAGGGACAGTTCATTGTGTGCAATTCCATTCATATTCTATTTTTAAATATTAAGTTCAGTACACACTTAGCTAGTAAACAAAACAACGCATGTTTTTAGGGTCCGTACCCAAAGGGTGCCAACGGGGCCCTACTACTGAGCCTTCGCTGTCCGTCCATCTGTCTCTCCGTCTGTCTGTCAACGGGCTGTATCCCACGAACCGTAATAGGTAGAGTTAATATTTTTACAGAATGTGTATTTCTGTTGCCGCTACAACAACAAATACTAAAAATAAAATAAAACTTAAAAATAAAGAGGGTCCCCATACAAAAAATAACTTAATTGTCTTATGTTCGGTTTCCATACAAAAGACTTCAACGTGTGACTCTAAATATCACAATTTTGGGGATGTTTGTTTATATTCTACGGTGGTACGGAACCCTTTATGTGCCAGTCCGACACGCACTTTGCCGGTTTTTTATGTTACCTACTAAGGCGGCCCTCCTTATGGTAAGCAAGTACCATAGCCTACCAAAATCATCGCTAACACGTTGCCTACCTCGAGGGGAGTGTGACAGAGCGAGGGAAAGGGGGGTTGGGCTTCCAACTCTCTCACTCATCGTACGAAACACAGTTGTAATAGCTACTTTACGCCGATCTTCTGTGGGAGGATGGTACTACCCCGGTCGAGCCAGCTAATGCGTTTTTTACTCACTTATAGGTACACTTATTTGAATAAAATATTTTTTGTTACCAAGAATATTAATACCATATCCGCGTTGACACGCGTAAGTATACCTACATATTTAATTGAAAATTCGAATATTATGATTCACCATAAAATACTATTTATATGACAAGGTAAACTGGACGTGACTTGGAAGTCGATAAGTACTTACCTACATCATCAGGATCATGCGTCAATACGCGTCGAGAATACCTGTCCTACTGCCAAATGAATTGGCATTAGTGATGGGATGTTCTCGAGAACATTCTCACCCTCGGAAACTTACTCGTGAGAATTTTCGAGAATTTATCTTCTGAAGCATGTTAAACTTGGCATAAACGTCATTAAACATGCAAGTATGGTGGTTTTAATTGTTTTTAAGATTTAAAGTTAGGATAACGTCAACCAAAACGTAAGATTCTCAAAAATTCTCACGAGTAAGTTTCCAAGGGTGGTAATGTTCTCGAGATCATCCTATCACTAATTGGCGCGTCCAGATGCCTCGCACGCCTTGCCCGAGCACTCATGCACATTAAGGTCCGTATTAATAAATCGATCTCAAAATTGAGATCGATCTTAAGACGCAGTTTTGATGTTTAATGTATGGAACATCTGTCAAAAACAGCATCTCCATCTTGAGATCGATTTATTAATATGGGCCTATGTTTATGCGTTCCGACGTCAAAACTTGAGTGCTCGGGCGAGGCATGTGCCTAATGTAGACGCAGCCAATTGATTGAGCAAATATCATACCTAAGTAAAAAGGTGGAAGATTTGTTTACAGAAACAATAGGTATGATGAAATATTCTTGCATTATATTTGTATAGGTAAACATTTGCGAGCATGTTTTCTCGTAGTAAAGCTGTAGCTCATTTATGGGGGTAGCTCGACCGAGGTAGTGCCACTCTCTCACAGAAGATCGGCGTAAAGTAGCTATTACAGCTGGGTGAGACAGACGGATGCCCAACCCCAAATACTTCACATTTCTTTATATGTCTAATGAAAAGTGTACATATTGTGTTTTTACCGCCTCTTCTCAATGGAAACAGCATTACAAACCGGTGGTAACACTAAATGTATGTTGACTGTTCATAAGAGCTTCCTTTAGCGGCCATGAATACAATAGTTTGACTTTGACTTTGTGCACCACGCTGGCCTAGTGCTGGTTGGCAAACTTCACACGAATTTCGATTGAAATGCAAGTATTTTTATAAGATTATATTTCTTTCGTTACAGCTTCTTACATCAGTCCATGCCAATTCGAAAGCAAAGATTTGGCGGGGTGCATAAGGGAGCAGATGGAGATTGCTCTCCCTCACTTCACTAAGGGTGTCCCGGAGATGGGAGTGCCTTCGATAGACCCCGTGGATCTGGACAACATCAACATAGACGGAAACGGCTTGAAGCTGACCTTCACCGAAGCGGCCATGCACGGTCTCAGTAAAAGTAAACTCACCGATATGAAGTGAGTATGTTTAACAAACCAGGGTAGTACCACCCTCTCACAGAAGATCGGCGTAAAGCAGCTATTACAGTTGCGTTTTGTACGATGAGTGAGAGAGCCGAAAACCCAAACCCCGCCCCTTTCCCTCCCTTCATTCCACTCCCCTTCAGGTCAGCAATGTGCGAGCAATGCCATTGGTATTCCAAGCATCTATACGCTACGGTAACTGCTTAACATCAGGCGGGCCGTACGCTTTATTGCCACCGCAGTCCTATAAATAAAAAGAAGAAGAAAATAAGGTTATTTCACTTAACCTACTTGTAAAATTCGGCTTATTTTGACAAGTTCAAGAATATTAGATAACTTAGGTACTCAGCTGTAATCACTGATTGGTAAACGATCGGATTTTAAGCAACGCTTGGCAAGTTCAGTCAGAGATGGGTGACCATTTAGTGGCATTTGAAATGAGTGTCTCTGTACTTCGGGGGGCACTAAAAAGTCGATTCCGGCGGGTGTCATCTAGATAGCTGTCGTTAAGCCTTGTCAGAGGCCTTCGGGCGGCTTGAACCACTCTAACACCAGGTTGGCCACTGAAGAAACCTTTTTCTAGTAGGTAGGTAGGTAAGTAGGTATATTATCTTTGGACAAGAACAGACAGCATCGTAACTGGTTATCTAATAAGATAATTTATTGCTACGACACTGTTTTATCATCGGTTTGATTGGTTGTAGGTACATGCATAGTTACTTAGCCCCACCATACACGGACTGCTTGTAGCTGTCGGAACCGACAGCTCTAGAGCAGTTAGATGCGGTCGACTGCAACCGACTGCAACCAACTACTCTAGAGCTGCCGGTACCGACAGCTACAAGCAGTCCGTGTATGGCGGCGCTTACTAGTAAATGCTTACGCAACTATTATAAAAACGCACGACAATTATATGCAAATGTCTAGACTCATCGTTGCGGCTCTAAGACAAAAGGAAAATCCTATTCAATTAATTATAAAAAACAATGTATGAAGATCCCTGTACGTAACTACAGAGTACCTAAGTAGGTACCTATACTAATGAGTACCTAGGAATTATTGGTAGTAGGTTCTGTATACAGGAGACCTAAACTTGTTTAAAAATATCGTACTGTCAGCTACATCGGTCGCTGAATATTCTCAGTTGTTCAAATCGCTTGCACACTTTTGTTTTACATCAAATCCATGAATTTTCTTCATTTGAACAACATTCTCACATTCACATTCTCACATTTTTCACCAATTTGATAAATTGAGAATGTTCAGCGACTTATGTTGCTGACTGTACGTAGCTTTCGTATACCTACGCTTCGGACAATTCTAACTATATTAGCAGCACGTTACGAAGGCCGTTTTGACATGTGGGGGAAGGGAAAAATGAACCTTATTATAACTGAATAAGAATGACAGTTTTAAAATTTAGGAATGTCAAAAAATGAATGCTAAAATGAATCTTATTCCGTTGCAATAAGGTTCATCCTCTTCCCCCCTCTACATGTCAAAACGGCCATCATAACGTGCCGCTACTTTATGTAGTAAGTAAGACACTTCACCACTACCAACAGCTCCAAGGTCCAAATACATACACACGTACGTAAACAAATACGTCACGGAGACACTAATTTCAAAATGACACTACATGGTCACCCATCTCTGACTGACCTTGCGATGCGTTACCGATCAGTGATTGCACCGGCTAAGAGGGCCTTGATGATACACTTGTGATAGGGAGTGACCCTACTGCCTATTCATTGGTTACTATGACTTCCATTTCAGGTTAAACATTGGCAAAGGCGAGGAAACATTCACATTAGCATTCAAGGGGAACATGAGTTTGGTTGCTAAATACGTTATAGATGGAAGGATTCTCATTCTGCCTATCCAAGGAAAGGGAGACGCGAAAGTCAACGCACGTGAGTTTATTAATATCTTTAAATTTCCTGATTAAATGGAGCCCCCTGATAGATATCCCCCTTCTTCTGGAAGGATTCTCATTCTGCCTATCCAAGGAAAGGGTGACGCGAAATCAACGCAAGTGAATTAAATAAAATAATAAATAAATATCCTGGGACATTCTTTGTACACACGGCTACCTGATCCCAAACTAAGCAACGCTTGTAGGTACTATGGAAACCAGGTAACTGATATTGCTAGATACACTACTTTTTGTTTGTACCTAAATACATACTTAATATACATAATAACGCCCAGACTTGGGACATGCAGACATGTTCATGCACACAAATGCATGTCCCGGGTAGGAATCGAACCTACGACCTGCAGCGTGGAAGGCGGATCTAAACCAACCACGCTAACGGGCCCGTCAAAAGCTAACCTACAAACCACAACAACCCTATTACAACAAACCTACAAACCTATTAATATTTTTAAATTTCCTGATCAAATGGAGCCCCCTGATAGATATCCCCCTTCTTCTTCTACTTTTCCTAATGTCAGAGTTGGACAAGCCGCCCCAAGGCCTCTGACAAGGCTTAACGACTGCTGCGTTAATGACAACAACCGGGACGGAATTTTTACATGCCCTCCGAAGAATGGAGACACTCAGTTCAAATGCCCAAAATGGTTACCCATAAACGCAACGCAACGCTTGCCTGGCCAGCCCTCTAGCTTGGCAAGCGTTGCTTAACTCCGAACGTTGACCGATCAGTGATGGCAGGTGGCTATTAGCGCCTCATGATCCCCCATGATCTCCCAAATGATACACCACTAAACTAAATTAAACTAACTGTATTGCCATCCTTCTCATGATCGTAACGTAACGAAAACCAAACGACATGACGACGACGACATGAACGACATGACATGACATAACATGACGTTTGGTTTGTGCTAGACTGGAGAAATGATTACGAATTGCGAGGTAGGTATGTACTCTATGTATGTACTATAAGGTATAAGGTATCTCGCAATTTGGAATTAGGAAATATTTACCTTGTTCTGTTTTAGGTACATTCCTAAACAAAATTAAAATTCTCCGCACGATAGTTATTGCGACCCTGACCCGATCTATTTTAGAATTCGGTAGCATATCGATGTGTACATCAATAGTACAATAATGACATATGTTTATTCCACTTCACGACGTCTGCAAGAGTTATGACAAACGTACAGTTCCGTGACTTTAATGCAGATCTAATATTTTCCTGTTGTCAGCACTGTATAAACTTTCCTTCCTTCCTCTAGCCTTTATTTATCATCAGTCTTTGGTAATTCACAGGTCATAACATACATCATCTCCTAATGAGTATAAAAAAACTAAATTCCTACAGAACAAACTTATATGTTCAACCTGACTAAAAAACATCAAACCTTATCAATTAATAAACAATACATCCCAATTTCCGAAATAACTTGGAAGAACCGTGTTCGCCGAATTAATTAAAAAGGCGTTACAGTACCGACACTTCTCCCGATTATAATTAATTCTCTTGTCAATCCACAGAGGGCGTGGAAGTGGTAATCGACAGCAAACTCGTCCACGTGAAGAATGAAAAGGGCGAACATTTGAAACTGGTGACGCCGAACTACAAGTATACCATCGAACGCACCACGTTCGATTTGCAGAACTTATTCAACGGAAACAAGCAGTTAGGTAAGTTAGACGAACGTTGCAACCGACCACTATACATTCCATTTATGATAAGATAAAGTAAATTATTACTACGCAGGGCTCCAAGACTGATAACTTTTATAATAAACATTGCATAATCTTGACGATTGACGACTTATAGATACGTTTGCTTGTCTTGCTGTTATGACGTGTTTAACCAATATACCTATTTCTTTTTTTACATTATAACAAGCTACTTTTGGTGTTGACTCTACCTACTTATTATAAAGCAACAAGAAGTATAATAATGACTTTTTGGCGGGAAGTGGAAAAGTGGTGTTGTCATTTTTGTTTTAATATCCAAAACTTGTGTTTCCTTGTAGTATAATGTGTAATGTTGGTGGAATATTAACCATTATATGTTCATAAATGTGCGTGAGTGTGGGCAATTCGGACAAGTGTGGTAAAACATGATTTTCGGGTTCCTCCAAAAAGTCTAGTAATTTGTCAGTAAAGTATCCGCCACTTTACTGATAGGGTTTGGGGGGGGTATTTTAGGCCTAGCCAAAGGTCTTCCTATGCTTAACGCAGCAAAAAAAAATAATATTCTATTTTACTTGACACTGGCATATGCGCACAGCGACGCCATAACGAAGAAAAAATAAATAAAAAAATATATTATAATATCATCTGCATTCAGATAGCTTTCTTTTCATAAGGCCACCCCCAATAAGTACCCTGACCGGCTCGGTTCAAGTAGTAAGTATAATATTATGATAATGAGATCATTGAACCGATCGTAAAAAAACAGGCCAAATTAGGAGTAGCTACTCAATACAATATTGAGATCCTCTCTACCTATACAACACGTAGGTACTAAGTACATATAAGTTCAAGTGTGCCGCACAAAGGGCTAGTGTTATGCAAGGGATGGTGGTCTGAAACAAATTATGGTGACAAAATCTTTTAATATATTTTTCAAGTTACTTTACAAAACAAAAAAACTGCATTCTATGCTTCATGGACATATAAGGTGAAATAGGAAACTACGAAGTAAATATAAGGGTGTTACCACACCAATCGATCGACGGTCGAACTATCGGTCGTTAGAGATGAGTTGACGTCGATCGACATTTGTTTCTACAAATAGCAATAGCAAATTGATTGGTTGATTATATGAACTTCGTGCATTTTTCTAAAATGAATTAAGTATCTAAGTATTTTTTATAAGATTACTAGCAATTTGAAGAAATCCCATTACTAGTAGTCCTATTAGCACCTATAAGTAAGCTAATTGCTTGTACTAGGATTGTGCTCACTTGGATAGTTTAATGGCTATGATGGGGATAAAACGTGGAACCTCCCTATTACAAAGACGGCCTCTCTAATCGCTATTGACGTTTTAAATTGATTTAAAATTATTTTGTTAACAGCGGACACGACACTGCAATTCGCCAACGAGAACTGGCAGCAACTGATGGACGAGCTCTCACCCCCTGCTATCAAGCAGATCGTGCGAACGGTCGTCAAAGCTATCAACAAGTTCTTCTCGAAGGTCACCATACAACAAATAATTGTAGGGTACAAGCCAGAAAATTAAATCTGTGATATGTTTTTATTGTTAAGACTATTGATGACACATAAATATTAGATACGTGATGGTAAATACTACCATAAGTATGAGTGGTTTAGTACGTAATGTATTTTTGTTTTATCGGAATTCTGTAAGTCTTACATCTACTTACAAGAAAAAATATTGTTAATAATAATTTTATTTTAAGTATGTAGTATTGACGAAGGATAAAATATTACGTACTCATGTTGATTTTTCATCTGAACTTGTTCTGGCACATAAAGCCACGTCAATTGAAACAATCTAACAACAAAGATTTTAATTATAATATCGATTTAGGGAGACGTAAGAGCTTAAGTAATTTATTTATTATTATTGTATAACGTTTAGCACAGTGTGACCCAAGAACAGCTAAGTATATAATGTTTGTGTGTGTAAGTGAAATGGTGTTCCACTACCATTCCGCGGCGTGAACGATCTGAAATTTATGTGACATCGATGTTTAAAAAAATATTTTAGAATGGTCAGGTAATACATTATCGTAGATTACTTTGATGTGATATTTTATTAGTAAAAAATCAATAGTGGAGAGTTCAGGTAAAATTGAATACGTAGGGATATTTTTCTTGCATTATTGTAAGATTTGGGGTGTTACCACACCATCGGTGTTTCGATCGATCATCGATCAACTGAAGATTGACTGATGTGTAAATTATTACGCGCAAATTATAATATATACGCGCCTTACGTGCAAATTATTTTATCTCAACACTAATTAAATTAAAATTAATATGCTTATTCTTCTCATGTGTATTTATTTGTCAACATTCGAAAAATAATAACAATACATCCGAAAATTAAACAAGTAACTTTTAATTCAATATGAGACCAAAGTTATGACCTATTTACTAATTTTCAATTCACGAAAATGATTTTACGTACATATTAAGGGCTAATTTGTCGTTCACTGTTATTTGTACTATTACTGGACCTCGGAGTAGAAATATGGGAGCGTGTTTGCATAGATATGGCATCGGTGGAATTGGACGAAGGGGCCTTGCGCCAAGGGATCGGTCGTCCTTGCTTGAACCACATAGCGCCAACCAACACGCCCACTAGGATGACCACACCAAACACTGCGCCAAAAATGTCGGCGCGAAATCGTGGCGAACCAGAGATAGTGCCTGATGACAAAATATCATTTTTTTATTAGAAAATGTGTAGGAATAAATGATGCGCAGCAATCCTGTAAGTAGATAGGTTTATAAGAAGTTACCGTCAATATAAATAGTGATCGTGTCCCTGGATTCCACGGTTAGGTCGTGGAGCAGGGCGGCACAGGTCCACTCGCCTAGATCCTCTTCAAGCACCGGATCTATCGTCAGCGAACAGTCACCGTAATCCAAACTCTTCTCGGGAGTGAAGTAGTACCGGTTAAGAATTGCGCTGTGAATAAATAAAGTCGTTAATAATTGTTAAATTCCATAAAGTGGAGTCAAAAAACCTTCGGCCATAGATTCGATTTCAGCCAAGAAAGCCGAAACCTACGGACATGTTATGCCCAAATGTCGAAAAATTACTTAATCTTGAACTATTCGCGCTCATGAAAGTTACAAAAGGAAGTGGTAGCGACCACAAAGAGCAAAAGAGGAGGTACTGTCAATCGTCAGTTTCTAATTAGAGCAACGTTCAACCAATCATCGATCGACGGTCGATCGATCGTCAACCGACTGATGTGGTAACACCCTAATAGTAACAAAGTTTCAGAAAGAACTGGTAATTAGGTAATTGAGCCTCTTAAGTAAGACGGCTTGATTCGGTATCAGGTAAATCTGGCCAACCAACAATACAACAACAAAAGGACGAATGTACAAAAGGAAATGTGAAAAGCATCTGGAAGAACTGTGGGGCTAACTCGATCACAAAAATGAATCACTTTATGATCATAATATGATTCACCGAAATCGTAAGATGGTTACTCCCAAGCAATTCATATTATGAATCGCAATTCATCTATTTGACAGTTATATGAAATTGGTAATATGGTCCACGAAGAAAGATGAATTGCAATGTTGCAAATTGTCAATGTCAATTTAATGACAAATAGGTCAGAGAGAAACTAATATATAGGAAATAGGTACCATACCTATTTATCATAACCTATGAAGATGTTTATTGTTTTTTATGTATTACGAAATATTACTTAACATGAACATCAAGAGTCTCCACGACGACCCCTCAACATGCCAACGCAGGTGCCTAAGAATCCGGCACCGCTGGGAGAAAAGCACGAGCTTTCGCGAGTTTATCCGCGGGATTACGAGCCATCGGGTCCACGAAAACTCCAGTGCAACAAGGAGAGCTTCATCACGGTGGAGGAACGAGGAAGCCAGCTAGTCTAAACAATGTGGCATCGCGTCAACGAAACCCTACCAGCTGCGCGCTGCCATGTGCTGAATTTTAACCGGAGGGTGGTTTGTTTGGACGCTTCAAAGGTCGGTTGCAGGGCACGAACAGCGTCATGACACCGACTAGTTATAGCTACGTGTTAATCGTTATGACCGTGAATGTGTAATATTGTTATGTAGGTATATGTTTGGTTTCCCGAATTATAAATAAATAAATAAAACCCTAGTACTTGTGCGTCTTTCCATATCTATTATGTACCTAGTTTGTCTCCTCTAGTTTTCGTACAAACAACTCCAATGTACAACTTTAAGGCGGGTTGTGGAAAAGTGGAAAAGTGTTTTTTTTTTCCTCTTCCCGCCAAAAAGTGATGTGGTCATTTTTGTTTTAATTTCCTAAACTCTAGTTTCTTTGAATTATAATGTGTAAGGTTGATAGAATTATCAATTATAATAATATTATGTTCTGAGTGTGGGTAATTGGAACAAAAGTGGTGAATCATGATTTGTAAAAGGTAATTTGTCAATAATGTATCCGCCACTTTATTGACAGGGTTTGGGGGGTATTTTGTAGGCATAGCCAAAAGAGCCTTATCTGTGTTTGACACATTTCAAAACTTATGCCTAGTTACCTACCTATACTTGACACTGGCTATATGAGAGAGCAAAGACATAACAAAAAAAGAAAAACGATAAAAAAATCCCTCGTAAGTTACGATAGGGATTTTTTTTATGGCTTCGTTCTCTCATATAGCCAGTGTTAACGTAAGGTACCTAGGTAGGTACCTAGTATTTTTCTTTAAAGTACCTAAGGGCGGCCACATAGGTACATACGGAATTCCGAATCGGTGGTTCCGTACGCGATACGTCCATACATTGATGGATGGATGACATGAATTTACTGCGTTTGGAACCACCGATTCGATATTTCGAAACGGGATTCCGATTCGGAATTCCGTATGTATGAGACCGGCCTAAGTCACAAAGGTATAGTCAAAGGTGACGAGCTCTCAGTGATATCTACCTACTGAGGGAGGTTTGCATAGTCCATTCCGCCTTTTTGTCATCATTGCACAAACTGGACTACGCAGGCAAGACGGAGCGTCTGGCTGGCCGGACTTAACAGGAAAACCAGCTCAGTCAGAGTGGGAGGCTTGAAGTCCTACCTACTGCGTCTCTATCGTGAATCATATAGCGCAGCGGATATCGTCAAGTAGGTACCTAATAGGTGCCATTTCGAACTACAAAAACCATTAAACGTGAATCAACAAAAAAAAATTGCCCGATTTTCAAAAATTTTAAAGACGTTACTATACCTTATAATGTATTTTATGTACGTATCTAATTAATGTTTTTACAAAAGCAATTATTCTTAATAAAATAAGATCAAAATAAATTCAACCATAACTTTATGGATTTTATCGTTTTTCTATAGCAACCTTGAATACCATGGCTCTAAAGGGCTTGTATCTAGGGCAGTAAAACAAATTTTAAAAAAAAAGGATTCAGATATGAAATTGTCTATGGAGCAGAATTGCTCGTGAATCGCGGTTCATTTGTGCTCATATTACCGAAATTAGATGAAATGCAAAACGGTTCATTTGATGAATTGGAATTGCAATTCATAAGCAATATTGCATAGTGACGCAGTTAGACCCGCTGATAGAGATCATTTTTATTCTATACCATATCATTAGTGGCACGTACAATGATTACATTATCATATTACTTACGTAATTAATGTCAATAATTAAGATTAATTAGATTATTACGAATAAGGAATACCAAAAAAATTTTTTTTCACATACTCACTTATCAGCGGTTACCGATGAATCTATGCTGATTCCAATGAATTTTGGCGAAAGGAATCTGCAATAATCCAATGGCCTGTTGCCGTTTGCTGTGTGACAGTACAAAGTAGCGGGTCCTCCCAGCCTGACGCCCACATCCCCCTTGTTGGCAGCTAGAGCTCCCGTCACTCTGACGGACACAGTGTCTGTTACCTCGATACCCAATATGTCTCTAGGACCCATGTGACACGTCCATGATCCTTCGTCCTCTTCTGTCACGGTTGAGAAGGTGATACCACAGTCTCCTGTTTGGAGGCTTTCACCTGTGTACCTTAAAATAAATCTTATAATAAATCACTGTATCGGTATGGGTTCTTGTACCTTAAAAAATCACCAAGTCACCATAAGGGTGCGTTCCTTTGAAGCGGAGCTGGGTGGATTGAAGCGGAGCGGCGGACTGTGATTTGTCAATTGTGATGGGCCAAGAGCGGAGTGGAGATTGCGAGCACTGCGATTGGCCAATTCACGGTCCGCTCCGCTCCGCCCAGCTCCGCGTCAGTGGAAACGCACCCTAACTGTCAGTGCACCCATGCAACTATGATTAGTAGGTAGTCTTTTGTTCACGTTTCCCAAACGGATGAATCCATTTCGCAAACGGATGACCCGTCTCATTTTTTTTTATTTGAGACGATTTGATATTTTTTTGCAAATTAGATTCGCTCATGAAACCCAAAAATTTCAGAGGTACCAGCACACTTTATTTGAGTGTTCTACCAACATATGTTTTATAGGCACCTACTAGATGGGAAGGCACTTTTTACGCCTAAGTGGCGTAAGTTATCAATTGACAGTTTTCCCACGTTATCTCAGGCAAAGAGAATTATGATTATCGCATAGCCTAGATGGTATCTACTTATACCTAAATTATCAACAGCTGTTCATAGTTCAAACTACGTAGGTACCTAGGTATTTATCTGTAGCAAACTGTATTAAGATAACTTACTTAATATGTGATAATCTTAATACATTTCTTTATTTTGTCAATTAGTATTATCTTTATATGCTATAATATAAATAAGGAACGCCAGACACGGCAACTCAGTACCCCGTGACTACACCAAACGGTCATCTTTCGGAACACGAATTTCGACGTCGACAACAGCGTCGCCAAACAAAACATGTCCTAGTATGATGACGAATACCTGACCTGAGGGCCTACTCTTTTACAAATGAAAACGATATTTCGGACGAAATTTCGGGTATTTCCTACTACGTTTCTCATTCATTCCGACATTTCTTACGAACGAAAATTGTTTGATGTTTAGATTCGACGACGACGAAGACGTCAAACAATTTTCGTTCGTAGAAAATGTCGGAATGAATGAGAAAAGTAGTAGGAAATACGCGAAATTTCGTTTAAAATTTCGTTTTCGTTTGTAAAAGAGTAGGCTCTCCGGGCCTCGAGTCTCTTAACCATTGTCCATTGCAAAACCACTAGTCTCTTATATTATCCTCGTGAATTCTTCATTATAAATCGTAAGTCAGCCATCTGTTAGCAGTCCTTTGGCCGACAACGAATTCACGAAGATAACACATAACATATTTCACACCAGTGGTTTGCAATGGAAAATTGTTAAAGAGACTCGAGGCTTTCGCATCATTTGGCGTTGCCTTTCAATATTAAGTCGTTTAGACTATGAGATACGGTTCAAAATCGTACCAGAATTCCTGGTTCTCCTCGACCTGCTGTTCCACGGGCGTGAACTGCTTCCCATTGGGATGTTGGAACCAGCAGTAAGTGAGGGAGACGTCAGCTCGGCACATGATTGTGAAGCTCGTGTTCCGTTGCACGAAAATCGTCCTTACATCCTCTTCTATCCTCTCCAACCCGCGCCTTATTCTGGACTCTACGAATGAACAATAATAGAGACGATAGTCGCGTACCTATAGCTTTCTGGTTATAAGTCACACGGTATCTTTAACTCGATTGAGAGGGGTGTATAATACAGTTATGTATTAGATATTTGGCTATCTCAGTTAGTTATTAAACCAGCACTGGTGGTAGCACAGCCGCTTGTGACAAGACAAAACGCTCTCAATCAAAATTCTCTCATAATAATATGCATTGAGTAAGAGGGATATCGATCCGATGTGACATAATGCGTGAAAAAGGTCTTGTCTTAGCGCGTGTCCTTCAGGTCGTGTGAAGGGGATGTAAATCTTTGCATTCAACTTTCTCCATGCAACGATATCGACATCGAACATCTGTCTGTATGTCTGTCTATAATACGCAATACCTAAGTAAAATCATTAAATTTATGATTCATGAAAGTCATTATTCAATTCTATGTACTTTTTTAGAGCAACGAGCTCTATGTAGAGTTTTTTTTTTTTTGTTTAATAATAATAATAATATCCTGGGACATTTTTGTACACACGGTTACCTGATCCCAAACTAAGCAGAGCTTGTACTATGGAAACCAGATAACTGATATTACTACATATACTACTTTTTTATTTGTAAATACATACTTAATATACATATACACCCAGACTCGGGACATACAGACATGTTCATGCACACAAATGCATGTCTCGGGTAGGAATAGAACCTACGACCTGCAGCGTGAAAGGCGCCTACGCGCCAACCACGCTAACGGGCCCGTCCAACACGTCCAATGTCGAACACGTTGATTATTGTCGAATAATTTTATATCTGCCAAGTTAAATCACCCTTCATTTACTAGCAAATATAAACTCCTGCAGGTTACGTTGCTATTCACTTTCCTTGTCTTTGTAAACCATCGAAACATGGTAGGTATACCCCCTGAAAATAATGTTCTCACCTCTACGCGGCGCGTTTTGTACCCTGATGAGCGCCTGCATCGGCGTGCTCTGGTGTATGACCGTGCCAGCCCACATCTGCACGCCCACCGTGCACCGCCACGTGCTGTAGTCATCGGAACTCACTGTCTCTATACTCATCCCGCATTGCCGCTTTGAGAAACCTTCGCCGTAATAACTGTATCAATAACATGGACCTTTATACCTCACAGGACTAATTACTGCTTCACAAAAAGCGAGCCGAGTTAGAGGCTGTTGCGAATGTGTCCCTTTCTACTAGAGGATAGTAGAGACCATCATCCAAGAGTTCCATCATCACCTCTTATTGCGACTCAAATGCAGAGCTAAAGAGAATCGTTAACATACAATTATTACAGTAGGTAACTACCTATGTCGTCCGTCGCTCAATCCGTCCATTATGTTAAAACCAGAAGACGCCGTTGTCTTCTGGAAACGGCAAAAAGTTATATTTTTTGCCGAATGCAGAATATTACAGAACAAGTGAATTTTATTGGATGCCGTGTCCCTAATATATCCAGAATCGAGACGCTCCGCTGAAACAAAATTAAATTTAGTAATTTTTACCTAAAATTGTAAACGGAAGTTGGATTTAACAATACTTAAATAGGTATGTTACTAATGTTTGGTTTTGACAATGTTTAGCAATCATCATCATCATCATCATAATTTCACCCAAAAGACGTCCACTGTTGGACATAGGCCTCCCCCAAGGTTTTCCACAGCGGCCGGTCCTATGCTATTTGCATCCAGCGGTTTCCGGCGACCTTCACTAGGTCGTAGCAATATTTGAAAGAAAAAGAGTACTAAAGAATTTGGAAATTGAGAATCTACAGCGACTTATGTTACTGACTGTACCTACATTTATGGTCAATTTGAGTTTAGGAATCGATATCCATAGGTACTCACCCTCAACAACAACATTTCTCTCCACATGTAACTCCGAGACCCGTCCAGGCAACCCTAGGAGAACATTCCACCTGCCCTGCACAGCCCTAGTGGTCCTGTCTAGGGTCACGCTGCAGTGGCCAGGGACCAAAGAACTTTCCGAGAACGGCTGAGCAACCACACAGTAGGAGTTACTGAGTGACGTCAGATCCACTCGAGTGTGGGTTTCGCCGTCTTGAAGCGATATCCCTGGAGGGGTGTACGCCCGGATGTCGTCTGAAATATTAAAATGAACAGTCGTAGGGAACAAACGAGTTCGTTTGGTTCAATACATTTAACGGACAGCATCTGTCTTATTGTGTCCCATAATAGTTTCATTAGTAATTCATTGTTTGATTATACCTATTAGGCACACAAAAGAAGGTATATAGATACTCACGTATGATAATAAGTAAATACTCATTACTTAGGAGTTACGGGTCGTTTAAAAGTCAAAACCGATATCCGATAAAGCTGTAAGCATACGGCATAAATGTTTTCTTCGATAAGTCTATCGATTGATAAATCTGACTTTGAAATAAAATTATCTAAATACGCGTCCAAAGAGCATCGTGCGCGTCTCCGATCTGATAGTACCTAATTGCTTATGATAAGTACCTACCTACCTCAGACTAATTTATATCTATACTAATATCATAAATGCGATAGTTACTGTCTGTCTGTCTGTGACGCTTTCACGACTAAACCGCTACACCAATTTCCCCCTAATAATAAAAGATTATAGGCAATATTTACCCTCCACCTGAACCTCGGACCACCCCGTGAGAGAGTCGTTCCCCCGGACGGCTGTGAGCCGCCATCTCCCCTCATCCGAAGCCACCACGTTACGTACCCTCACGCCGCACCCATCGCTCCAACTTTCATATCTGTACCACAGAATATCACCTTCTTCATCATCATCATCATCATCTCAGCCGAAAGACGTCCACTGCTGGACATAGGCCTCCCCCAAGGTTCGCCACACCGACCGGTCTTGCGCTGCCCGCATCCAGCCGATTCCCGCGACCTTCACCAGGTCGTCGGTCCACCTTGTGGGAGGCCTACCCACGCTACGCGCACCGGTGCGCGGCCGCCACTCGAGAACTTTTCGGCCCCATCGGCCATCCGTTCTACGAGCAATGTGCCCTGCCCACTGCCACTTAAGTTTTGCAATCCTACGGGCTATGTCAGTTACCTTAGTGGTATTAATAATAAATACACTATCACACCTGTCTTCTACAGGGCGTAAAAAAGACAGATGTAGAGGGAAAGTATAGCCCTTTGAACTTCTTCTTATCGTATGGTTAGTGTAGTGACCAATCCGGAGTCAAAGTCGTTCAACCGCCATAAGGTCTCTGACATGGCTTAACGACTGCTGTCTAGATGGAAACAACCGGAACCGACTTTTTACGTGGCTTCCGAAGCACGGAAATCTGTTCGAAATGTCCCTAAAGGTCACCCATCTCTGTCTGACGCGTTGAAATGTAAAAAAATATTTGTGGACTACAGGAATTTAGTATTTTCTTTCAGTTAAAGCATGGTAAAAGCTATCAACAATAGTTAAGTGTACCTACTAGGTTTATACCACATACTTTCCCTCCAAACTCGGTATTTTGTTTTCACCCTGTAGGTACACTACGTGTTCAGAATAATGGGCGGGACGAGGTATGAATATTGCCTTGCTTGCAAGCGATAAGTTTTTGAAAATGATCAAGATTCAAGTTTGCTGATAGTACTAACCTATTATTCGGCGGATGGTTAACATCGAACGTAACTCCAGAAGGGGTGGTCACCTCACACGATCGCTGGTTCTCCAGAGTCCTAGACAACCTCATGAGTGCTTCGTTCCCCACAGCAACGCGAAGATGCAAGGGCCATCCTATCCCCTGCTGCATTTTCAAAAGACTCTCCAATCGAACATCATAGGTCGCTATTTGAGCGGTCCCACTTTGTAAATTTATCGACACTGGAAAATACACCCCACTTATGAATCCATTCACAAGGACCTAACAAAGCATTTCCCTGGTTTTTTTTTTATTGAAATTGCAGGTAATTTTATTTTATAACAACACTACAATAGCCATATATTTTTAGTATAATATGCTAACCTAATATCACACACAATAACAATAACTTCTGATACATATTTGGAGTTTGAATTATACTAATTACACGCGTATAAACATTCTATTACAGGATAAGAAATTATAATGCGTCGGGTCACAGCTTTTATTATAAATTATGTTGCTTGATAAGGACATCCGACGTGATACTCAATCGAGATAATTAATTACCGGTAGGATATACATACAGGAGGTTTAAAATTTTACTTATTTTTGACGTAAGGTCGTACAGGAAAACTAACAGTAGGTACCTATTACCTACTACACGTGATCGAGCTGTAGATTACAATACTACGCCCAAACCCATAATCTAAATCTCCTACCTATTTGGTTAGAATTGGAACATAGCCGTTCGAATCAAAAACTATAGTCCATCACGCTGGCCCAGGCGCGACGTACGTCTTCATCGTAAAGACGTACGTTTACATCACTGACCCTAAATTGACCTCAGATTGACGTCTTTTCTTCGTTGCTGACCTTTTTTGCTACTGGGGCGCTAAGACTGGTTGGCGAAATTCACAATTCTTTCTAAAGACGTGCAGAGGTAATCTACTTACGCCTGAATGGTTAATGAAAATGTTATCGGTAGCGCTTAAAACGTAACAACCTGTAGGTAGGTAGCTACATTAATGAGTGCAATAATGTAAGTTCTTTGTCATAAGTACCTAATCAATTGCAAACAATGCAAGTTAAAATTTAGGTACTAGCTTTTGCTCGCGACTTCGTCCGCACAGAGCTCCAATTTTCATAATTCTAGCTTCAAAAATGGCGAACTTCCATACAAACTTTCATCCCCTATTTAACGCCCTTAGGGGTTGTATTTCAAAAAATCCTTTCTTAGTAAACCTCTAGGTCCCCATCAAGACAAACACCCTCCAAATTTCAAGTTCTCGACCAGCGGTTTAGGCTGTGCGTTGTCTGTCAGTCAGTCAGGACTTTGATTCTTGTACATAGAAAGATATAGGTATATTTAGATTTACGTATACTTGCCTACTGATAATAAATAATTACAATATGATGACCCTACTTATATCGTTCGTTCGTAAGTAATCATCGTACGTAGGTAAAAATTATCTTACCTAATATGATCGATATGCTTAAATAGACATACTCTCATACCTATATTAAAATATATTTTTAATCTATGCATTTCATCCGGTGTATTCCCAACAGTTTTTAAAAAGGCCTTAGTTCACCCTATTTATAAAAGTGGAGACAAAGACAATATTAGCAATTATAGACCTATTTCGGTCCTGAGTATTCTATCCAAAATTTTTGAAAAAAATCTTAATTCTAGACTAATTAAATTTTTAAACAAATATAATATTCTATCTGAACAACAGTATGGTTTTAGAAGACATAGATCAACCGATGACGCCGTACTTGAACTCACAACATCAATTGTTAAAAATCTAGATCGTAAGTTAAATACCATTGCTATATTTCTTGATTTGACCAAAGCTTTCGATACTGTCTCCGTCCCCATCTTAGTTGAAAAACTTGCAGGCATAGGAATTAGGGGTGTTGCTCTTAAAATGTTTAAAGACTACCTTTCTG
Source organism: Drymonia ruficornis (assembly GCA_947859195.1). Lineage (NCBI taxonomy): Eukaryota > Metazoa > Arthropoda > Insecta > Lepidoptera > Notodontidae > Drymonia > Drymonia ruficornis. The sequence continues at coordinate 8,741,407 of OX401910.1, read as the reverse complement.
GACGCCGTCAAGTTGTAAAAATTAATGATTATATCAGTAAAGAGGAAGAGATTAGTTTTGGAGTGCCCCAAGGTAGTGTCCTTGGACCTACCCTTTTTCTTATCTATATTAATGAACTGTGCAACCTTCCAATACCAATGTGTAAAACTATAATGTACGCAGATGATACAGTCCTTCTTATCACAGGCCAAAATTGGAATGATACTTTTATGTTTGCCGAGGCTGCTTTAACTACGGTTTTAAATTGGCTTTCAAAAAATCTACTTTCTTTAAATTTTTCTAAAACAAAATTTATTGCATTTTCCAACCGTATCCAAGATATTCCTTCCTCTACCTTAACCCTTCGCGCACATACATGCCACAACACTAACTCTTGTCAGTGCCCACATTTAGAGCGTACCCTTAATTTAAAATATCTCGGCATCTGGCTAGACAGCACCCTGTCATGGAAACCCCATATTGATTGTACAGTCTCCAGGGTTAGGAAGCTAATATTTACATTCAAAAGTTTAAGAAACTGTGCCGATTTTCCGTGCCTCAAAATGATATATTACGCACTTGCACAGTCAATTCTTTCCTATTGCATTTGTTCGTGGGGTGGCGCCATCCAAACTCAGATGCTAAGAGTCGAAAGAGCACAACGAGCAGTTCTTAAAGTTATGACATTCAAACCAATTCGATTTCCTACAAGTTCACTGTATTCGCTTTGCGAAGTCTTAACAGTTAGGCAGCTCTTTATCTTAGCAACAATTCAACGCAAACACTCTCAGCTCCCCTTTGATCCTAATCTCACTTCACGCCGTGCAAATAGGGTATGTCAAATTGAACAACGTCGAACTGCTGCTGCGAGCCGTCATTTTTACTACCTAAGTTGTACACTTTACAATAAGATTAATAAAACATTGAACATTTACTCTCTCCCGTTAAAAATATGTAAATTAAAATGTCTCAATTGGCTTTTAACTCTATCCTACGATGACACTGAAGGTCTTTTAAAAATATTTGACTAACCTGGACATTGATCTCTCACATTACCATACACACATTAACACTCCACACCTCATTCACCTCATATCACACTCACACCCACACAAACACACACCCTATTACACTCATAAATGAGCAAGGTTTTTAATTATTATTTTTTTTTAATTTTTAATGATTTATAATTTTCATTTAAGTTACTTTAATTTTTAAATTCTTATTCTTAAGTTAATAGTCCAGATCCTATAAATGTTGGAACATTCTTCTGGAGAGATGGGCGTTGGCTTTGCGACACAGTTTTCTAAAACTTCTGCAGTAGTCAACGATTTTTATTATTGTACCAATGTTTTGTTCCAAATTTTTTTTTTTTTTTTTTTGTTTTTTATTTAAAGCATCTTGCCAAAAGTAGGTAGGTGCTATGGGTGGGACAACCTTTGGGGAGCCGTAGATTAAATTCGATCCTAGTGGTGCAGGGGTGTGAGCGTTCGCTGCTCGGCTCACTGCGTCGGATGGTTGCTGGTTCGATTCCCGCCGGATGCAAATATCGGAAATGGCCCTTTCATAATTTGGCCTGTGGCCCGATTCACGTAACCAAAACCGTAACGATATCTCAGCGATATAGTCGTTGATAGCCTTTTCATAATATGAAAAGGCTATCAACGACTATATCGCTAGTGCAGTTTTAACTTGGAAAAATAAATAATATTGTGTGCCCTCCGTTACAAGGTTATATCGTTGAATTTTGATGAATTGTCAAATGTGATCTAATAAATTGACCCAACTCTGTAATAACAGAATACCCCACTCAAACTTAAAATATATTATGATCGAATTTCGACCACTCGGCGACCACTATAGTTTCGGGACGCTATGATGGCCGTTTTGACGTGTGGGAGGGTGGAGAGGATGAACCTTAGGGGGCGTCCATAAATTACGTGAGGTGAATTTGGGATTTTGCAACCCCCCCTCCCCCCTTCGTGAGATTTCGTGAGATTTGACTCGACCCCCTCCCTCACCTAATAATCTCTCGTGAGATTTTTCAAAAGCCATATACTAGTGGAGAAACATGTTTTACATAATTTAACCCAGTTTTCTCACAATTTTACACTGTTTCTTGAGGTAAAAAAAATACGTAAGATTTTCCGCGACCCCCCCCCCCCCTCCCCCACGTGAGATTAAGTGAGATTTTGCTCGACCCCTCCCCCTCCTAAATGCCTCTCGTAATTTATGGACGCCCCCTTATTGTAACGGATTAAGATTCATTTTCGAATTATTTTTTTGACATTTTTAAACTATAAAATGGCCATTCTTATTCCGTTGTACTAAGGCTCATTTTCTCCACCCTCCCACACGTCAAAACGGCCATCATAGCGTGCCGCAACTATAGTACTAAAAATTTTACCTACTGAAAACAAAAAAAAAATTGACAATCAATTTCACTTTATTACAACTTAACTTATTGCATAGAATACATTATTACTGGAGATCAATGAATATTTAAAATTTACGAGTCAGACATATTGACTATCAATTTGTCCGTGGTTTTCTCTTTGAGTGGCAGAATTGGAATCAGGTCATCAGCTTCTTTCATGAAAGACGTTGGAATCTGAAAGAAACAAGTATTTGCATAAAAACAAGCAAAAAATCTCGATACACTGACCATGTTATTTTGGAAAGAGTTTACATTCATTTCGCTTTTTTTATACTAGCCTATGGGGCTGTTCCACTCCTGGGCAAAGGCCTCCCCATTGCAATTTTAGGCCACGTGTTTTCCACAAAATTTCTCAGGTCATCTCGCCACCTTCTTCTGTGTTGACCTTGACGGCGATGGGCATTGGCAGGTATCTAGCTAGTGCAGATATTAGGCCACCTTTGAGGATGCATGCATGCGACACGACCATTCTTTCCCACTTCATTAAAGTATTTTACTTTCACATTAAACATGATATACTTACATTTAAATCTTTCGCATTAGCTTCTTTCACAGTATACTCTCTCAATATATAATCAGAATTCAGCTTGTGGAACAGTCTGGTCTCACTCGATCTCACTAAAACGTCGTCCACTCTCAAGAAGTATCTCAGCAACACATACCAGTATGTAGGCATCACTCTCTGTGAACAGAACAATGATTTTACTGAAAATTATTAAACTTTACAAGCATAAGGATTCAGTACTTTATCTCTAACAAAGAGACTTCAAAAAATTTTAAGGCATAAAAAATTGTTCATTGTCAAGACACAGGAAAATTTTGGTGGTCCTCAAACTAGGCGTCAATCTGTATCATGTGGCCAAGGTGTTATGGTAACAGCTGTGCCAGTTTTATGGAGGTTTTGTGAGGGGGGGGGGGTGTATGGGTGAGTGTTGTGATGTTTAAGGAGATGTGTAAGACAGGGAGGAAGGGGATGTGTGTATGTGACGAGTGTGAGAGGGAAGGGTAATATTACTGGAGAGGTAATGTTGTGTAGTAACATGTATAAAATATAATAAAGGAAAATAAGAAATATTTCTTACAATTTTCACAGATAGTTTTGAAATACCATGATCATGCAATTCATCTTCAAACAGTGTGAGGTCATGGTAGAATAGTATTTGATCCCTTTGCTTCAATATATCAAAATCAATGGTCTCGCTTGTGGCCTCCACTGCTATGTTATCTGTGAGTGTGCCTTTGTAATTTGTTGAAAATGTCCAATCAAACGGCCGCTTCTGTCTTGATGCATCTGGACTGAAATAATAAATCATAGTCTTTACTTTAAAGTCAATATAAATACATCATCACACAGAAGTAGGCAGGGATGAACTTGCAGGGCATCCACAGTTCACAGATTGTATTTTAGTCCCTACTAGCCATGGATGTATTAGCTCAGGATGCGCTTCGCATGATCTTCCCCTCTAGCTTTTTTCTATAGGTACAGGACCAACAATCTCTGACACGTATATAAAAACTGTTTTCGAAATCGATTTGATCAGAGTAAGTATCGTTTTCGCGGTGTAAGGTGCTCCGTGAAAAATGCCGAATTGTCCCATTAAACGTGTGCAAAGAAATTACAAAAAATAGTAATATACAAAAAGATGGGGTAACATTTCATATGTAAGTATTTTTGATGTAATTAATGCAATTTTTCTATTAAATTCATTAAAATATTAAATGTCATAAGAATCGAAAACATTATCGATACAATTAATCGAGTACGAATTAATCGAATAGTCTACTGTGACCATAGACGAATCTTTTCTACCCTGGCAACTGTATTTTTTATTTGTCAAATAATTGTCAAGTATTTGAACTTTGTAAACAAACGGATAAATACTGAATTACGCGGTGATAAACCAGTCGCAGAACGTTAAAAACGATTTACAATGAATAAATCATTAGTAATTCAACAAGAGAGGTGATTCACAAAGTTTACAGGCGGTGTCTCGCGGAATTTGAGGTGCAAAATATTTTGTCAGAACTCGACCATGTTTACCAAAGAACCGCTGATATTATCTAAATATATAAGAATCAAAGTCCTGATTGACTGACTGACTGACTGACTGACTGACTGACAGACAACGCACAGCCTAAACCGCTGATCGTAGAGACTTGAAATTTGGAGGGTGGGTTTGTCTTGATGTGTAGAGGTGTACTAAGAAAGGGTTTTTTGAAATTCAACCCCTAAGGGGGTAAAATAAGGGATGAAAGTTTGTATGGAAGTTCGTCATTTTTGAAGTTAGAATTATGAAAATTGCTGATTAGGTGTCTTTTGAAAAATAAAAAAATATGGGTTTCAGGGTTTTTGAAAATTCGACCCCTAAGGGGGTAAAATAGGGGATAAAAGTTTGTATGGAAGTTCCGTCATTTTTGAAGTTAGACTTACTTAAATTGGTGATTAGGTGTCTTTTAAAAAATAAAAAAGAGTAATTTCAGGGTTTTTGAAAATTCAACCCCTAAGGGGGTAAAATAGGGGAATGAAAGTTTGTGTTTAGATTTCTTTCGTGTTTTTGGAAATTCAACCCCTAAGGGGTGAAATGTGGAGTGAAAGTTTGTAAAGGGGTGGTCGAGTTTTGTTATTTTGACGGGAAAGGGGAAAACGGGGTCAAGGGATGTTTTAATAAGTCATCCATATCTCGATATTGGTTATGATTGCTTATTTGAATTGATCAGACTGGGGTTTCCGTATTTTTAATCATTTTGACGAGAAAGGGGAGAGCGGGGTCAGCGCATGTTTAGTCATCCATAACTCAAAATTGGTTATGATTGTTCATTTTAAATAATCAGACTGGGGTTTCAGCGTTTTTAATATTTTGAAGGAAAAGGGGAGAGCGGGGTCAGCGAATGTTTAGTCATCCATATCTCGAGATTGGTTATGATTGTTCATTTTAAATAATCAGACTGGGGTTTCAGCGTTTTTAATATTTTGAAGGAAAAGGGGAGAGCGGGGTCAGCGAATTTTTAGTCATCCATATCTCGAAATTGGTTATGATTGTTCATTTTAAATAATCAGACTGGAGTTTCAGCGTTTTTAATATTTTGAAGGAAAAGGGGAGAGCGGGGTCAGCGAATGTTTAGTCATCCATATCTCAAAATTGGTTATGATTGTTCATTTTAAATAATCAAACTGGGGTTTCGGCGTTTTTAATATTTTGAAGGAAAAGGGGAGAGCGGGGTCAGCGAATTTTTAGTCATCCATATCTCGAAATTGGTTATGATTGTTCATTTTAAATAATCAGACTGGGGTTTCAGCGTTTTTAATATTTTGAAGGAAAAGGGGAGAGCGGGGTCAGCGAATGTTTAGTCATCCATATCTCGAAATTGGTTATGATTGTTCATTTTAAATAATCAGACTGGGGTTTCAGCGTTTTTAATATTTTGAAGGAAAAGGGGAGAGCGGGGTCAGCGAATGTTTAGTCATCCATATCTCAAAATTGGTTATGATTGTTCATTTTAAATAATCAGACTGGGGTTTCAGCGTTTTTAATATTTTGAAGGAAAAGGGGAGAGCGGGGTCTGCGAATGTTTAGTCATCCATATCTCGAAATTGGTTATGATTGTTCATTTTAAATAATCAGACTGGGGTTTCAGCGTTTTTAATATTTTGAAGGAAAAGGGGAGAGCGGGGTCAGCGAATTTTTAGTCATCCATATCTCGAAATTGGTTATGATTGTTCATTTTAAATAATCAGACTGGGGTTTCAGCGTTTTTAATATTTTGAAGGAAAAGGGGAGAGCGGGGTCAGCGAATGTTTAGTCATCCATATCTCGAGATTGGTTATGATTATTCATTTTGAATAATTGGGGTATAAGCTGAGCTGAATATGGTATGGTAACTTCAGTTTGATCCCATAAAAAATCATTTCGTAAATCAACACCCAAAAGGGGGAAACTAAAGGTAGAAAAGTACGGCAGAAAAATATGTTTGTACCCGATTGACTTGAAACTTAGTATGCATAGGGTAGGTGAGGGAGGAAGGGGAAGACGTAAGGGGAAGTGGAAGGGGGAGGGGAAAGGGTAAGGGAAATGGAGGGGGAGAGAGCAGAAGGAAGAGAGGGGAGGAAAAGGGGTGGTGAAGGGGAGGGGGATTTGGGATTTTGGCTCTATATACCTACCTACCAAAACACGCATTCACCGAATTAGGTACCGTGATAAAGTTTGTATGGCTCCAATAAAAATCGTGAAATAAAATTATTTTTATAAAAAAGCAAATACTGACTTAAAAAACCCTGGCGCACTAAAAAGTACTAAAAAGTCTTAAGTCACTTGCCCGGTTTTTTTTTATTTTGAAGTCTACGCGGACGAAGTCGCGGGCAAAAGCTAGTAGGTATATAAGCAGTTTATTTTACAGTTTTTAAGTTAAATAATGTGTTTATTGTATACAAAGGCAGGCTCAAAACTTCAGTTTACAGGTTTTTCAGTAAATATACATTGATCGCTTAGAGGTACATTCGATTGAATACACTTGATACTTGCGCATTATTTTTATGTGTTGCTTTCATCTCGACCAATACATAAACTAAGGTTGCTTTATTTTTCTATGTTTGCTTGTCAGTTAACATCGTTACTTAATTACTAAATAAACAAATAATCTTAAAGCATTAAAGAAATTATCTTTTATTGAATTATTTTATTTTTCAGGTAAGAATAGTCGAAAATTGCTCTTTACGATGACATTAATCGATTAATAATAAATCTTCAAGATGACAGCAATGCTGTGGAGACTGATGATGATGAGTTGATGTGGCAGCGGCAGGCCCACGCCAATATATGGATTTATCAGGAGTGGAATATTTAGACCAAGTATAAATAAAAAAATAATTAAAAAACGCAGTAGCTATGATATGTTTGTTTTATTTTCCTAAAATACAAAAAAAAAATAACTAACTCATGTTGAAACAAAAACACCCACTATCGAAACAATTCAGATAAATACGATCTCGATAAATTCTTGATCTTGATAAACGGAATCGAACCTGACACTGCTCCGGGTCCATATGACCCAGAAGCAGGCAGCGTCTGCTACAGAGGCGATGAATCACATATGGCATAAATATATGTATAACAAATATTATCTTATTGACCAACATCAAAGAAAACTTAAAAGTGCTTGCGCTTGCATTATGAATAATAAATAATATGGAAAATAATAAATCAAGTATCAAAATTATTCAGTCGTATTAGTCAATGTTGCAAGAATTAATCTCGACATATATACTTTTTGATTTGAACAGTGTTGTAGTAGTGTTTATTTATGATTGCAGACCGGTATCGATAAAAATATAATATATATAGTGTATAATAAACCTTGGGAGAGGCCTATGTCCAACAGTGGACGTCTTTTGGCTGAAATGATGATGATGATGACATTAGCATAATAATACCTATTACGTTTATACGTACCTACCTAACAAAAGATATCAGCCAGGCCAGTGGCAGCAGATGGCGCTGGTCGAGTGGGAGTGGGGGGGGATGAAACAGCTTATTTGGGAACATTAGGTACTTATTTTTTAGATAATCTCATTTTCAAGGAACTGAATTGGGATGTACCCGGAATCATCTTGTTTCCGTTGAATATTTACGCCTCGTGAGTTACTCATTATTTCTTGTTCAGCTGTTTCAGTAGAGATAATTCAGTAGATTATAATGACAGCTATAAATGTAATAATGAGTATATGAAACTATCGATATAGCTAATTAGAAATATCGATAGTGGTATTCACCCTATTACACCGATGGTCCTACGGTAGTAAAATTTTGTATGTTGACGTATTAGATCTTTTAGTGTGCGTAAAATATACTAGTGTTGCACATTTCTTTACGTGTGCGTTTATAATGACACAAAATGTTTTGAGTAAGTGTGCGTCAATTTTAATGTAGTGGTTACCTCCCCTCCCCCAAGAATTGACAGAACATTTTGTTCGTTGAATTATGCGCGTACCGGGTCCCTAGTTAGATGGTCTAAGCTACTAGCTGATACCCACGGCTTCGCCCGCGTGGATGTCGGTTGTCGCGACCAAAAGTAATCATGGATCCCGTTCGTTCCCGCAACCCAGCGTTCGGCTTAGACGGTGCGGGGGTGGGTCGGCGATGCATGCGTAGCGCGCTTGAATTTTATTCTCCCGTCCGTAATTAATTTTGCGATTACTCCTAAGATATTCGTTTAAATTATATGGTGTAAAAGAGTAAAATAATGTGCATGAAATGCTTAAAGCCTCTAACATATTTAAAAAGATAAGGATTATTACCGTATTTGTGTAAATAGCTTTCCAATTACCGCTTTATAATTGCCCATTTTTTTTAGTATTAAAATGGATATAATATGTTATCCTTAAGAGATAGACATATGCCATCGCAGACTTTTCTGTAGACCTATATAAGATACACAATTCCACCATACATCATTTTGTTATATCTCAAAGGGTTTAGGCAGCGTTTTCGTTGAAAGCTCCCAGACGGCTTATTTTTTTCCGACACCTCCAACAAATATCATTATATTTTAGCCAATGTATACAAAAACTTGACAAATTATATACTAAAACCTTCCTCGAGAACCACTCTATTCATTGGTGACAACAGCATGAAAATCGGTGCAGTAGTTTTTGAGTTTATCGCGAACAGACAGACAGACAGACGCGGCGGAGGACTTTGTTTTATAATATGTAGTGATGTAATAGGGAGAGGAGTCTATAACCATAAAATACAGGCACATTTCACCTCAATGAAGGGCTTTATTTTATCTCTCCCTAAACTATAGATCTGCAGACCAGAGGAATACAATATACTATGATATGGTAGAAATCCAATTTGCAATAATCCCAAGTGTCCACTGGCAAGAAATCTTGCACAAGTAGACTTGCACAAACATTTACACATTGGAAGTCGCTTGCGCAATTCAACTTGAGCAAGATTTCTTGCCCGTGGAGACTTGGCATTAAATTAGGACTAGATCTAGGAAATAGTATACATACCGGGCTTCTTGCCAAGCCTCAGCGCATGAAACCTCAATGGCATCTGCAGTACTGGCAACGCATCTCAGTGCATCCAGTGGGTTGAATGATATGTTAGCACCATTAGTGTGGACCAGTTTCAGTATGTTCTTGGGAAACACCATATCCGGGAAGTGTGGTATACTCAATTCTTTGCAGTATCTGGAAATATAATTAAAGATGCCTGATTGTTGATGTCTTTTAGAGTAAGATCCTGTGGTCAGGTGATAACCGGAACCTCTTCGAACCAAATGGTTCACCAAAAGTGGATGCAGTTGAAGACCTAGCTTAGTAATCGAACCGGGGTAGGCCTATGTTTAGCAGTGGACAGCAAGACGAATGATGATGGATATCTGATAGTAAAATGGCATGGAAATATGTTCAGTTTCATGAGCTCCAAATTTGAATATTCCCATTCTTCTGCTAGCATAAGCGGAAACTCGAAGCGTCTCTGGTGTAGCTGGCAGCACAACAGATACCACCCTAGTGAAGAAATTATAAGTTTTCGATACATACATGCAGAACTGGCAAAACTGATCATCGTCGCGTTCACACACCACTTTGGTGGAGCACACGCTGGGTAATATACAGCTGACGTCGTAGGATATGTGCCATGGGCCGAACTCTATAGATTGCGAGTTAGTGGCATAGCGGCCCGAGTCCACACGACTATCCTGTAAACATACAGACCGAATTCAATGGGAGTACGTTCTTAGACCTCTACGGTCTTCAGGAACACGAAACTTACCATACCATTAAACATTTTAGCAATACTTATAGATCCTCCCGAATAGCTATAGAAATTGGAGTTTATTTTATTTATTTACATCGAAATTCACAAATTACACAATTTCAATTTCCCAAGCGCATTCCATTCCGTCAACCGGGTTTGACACTTTAACTGACTGACATTGACATTGACGTTGGCGTGAGTGAATGTAAAATGTAAACTGAAGCTAATAAGGCTGCTATTCCACTCATCCAATTTCTTGGTCCAATATGCATTGATCAAATAAATTGGATGATCCAATTTACTAGCAACACCCATATATGATCAAAGATTTTCAACTAAGCAAGAAGGTTCAAATTTAAAGATTTTTTTCTCAATTACGCAAATTACAAAGAAATCGTGGAATTGACATTGAAATATTTGACGAGTTGAATGGGCACCCGTCAAAGAAATTTGCGTTTTTTTTTTTGAGAATCCGACGCTAAAGGGCCCTGCGATCGCACTGGACGAAATATTCTAACAAAACATATTGTTGGCTATATTTTATCATATCTACTTTAATATGGTCTCATCAAAAAATTGAGACAGCATGTTTTGTTCAGTGCGAACGCAGGGTTTTGCCGTACCATGCTGCTGCGTGTCCATTTACACATGCAGAAGGCTTAGCGACTACCTATAATCCTCAACAAATAGATCTGTATCTGTGCATAGGAAAGCAAATCTCATCTCACGGGACCCGGCAAGCATTCGATTTGCCAAGCACAACACTACGAATAAATTAATAATGAATGATAGGTCATTCGGTCAGCCAGTTCAGTTCATTCATTCAAGTCAAGTCAAATCAAATCAATATGGCCGACTTTCACCGGTTGGTTTGGCTGTTTTGATATATTTTGATAAAAATAATCTTTTCATATTACATAAAACCAACGTGTGTTGTTCAGGTTAACTTTTTGTGGACGTTAGATTCTCTTAATAACTATGGAAGCACTTATACCAGTTATCAATAAGCTACAAGACGTTTTCAACACGGTCGGGGCTGATGCCATCCAATTACCTCAAATCGTTGTTTTAGGAACGCAGGTAATTGTTTTTCTGTTACATTTGAATTATTAGGATATAAAATTAATCTTTGGTATTGATAATAACAGTTGAATGAGTGGACGTTCAGCTAATAAATTATATGGTTATGTAAAGGTGTCAGGAAAGTTCTTTGTCCCCATTTTGATAAAATTGGACTACTCCATCATTGACCAAGACCGTAAACCCGGTTCACAGTTAGGTACTGCAATACACTCCAATTATGGAACACCAATACATATGGCCGTTCTAATGATTTCTAATCAATACTGCTTGCATGGAATGATCTCGCATTTTAGTGTGCATTTTGATCAATATTTTTCCATCGTATTTTATTTTCAAAGTTTATAATTCTTACTCTAATATTTCCTGTATGCTCCTTACATATGCCCTCAAGTCTGAGGATTGTGATATAGTAGATATGTACTTCATAAGTGCAGGATAGTTTTACTCATGGTATAGATGATATGTTTATTTTTCCACACAGAGTTCAGGCAAGAGCTCTGTAATAGAGAGCCTAGTGGGGCGATCATTCCTCCCTCGTGGTCCTGGCATCGTCACCAGACGGCCTCTGGTGCTGCAGTTAGTCTACAGCCCGAAGGACGGTAAAGAACATCGCTCAGCTGAAGAAGGTCAGTGAACTTGTCTGTTCATCAAATCTTTTTTTATAACATAAATAAAGTAGGTAATTTAATTATTATGTTACTTTACTAAACATAACTGTTATTTTAATGTGCTGATTCATAGCCTAATAAGCAAGCATAAATTATAAAACAAAACCTATTTTTAACAAGGCTCTGTGATCTAGATCATTCATACATACACAAAGAGACTGCAATGTAGATTTCAATGTCATTTGCGTAATAAAGCATTGATCTTCATTGTGTTTTTATTGGCTTATATTGCACAGATTTTTTGCAAGTAATTGTTTGAAAACTTCAGCGTATAGAAACCTTTACATAGGATAGGATGAGCTAAAGTTATGTTTATGTTTGCAATTATATGTATAGTAGGCGTCACGTCGAGATGACATTCGAGTTATGAGCTTTTTGCAGAATAAAATCCGAATCAAAATTAGCAGGACCCGCAACGAAACAAAATAATTTAAATTAATAATTTTGTGGGTGATTTTAATTATTTATCGGGTCCTGCTAATTTTGATTCGGATTTTATTCTGCAAAAAGCTCATAACCCGAATGTCAACTCGACCTGTCGCGAACTATAGGTATGTTTAGTGTATATTTTCGTATAAGTTATATGTCATAGTTAATTTATTTTATTATTTAAATTATGTATGTATTGCTAGTATTAAGACTCCAGAGCACTGAGACAACATCCTGGAACCCAATAGCTCAACTATCCCAAAAAATCTTTACTCCAGGTTTGTATTAATTGCTTAAGGTAACAATTTACTTCCTAGCAACCAACTCTCATGTTCAACTTTTGTCTCTACTATCACTTCAAGTTGTATGGTTGGCTGGTCATGTCAGGAAACATTTCCAGTATAAGCTGAGCTCTCATTATTATTGACAACTATAATTACGAGAGTGCATCTTATGGTGGAAAGGTTACCTTAACATGCAGGTTACATGTAGGCCACTGAACTATTAACTTTTCAGTGCATATCCAATGCTTGCTTGGTTTACAATAAAATAATGAGGTCACTAGACAACTGGCGTGAAAACATTGATAGGTCATGTTTTTATTATCATTTATGCTTTGTCACACTTGTATTATACCTACTATCTATCATTATTTATGTGCTGTGTTTTTTCATACTTGTTTAAAAATCAGAAAAACTAAATATTTTCATTAAAGTTTACTATACACATTTTGAATTCATTTTCCTTTTGGGTTTTTTTATGGTGGCAAACAAGGGGCTTGGGTTTATATTGCTTGAGTTTGAAACACCACATGTTCCTGTTACAAATCAATACATTTATACAATATAAAGATAACAATAATTTATTATCATTGCCTTTGTGGTCACGCACTAGCTATCTATTTATGTTTGTTACCTCGTCTAATAATAAACCATAAACTAAAAAGTAAACCTTGAACAGTTTGTTATCTGTTACATACACACTACAATATATATTTTCAATTATTTTCTCTATTGCTTCAGGTACAGTAAACTTAGAAGAATGGGGCAAATTTCTACACACCAAAGACAAGATTTATTCGGATTTCGACGAAATAAGGAAGGAGATAGAGAGAGAAACAGACCGCATGGCTGGAAGCAATAAGGGCATCTGCCCAGAGCCCATCAGCCTTAAGATATTCTCAACCAGGGTTGTCAATCTTACGCTAGTTGATCTTCCTGGAATCACAAAGGTAACATTCATATGAAGACTATTGAAGTTATACAAGCATTTTGTCTGATAAGCGCTGTAACGCGCATTAGGTATGCGCTGGGAGGCGGGGGAGTGGGAAGGCGAAAGCGATGACGGGTGGGGGAGTGGGACGGCGAAAGCGATGAGCCCCCCCCCCCCCCCTCCCGGTCTCGCCGATCGCGTACCTAAGGCGCGGTACAGCGCTTGCAGTCAGACTATAACAATACTACTCTTAATTGGATACACGACGACACTAGACACTCAGTGTATCGACACCGTCACTGCAACTGCAACAAAGTGTCTCGGTGGTGGACACACAGACACTGAGTGACTAACGGCCGAATACTCAAGGGCTATTTAAATATTTAAGTCCCACTTAGCAGTTTGAGATGTCGTTAACTGTAATTTTTTTGTATGGCGCGTCAAAGTTAAACAGCTCTCAAATGTAAGTTGCGTATGGGTATTCGGCCGTAACTCGTCGTGTATCCTTACCATTAGAGAATGATGATAATGATATCCTGGGTTTTTTTTTACACACTGCTACCTGATCCCAAACTAAGCAGAGCTTGTTCTAAACCAGATAACTGATATTACCTACTACATATACTACTTTTTTATTTATAAATACATACTTAATAAACATATACACCCAGACTCGGGACACACAGACATGTTCATGCACACAAATGCATGTCCTGGGTAGGAATCGAACCTACGACCTGCAGCGTGAAAGGCACCATCACGCCAACCACGCCAACGGGCCCGTCGGATAAGCTTTATTAGTCTATTTATATGTGTATAATGTTATATGTATTTAATGTGTTTAATTAATATTTTATAAATATCTTATATATCTAAACTACTAATACAAGCTTGTTCATGTGTGTGTTAAATTAGGTGTGATTAAACTATTTTAAAACTTCTTACAATTCTTTATTTTTTTACATGATCTCTCTTGTCTATAGGTCCCTATAGGCGACCAACCGGAGGACATTGAGAACCAAATTAGGGTTCTTCTAATAAAACACATTGCGAACCCCAACTCAATAATCCTGGCCGTTACCGCCGCGAACACAGACATGGCGACCAGCGAGGCCATTAAGATGTCTAAAGAAGTCGATCCCGATGGCCGTCGGACTTTGGCCGTGGTCACGAAACTCGATCTCATGGATGCAGGTAAACAATATTGCGGAAACAGGTGCATTACACACAGAGTTGGGCAAAATTTAATTTTAGAACAATTAACAATTAGTTAATTGTTAATCGTGGAAGTCACGATTAACAATTAACTAATTGTTAATTGTGAGTATTGTGAGAGTGACAATTAACAATTAACTAATTGTTAATTGTGGAAGTCACAATTAGTTATTTGAATTGTGACTGTCACAACACTCACGATTAACAATTAGTTAATTGTTAATTGTCACTTCCTCACAGTTAATTAATTATTAATCGTGAATTTAATTGTGAATGTAATTGTTAATTTTGAAGTTAATCGTTTAATTGTGGAGTTCATAAATGTTTGTATAAGAAATTAATATTTGCGGTTTAAAATTTGAATCCAATCATCTTAACATGCGGCGACTACGGTTATAAGCAGTACGGTAGTAGTAACAAGCGTACGGCCCGCCTTATGTTAATTAGTTACCGTAGCCTATAGATGCTTGCAATACCAAAAACATTCCGGATCACTCACTCATCGTAGTGGCGCTCATAGCCAGTTGCAATCACTGTTCGGTAAACAATTGCAGGTTAAGCAACGCTTGGCAAGGTCAGTCAGAGATGGGTTACCATTGAGTGGCAATTCGGTCGCGGTTGTAGTCATCTCATCATAGTCATACACGATTACGGTTCTCTCACTCATCGTACGAAACGCAGCTGTAATAGCTGCTTTACGCCGATCTTCTGTGAGAGGGTGGTACTACCGCGGTCGAGCCAGCCCGTTTATGAGCTGCAGTCAACTGGCTACAGCTTGGCTCTACCACCTTTATTTGGTTTCATAACCAGTTGCAATCACCGATCGGTACACGATCGCAGGTTAAGCAACGCTTGGCAAGGTCAGTCAGAGATGGGTGACCATTGAGTGGCAATTGAACTGAGCCTTTCCGTGCTTCGGAGGTCACGTAAAAAGTCGGTCGCGGTTGTAGTTATCTCAACCTGAAGTTAAGCAGTTACAGTAGCCTATAGATGCTTGCAATACCAAAAGCATCGCTCGCACGTCGCCGACCTGAAGAGGAGTGGGACAGAGGGGGGAGCTGGGACAGAGGGAAAGGGGGTTAGGTCAGAGGGGGGGGCGGTTGGGACAGGGGGAGGGGGGTTGAGAGAGGGGTTGGGCTTCCGGATCACTCACTCATCCATCGTAGTGGCGCTCAAAGCCAGTTGCAATCACTGATCGGTAAACGATTGCAGGTTAAGCAACGCTTGGCAAGGTCGGTCAGAGATGGGTTACCATTGAGTGGCAATTCGGTCGCGGTTGTAGTCATCTCATCATCGTCATACACGATTACGGTTCTCTCACTCATCGTACGAAACACAGCAGTAATAGCTGCTTAACGCCGATCTTCTGTGAGAGGGTGGTACTACCGCGGTCGAGCCAGCCCGTTTATGAGCTGCAATCAATTGGCTACAGCTTGAACAACACATCTCATCATCTTTGCTTAACATCAGTTGGGCCGTTTGCCATCCTACCTAGTCACATAAATAAAAAATTTGACGCTCATAACTAGCTGCAATAACTGATCGGAGGTTAAGCACCGCTTGGCAAGGTCAGTCAGAGATGGGTGATCGACCATTGAGTGGCACTCAAATCTTTTCATGAATTACACGCACTTATATTCCCCCAACCCGTCCTCCCCCCGCCCCGTATAGCGCTGCTCACGGCTTGCGGCTCGCGGCCTTGGAAAACCACAATGGTCGGCATCCTTTGTCGGAATCATCTGTGTCTTTTGAGACGGTCGTCGTTGCAGCTGGTAATCGATTATCGACTGTATGTGGTTGGTTATAAGCTTAAATTCCATTATGAGAACTCGTTTTGAACGAATTCCGAATTTGTGGTAATAGATTGTCGACTTTATTCGACTTACTATAAAGTTTTATTTTCATTATAACAATAAGGAGCTATTTGGAACGGCCGACGACCGACGAGCGGCCGGCGACGGTGAACCACGAATGAGTGAAGCACAAGTACTTTGACCACTGACTGCTCATAAATTATCGACTGTATGTCATTGAACATAAGTATTATTTTATCAGAGAATTGATACCTATACAATCGAACGAAATAATGTTTCGCGCGCAAACAGTGTGCACATGTACCTACTCGCAGTACTCGCAGACCGCACACGGCATTGCCGTCGCGTGCGAGTGTTTTTACTTTGTAGTAAGGTATACAATCGCGTAATTCAATGAGAAGACTGCTTTGTAGTGAAATACACGTACAATGATTTTATTGATTTATTGGTGGTAGGGCCAAGCTGAATTGACTGCAGCTCATTTAAGGGCTCGACCAGGGTTACAACTCTGCTTGCAATAGCTAGCATCTATAGACTACGCTAACTGCTTGACCTCAGGCGGGCCGTACGCTTGTTCGCCAGCTCAGTCCCATAAAAAAGAGCTTAACATCATGCGGGGCGTACGCTTGTATGCCACCATTGTCCAATAAAAAGTGCTTAACATCGGGTGGGCCGTACGCTTGTTTGCCACAATCCCATAAACAAGTGCTCAACATCAGGCGGGCCGTAAGTTTGTTTGCCACAATACATAAATGAGTGCTTAACATTGCTGTATGACGATGATGAGATGAGTAGTCATCTCATCATCATCATCATCATCATCATCGTCATCTCATCTTCGCGGTTGTAGAACCGCGACCGACTTTTTTCGTACCAGCCGAAGGACGGAATTGCTCAGTTCAATTGCCACTCAATGGTCACCCATCTCTGACTGACCTTGCCAAGCGTTGCTTAACCTGCGATCGTTTACCGATCGGTGATTGCAACTGGCTATGAAACGGCCCAACTGATGTTAAGCAAAGATGGTGAGATGTGTTGTTCAAGGTGTTAGAGCCAAGCTGTAGCCAATTGACTGCAGCTCATAAACGGGCTGGCTCGACCAGGGTAGTACCACCCTCTCACAGAAGATCGGCGTAAAGCAGTCATTACAGCTGCGTTTCGTACGGTGAGTGAGAGAACCGTAATCGTGTATGACGATGATGAGATGGAGATGACTACAACCGCGACCGAATTGCCACTCAATGGTCACCCATCTCTGACTGACCTTGCCAAGCGTTGCTTAACCTCCGATCGTTTACCGATCAGTGATTGCAGCTAGCTTTTAGCGCCACTGCGATATGTGAGTGATGCGGACGCCCAACCCCTCTCTCAACCCCCCTCCCCCTCCTGTCCCAACCCGCCCCCCTCTGACCTAACCCCCTTTCACTCTGTGCCAGCCCCCCCTCTGTGCCACTCCTCTTCAGGTCAGCAACGTGCGAGTTATGCTTTTGGTATTGCAAGCATCTATAGGCTACTGTAACTGCTGAACTTCAGGTTGAGATACTTTGCTTACTACAACCGCGACCGACTTTTTACGTGCCCTCCGAAGCACGGAAAGGCTCAGTTCAATTGCCACTCAATGGTCACCCATCTCTGACTGACCTTGCCAAGCGTTGCTTAACTTCCGATCGTTTACCGATCAGTGATTGCAGCTGGCTTTGAGCGCCACTACGATGTGTGAGTGATCCGGAAGCCCAACCCCTCTCCCAACCCCCCTTCCCCTATGTTCCAACCCCCCCCCCCCCGACCCAATCCCCCCCTCCGACCTAATCCCCCCACTCCGACCCAATCTCCTTTCCCTCTGTGCCAGCCCCCACCACGGTGCCACTCCTCTTCAGGTCAGCAACGTGCGAGCGATGCTTTTGGTATTGCAAGTATCTATAGGCTACGGTAACTGCTTAACATCAGGTTTAGTTGACTACAACCGCGACAGACTTTTTACGTGTCCTCCGAAGCACGGAAATGCTCAGTTTAAATGCCACTCAATGGTCACCCATCTCTGACTGACCTTGCCAAGCGCTGCTTAACCTGCGATCGTTTACCGATCGGTGATTGCAACTGGCTATGAACACCACTACGATGAGTAAGTGGTCTGGAAGCCTAAACCCCCCTTCTAACCCCCACCCCCCCTCCCTCTGTCCCAACACCCCCCTCCCCCTCACCTCGTCCCACTCTTCAGGGCGGCAACGTGCGAGCGATGCTTTTGGTATTGCAAGCATCTATAGGCTACGGTAACTGCTTAACATCAGGCCGTACGCTTGCTGCCGTACCAACTTGGTCACATACTTTTTTTTTTTAAATGGTCGAGTATTCAACCGTTTTAAACGGATTGTTCGAGGTTAATTGTTAGTGGCGATTGATTTTTTCACATTAATTATAATTATTAAATCAATCGCCTAAAACAATTAAATCATTTGCAATTACTTTTTTAATGATTGAAAAAAGTAATTGTAATTGATTTAATCGAAATCCACAATTAATGTACTTTAATCTAAATAAGTTAATTGCATAGTGCAATTACAAATTTAATTGTGATTAACTTAATCGCGATTAACTAATTGCAATTACATTTTTAATCAATTAGTTAATCAATTAAAAATCTAATCAATTAGTGCCCAACTCTGATTACACAGTGCATAGCATGGTTATAAAACAATTGTATATGACCAATGAACAATTTCTGAATGGAGTTATTATCTTCATATAAAACTAGATGCTTATACATAAATCTCTATAAAAATACGATCTACGAGTGACCCGGCGGCTTTGCATGGCTTTTCTCTACTATTTCTAAATTTGATAAGAATATATTATACATCATAATCCTTCCGGAATAAATTCTCTTAATGATAGTGAAAAAATAAAACCCATCGCATTGAGGGGAGGCCCGTCCCCCAAGTGGGACGTTAAAAGGGCTAAAATATTATATTATTATTAATGATAGTGAAAACTGCATCAAAATCTGTCGCCTGCTTAAGATGTGGCCAAACAGATGACTTTATTTTATACTGATTACCGATATTATGAAATTTTATATCATTAAAATATAATGATATAAAGTTTTTGATCAAATAATGCAATGATACATTTATCGTGCAATTTTATTACACAGATTAATTATACTGATAGAAGCAATTTCATGAACACAGTTTTGGCATCCGTTATTACGCTTCCGTCATTCCCGAAACTGAAATAGTGATTTATTTCAGGCACTGATGCGATAGACATCCTCTGCGGCCGCGTGATACCGGTCAAACTGGGTATCATTGGAGTCGTGAATAGATCGCAACAAGACATCATTGATAAGAAATCAATTGGGGTAACTTTATCTAAATAACGTTCAATGACTTGCTTCCGCTTGAATATCATAACATGTTTTGTGTCCATATTGTTGGTCCAGAATTATCTCTATTTGAACCATAGAGTAGGATTTTTTTTCATCATCATCTCAGCCGAAAGACGTCCACTGCTGGACATAGGCCTCCCCCAAGGTTCGCCACAATGACCGGTCTTGCGCTGCCCGCATCCAGCGTATTCCCGCGACCTACATCAGGTCGTCGGTCCACCTAGTTGGAGGCCTACCCACGCTACACGTTTTTTGCGTGTATATACTTAAATAAATAGTGGGGATTAATATATGTTGTTTACCGCCCCGTATTCTTTGCATATGAATTATTATGGCCACCTTTGAATTTTTATATGCGCCAAAGTATAAGGTCACTTAAATGGCAAATAATTGGGAAAGTACCTACTTAGATAAGTCTTGACTATTATATTCCGTCTCAGGATGCACTCAAAGATGAAGCTACATACCTCCAACGGAAGTATCCGACAATCGCAACTCGCAACGGAACACCATACTTGGCCAAGACATTGAATAGACTACTGATGCATCATATAAGGGATTGCCTGCCGGAATTGAAGGTAAATAATCGTCTAGTCATAGCAATTAAAATATATTCATCTTAATTTTGCCAACATTGTTTTAAACAGTCAACATACAATTTTGAAAATTCTGTTAATTTAAACATTATTTGTAATTTATTATTCTATCACCTGATATTATTATGTATTCAAATTTTACTTCAATTCTTCTTCCTCGTTCCCTTAATTCTGAGGATCGCGACTATTGCAGATGTCCTTCCAAATGTCCCGGTCATATGCGCTGTGTACCGCCTTGTAAAAACTGCGCTTACAGCGCTCTGATACCATTATCAGACCATCTTGTTGGTGCCCTTCCTCCAGCTCTCTTTACTTCAATAACCTTAACAAATTAACATCTACAAAACAAAATTCACATTACAACTTATTTACACCCAATATATGTTACTTTAGTTGTTTAAATTGGTTGCTTTATAATAAATAATTAAGCACGGAGCCGAAGACTGAAACAGCATAAGCTGATGATATTGCTGGATATTTTTCAGCATTATGAGAAGTTACGTTCTGACCATGACATTATCCTTCCACAGGTGCGCGTCAACGTAATGATCTCACAGTTCCAATCGCTTCTCAACTCTTACGGAGAGGACGTATCGGACAAGTCACAGACGCTGCTGCAAATTATCACTAAGTTCGCAAGCGCATACTGCTCCACCATAGAGGGCACCGCCAGGAACATCGAGACGACGGAACTGTGTGGTGGCGCTAGGATTTGTTACATATTCCACGAGACATTCGGTCGCACTTTGGACTCTATTCATCCTTTAGTGGGTATGTTCTATGTGTTTCCTTGTTAATATCCGCATTTATAATGGTACATGTGCCTTAAAAGGTTTCTTGGTAAAGTCAGATCTCTGTTAAAATGTTCGTGAACCCGTACTGACGTAGCGTGGTGAACTATGGCACGAATTCCCCTCGCATTGTGCCCAGTATTATAACAATAGGATCACCCCTGTTACATTCGGACCAAAATGACTATCCCTTCAGAGAATACTGGCGTGATGGTGTATAAAAAATAATTGCAATGGAATGTCTTATTTTTTAATGACGACTAGCTTATCTAAAGATAAGATAGAACCGAGATTTATCTGCGATGTATTTCCGAACAATTGTAATGTGACTATTATAGCGTCGTTATTGTTATCGCACAGGGTTGACGCGCATGGACATTCTGACCGCTATACGCAACGCTACCGGCCCGAGACCCGCTCTTTTTGTACCCGAGGTGTCCTTTGAATTGCTTGTGAAGAGACAAATCCGAAGACTGGAAGACCCATCGCTCCGATGTGTAGAACTGGTAATTTTATATTTTTAATGGGGTCCACACTTTCGGATTTTGGCTAGGGCTGTTCCATTTCTGAGCAAAAGCATTCCCTTTTCTCTTCCGCACGACTTTGTCCAGGGCGTTTCCGGCCATTATAACACAAAGGCGGCAAATAAGCTCACGGTCCGCCGGATGTTAAGCCGTTACCGTAGCCTAAGCCTATACTTGCAACACCATAGGGATTACTTGCATGTTGTTCACTCTTTAAAAACCTTTTCTCACCTTGATAAACCCCATACTGTATTTATTGCAAGTAAGGAACGCTTGATTTTTTTATTCTTTATCATTAAAGTAAGGTGGACCAACGACCTAATGAAAGTCGCAAGTGGCACATGACCGGTCGTCGTGAATAACCTTGGGGAGGCCTATGTCCAACAGTGGACATCTTGGCTGAAATGAGGATTATGAAATTTAAGCGACTGTAGCCTAGGGGTGAACAGGTTGGGCTAACAATCAGGAGGTCCCAGGTTGGATCCCCGGTGGGGCATGCACCAAGGGATGAATTTTCATCTATGTGCATAATTTACAGTTCGCTGACGGTGAGGGAAAACATCGTGAGGAAACCTACCTATCCCTCGGGATTAGGTAATAGTCAGTTCCTGTATACACGGCGACACGGTTCACCACCTGTCACGTTGGGTTCTGACTATCTAGTGAAACGTGGGCTTTGAGTTGGTTAATACCTCCACAATTTGGTGGTGTATGGCCACTCAAGCCTCTGACTACCCCCGAACGGGGATAAAAGTCGTGACGTTACATGAAATTTAAAAAAAGTTTTCTCGTGGTCTCCTCACATATTTGTCTTGGGCATCACAAATGCAGTGTTGTTGGTAATATCTATGGTGTTGTCGTTTGTATTGTCAGGTGCACGAAGAGATGCAACGCATAGTGCAGCACTGCGGCACGGAAGTGCAGCAGGAGATGCTGCGCTTCCCGCGCCTGCACCAGCGCATCGTGGACGTGGTCACGCAGCTGCTGCGCACCAGGCTGCCCGCCACCAACTCCATGGTAATGCACTTTAAGAGGGATCTTATAGGTCTTTAATGGGACTCGGCCCGCCACACACTCCCTCCACTGTTACTCCTGTAAGCCAGGATCGACAATAGTGTCCAACGATGACGCCAAGGTTTGACCCTCGACGAGTCCCGGGGAAAAGCTAAGTTGTCTTGGAACCCGCACGCATTTAATCAAAATAAAGAATAATCAAAATATTTTAACGTTACCAGCGGTTCGTAATGTTGCTTCCATTGAGAAGAGCCGGCAAGAAACTCAATGGTTACTCTTTTCAAAAGAAAAAGAATAATTGTATACATTTTCAAACAGCAACGCTATGTGAGCAGGCAAGCATTAACACATTGTGAATAAAAAAAAAAACAGAATTATGTATTTAAATAAAAAATAACTAGCCCAGATAGCTGTGCATGCCTACACCCACTTTACAGTCAAACCAAAAGGTGAGTATAGACGGGAATCGAACTCCCAACTACATATCCAACGTTGACATTAAAATGTAATATCCAACGTTATAGGTGGAGAATCTAGTGGCGATCGAGTTGGCGTACATCAACACGAAGCACCCGGACTTCCACCGCGAGGCGGCGCTGGTGTCGGGGCTGCTCAAGAGCACGGACGGGCTGGACGACCACAACGCCTTCCGCCAGAAGACGCCGCGCCAGCAGAACTCGCCGGTACCCGCCATGTTCAAAGTATATATTTAATTGCTTTCAGTCACGTGTGGGACCCGAACTAACCCGTCACTAACACGAGGTAAGTGTACTAGCCACCAAATTTATAGAGATTTAAACTAGCTTACAATGGATTTACAAAACTTTTCTAGGAACAAATGTGATTTGTAATGTAAAGCAAGTCGAACATAATTTTCTATAAATTTGGGGGGTAGATGTTTGTCTGTCGATGTCGCTTCTTCTATATTTATATTATTTATTACCGGGGTAGTACCACCCTCTTACAGAAGATTAGCGTAAAGTAGTTATTTTAGCTGCGTTTCGCACAATGAGTGAGAGAGCCGGAAGACCAACCCCTTCCTCCATTTCCCTCCCTCTGTCCCGCTCCCCTTCAAGTGGGCAACGTGCGAGCGATGCCTTTGGTATAGCGAGCATCTACTACGGTCAACTTCGCTTAACGTCAGGCGGGCCGTACACCTGTTTGCCGCCTTAGTGGCTATGTACACGGAGCAACTTTCAACCGACACTATCAACTTATTAATGTTTTTTGGCAGTTGCAGCCAACAATTGCCAGTTGCAGCAACAGTTGCCGCGGTTGCCGCGATTGTTTTTGTATGAAAACAGCTAATTGCGAGTTGCCAGTTGCCGCAAAAGTTACCCGTGTGCATAGCCCCTTATAGCAATATATTTTTTTACAGAATTTATTTTATCTGATCTCCTGAATTTAGTTCATCGCCGTGCATGATTGGAGGCGGTCAGCTTAACTGATATTATGCTTTTATTTTCTAACTCTAACAAGGTCACTAATATTGAATCTGAGTTTGATATTACTTGTTTTCTATTTTGTTTTATTTTGTCATAAAAATAACTTGCCGATTGTTTGTAGCTATTTCTTCAACAAATGGGCGAAAGAGGGTCCACCCTAGTATTCTTGGTGTTGCAAATGTAAAGTTGCAATACGCCTTATACTGTGTGGGCTAGTGCTGTATGTGAACAGTCTCATGTTAGCCACATTGTCCTACTAAATCATGTGACGGCAATCATATTAAAGTCATAGCTTCGAATACTACGTGGGCTCTCTTTCTGTTTTTGCTGTTTACTAACTTCCTCACTAGAATGCATTTTCACAAATAACTATACTTCTAACTATACTAACGACTTCTTGTACATCAACATATTGAAATTTTACTACTGTTGGTGCACTTGAGGTTGCCATCATCCTAGAAGCTACTAACACTACTAAAACGCTTTCAATGCTAAATAAAAAGGCCACGTTTATAAGGTAGATGTGACTGTTCCAGCATGTGCCGGCGATCACAGATGGTCAAGAGAATAAATCCCCAACACAATCGGCTAATAGTGAATCTCCATCAACACCTCAGGTGAGTATGTTACTCAGACCAGTAACCCATGACGTCGTTTGTACACCTTTGAGAATGCAATCGTCAAAAGTTGGTGGGGTATCAGGGAAGATTACCATTTGTGACTGGTCCGTTCAAGACAGTGTGGTCAGACATATGCAATGGACCACTTGTGCATTAGCACAGCCATTGTCTATACATGGCCACAAGTTAAGCAGCGTGTATGGTTTATTGATTTGTGAATTGTGACATATTGACATTAAGGGTTAGATTGTAATCGCTTTCTGTCATGAGCTTAATATACCTTTTTTAACCTGTTGTTTTCCACTGCCGGGAAAAAGTCCCCCTGGTTCTTCCACCCGTCACGGTCTTGGGCTCTCGTACCACCGGTCTAGATGAGTATCAAGGTAATCGCGTCGCCGCTTTTTGAGTCTATCACGGCGGCAACGACGTTCGTGCTCTGGGACCCATTCGGTGGTCGCTTTTGCAAACCTCTCTGAGCTCATTCGGCTCAGGTGACCCGCCCAGGACCACTTAAGTGTAGCTGTTCTGGCTACTACATCCGCGATAATTTTGTAAAATATCGTTATTACACTAAGTTTTTAATTTCAGATAAACGGCACACACGAGAACAAGGTGCTCACGCCGCAAAAACCAGTGAACTTGCTGCCTGAAGTGCCGAGCCACACTTCGCGCAAACTCTCTGATCGCGAACAACACGACTGCGATGTTATCGGTAAGGTTTCATATGTTATTTTATTGAAGAACCTGACAATATTGTATACCTATACAGATTAGTGGTTTCATTTTAACGGTAACTCGTCTCACTGGGTCTTCATTTAATGTTCTCGTGTTAATTTGTCGAACCTACGATGCGTGCAACCCTTAGCAGGTCTAAAGCCAAAGCAAGCCAAATGCTGGAATTATCCTGACATATTAGAAAATATCATTATTCATTAAATCTTTGTATTTAATTTGGGAATTACATGTATTTATATCATTGTATGTTTGCCATATTGTAATAATAATATAACTCTATCAAGTGTCGTTCGGTACTAAACTACACAGTATTCCCTATTTCATTATTCATCGATTTTAGTACACACCTTCAACTCTCAAATGTTGAATAACTTAACTACATAAGCAATTGAACAAAATTTTTCTTATGATGCTAGGTGGGCGGAGCGATGAGACATCATTCATAATCTCTAACTCAAAGAGCGTAGACGGCATCAGCGTGATGCAATTGAACGAAATGGGTGACTTTGTCGGTGAGGATAGAGCCACGAGCCGTGTACAGACAACGCTTTACTCATTTGCTCACTGTTAGCCTTCCGACCACCTACCATCGATATGCTTGCCGCTTTTGTTTACCTTCTAATTATTTCAGCAACACCGTTAGCTTACAACTTACCCTTTATCAAAAGTCTGTCTGTAACATGGTTGGTGACAAAACAATAAATGATTACACATTGTTGTTATCGGTATATCAATTCAGTTTTGATATGGGGGCAGGATGTTTAGCAAACATTTGTAATTTGTTTCCTAATTTTAAATTCTCGTTGGAATTACATATTTTAATTTCAAATTAACCCTCACTCTCATTTACAATTCACTACCTTTTATCAAAGACTTATTAGTTCACATACACACATTACTAACATGTAAAATGAAATATCGTTAAGCACTACCTAATTAAATCATTTGTCTAATTATTCCAGAGCGGTTGATCAAATCGTACTTCTACATCGTGCGAAAGTCGATCCAAGATTCCGTACCAAAGGCTGTGATGCATTTCTTAGTGAACTATGTGAAAGATAACTTGCAGTCTGAGCTGGTCACGCATTTGTACAAGTCTGATCAAGCCGAGAGTATGCTCAATGAGTCCGAGCACATCGCGCAACGGAGGAAGGAGGCCGCTGACATGCTCAAGGTACGATCTTAATAAATACAGTACTCGTTAATCTTAACAGCCCATCTTAAGTTGCACGAGCGGAGTTGCAATACGCGTTTTGTACGTTACTTTACGTTTATGACGCCCTTTAAACCAACTTTAGAGCGAGCATTGAGATGACGATTATGACCATTAGACCAATGAGTAAAAAAACTGACGTTTGTGTATTCCAGGCCCTGCAACGTGCCGGTCAGATCATCAGTGAGATCCGGGAGACGCATATGTGGTGATGCTCGCCCGACGACGAAGACTCTAGTCTGTGAATTAGTGAATACGAGCCGAGAGCTCTGTACATACTCTTATGTAGGAAAATTATGTGCATTATAGGCTTTTTTACTTACTATATTCACATACATTTGCTTTTATCGGTAATTTTCTGCAGCTCTCTCTCTGCTATTGTTAGAAATATTTATGTCTTGTCGGAAACCAAAAATGTGAGTCGAAGCAGAAAATGTAGAAGCAAATGTATGTTAGCAGGAGTTACTTCACTGGGAACGACGCTGCGTTTGATGAAGTTATCTTCGGAAACGTTGGTGTTGCGATATGACTTACAATGTTCCTACATTAGTAATTGTTTTCGCCCGGTGTTTATAAAAGGCTATGTATTAGTCATAACGTATAAAACAGTATGATTCATTGTTTACTCTTTAGTTTAGCTATTACATTATGTATTGAATTAGGCGCCAAGTGAGCGCTAATATTAACTCATGCTCGACGCAAGGAGACATGAATATAGTCATTTACATCAATTTATAAGATTTTAAAACGTTCAGTTGCAAAGAAGTTCGTGCCAATGAAGTTTATTTACCTTTGTCAAATGCAATGTAATAATATTGATTGTACTTATATTTGAAAATGTTGCACAAATGTATTGATGTTTGCAAACTTCAGTTACCATTTCATAGTCGTTTTGCATGCACATAATGTAGGCTAACTGAAATGTATTCACGTCTGTATGTAGTTATAACTCAGTGATATTACTTGTAATTTCTGCGATAGATATTTCCATAAATTTTGGCTGTCCTAGTAATTTTACTGTAAATGAATTGTTTTGGTCGTTTGTTTGAATGGAGAGGTAGCAAATGAATTAGATGTATATTCTGTTCATCCCCTTATTTTAATACAGGGTTGGTTATTTTAAAGTAGCTGTTTGTGACCAGTTGAATGTTTTTTTTATCGACGATTATGCTGTAAGGTATGCAGGACTATAAAATGCTTATACAGTATAATATTTTAATTATAGTTCCTCATTTATTAGTTGTATTAGTTTCGCATGCTGTGTTATCATTATATCATTCACGTTTTCAAGTCATTATGTGTCATGTTCACGCTAAAGTAATTTATTTGTTTTATCACGAATTAGGGTAGTACATGAGTATTCCAATGTTACACGATGTATTTATTGTTGAAGTCCGAAAAGTGATTTGCTTTATGTATCGAACGAAAACAATTGAATGTTACAAAATAAAATTGTATTTAAAAGTCTGTTAAAATATAGATTGTCATTGTCTAAATTGTTTTATTTTTATCTACTAGCCAAAGAGAATGTAAAGAGTTCTACTAGCTGTTGTCCACGGCACTGCCCGCGTGACTGAGCTTTCTATCAGTGAAAGATATTTCAGAATCGGATCAGTAGCTAGTTCCAGGGATTACCCCCTACAGTCCGTTCACAGTTATTTTATCTCTGATATTTATCTCATTTTTTTATTTTTACAAAACGTAGTCGATATTAGGTTTTTATAAGTCATGTAGGCTGTGGAATAAAGCCTAATCTACAGTTCATGGTCTGAAAGGCCAAGTTTAAAGGCCCAGTCTACCTGTCCCGCCTCCACTACACCATGAAGGCGGGGGACATTGCTGAGTACATCCGTATGAAGAGTAATGTCACATTGAGAGTGCAGCTGTTGAGCTCGAGTCACAACGCCAGTTTTAAGGCGTTTGTGGTCTTGGTTCCCACTGATAAACTGGCCACTTTCATGCAGGAGCAGTATTGGCCGATTGGGAGTCTGCCGTCACCAACACCATCAAATTAGTTTTATATTGTATAATTAATAATATATGTATGTTAGTCTGTCAGGTATGTATCTATGGGCCTAGTAGCCTGAAATAAATGAATTATTATTATTAGATATTTGTATGAAACAAAACGTGGTCATTGTTTTTTCATTTTACTATTTACCGGTAAATAGTTGAACTACTCGCTTCGTTTTATATCGATGTTAGTACTAGGCCGACTTGCTTAGGGCCAGTCCCCTTAGTAACTGGTCCATGGTACATACACTTTACCTCATCGCCGCCGCCATCTTACTTATAAATTTGTTTGTTACGGTTTCACGACGAAACCGTTGAACGAAGTTTGATGATTTTGGTATAGGGATAGACAGGACCTTATATGCTCAATAAGTTATACCATAAAAAAACCAGAAGAGTAGTTTAAATTATTTATTAAAATAAAATAACGATGGCATTTTCGTGTAATGTACCTACTGAGATTTATGGTAAAAAAATATTATGTTTAAATATACTAATGAAGTAGTGAACACTCACTCAACAGATAGAAAATGAACATCTAAACGTTTAAAACTTGTATAATTTACAAGTAATATTCTTGTTACTAATAATAAAACAATCATTAAATTAGTGTGCAGTTCCGTGGAAACATTATTTTTAAAATTGTTCAATATTAAAAATCTAGAACAACACAGAGCTGAGAATTTTGCCCTGTTAATAATTTATGGGACTAAATTTGTTATACAACCATTATGAAATAAAAAAATAAAAGTCGAATACCGTATTACATACAATTAATATAGCAGGGCTAGCACACGCGCCAACAACACTTCTCACGCACTATGTCGCACCAAGTCGCTCTTTCTTACTTAATGCATAGAATGATAAAAATAAAAACGATTTGTCTTGACACGGCCGGCTGTGCCACCAGTGCCGATAGTTTAATAACAATAGTTTTATGGCCACTAATGTACATGTCACGTTACTATAAAAATATAATCGAAAATAATAATTTCCGGGTAGTAAGCGGTTAGGCCGCAAGCAATGTTCTAGGCTGGTTTCTGCCTACCTCTAAGTCTTAGCGAGATGCTCAAGACCTTTTTTTGTTGGCCTTCTTTCTGTTCAATTCTATAACAACAAAACTAAGTGCAGTAAAACACATCCCTAAATTATGATATCCATAAAATGGACAGAGATAGAGCGAGCTATTGGTTGATCTGCAGGCCTAGCACGCGCGCCTGTACAAGACATTATAAAACATTATGTTGTACATATTCCGCTCTCATTCTTATTGCATAGGAGGGAATGAGAGGAAATGATCTATCTCACAATTTGTTTTGTCACATCCGGCTGTGCTCGGTCTGCTGATGAAGCCATCATGGGTTCATCTAACTGTATTTTCCTATAACTGTCTCCCTCTGTCTTTAATCGGGCGTTAGACCTGGGCACTAAGTCGCTTAGCCATTGTGGCGCCACAGTGGCGTTTTGCTATAGTATAGTGAATCACTTCAGTGATCGACCCTCTGATTGGTCGATCAGAATCAATCAGCTCAATGACAATGGCTAAACGACTTAGGGCCCTGAGTGTTCGTTTGGAGTGATACAGTTGACAAATGTTATCCAATCCTACGTGATATTTATAGTATACTACTACTGTACTTTACAAAAGCCAATCCGTTCCTAACTACTTATGTCTAATTTCTAAATTTTATACATAAAAGCATGTATTTAATTTAAAGTTTTAATGGCAAATTCGACCACCACAACATCTAAGTCTATGATGAATACTGTTCATTTCCTAAAATGTGCATCGTTAGGGTTACTTTGTACTTGTGAGATTACTTTTAAATATTTTATTTTAGGCAGCTACTACATTCACATAAGTTAATTTTTCACTATCCTATCGAATATCGACATGAATTTGATTTAAAAATCCGAGATTATTAGTGAGATTGTACAATTTTTGTTTGATAAAAATAATTGTCTTTTAAAGGGGCGTCCATAAATTACGTGAGGGGGGTCGAGCAAAATCTCACGTGGGGGAGAGGGGGGGTGTCGGCAAATCTCACGTATTTTTTTACCGCAAAGGTGTAAAATTGCAAGAAATCTGGGTTAAATTATGTAAAACATGTTTCTCCTCTAGAATATAGCTTTTGAAAAATCTCACATGAGATTAGAGGGGGATGGAGGGGGGTCAAGCAAAATCTCTCGACGTCTTACCAAGGGAGGAGGGGGTCGAAAATCTCAAAAATCACCTCACGTAATTTATGGACGCCCCCTAATTGCCATTGTACTTTATGTTTCTTGGCAGGAGTATAAAATAGTATCAAGTTATTTTAGGTACAATTCAATTGCACCCACGTTAGTGACATACTACAAAACCACATTCACACGAACGGACTATTTATTACGAATATTTTTTATTCAAATGCGATGTCCAAGTGTGTCGAGTACTAATTCAATTGATAGTGTGCGAACTTGTGTCATTTCGTACACAGTAACCACGGACCCACCCTTTTGTCACCACACTAGGAATAAGATCCATCAAAACAATTCCGAAAAAAATTGCGAGGCGCCCATTCTCCTTGGTCGTTAGCGGTGGCAACGCATCGTGATTGGTCTATCGAAAATAATAATGGATTGTGATTGGTCGATCGTAAACCTTATACACTTTATTAAGATTAGAATATGTGCTTCATAAACTTTTGTCCTAGAGTGAGGAATCCAAAGGTTGCTTGGTCCGTGACAGCAACATGGCGGGAACAAATTCGCGACATTCCAGTAGCCCGATTCACGTAACCAAAACCAAAACGATATCTCACGAAAAGACTATCAACGACTATATCGCTGAGATATCGTTACGGTTTTGGTTACGTGAATCGGGCCACAGATACTATTATCACAGAACCAGTATTCCGAAAGAACAGTAAATGGATACCCAAATAGGTCAGAGGGGCTAGCCAAGTGGCATGAACGCTAATCGAATAGAATAGAATTGACTTCACAATGTATGGAAATGTCAAACGTCGCTATGTAGATCAACAACAAGTTGCTATGTAGATCACGTGACTTATGTCATTTCCATACATGAAGCGTAGCGATTTGAACGAACAAGTCAAGTCAAGTCAAGTCAAGTCAAAGCGTTTATTTTGTTTAGGCCTACGGGGGCACTTACAAATTGTCATTTTACATTTTTTCCTTAAATTCTACTGCCGGATCGGAAACGCGACCTCGACTGAGAAGATCCGGCAAGAAACTCAGCGGGCTTGTCTTTTTTACATTGTTTTTTTTTTTTATCGCCATTTAAGTATTTTAATACAATGTAATTTGGTAAATAGCTCCAGTGTGCTGCCTTCCGAAATAAGCAAGGCAAGACACGCTACACTTTAACATGACACTGTTATTAACAAAGTGAATTTGAGCGATCAGTCCCAAGCTGATTTATCTTCCAAGTAATCCGAGATTTTGTAATAGGCCTTTTGACAGAGTTTAGTTTTAACTATAGTTTTAAACTTATTAACAGGCAAATCTCGGATTTCTTTAGGAAGTTTGTTGTAGAAGCGTATGCATTGTCCTACAAAGGAATTACTTATTCTGTGGAGACGAGTTACATGTACGGATAGCTTGTGTTTATTCCGTGTGTTTATCGAATGAGCATCGCTCCTTTTTTCAAAGTTGTTGTCATTTTTCTTAACATAAATTAGGTTTTCATAGATAAATTGTGACACCACGGTTAGAATATTTATTTCTTTAAATTTTTCTCTGAGGGAGACTCTAGGAGCTAGGTTGTAAATAGCTCTTATAGCTCTTTTCTGCAGTACAAATATAGAATTTAAATCTGCAGAGCACCCCCAAAGCAGTATGCCATACGACATTATGCTATGGAAGTAACTAAAATAAACAATTCTAGCCGCGTCTACATCAGTTAAGTGCCTAATTTTTTTAACAGCATATGCCGCAGAACTCAATTTACTTGATAATTTTTTAATGTGAGGACCCCATTGCAATTTTGAATCTATGGTGATTCCCAGAAAGACAGTTGACTCCTCAACGTCCAACGCTGCCCCATTCAGTCGTATATTGGTTCCTATTTGTCTTACATTAGGTGTCGAGAACTTTATGCATTTAGTTTTGTTCTCATTGAGCAGAAGATTATTTACATTGAACCAATCTACAACTTTAGCGAGTGCATTGTTCACATCGTCATAATGTAGAAGCTGTCTTTTAATTTTAAATAATAAAGAAGTATCATCAGCAAACAACACAATCTCGTGATTATTGCCTACATGATATGGCAAATCATTTATATAGATAAGAAACAAGAATGGTCCCAGTATTGAACCTTGAGGAACGCCCATAGAGACCACAGAACCTGGTGATTTTTCACCATTAATAGCGACCTTTTGAATTCTATTGCTCAAATATGAAGTCAAAAGGTCAAGAGCCTTGTTCCTGATACCGTAGTGGTGCAGTTTCCTGGTAAGTATTTCATGATGGACGCAGTCGAAGGCCTTAGACAAGTCGCAGAATACACCTAAGGCATCCTGCGAGTTCTCCCAGGCACTGAAAATATTTTTTATTAGTTCAATACCCGCGTCTACAGTTGAACGCTCGTAGACGTCAGCCACTTGTCTAGCCCTTCTGGATAAGTGACATGAGGATATCGTTAACGACCGCTTGGCACAGTGGTTCGAGCGTAGGCCGCTCGGCTCACTGCATCGGGTGTTTGCAGGTTCAATTCCCGCCATAATAAAATTTCGGAAACGGCCTTTTCGTAATTTGCCCTGGTCTGGGTGTCACTGGGATCGCCCCCAATCCATTGTATAGTAACCATAGTACAAGCGTTGCTTAGTTTGGGACCATACTATGCGATTAAAATAATAATAGGACCAGCTTAGCGCCATATGGTGACGTCACAACTGGAACTTTACAGGCTCTCGGCTAACTTCACTCTTAAGTACAGTACTTGGTACCGTACTTATATGAGTGAAGTTAGCCGAGAGCCCGTCCTATTCTTATTTTTATCGTATTGTACAGTTTAGTTGGTGTGTAAGTGTGACGATATTTATTTTGATTTTTTATCGTTATGTGAATAATCATATTAAAATACTATGGTAATAATTATCTTTGTGACGTTAGTTCCTGAATATTCGATTGTGATAGTTTTTTTTTAAATTAGATATTTTCAGTGGTAGTTCACACGGACGTGACGAGGTTAGTGCGCGTGCGCACTGTCCTATGCTAGGAGGCGGTCTGTTTCTTATCGCTGTCCATGATATTGTCGTCCGTGCAAAACATCTCCAGTTGCTTCACGTAATACGTGTTGAAGTTCAATCTGCGAAATACATATCCATCATAATTACATGCATCGTAATCGGCTTACCCACAAAGTTATAGACAGTTATGACGGACTTACACTGGCATTACAAAACACTTGTTCCCAGAAATGCTTTGTAAAACCATTGTAAACTGGCAAAAAAATCTATAAATTTGGCGGAGCGCCATTGTTGTTTAATAAAATTGGATGTCTGTTTCAAGAGAATTTTAAAGTGGTTTTTCGGTGATAGAGCCAAGCTGTAGCCAATTGACTGCCTTTCATATATGAGCTAGCTCGGCCGGAGTAGTACCACCCTCTCTCACTATATCGGCGTACAGTAGCTATTATAGCTGCGTTTCGCATGGTGAGTGAGAGAACCTAAAGCCCCACATCTTCTTCCACTTCCTCCTATTCTCTCTATTGATACAATACATGCAGGTTCCAAGACAACTTGTTTTTTCCCCGGGACTCGTCGAGGGTCAAACCTCGACGTTATCATTGGACACCATTGTCGATCCTCGTTTACAGGAGCAAAAAGTAAACCTGGCGTGTCTTCTTCCTAGCCTTATCCCATTATGAGGGGTCGGCTTTCAGTCTACACTGATTTGGCTGAACACCGATATTTACACGGAGGGATTGCCATCGGCCCCCCGAGACCCAACTAGTGGGACTATCGGCAACCTAAGGGTAAGACCATTTTTGTCAGATTTCTCAGGCTTCTGACTGCCTGTAACGACTGTCAAAGATCTTCAAATGACACCCGGGACCGCCAGCTTAACGTGCCCTCCGAAGCACGGAAAAGTAAACCTATCGTGATTGTACCTGGCGGATATGTTGAGTAGTTTGTTGGTATTGTTGTCCCTGGCCATGCGCTCGATGATGGCGAGCACGGAGAGCAGCGCGGCGGTGAACCGCAGCCCGTAGCGCGACACCGACCGCGAGAACGAGTCCGCGGACCCGCTGCTCGCGGCGCCGCCGCAACCTGTCTCCTGAGCCGACGTAAACATGTTATTGCAACACCTATCATATCACTATCAAGCCATTTATTCACTGAGAAACAATTGTTTACAAACACTGTTTCAGAAACAAAATGTACATGTTTCAGAAAGACATCATATTGTTTCAGCATTTTTCTGTGCTCCCCACTCGCGTTGAGGAGCATAGAAACAAATTAGTTTCGCTGGTGCGCAACAATAATAATAGTAATAATAATATCCGGGGACATTTTTTACACACGGCTACCTGATACCAAACTAAGCAAAGGCTTGTACTATGGAAACCAGATACCTGATATTACTAAATATACTACTTTTTGTTTATAAATACATACTTAATATACATAATTACACCCAGACTCGGGACATGCAGACATTTTCATGCACACGCATGTCCCGGGTAGGAATCGAACCTACGACCTGCAGCGTGAAAGGCCGAATCTTAGCCAACCATGCCAACGGGCCCGCTAATCATATACCTACCTATCATATCACTATCAAGCCATGTATACACTGAGAAACAATTGTTTATAAACACTGTTTCAGAAACAAAATGTACGTGTTTCAGAAACATATTTTTTTTTTCAAAAACATATTTTTGTTTCGGTAAACACGTAGTGTGCATGACAGAGTGGGGAGTACAGAAACGAATTAGTTTCGCATACATGTGTGGGCAGGCGTGAAACTTATTTATAAACATGGAGATAGTGTGGGTCAATGAAAAAAATGTATTTTTCTTTGCTTTCGACTAGACATCGCCTGCAAATACTATACTCTTAAAAACACTACTCCTCGGGCGTCATAATGTAAACAACTGATGATATGGACAGTAGAGTTTCCGAAACATTGTGTCTGTAAAAATCTACGTGATGTTTCACAAGCTGTGTATCCGAAACATTTTTTCTCAGTGAATACATGACTTCAACATTCAGTGAGTAACAAGTGTTCTGGGCCTAGGCTCCCTTAACAATTGTTCATTGCAATCAGTGGCCTCTAATATTATTAGTCGGCATGTTGTCTGCCGGAGGACTGCTAAAGGTAGGAGTTCGCTCAACGCGGCAGACAGCAGACGTCAGTCGGTCTCATACAAATTGTGGCGATGACATGTGCCGTGACGGCAGACGGCATTACAATTTCTATGAGATCGACTGACGTCTACTGTCTGCCGGGTTGAGCGAACTCCTACCTGAACAGATGGCCGACATGTCGACCGCCAAGAATTTACGATATACAATGAAGAATTCACGAAGATTTTTTTTTTCTTTAAGTCCGGTGGCTTTTTGGCCCGGCCCGCGATCACCCTCTGACATGGGGGTCAGAGATTTATTTTAAGCTAAGTGTAAAAGAATTTCTTCGCAATCGTCTTTATTTATAACGAAGATAATATTAGAGACCAGTGTTTTCGCAATGGACAATCCACAATGGACAATTCGCAATGGTAGCGGATAGCTTTAGACCAGTAGGCCGATTCACGTAACCAAAACCGTAACGACGTCTCAGCGATATAGTCGTAGATAGCCTTTTTGTATTACGAAAAGGCTATCTACGACTATATCGCTGAGACATCGTTACGGTTTTGGTTACGTGAATCGGGCTACAGAGCAAGTGGGAAAATGGAAGGGCGGTGTTTGCTTAAGTGGGACAGTATGTGATGTACCAAACAATAAATACTACTCTTATACAATAATACAAAAGAAATACTCTTGGCGGTGTTAATGTTGCCTGGTTAAATTAATGGGTAATTATTATTATTTTATTACAGGATAATATCTAATGAATACACACAAATATAATACTTACTGTTAAATTCTAAAACAGAAAAGTCATGAAAGAATGATTAGACAAATATACATTAATGATTTCGCTATCACAAATACTACATGGAAGCATTTAATAATAATAAATAAGATTGTCTCAAAATGTAGACGCCTCTTTACAATTTTAAAGTAGTAACAAATATTTTGTCCAATAGCGTTGCATCATTTAAGTGAGCGCGACTCGTGATTGGTTGATTATTTGACGTCAGCCAGACCGTCATTTGATAAGGCCGAGTTTATAACGATGAATGCTATGTTACTGCGGTGAACTACATACTTCTGTGCATAGTGTTACGGTTGATCTACTCTGTATGTAGTATACATACTATGTACCTCACTATAGTCTGTATTGTCATACGCCGATCCAAGCATACTGTTAAGCTCTGCGTCCACGAAGTACTTGTGCATCTCCTTTGCCAAATAACGTGTTTTGGTAGCGTTAAAAGAAAATACAATAATAAATTAATGTTATAAAAATATACCTATAAACCACAAAAGCTTTGCTACAGTGTCGTAAACATCAATACATATTTTAAGTAGTCATGAATAATAGGAAAGTAAAAATAGACAAGCATAATGCAAAAATAAAGGCTCGTGTTCAAATAAAATCTTTCACCATAATCATGGGCTACATTCATTATTTTCTACATTTCTATTGACTTAAAAAAATATTAGATTATTTAATTCATTGAATAAGAAGAAACTTATTTAAGTCTCTTAAGAATAATAATCTACAAAGATTCCAATAAATATTTATTGCACCTAAACTTAGCAACGAAGTGCTAAATGTCTATATCGTATACATTTACTAAAGCGTCGTCCTATAATTGGCAAACGATAGTACGAGCAAACGATGCGATTTGGTCGCGCGATTAAAAATAGTTCCTGTGCGCGCGATGACTTACAAGCTCAATTAGCACACTCTAAAGAAATGTATGTGTTTAATCTCTTCGTGCGACTAAATCGCACCGTTTGCTCGTATGATCGTTTGCCAATTAAGACGACGCCTAAGTGTATCTTATGGCCTGGCTGAATACTCAAAAGCTGCTTAAATATAGTCCTTCTTATTTGGATTGTTTTTATCTTACTACGCTAGCGGCTAGCCAGAGTGAGGCAAAATTTAATTGTGATTAATTAATTGCAAATTGCAGGCGATGTCACAATTAACAATTAATTGTGATTTGTTCACGATTGACAAACAAATCAAAATTAATTGTTAATTGTGACACCACATGCAATTTGCAATTAATTAATTGCAATAAAATTTTGCCCAACTCTGCTGCTAGCTAGCTACCCTGTGTGCTCTAAGGATCATTTAGCTGCGTCTTGAGTACCCAGCCACCGTTTAAAATCATGTGCTCTTATAAAATAGTAATCACCTGTATAAAAGTGCAGAACTGCACGCAAACGAGGCAGAGCGTGGTGACTGCCTTCAGCAGCTGCGGGCTGGTGAGCATGCAGTCGCCCAGGCACGACTCCAAGAAGTCGTTGTGGCGCTCCAACACCTCGTCCACATTATGCACCTACACACAAAGAAAATTATAAATCAATATAGCCGTGTGCCCGATGGAATTTCCGTGCAAACTTTCAAACCTTTTTTTAACCTTTATGAGATACTAGCTGTGCCCGCGGCTTCGCCCGCGTGGAAATTGATGTTTATGATTAGTCTGTCTTATTCCAGAGCCTACACTATCTGCGTTTCACATTAAAATCAGTTTAGTAGTTATGGAGATACCGACGTGGCAACAAACATTCACACATACAGACACATACACTTATTTAGCTTTTGCCCGCGAATTCGTCGGCGCAAAAGTTAAATTAAAAAAAAAACGGACTCGATCCCGTTTCCCGGGTCCCGGATCCGGTTTGCTGGATCCCAGATCCGGTTTGCCGGATCCCATATCCCAGATCCCGTATCCTGGATCTCGTTTCATGGAATTCGTTTCCTAGATCTCGTTTCCCGGATCCCGTATCTCTGATCCCGGATCCCGGATATCGTATCTGGGATCTCGTTTCCCGGATCCCGGATCGTGTTTGCCGGATCCCGTATCCCGAATCCCGCATCCCTCATACCATTTATGGTAATGTTTCAAGCACTATGTCGAAGTTAAAGTAAATGAACATAAACACGGTGTATATCACGTATCCCAAAACCGACTTGTATTTTTAAGAAGACATCTAAACACCATTTTTCATACTTAATTCTAACTTCAAAAATGACAAACTCCCATACAAACTTTCATCCCCTATTCTACCACCTTAGGGGTTGAATTTTCATACACCCTGTAATTATTATTATTTTTATTTAAAGAAACCAAAACAACTATTAACTATCAAAAATGACTTACTTTCATCCCCCATTTAAACCTCTTAGGGGTTGAATTTTCAAAAACCCTGATTTTAACATTTTTCATTTTATAAAAGACATATAATCACCAATGAATTACCGTAACGAATTTAGTTGAAACTGCAGATTTATAGAGCTAAGGATTCTATAACATACAGCTCAATAATTTTTGATCTACGACAAAAATTAACGAAGATACGACTAATTTCCTAACGAAGTTTCCTGAGCGGGCCGCGCCGGCCGCCGCACTCGCTGTGACGTCACGCGGGCTGATACGCGCTCGGCTAGCGCTAGGGTTCGGTTGTATTGTTCGCGCGCAGCGTGTTTTAAGCCTCAAAATGAGTTTACAGGAAAGTTTTCAACAAGCTAAGTCGGATAACCTGCCAAAAGTAGAAATTTTTATGGTATTCGACTACTTAAACAATAATTTAAAATACACCAGCGCCGAGACACGTGGTTGGAAACGGAAAAGGTACACTTAGGTACCTTTTCACTTACCTTTTCTGTTATGAATACTATTTATACAAAGAAACCTATTATTTTACCACTAGGTTAAGCATGGAAAGGTTCGGTGTACCTACCCAAAGTACTATAAGATATATAAGATACCTAGGAAGGTAGGTATTATCCTGTCATAAGTAGGTAGATTAGGTGTTTATCCTATTGAGTACTATTTTTATTCCTGTTTATTTTTGACGACCGCTTGGCGCTATAGTTTGAGCGTTGGCCGCTTGGCTCACTGCATCGGGTGGTTGTGGGTTCGATTCCCGCCAGAGGCAAATTTCGGAAATGGCCTTTTCGTAATCTACTCTGGTCTGGTTGTCACTGAGATCGCCCCCAGTCCATTGTATGGTAGCCAAGTATCAGCGGTGCTTAGGGGGCGTCCATAAATTACGTGAGGCATTTAGAGGGGGGGGGGGTCGATGCAAATCTCACGTAATTTTTTCTCCGCAAAAATTAGGGTGCGTTTCCATTGAAGCGGAGCTGGGCGGAGCGGACCGTGAACTGGCCAATCACAGAGCTCGAAATCTCCACTCCGCAACAGTGGAAACAGTGTAAGCGGAGCGGAGCGGAGTTGAGTGGACTTTCGAATAAAACAAATGAACGGAGTCGAGCAGGCTGTGGTGCCGAGTGGTGGGCACGAAGCGGAGCGGAGTGGAGCGGAGCGGAGCGGACCGGAGCTGAGTGGAGCGGAGCTGAGTGGAGCTGAGCGGATCTGACCGAAGCTGAGCGGAGCTGAGCGAAGCTGAGCGGAGCTGAGCGGAACTGAGCGGATCTAACCGAAGCTGAGCGGAGCTGAGCTGAGCGGACTTTCGAATACAGTATATGAACACGCGGCGGATAGCTTCCGAATTTTCATCTTCTAGTAGAGAAAGATGTAAAAGCGCTGTTCTTTTCTTAACCGATAACATGACGTATGATCACTCCATGTGATTGAATTTGACTCAAATTTGACTGATCGGAACACGGCTCAATGCAGCTCAGCTTGACTCCGCCCCGCTCCGCTCCGCCCCGCTCCACTCCACCCCGCTCCGCTCCGCCCCGCTCTGCTCCACCCAGTTCCGCTTAAATGGAAAAAGTTGCCACTTTTCACTGCTCTTCTCCGCCCCGCTCCGCTTCAATGGAAACGCACCCTTAAACTGCGAGAAAACTGGGTTAAATTAAGTAAAACATGTTTCTCCACTAGAATATGGCTTTTGAAAAATCTCACCTAAGATTAGAGGGGGAGGGAGGGGGTCGAGCAAACTCTCACAACATCTTACTAAGGGGGATGGGGGAGGCAAAAATTCACAAAAATCACCTCACGTAATTTATGGACGCCCCCTAAGTTTGGGACCATACAGATGGCGTGTAAGGCTGGCGATATTTATTATTATTATTTATTATTCCTTTATAATCTATTATTAACATAATATTATATTACCCATCACCCTACCTAAGGATTCACTATCACTACATACCTAGTATAAAACAAAGTCGCTTCCCGCTTTCTGGCTGTCTGTCTCTATGTACCTATGCTTAGATCTTTAAAACTACGCAGCGGATTTTGATGCGGTTTTTCTTAATAGATAGTGATTCAAGAGGAAGGTTTATTATGTATAATACATGCTTAATATAGTAGAGAAACACTGATAATATTAGAGGTTTCTAATGTGATGTCGTAAATAAATACATTTTTTGCGCTTACATTGCAAACGCTGGCTGAATCCTACGAGATAGATCAAAATAATGTACTACAGTATTGTACATCATAAAAAGGTATACAAAAAGTCCGCGATGGTATTTATGTCTATCTCTTAGGGATAACCCACAATAACCATTTTTTATCCTTTACTTTTTACGAGAAATAATGGCTTATTTACGAAGCGATTTTAAGCAATACAGCATTAATCCTTATCCAATTAAGTACCTTAAATACATTGTGCATTTAATATAGATCAATATGGCCCTTTACAGCATGTAATTTAAATGAATAACACCTAAAATAGTGAATGGCGGCGCAAGCGGGAAACCGGGCACAGCGCGAAATCAACGAGGCGAGCTCGGTGACGTCACGCGCGCTGGCCGCACTTACCGCCCGTCGATAAATGTTGGATACATAAAATGTGTTAGGAAATCGCAACCGATGGACCGATTTCGATGATTTAAAAACTATATTGATAAGAAAGCTTAGTTTTAACTGTTAGTGTTGGTTATGAGTTGATTTGTTGACCTATTACTGATCCTCATTTTCATACTTCTAACTTGAAAAATGACGAACTTGCATACAAACTTTCATCCCTTATTTAATCCCCTTAGGGGATGAATTTTCAAAAACCCTGAAATTATTTTTTTACTTATATAAAAAGAAACCTAAACACCAATTTTCACAATTCTAACTTCAAAACTGACAAACATCCTTGCAAAATAACATAAAAACTTTCATCCCGTATTTTACCCCCATAGAGGTTGAATTTTCAAAAACGCTGAAATTACTATTTTTAATTTTTTTAAAGACACCTAATTACAAATTTTCATAATTCTAACTTGAAAAATGACGAACTTGCATACAAACTTTCATCCCTTATTTAATTCAAGGTGGTAGAGCCAAGCTGTAGCCAATTGACTGCAGCTCATAAACGGGCTGGCTCAACCGGGGTAGTACCACCCTCTCACAGAAGATCGGCGTAAAGCAGCTATTACAGCTGCGTTTCGTACGATGAGTGAGAGAGCCGTAAGCCCACCCCCCTCCCCCTCCCTCCATCCCACTCCCCTTCAGGTCGGCAATGTGCGAGCAATACCTTTGGTATTGTAAGCATCTATAGGCTACGGTAACTGCTTAACATCAGGCGGGCCGTACGCTTTTTTGCCACCGCAGTCCTATAAAAAAAAAAAAATCCCCTTAGGGGATGAATTTTCAAAAACCCTGAAATTTATTTTTTTACTTATATAAAAAGAAACCTAAACACCAATTTTCACAATTCTAACTTCAAAACTGACAAACATCCTTGCAAAATAACATAAAAACTTTCATCCCGTATTTTACCCCCATAGAGGTTGAATTTTCAAAAACGCTGAAATTACTATTTTTAATTTTTTTAAAGACACCTAATTACAAATTTTCATAATTCTAACTTGAAAAATGACGAACTTGCATACAAACTTTCATCCCTTATTTAATTCAAGGTGGTAGAGCCAAGCTGTAGCCAATTGACTGCAGCTCATAAACGGGCTGGCTCAACCGGGGTAGTACCACCCTCTCACAGAAGATCGGCGTAAAGCAGCTATTACAGCTGCGTTTCGTACGATGAGTGAGAGAGCCGTAAGCCCACCCCCCTCCCCCTCCCTCCATCCCACTCCCCTTCAGGTCGGCAATGTGCGAGCAATACCTTTGGTATTGTAAGCATCTATAGGCTACGGTAACTGCTTAACATCAGGCGGGCCGTACGCTTTTTTGCCACCGCAGTCCTATAAAAAAAAAAAAATCCCCTTAGGGGATGAATTTTCAAAAACCCTGAAATTTATTTTTTTACATGTATAAAAAGAAACCTAAACACCAATTTTCACAATTCTAACTTCAAAACTGACAAACATCCATGCAAAATAACATTCAAAACTTTCATCCCCTATTTTACCCCCTTAGGGGTTGAATTTTCAAAAACGCTGAAATTACTAATTTTTATTTTTTAAAAGACACCTAATTTCAAATTTAAATCATTCTAAATTCAAAAATGACGAACCTACATACAAACTTTCATCCCCTATTTAACCATCTTAGGGGTTGAAATTTATAGGTATGATTAGCCTATGTCTCCTTCCAGAGTTTACACTATCTACGTTTCAAATTTCATTAAAATCGGTGCAGTTGTTATGGAGATACGTGGGAACAAACATTCACACACACACACACACACACACAGTTATTTTCGCATTTATAATATTAGTAGGATAAATGTTCAAAATTCCATTCTTTGTGCTCACACGTTTGTATACGGGACTCCTATGCAAAATTTCATGATTCTAGACCACCGCTTTAGACTGTGTGTTGAAGTAGATAACATAGAAAATATAGAGATTAAGGCAGAATAGTAGCTTTAGTTCAGAGGTTTGGATGGTTTGGTTAATTACCCGAATCGACTGCCGACTGATTTTCAGGAATCGACTATATACGCTTGATTCTGAAGATTCTTGTTAGCATTACGTAT
Organism: Drymonia ruficornis; assembly: GCA_947859195.1. Classification (NCBI taxonomy): domain Eukaryota; kingdom Metazoa; phylum Arthropoda; class Insecta; order Lepidoptera; family Notodontidae; genus Drymonia; species Drymonia ruficornis. Next base: position 8,697,328 of record OX401910.1, on the reverse strand, counting down.
AGGATTCGCATGTGCGTTTGTCAGTATAGCTCTACTACATTTTATTGTTGATTTCTAAATTAAATTAGATTATAACTACAAAATAGGTGTCCTGTCAGTAAACACAGTAGGCACTAAGAAAATTGTACGAGCTTCCAGTTTCGTTCAAATGCAACTCTAATTTCTTTGCTTGACTCTGCTGGAGTAACAGACACCATTTATTAAAAGGCCTCTATAAATCAGACTAAATAATTTTAACACTTCCTTCAAGCGATCCTACGGCCGTTCCAACCGGAGGATTTTAGCGGGCATTTTTTGCATATTTGTCTTACAATCGGCGATAGACCAAAGCAATGAGTAATACAACCTTGTGACGCGGCCACTTGCAAGGAGCAACGCCTACAAATTAACAACAATCCGCTCCGCCCACAGCACAAAAACAGGGCTTCGTAAAAAATTAAAGCAATATGGCTGACCAACATTTTCTCCTTGTGACCTCTGTTCAAAAGTGATTTATTGCTATACTAACGCTAATGCCTTTTCAGATCACATTTCCTAAAGGTATATGACACACCTATTATATGGCCAGAAACCTTGTCGTTTTAACAATATTGTATTAGGAAAATCTCCCTAAGCAGAACCTTTTTATAAGTACCTGCCTTTTTCTACTTGACCAGAACATCGTAAAACATGGTTTATATTTAGAGCTACGTCATTGGACGTGCCGTCTAATACAAATAAATGTAATTAAACCCGCGTACATCGGTAATGATCAGTATGGTCAGTAATTGCGTTTGGTCAGCGCTCGACAGTCAGCAGCAGGACAGCGAGTCGCCTATCGCCTCCCACACCAGTGCGCGGGCGCATCGGCTCACTCCGAACGCAAGCCCGAGTGGCGCGGCCGCACACTATGTGAATAAGAACCTAGTGAAGATTTTGTGAAGTGTGAACTTTCAGTGACCTTACATTGTGATATTCAGGTGGGTCTATAAGAAAAAAAAGTGTTTAAGCTTAAGTGGTAAAGTATTCGCGGTTATTGAATTTCGAAGTCACAATTCGCAAAACATCGCACCCAGTACCGATGTTTCCGAAGAATTCTGCACGGAGACAGTTCTTTGTGTAATAAGATCCTTGAGAATTGCAATTCTAAGCAGAAAAAGTGAATATTGGTAAATAAAATACATAACTGAACCGTTTACTTGGACAATACATAGATACATGTAATGTTAAAGGCGATAGGTGAGTAGGTACATGTAAGTAGACAAATACGTCATCGATGCAAACGTAGATATTTACCGGATCCATAGATAGGCTTTTGTTTTAAAAACATGAATCTTTGTAAGTGGAATGGAAAGAACAAAAATTTACGACACCATGATTGCTGTTGCCACCAATCCAGCTATACGTTAATTTTCTGCAATCGTTCTGCTTATGAATTAATTTACCTGACCCCCGTTAGTGAACTAGTACCTAATGCACATAAGGATTACAACTAAGACATACGCAGACTAATCTTAGGTACTTGATGTACTTAGTAGAAACCACGTTAAAGGGAAAACTTTACCTAAATGATAACTAAATAACGATAACTTGAAGTCTCTCAAGTAGAACATCGATGTATGTATTTACAAAACCACCGAACCAAGTTTAAAAAACATATGTGGGTGTAAACATTGAATAGAGTCCATCACATGTGCCGAGTGACTGCCCAGGCCCTCGACAAGGTCGGCAGCAATGACGTCACTGTTATTATGTGACGCAGGACATCTGGGCCGCTGGCTGGTGATCCAATAAAGAACGCGGGAAGCGTCAGGGCGAGTGTAATTGATAAAGTGGCTGACGAGCGCATACGAGCCTGTGTTGGTAATGCTGCAACCGAGAACACATCCGGTGATAGTTCAAAAATATGTACGAGACAATGAACCCGTTAAATTGCAAATCGCAATATGCACCGCGTATTGAAACGTGCAGGTTTGCGGTAGACCAGTGCTTATTGGAACTGGTTTGCCTAGGATTGCTACATCCATGCTATCGATGAATACAACGTATTATGTTACGCTCATAAATTCTCACGGTTCAAGTTAATCATACAACTTCGAGCTTTATTCCTGGCAAAATATCCGATCAATATAATACTTACTCATTTACAGAGTTACCTACTTATATTTTTAGTCATAAGTATATACAATAATAGGTAAAGAAGGTTTATTATTAGACTTATAAATCATTCATGGTGTCTGCGGTTTATAATATAATAGTACCTACTTACTATTAATATGGTGCCTTTCTGTCATTTTAGTAACAACAACCCCAGAGGCGATTTCTGTGTGTCATTGGGAGCGCCCCCAGTCATTAGTATGGTAGCAATAATACAAGCGTTGCTTAGTTTGAGACCATACAGTTGGTGTGTTAGTCTGGCACACACAATAACAATGCTTTATATTGACTATTCTCATAATGAATTCGCATTTTATAGGTACAAAATAAACCACTATATTTATATCAAAGAGTATAAAGAAATCTGTTCCAAAATTTTTAATATCGTCGTTTTATTTGAGAGATAAGACTCTACCAGACCCAACCTTGGTATTAAATGGCTGCTTTCATTGGAAAGTGATTATAAATGATGAGCATACACAATGTTGACATGACACACACGATTGATTTAACAAAACTCTAAACATGGTCATGCATAGTAAAGACATTTTATAACCATTAGTCAGTTATATTTATTAATTGAGTGACAATAATTCGCTGATTCATGTTTTTATTTATAAATATAATTATTGTCAAATCAATGTAAGTTTACCACAAGCGAAACCGCTTGCGACATTAGTAGTTACTTAATAAAAGCGCTTCTTATACGCTGATTGATGTATTCAAGGCATCAAAATGAACCAGATGATCGCTAATTAATCATAATCTGACGGAACACAACAAAGCTGAATTAATAACTTTACATCGATATTTGTATTCTTTACAATGTGATATGTATTAAGAAAGTCGGTAATAATTATATTACACTACTACATTAAACACTTTGCATAATAGATTAGATATATAATGATAGATAGGTACCTAAGATATTCTCTCTTATTCTCTTTACTGCATTCGTGGTACAGAATCTACCCATAAGATTATTTTAAAAACCGTGTTTTATTGCTAAATTACGTGTCAAAAACCAATACACACCAATATACAACCAATATACTTCCTTCATATGTATATGGTGGTGTGACGAATACCATAAGCCCGACTGCCGTGATAACATCACTTTAGTCACGCAGTTTTAGTTTTTTAAGATTTTGTTAGTTTAAAACCGTTATATGATGTTGACCGCTGTAGGTTGGATTTTACCATAACAGTTGTGCATTTATTTTGGCAAGTATAATTTGATGACCGATACTGACACCCTACTTGATAGGAATGATAGGTAATAACACAAGAACACGTAATGCAATACAATCTAAGTATAGGTACTAATGATGACGGCAGCTCGCCCACATAACCCAATCACAATCCCATATACGCTTAGGTCGCAGACTACACCCGCATCGGTCCTTTGAATACAATATCCACTTCCGTCCCAGAAACCAACCAACGGTACCCCCATATAGGACATAATTCAAAAGTATTTTATGAACAAATGTCAACTAACAAAATAGTTAGATGCCCAAATATATCAGAGTGTGAATAGAGAAAAACAAACATTCAGGTTAGGTAGCAGTCGCTCCGGGGCCTTATACATTAGATGTTACTTAAACCACAATTGTCATAGAAAAAGCAATTTGCTCTGACGCAAAAAAGTCTCATTATAAAACCTTTGTAGTTACGCTATCAATGTAAGAAAGCCGCAACGCTACGCGGTTAAGTTTATACGAAAATGAGAATATGAGACATAAAAAAACAATTCTATAAAATGGTTGGACGGAATGAAAAGTGGTCACCGAACTACTATCAGCAGCAGTGATCATTGAAAAAAAACTGTTAATAAACAAGTGAGTGCACCCGCGTCTGCGCCGGTCCAGCGACTCGAAATAGAAACGCAACACTCCGAATCTTTAATCGGTACATCAGGGTGTCGTAAATCGTGTAGGCCGGATCTTTATAAGCTATTAACCACTTGATCCAGAGTACATCGCTTCATTACCATAACGTCCAGATTGCCAATTTTATGCGTAAATTAATAGCTATATAATGCCTGCACCCAAACTCTTCATCTATTTATATCAATCCTTGAATACGGATAAATCTACAACGATTGATGTACTTAACAGTTATGGTATTTTGTATGCAAAGGTATTCAAGCTACGTATTTAGCTACGTACTTTTCTAAGGAAGAAAGCGAGGAGAAAAGAAACGCGTCTTGTTTTTAGGGCGAAGCAAATTAAGCACAAAGTTGACAAAAAGCGTCACTTCGCCAGCTCACTAGTGGTTGAAACGCGCGCACAAATTGAAATGTTATGTGCGGAACGGAAGGCTTTTTGCCGTGTACTCGGTCAAGCACCGGATGTGTGGCAACGCTGTCTGAGCTCACTATCAATTCACCACACTTGTTCTGACCCTGCATATCTGTAGGTGCATCAACATTATTATACACATGATCTTCCTCTCATGAGAAAATTAGTCACGTCCCGTATCCGAGCAATGTTTATGGTGATGCATGCCTACTTGAAGATTTCAATTTCTACGTACGTATATTTATTTATTGAACTGGTTGAGAGTATTACGTAAACAAGTTCTTGATGAGACTAGTTAAAATTCATAAGAGCTTGAGTGACCGTTAGTTAGACCGAGAGCAATCTGGTATTCCACAAGAACCTGTTTAGTTAAAGCGGTTTATTTATTTAAATGATAACTTACTTAGGATATACATGCGTGTAAGTTTCATCATACCCTTATTTGCCCGTTCTTATAATTATTACAGGTAGATTAGTAATTAAGGATTAAAACTGTTTATCATAAAAAAATCTTACGGCCATACATGTGCCTAGGCCTACACAAGCAGTTCCCAATATGCAAATATCTATATTTTATGTTTTCCCATAAAACAGGGGAGAGCGACATTGCATTGTAGTCCAAGGTAGACGGCTTGCAGGTGGACGCGCATAAAACTTACTCACACAAACGCATTTTACTCCTACGCAGTCTGTGGTTACTGTCTAGAATGGCTGTGATTGCGTCTTGGTAATTTCTATATCTCTACCCATTCACAAAGTGTACCTACTAGGTAAAAGCTATAAGTAATTGAAAACAGATTGAGCTTGTTGTGATAATGTCTCTTAACATAAATGTTTATCTGTAGGGCTTGAATACGGAGGTTCGAACGCTGACGCATAGAACGGTGCAGTGCTAAGGGATGATGTCATCAATTCCGATCCAACGCACTAATTGTCACAGCGGAGTTTTCATACCATGGTCAAATCTTTTGATTTTCTTTTCATTGTCGTCCATAGGACTTTCCCTTCACCTGTCACGTGGCATTATAAGAAGTACGTAGCTATAATCCGCGGCCCGCGTGCATAGCGGCTTATCGTGATAGTTGTTTTTTCTTTGTGAAAAAGTAATTTCACCATAAACCAGAGGCGTGTCCGGCAATTAGACCGAAGCGCCCGGCGCTCGGCGGTAGCGTGCAGATAAAACATACAACTAAAACGATATTATTGAGAAACAACGGAAGTGACTAATTGCGTACCATTAGAACTTAAAATATTCGGAAGATAAATTGCTTTTAATTGTATTTTGGAAAACCGAGACTTTAGTCGACATTTAATCAGTCCAAACTCAAGAGCAAATTTCATACATCTTAAGTTTGATGTAAGATAGGCCCGTCGTGTCCGAATGTTATTTGGTCTCTCCAATCAGTTTGCCAAGTCAAAGTGTTATAAGATTGACGCTTTTATTAATGAAGTATTTTAGGTCCAGCCTGATCGAATGAATCTATTTCAATGAGATTTATTTGTTTGATTTTAAATGTTGTATAATGTATGTATCTATGTTTTAATGGAAATAGGTTCCACCACCTTTTGAAGATACCATGGGTTGTGGTTTATTCATGAAATGGAATGATAATGGCTATGGCGCGACCCCGACACCTCACTTACCATTACAAGAATAAAACTGACATTTAACACAAACACACTCCAACACCATATGCAAAGTATCCGATGGGGGTTACAGATAAATAAATGAGAAGTAAGTGATCATTGACGTATTGCGAACTGCGAAACTGACTCAACGGTTACGTGATGTCTTCGTAAATATTAAGTACGTACGTCGCAGTTTGGACACTTAAACTTTTATCGATATCCACAGTCTTTCTCCTTGCTTTTGCAATGTTGGTGTCGTAATTAGGTACTATTTCGGCTCATTTTAGACAGCTTATCATAATCATAATACTTACTATCATATTTTTATGAAGTTTACAGTGAAGGCGGCGAAGATTTCAACACATTTTTCATGTTCAAAGGTGGGTTAAAAATGGAAACAATTTTATTCAGAAGTAGTATTCTAAACGCTCTTCGTAACATCAAGTTTTGGCTTAACATAATTAAAATATATGTTCTACATATATTTATGTTAGGAGTATTCATAATGTAATTTAAACAAAACAAACATGAAATATAAATAACAAAGAAGATATACTTTCATTCATATTGAAGAAAAAATTGCCGAGTAGTTCATGTGCTTCTGCAATAGCAAACTTCACAGGTCAAACGCAATTTAACATCAAACAATACGAAAGGTCGCATTACCAGATGTCATGGGGCACGCCCGTGGCTAACATGATCTTAAATTTCATAACGTCCAAATGCCAAGGACAGTGGAAGGGTGCATTATTTGACATGAACAATATAGCAAAGGGCACAGTATCGAAATAGTAATCTTCAAACGATTGTATCGCACTCTATTAGATAACTATCAAAAATGTTAAATGTTGTACAATATGAATGGTGCATTATGAACACCAAGCATAGATTATTTCAAGAAAGCGTACGTGGAAAAAACTACAAAAAGATACGGGTTAAAAATTAATTCTAAACAAAAGTTTTTAACGACCGGTCTGGCACGGTTGTCGATTAATCAATAACGTACATCGCCTCCGAACAGGTGATCGCAATGTGGAACAATAGCAAATACATTATGTGCCGAAAGCAGAGCGTTAAAGCCCTCGTATATTGTAGGTACTATAGTTCGTTGTTGTACAATCGGTATCGTCCGACGCACATATGGGCTATCTCATAGCGTTCCGATGGACGAGCACACCTATTGTCTGGTGTGAATGTATTGTTAGATTCATCTTTATTTTGGAAGTACGCACCGCCGTGCGCAAAGTGCAGATAGTATTACCAAAATTATACCTACCTAGGGAAAGTTTACTTAACACATTTCATTACACGTGTCTACAACATACACATGCCGCGCGAGGCTGCTCACCCACATGCCTCGCGAAGCACGACGTTTGCCTCAGTCGTGTGCCGCGCGAGGCAAATGGCGAGGCAACTGACACTCTAGACAGAGAAAGGTATAGCCGAGCAATCAGTTTGACACGTTTGACATCGTTCTGTCTGATGACTATGCCAAACTAGGCGAGGCAAATGACAGCGCTCAGGTGAGGCAGGACGCGCATTTGCCTCGCGTGAAGCAAGTCAAACTTCGTGAGGCAATTTGCCTCGCGCGGCATGTGACACATCTGGACGTAGCTAATTCAGAATTTTAAGGCATCTTGGTATTGTATTGTATGTATATTAATAACGTAATAATTATAAGGTCACCGATATTACACTACATGAAGAAAATTTCTGTTATAACTGAAAATATGACTATGAGTAATACTAAGACACTCTTTATTAGGATTATACCAATGGCCAAGGCAAAACTTAGTCACAGTGTATTCAGTGTAAATCCGGAGATAAATATTATCCTAAGTAGTCCGACAAGCGTAGCGAACGAAGCCGTTGCTGAGAAACTATACAATCTCTTTGTCACGATTTTGAAGGTATAATAGAAAAATGTTAAGCCGATTATAATATGTTCGGTAAAAACTTATGCATCACGACAGGTAAAGAGCCAGTTAAGTGTGTGTATAGGTAGAGCAAATAAGTTAACATGCGGGTGCTCAGTATGCGGATTGTAAAACAACAAAGCACACAATGTATTGTGCTTCATTCGTTATTGCTCCAAAAATCAATTATACTGCAATAAAATTCACAAATTGGGAACTTTATAACCATGGAAACATGATCAATCAATTTTAGCCGCTATATACCAATGTTAAGATCCATTTCGAAGTTACGAGCACAAGGCATACAGCCTACTTGGTGTTACAATTACGAATAACATAATAGAGAGTGCAAATCACACCAATTACTGTATCTATTGGTAGAGGCATGCAGCACGCGCGTAGCATTAATTTTATGGCAGTGAGAGAAATTCGGAATAATTGCCCTTCATTACGGCGGCCGCTTAGTTAAAAAAGCAATAGGCTGATGGTAATGATAATAATACCGTTGATTTATCACAAATTATTTATTTTATTACCTATTAGGTTATTTTATCTTTTCATATTAAAAATACAATTTAAAAGAAAGTAGAGTTCACGGGAGATATATGGATTAATTTGTAGCTAACGGAACCTACAACTCGATTAAATTGTTTCACACGAGAGTTTGGGCATTCATTTAGCGATTTTAATTTAATAAGCGTGTGGATTTTGAATTTAACAGTTCGGTCTTGGTAAACGTACAATCTGCTCGGATCGTGAAAATTTACCAGATGTTCAATCCCTAATCAAATTCAATTGGTTAAATTGGTTGACTCACTAGTTTTGGAGTACTATACACTATCATAACAATTTACTTCAATGGGGAAATTGTTGTCAGTGATAAAATCGATTATTTCACGTTTCAGATGCCAGTGCGGATTGAGGCATGACGCGGGACAGTTACGAAATGAAAGCCAACCAGCTGTCTCGAGGCAGCTCCCTCTTCGGGAAGGACCCTCAGGTGCAACTGAGAACTGCGCTTCAGACAAATGACTTCGCTACATTCAAGAAACTCGTCAGCTATGGTTCGGTTGATCTGGAACACGTGTACCAGTATCCAGACTACAAGACGTGCCTCGAGTTGGCCGTTTCCGAACCAAATAAGCAGGATTTCGTGAAATTTCTGCTACAACATGAAGTGGAAGTGAATAAAATCAATGAAACACAAGCGGCCGCTCCTATACATTTCGCAGTGGAAAATGGTAATATCAACGCATTGTCTGCTTTACTTGAGGATGATCGAATAGATGTCAATATAAAGTGTAAAGGAAATACAGCGTTACTAATGGCTATTAAACAAATTGAAGATATAGACGACAACCGAGAGCATGAATTGGAAACTTATGAAGATATGATTGAATCGCTTTTGAAAGCTGGTTGTAATGCAAATAGTCCTGATCTAAAAGGTATAACGCCAGTATATTCCGCTGCTAGGCAGGGACTAGAGCGAGTTGTAACACTGATTTCGGATTATTCAAAAGAACCGATTAATTTAGATGCCTACAAGGACAGAAGTGGAAAAACTGCCCGGGATTACCTGGAAAAAGCATTTCCACATCTATTGAGCAAATTTGGTTCCTCAGAACAAAACACTGAAGTTATTGACACCGACAAACTATTTTCATATCTCAGTAGGCACGAAGAAGATAATTTCATTCGAGATTTCAGTAAACTTGTAAAGAAAAACGAACACAGGCCAGCACTAGCAGCGAATAACGGCAGTAATACTATGTTACAACATGCTACAGAAAAAGGTTTTGATAGAGTAGTGGCGTGTTTATTAAACTCAGGAGCCGATCCCAATGCCACGTGCGCGAGTAACACGAGTAGGCCTATAGCAATTGCTTGCCAAAACGGATTCTACAAAATTCTTAAAATGTTCATTGATCACGAATCTACTTTATTCGATCCAGTAAACGGTGAATCTCTTCTTCTAATTACAGTGAAGGGAATGCGGTCTTATTCTAAAATTCCTAAGAGCAATTTTAATACTTGTTTGGAATTATTACTCAAGCATCCTAAACTTAACATCAATGTCAATCATCTCGACTTCAAAGACAACACTGCTTTGCATTATGCTGCTAGGAATGGTGACAACGAAACTGTCTTAGAACTACTAAGGAATGGAGCATGTGTTGGTTTACGTAATAAATTCAACGAACCACCACTAGCAGATATCAATGCTAAAACTTTAGAAACGTACTTGGACGAGTGTATTACGACTAACGGCGAGCGACCGAGCGATGACGATTACGAAATACACATGAAATATAGCTTCCTAGTTTATCCAAACAATTCGCTTGAAAACGAACTATGCAAAGTGCCTCTAATGGATAATTCTAACAATAATGTTAAAGAATGCGATACTATTTTGGCACCAGAAACTGATGCTTTGCTATATATGACAAGAAATGAGGAATTACGGCCGCTTCTAAAGCATCCGGTCATCACCAGTTTCCTATACCTAAAATGGCAAAGAATAAGTTGCCTGTTTTATACAAACATAACATTTTACTCTCTTTTGTGGTTATCTCTGATTTTATATATAATCTTGGGATATGGTGTAGAAAAGACACCATCGGAATCGGTTCAAGTATTGAACGTTATTACCCATGCGGGTGCTGCTATTGGATTAATTCTGTTAATAATTCGAGAGTTATTCCAACTACTAGTGTCACCGACGAGATACCTGCAAAGTATCGAGAATTGGATGGAAATCGTTTTGATATTCGTTACCGCGATGATAGTGTGCAATGATTCAGCGGAAGAGTCTACTAAACAACAATTGTCCGCCGTCGCTATATTATTGTCGTCCGCTGAATTAGTTCTACTCATTGGCCAGTTCCCTACCTTGTCTACGAATATCGTCATGTTGAAGACTGTTTCATGGAACTTTTTCAAATTCCTGTTGTGGTACTGCATCTTAATAATCGCTTTTGCGTTAAGCTTCTATACATTATTCAGACAGGAAGAGGATACAGATCAAATAGCACCGAATCCGAATACTACAGGGAAAGAGGAAGACGAAGAAGAAGACTTCTTTGAGGATCCGGCCAGATCGCTGTTCAAAACTATAGTCATGTTGACCGGAGAATTCGACGCCGGTTCCATCAAATTCAGTACATTCCCAGTGACGAGTCATATCATATTTATTGTATTCGTTTTTATGATTCCTATTGTTCTATTTAACTTGCTTAACGGTTTAGCAGTTAGCGATACCCAGGAGATCAGAGCGAACGCAGAACTTGTGGGACATATATCTAGAGTTAAACTGATATCTTACTTTGAAAGCGTGTTAATCGGAAGTGCTAGAACGTATTCCAGACCGAGTTGGTTTTGTTCATGGCTGCCGTCCAATTTGCAAGACCTAAACGTAATCAAGCCCAAAACATTCTGTATAAAACCTTTCGCAAAAAGAATAAGTCTGTTCCCTCACTTTCTGCCTAAATACAGGATAATAGTGAAACCAAATCAGGACAACAAGATTGAAATACCGCATGCGGAACCCCTCGGGAAGTACGGAGATGATTACGAAGACGTGGAAACTGGTGGCATGTGTTGCTTGCAACGTTGCCAAAACTATAGACTGGAAAGAAAAATTGTCAAGAACGCAAAAATTGTAATCAGCAAAAAGACTAACGTTACGGAGTTTGATGAAATAAAGGACAGATTGACGAAATACGAAACAAAAATAGAGAGTCTCGAAAGTATGTTGAAAAAAGTGCTTCAAACATTAGAATATCAGAACTAATCTGACACTTTAATATGCCCAACAGATCAAATTAATTTAATTATGTACTACGCCTTGATTTTAATTAATTTAATATGTTATGTGTATGTTAACATTAGTTAGTAAGAAAATTCTAACGTACAGTTATGAAGGCATTTATGTTAGGCCTAATATTTTTCCACTATTATAATTAAAGTTGTATTAATATTTGTAAACAATTCTAAGAAAAGATCTATTTTATGAATCTCATTTTACTATGTACTTTTTATTATTTAAGTTTATTCCAATAAAAGTAATTCCAACTTATTAGATTGTTATTTCCATCACAAAATGAGGGTTTAAGCTACGTAGAACAGTATTTCAGTAAGGGCCGGGCCCCATTAGCGCGTTGCGTTGCGTCGTCGCAAGATTTTGTACTGGCGCATTCCGCCCCGCTTCGTCTCGCCCGTCGACCCTTTGTTCCGTTGTGACGACGCAGCGCAACGCGCTAGTGGGGCCTCGCCCTGACAAGGAGCATCCACGCAGACCATCCGGAGTAATTTCGATATATTTATATTTCGGATGGGGACATCCAGGATTTTCCTTGACTCCATGACGACGCCACATAAAAGGGGGCTGTAAGCGTAACTAGACTTAAATGTGTACACATGTGAGGGTGTATACCTATGTGTTTCACAATAATTTATATTCGTAGTAGCTGTGGTAGATAGAAGTCTAATAAATAAATATCGCCGAATACCAATTGTATGATCCCAAACTAAGCAACGCTTATCGTACCGTACGATGGGGGCGGACGGGGCCACCCAGACCAGGACAAATTAAAGGCTATTACCGCAATTTACCTCTGGCCAGAATGGAACCCGCAACCACCCGATGCATTGAGCCGTGCGGCCTTCGCTGGAACCACTACGCCATGCGGTCAACAAATATAACGTAACAATAACAGATAAAGGCACCCCAGTGGAATAAAGCGACATGGTTACCCGTGTGACTTTGAAACTAGCCTAAAGGTTAAGGCCAGTTTTTTCTATTTTATAGGACTGAAGTGGCAAACAAGCGTACGGCCCGCCTGATATTGAGCAGCTACCGTAGCCTATAGATGCTTGCAATACCCAAGGCATTGCTCGCACGTTGCCGACCTGACGAGGAGAGGGACAGAGGAAGGGGAAGGGGATGGGGGTTGGGCTTCCGGTTCTCTCACTCATCATACAAACCCAGCTGTAATAGCTGCTTTACGATCTTCTCTGAAAGGTTGGTACTACCCCGGTCGAGTCGGCCAGTATAAGAGCTGCAGTCTACTGGCTACAGCTTGGATCTACCACCAAATGATAATTAAGGGCGTTCGCTAAGTGAAGCGGGCGCACGCGGCGGGTGCCCGCCTCTCGTGTTTGTATTGAAAGATAGTATGAACAGCGGTAACTGGCGCGGACGCGACGTGCGCCCGCTTCACTTTGCGAACGCCCTAAAAGAAATAGACTGACCTTGTCGAGGCTCTGTATGAGCTGGCACCAGGAGGGCTCGATGACCTCGACGCACATGTAGTACTGCAGGTGCTGCACGCAGCTCAGCATGCGCTGGCGCAGCGCGAACGCGTCCGCGTATAGCCGCGCCTCCGAGAACCGCTTCACCACCTTGTTGTACAACCACACTCTGCAACAAACACACCACTCATTATAATAATATCCTGGGACATTCTTTTACACACGGCTACCTGATCCCAAACTAAGCAGAGCTTGTACTATGGAAACCAGATAACTGATATTACTACATATGTATACTACTTTTTGTTTGTAAATACATAGGTACTTAATACATAATACACCCAGACTCGGGACATGCAGCCATGTTCATGCAAACAAATGCATTTCCCGGGTAGGAATCGAACCTACGATCTGTGGCGTGAAAGGCGGACTCTACACCAACCACGCCAACGGGCCCGTCATTATACTTCTCTATTAGATAATTGATGGAATCAGGCGTAACTTTGCGGAAATCCATTGTTAAACAATTATAGAGAGGGACCCACCACTCACCCTCGGAATTGTCAACCTCAAAAATTATAAACCAAATGAGTCACTGAGTCACTCTGTGAGTGACTGATTGGCTGAGTCGCAGCCCAGCCATCCTGAGGATGCCTCGTTTAGAGGCGAAACACGTGTCGAATTTATTTTGGATTCGCCTTGTCTGCGGAGAATTGCTAATTGTTAGGGTCCATGACTCATGACAGACATACTCTCGACTGACAGGGAGTTCGGTCTTGTTGGCCTCTTCTATTATCGATCAATTCATTTGGTTTAGAATTTTGGAGGTTGACAATTCCGAGAGTGAGTGGTGGGTCCCTCTCTATAATTGTTTTCTCTATTAGAAATAACATTTCGACAGCGTCTATATCTGAGCAACTTTTTAACAAAGTAAACATTCCGACGTCCGAGATTTTTTAACGAAGTATTTGCTCGACCTAGTTTTGACTGCATCGAATACCATCGATATTAACCTATACATTACACAACAGCGCTTCAAGCGGAACTTATGCTTCACGATATTTGGACGCGCCAAGGTAATCTACGGGATCTACGCTGACAAAAAAAATAGAAATATACGTCACGACTTTTATCCCCATTCAGAGGTAGTCAGATGCTTGAGTGGCCACAAACCACCACATTGCGGAGGTATTAAGCCAACTCAAAGCCCACATTTCACCAGACAGTCAGAACCCAACGTGACAAGGTGGTGAACCTTGTCGCCGTGTATACAGGAACTGACTATTACCTAATCCCGAGGGATAGGTAGGTTTCCTCATGATGTTTTCCCTCACCGTAAGCGAACTGTAAATTATGCACATAGATGAAAATTTATCCATCGGTGCATGCCCCACCGGGGATCGAACCTGGGACCTGCTGATTGCTAGCCCGACCTGTTCGCCTCTAGGCTACAGGCCACGCTACGCTACGCTGACGGTATATTTAAATCCATCAACTGACCTGCACAGCAGCCTCTCAACGTGCTTGCAATAGAACAGGTGCCTGAAGATCATCTGGTAGCAAGCGATGGCCTTGTGGTTCAGCACTAACGACACGGGCCACTTCACCTCCATGCCGAACGAGAACGTCTCTATACCAGTCAGCGGCGGACACTCCTTGTTGTGTTTGTATTCTGAAACAAGATTTACGAGTGGCTTAACTCGGGTAGTACCACCCTCTCACAGAAGATCGGCGTAAAGTCAGGCGGAAGGCCAACCCCCACCACTTCCCGTCCCTCTGTCGCACTACCTTCAGGTCGGCAACGTGCGAGCGGTGTCTTTGGTATTGCAAGCATCTATAGGCTACGGTAACTGCTTAACAAAAAATTTCCAAAATCAATCAATTAATTTTGGTGAAAAGTTATTGTTCCAAATATAGTCTTTGGAATATCCCTAGCGAAAGGAGATTATTGAGGTGTGTTTGTGAGTGTGTGCGTGCGTGCGTGTGTTAGTGTTTGTGTGTGTGTGTGTGTGTGTGTGTGTGTGTGTGTGTGTGTGTGTGTGTGTGTGTGTGTGTCAGTGTGTGTGTATGTGTGTGTGTGTGTGTGTGTGTGTGTGTGTGAGTGCGTGCGTGCGTGCGTGCATGCGTGCGTGTGCGTGTGTGTGTGTGTGTGTATGTGTGTGTTTTAAGAATGTATGTAGGCACCTTTTTCATCTTCAGTCTCAATAGATAAAATCTTGAACATTTGGAACTGCAAATCGTATGGCAATAACTCAACTCTCATATCTTCATTGTATGGATCGTGGCTTGCAGCAGAGAGTCTGAAACAGAATACTGATATTAATACCACATACGCCTGATACAATGGCTCCGACATAGCTTCTGATCAACGACTAAATGACCGTACAGTCGATGACCATATGTATGACCATCCGTCAAGTCAATCATAACTTGAACGTATAGTCGACGGTCATACGCAACCATGCTTATGGCATACGTACGGTCAATGGCTAGATAGATAGATAGATAACACTTTATTGTACACCAATGGAACAAATACATAAACAACAATGACAAACAAAACAAGAAACAAATACAGTGTACAGCAGGTCTTATCGCAAGCTGCGATCTCTTCCAGACAACCTTTGGATGGAGAGGATTCTATATTTCAAACAGGGTAGTAGTTAGCTGTGTACCTACTAAGTATATAATAAAATAAAATTGGAAACATATTACATACCTATACCTAAAAACTTAATAAAAATACTTAAATACGAACATACATAAGAATAAAGATAATAAACTAAAATAAAATTAATACAAAAATGCCTATCAAAAAGAATATGACAGTTTGTCGATGTAGCAGGTCCCTAATAAAATAGGTAATTACAGGGCACGTAAGTTTAGTGGTCTGGCTTAATATATTAGCATGTGAGCTTTGCATCTATTCGGGTAGGATGTGATTACGATTGGATTTTCAAACGTCACTAGCGAACATTACCTCAAACAGAGTCCCAAAAGGGATTCCAACTTCGACGGTATAATATCATCGATCTTCTTAGAGAGCTCTTGTTCCGTCGCGTCCATGAACTGAACGATGAAGTCTCCTTGACTCATCAGGAAGTAATTTTTCACGGATTTCAGCCTCCCCATAAGGTCGTACTCTTTGAGTAGCAGCTCGAGTAGCGATTTACTCGCGTACGCGTAAGCTTTTTGTATGGTCGCACCGTAATTCTGTTCTCTGAGAGAGTATTTTATTTCTTCCGTGTTTGTTTTTGTTATTGGTTTACCTGGAAACAAGATATCTCAAAAGTGTTAAATTAATTTGGATTCAGGACAGCTTTAACTATATTCTGATTAATTTGGCTGATTACAGATTTTCACAGAGTGCCTTCTAAACTGCAAGAGTGGCATTTCCAGCAACCTCAGAATAAGGTATTTATTTGGAATTAATGGCCCACTGTAAGGGACATTTAGTTAGTCCTCAACGCTAGTCAAATGGAGATTGGCTTTCAGTATCGATATTATAAAACAATAACCACATCCATTGGGGCAAAAAGGTTCTAGAATAGTGACCACAATCTAAAAGTTTAATATAGGATATCTCTCCCCAAGTTCCGCAGATGGATTAGCCGGTAGATACGAAATGGATTATTATCACCGGACTCCCCCTTGCATTGAAGAAAAATGCGCCCAATACTATGCGTTTAAAATAAGAATTGGACCGGCCGGCCTAGCGCCAAGTTGCGACGTCACAACTGGAACTTGTGTCCTATTCTTATTTCAATCGCATTGTATAATCTTAATAGACTCGCCCCCAATTACATTAGGACCAAAATATCATCAGCGAAATAGTGCACCTCTGTATACCCCTACAGGGAAACAGGCGTGTAGTATGCTATGTACAAGTGTCAACAGACTGTGTTATGTCAAAGTGTGGGAAGATATTGTCCAGTACTATGGAAATGACTTACCACACTGGCTGATGACATTCAAGTACTTCCCAGTCCTGAGTATAATGTCGGTGAACTTCTCCAGGAACTTGGGCACCCTGTCCTTCTGCACGCTGTACCGTTTCTCCCAGTAGTCCGCGGAGTAATCCACCGGCAACTCCTCCTTGTTTATCAGCTCATTGTCCTCTATCATGAACTCCTGGAATATACAAAAAGATCCCTTATAACACGAGGGCACTTATATCTTAAGATATTTGACTGGGGCTGGCTCGACCGAGGTCTTACCACCCTCTCACAGAATATCGGCGTAAAGTAGCTATTACAACTGCGTTTCGTACGATGAGTGAGGGCCGGAAGCCCAAAACCCTCTTCCCCTCCCTCTGCCTCACTCCCCTTCATGTTGGCAACGTTGCAAGCGTGGGCTTTGAGTTGGCTTAATACATCCACAATGTGGTGGTGTATGGGCACTCAAGCCTCTGACTACCCCCGAATAGGGATAAAAAGTCGTGGCGTATATTTATTTTGTTTTTTTTTCTCTAGGGCTCCACGTGTTGGACCCATGTCCCCGGGCAAGCCTTCCAAAAGTCCGGGTTTAGACCGAGACAAAACAGAGAAAGATAATTGTATGGTTACCTGAAACGGATCTACAATGGTGCCCTTATGTATCCACTGGTCTAAGATGCTAAGGTAGGGTCGGCAAGCGCGCTCGGTAAGGAACAATGATATCTCCTGGGCTCTGGCGTCGCCCATCAAAGTGTTCGTTTTATCGTGAAGTACGGTCAAGACAGCGCCACCGCGTAACTCACTCTAAAAAATAATTCGTAAAAAAAATAGTAAATCAAATATAAATTGACTAGTTTGTGCTTGCAGCTTCTTGCAACAGCACAAACAACTAATATGCCAGCCAACCGATATAGTCTTCTCTCTTTCTCCGGCTATTGTGAGACAGAGAATAATAAAACATTACAATAAACGAATAAATATCGCCAGACACCAACTGTATGGTCTAAAGCGCTGGGTTCCTCCAGAACGGTGCCGTCATATAGCGACCGCATTAGAACATTGGCTATGTAAACTATGGCGCGGTTACCTAGACCTAGAGACCGGTTTGAACACCGTTTTTGACATAGCCAATGTTCTAGTGCGGCCGTTATGATTCCTAGGAACCCAGCGCTTAAGCAACGCTTGTACTATGGGTACCGTGAAATGGACTGGGGGCAATCACATTGACGCTCGAACCACTGCGCCAAGCGGTCATAATGTTTTCACAGACTTGAACTTGGGTGTATTTACTGAGCCTATTAGGGTGCGTTTCCACTGACGCAGAGCTGGGCGGAGTAGAGCGGAGCGGACTGTGAAATGGCCAATCACAGTGTTCGAAATCTCCACTCCGTTCTTGGCCCGTCACAGTTGGCCAATGACAGTCCGCCGCTCCGCTCCACTCCGCCCAGCTCCGCTTCAGTTGAAACGCACCCTTATTGTTTGCGTTGAGCATGCCAACTTGCATTATATTTGTGTAGAAACTGACTATATAATTGCTTGTACTAGCGCAAACTAATGATGCAGGCTGGCGCGACCGAATCGCTTATTTATCTGTTTTAGAGAATGTTTAACTTGGGCATGGGCTTAGGTTTAAGTTACTAGGCAGCAATGCTAATAGCCTACCTTTCCAATATTGGTGACAATCGCGGCAAGAACTTGCATTGTATGCATTGTTGGCAAGACAAAGTACCACAACTTTTGCAGCGTGAGATTCGTGGACATATGTTCAGTCTCTAATTGTGCTATCATAGTCTGAAAGAGAGAATAACATGTGATATCAGAGACTTAAGAAATCAATACCTACTTTATTGTTAGGATTTGTATCTATCACCATCCTTCACAAAAACCTATTTGATAAACAGAAATTTGAAAAAATGCAGGTTACAGGTTTTATATAAACACAAAGGTCATATTTTTCATATGTATAGAAAGTGGAAAGTTTTTATTGGTGGTAAAGCATTGGCTGGCTCGACCAGGGCAGTACCGCCCTCTCACAGAAGATCTGCGTAAATTAGGTATTACAGCTGCGTTTCGTACAATAAGAGAGCCGGAAACCAAACCCCCCTCCCCTCTAACTCTCCCTCCATACCACTGCCCTTCAAGTCGGCAACGTGCGCACAATAGGCTACGATAATAGCTTAACATCAGGCGGGCCGTAAACTTTTTTGCCAACTCAGTTCCATTCAAAAAGTATTAAAATCATAATAACTTACATAATAATCCTTCAACAGTATCTCAATGGCCGCGACTAAAGCATGCAACACTTGTCCGGACCACATGTCGCAGTGTTCTATGAACCTCCTCACTATAGAATAGTTGGAAGCCAATGGCAGCATCTGCTGGACTATCTGCTTCAGGGCGTCATCAACGTCGTCTGATATAAGGAATGTGCGAGGGTCATAGGTGTCTTTTACTGGCTGATGGACAATGTAGTTTCCGGGAACACCAGAGAATACATAGAGCAGTTCGTCAATTATTATGTTTTCTTGCGATGCTATTGGTATGCCAGCTGAAATATAAATAAAGCATCAATACTCTAGCTAGTCTAGATGGACCTCTCTCATAACTGGCTTAGGGCGCCTTCTTATTAGAGGCGTGAAGAAGGGCGACAGTGGCACCAATATGGGGAGGCCGCCTCCGCGCTATTAATGCGATTCTAGATATTGTGCGGTTTACTGTAACGGTTTTCGATCCCCTAATTTGAAGGCACTCTTAATTAGATGACCTAATGGGATTACTAGTTATGTGATGATACCCAGACAAATTAGAAAAAAGAATGTTAAGTTATTAACTATCCAACACCAGCTCTAATAATGCATGCCTATCAAGTGACGTAAACATTAACTATGAATTCAAATGAACGAATAACATTTCGAATGAGCGATCTTAATTTAAAAAACATTAGGCTGACTGGCAACCATCAGTATTGAAATGACATTTACAGAAGAACAAATGTTCAGGGTTCAATGTTGAAAGGATCCAAATGGAACTCACCTAAAGGGGCAATAATAGGCACTGGATCCTTAGGAAAGTCCCAAGACATAGCAGGGTGGTCCTTCTGCCAGTTTGGAAGATCCAAATTTTTGTACCAGTTCGGCTGTAGCTTGGTTTCTTTCTCCTCAAATGACTTCATCACAAGCTTCTTGCTCTCATCCACTGCTTTTAGTAACTTATCTTTGATCTGTATTGTGAATTTAACAACTTTAAATTCTTACCAGTTAATTAAAATATGCTCGTTGTTTAAAAGATTGAATCAATAAAAAATACTGTGCACATACACCACCTAATTTATAGAGATTTTATCCAGTTTAAAATGGTTTTACAAAGCATTTCTAGGAACAAAAGTGATTTGTAAAGCCAATGCAAGTCAATCATAACTTTCTATTTTGGGGAACAGTATTTTTATTGATTTAATCTTTCGAGGGCAAGTTGTCATAGTAACTGTTAGCAGGTAAGTACTACACAATATATGGTTCTATCTATCCAATTCATCCATTAATGAAATTTTAAAATAAAATTATGCATAGCATCCCTTAGTTTTACACTTTATTTGTCTGTACGTAAGTACCAGATATTGTTTATTTACAATATTTTGTTTGTATTATTTTATTATTTGTTATGCCCATATAACAAATCATAAATATTACCTGCGGCAGATCCTCTTTGGTAATTTGATGTTTGTTATCACCCAATATAGGTTTTGGACCTATTTTAGGTTTAGGTACTTTTAATTTCTTTTCATCACACACCAGCTTGTAAAATAAAACAATGATGTCCGATAGATTATCAGTGCTGCAAGATAAAATGTTAGCATTAGTATTTAACAATAAATTGCACTAATGTGTAAATCTCCACACATTAAAAAGAGGGTTTATGTACAGCTAATATTATTGCCGCTTGCTTGGACATCTTTAGAATCACTTATGCCCAATAATACTTTGCTCTACTGCCAAGGTTGCCACCTGCCTGTCTTTACATGCACCTACCATTTCAAAGAAAATTTTGTGTGAAAATAGCACTTTTGCTATACTTAAAAAGATGTCCGCTACTGGACATAAGCCTCCCTCAATGTCTTCCACAACAACCAGTCCGGTGCTGCATGTATCCAGTGGTTTCCCACGACCCTCACTTAACCCACTCTGCGTCTTAATAATTTTAATAATAATAAGTAAATATCTCTCACAATGTGTAAGCAGGGCAGACTGAAAAAGGTAATCTAGAAATTATAAATTATACGAGGACCACTAAGCCGTTAGTAGGATGGTAGAGTACGTACTTTCGGTTCCTTAGTTCTTCGTATTTCTTCAGAAACGCCTTAGCATTCGAAGCTTTGAGCGCCAACCTTTGCGCATATTCGTTCACTTGTTTCGTTGACAAATTACTATTGCCGTAGTTGGGATCGTTCTGGATATAATCCAATACATTGTCCGCCTCTAAACTACAACTGTGAATTCAATAAAAACCCCATTACGGTCAATTAAACACACTATAAAATACAAGTTACATGAATGCCTACTGCAATCAAAATTAGATCTTACCCCAAGGAATCCAGTAGTTCCTTGATGGTGGCCTGCATTTTGTCTTTCGGTACTATCCAGTTTTGAAACATTTATTAACGCAACGTTTTTTTATTTTAAGATATAAAGCTTCATTTGTATTTTATTCTGGCATTTTATTAAAATCAAAATTGAATTGAATCTGTTATCTGACACTGACAAACAGTTGACATTTCTTTTGTTGAGGTAGAGATGTTCCGAGTACAGCCTGACTCGAGTACTCAGATTATACAATTCGAACACCCGGTACTCGAATACGGGTTCCAAGTACTTTATGGTATTCGAATCCTACTACTTTGGTACTTAAATCGCGACCTTATGACTACAAACTTAAAAATCTATTTTTAAGAAGAAAGAAGAAGTGTGTTCGTTTGTCAGTGAAGTATACCACAGCCACTTTACTGATATTTTAGGCCTAGCCAAAGGTCTTCCTGTGCTTGACGCAGCCAAAACCTTGGAATATATGTTTCACATGACACTTGCATATGCGAAAACAACGCCATAATTAATAAAATACATAATACAAAAGTACTCGAGTCCTATTAAGTATTCGAATACTCATACAAGTATTCGAGTACCTATCCGAGTCCTCCGACTCCAGTACTGACTCGATTCTTTGTTTAACGAGTACCAGAATACTCGAATACCAAAAATAGCCGACTCGGTTCATCACTATTGAGGGACCATAGAGAATTGACCACAGATAATTCGACATTTTCATTCATTACGTTTAGTTCGCAACGCGATGCGAAACGTTTGTTTGCTATTAAGTTATTATCATACTAATGAGTTTCAGAAGCATCAGTGTCCAGCAGTGGATGTCTTTCAGCTATGATGATGATGATCAGTTTTATTGGTGGTAGGTAGAGTCAACCTGTAGCCAATTGACTGCAGCTCCTATACGGGCTGGCTCGACCGGGGTAGTAGGCACCAACACCCTCTCACAGAAGATCGGCGTAAAGTAGGTACCTAGCTATTACAGCTGCGTTTCGTACGATGAGTGAAGATGTAAAAAAACCGATTTAAAACGTTTAATATAAAATTTTGCCGTTTTAAATACCCAAATATCCCATTTAAACCGGTTTAAAACTCGCAGTAACGCAGACGGAACACGAAGAGTAATATAATAATAAACGATACCAGTAACATAGAAGTAAGGGGCCATCCATTAATTATGTCACACGAATTTAATGATTTTTAGACCCCTCCCCCCATGTCACAGCTGGTTACATTTGCGAGACTACCCCCTCCCTATGTGACGTCACATATTCCTTACAATTTTCAGAAATTTGCAAAATATATATATTAGATTTTTAAATGTGTCGTCACAAAATTGAGACCCCTCCCACAACCTTGTCACACAATGTCACATTTCATCGACCCCTCCCCCCCCTTTACCTGAGACGTAATTTATAGATTGCCCCTAACCACAGAATAAATATGCATGCCCTAACGTACAAGTAGATAACGTACAAGCGGATTTTAGAAGTTATAATTCGACTATAATTTAAAAAATCGACGTTTAAAAAATCTTTACACAGTTTATAGGTACTCCGTCATATCCCAACCTAAAAATGTAGTTATAATTAAGAAAAACATAGTCATCAACACCAACCGTTTTAAATCGGAAAAAATGGTTTATTTCGGTTTTAAACGGCTTTTTTCGTTTCAAACGGATTGATTTAATTGGTTTAAACCGGCCTTACATCTATATGAGTGACAGAGCCAGAATTTTAAACTCCCCTTCCTCCGTTAACATCAGGCTGGCCGTAAGCTTGTTTGCCACCTTTTTTTTTTCTTCGTTATGGCGTCGCTTTTCGCATATTCCAGTGTCAAGTAAAATATATTATTACATTTTTTTGCTGCGTCAAGCACAGGAAAACCTTTGACTAGGCCTAAAATACCCCCCCCCAAACCCTATCAGTAAAGTGGCGGATACTTTACTGACAAATTACTAGGCTTTTTGGAGGAACCCGAGAATCATGTTTTACCACTTTTGTTCTAATTTCCCACACTCACACACATCTATGAACATATAATGGTTAATATTCCACAAACATTACACATTCTAATACAAGGAAACACAAGTTTTGGAAATTAAAACAAAAATGACAATGACACTTTTCCACTTCCCGCCAAAAAGCCCGTTTGCCACCTTAGTCACATAAAAGCGAAACAGACATCAAAATTAAAATTTTGCGGAAGCGGCTGCGGAAGCCGAGGTCTGTTGCATCACTAGTAGGTACCAACTTACCTACCTACGGCGCGATTTTCCACTGTCCGGCACGGCACCGGCACCGGCACGGTGACAGCTATTTGCGGAGTTCTCATTGGTCAGTAACCAATGACAACTGGTCACTGACCATTGAAAAAGTTGCCGCCATGCCGGTGCCGGTGCCGTGCCGGCTAATGAAAAAACGGCCATTAGCCGTGATGTTGTAATATGATAGGAAGGGATAGGTACAAAGACTTAAGAAAGAGAGGGTAGGTATGATAATATGATGACTGTGTGTGTGTGTTACAAAATAGTACTAAAAACACTGTACGTAAATATCATAGAATAATGATCCGCTAGCGAAGCAAATCATTCTTCTGAGAATAATTCTTCGCATTTCGCAAGCCGCTCGCGAAATGCACTTGCGGCAAGCGTATCTACTTACTACTAGACAGGTGGTAATACGGTGACGACAATGATGTTCACCAACGGTCACGATGATTGTTGCTTGCAAGATATTGTCTTCTCCACCCAACATAGATAAATAATGTGCTAAGGATGCTTAGGTATTAGCGCGTTAAAAACACGTCAAACCTACGCCTACCTACCCGCACTACCGCAGTAAAAAAACTACCTATACTCGCGATCATTATGATCCCAAACGTAATCTGATTGCTACAAAAACATACAGATTCGATGGGAAGCGGCATTAAAAAACGCGGTTCCTCAAAGTGAATGTTATGTCATAAGCGTAAACTTTTTTCACAATAGTCGGCACAACACAAAAGCTTTGACAAAAGTTCGGCAGCTAACGTAGTGACAAAAGAACGTGTTCTGTTTTGATTGTTTGATAAGAAAACTAAAGATTTGGCACTTGTATTATACCTATAAAAGCTGCCGATTCATAATCCAAATGGCTTGCATTGGGAAATGTACAATGTTAGCAAACAAAAGTTGGCGTCGACAACAAATGTGCAATAGAACTTTTTACAGCTCCAATTACATCCGACAAGAATTTAACGCGACACATCTGTTGAATTTGGCTATTTTTAGCCGCTTACAGTTTAATGATGTTCTGTGTTTTGTGAAGCTACTAAAGTTGTTTTTCACCGAGGTGCTAAACTGCTAATACAACCACCCAAATAAAATGTTTCCAACGCGCGTTATGAAACCCCATTCTAATCCCAGTTAAAAAGCCATAAATATTTTAAAATAAAAAGGGCCGGTAAAAAATGCAAAAGTGACAAACCCCATAAACACCTGAGTTTATAGGCCCAATGAAAAACGACGTGCCTTTGAAATCTGTTCCTGTGATGTTGGACAGGGCACGCCATTCTTTTGGCCGGGATTTATGTATTTTATACGGCTAGTCTATAAATGCCGTACTTTTATTGGCCGCGAGACGTTTACTGATTAATAAAGTGGGTGGAGACGCGGAAGATGCTAACGACCGGCGCTTCCTAGAAACGACGCATTTGATGAGAGTGAATTATTATGTATTTTTAATTATAGATAAAATGTGTTTAAAATGCTGGTTTCAATGTTGGTTGGTATGTTATCGTTTGCGCACCTTCAATATGCATGTTTATAAAGTTATACTCTTCTTCCTAGCATTATCCTCCTTTCAGTCTACCCTGAATTGTCTAATCACCAATATTTACACGAAGCGATTGCCATCTGCCTCCGAGACCCAATTAGTAGGACTATCGGCAACCTGAAGGGTAAGACCATGTTTAAAAGGCTTTTAAGTTTTTAACTGCCCGTAACGACTGTCAAAGATTTTAGAATGACAGCGTGATCTCCGGAGTCCGGAGCATGGAGGTTATAGGTGTCAGAATTCGGTCACCCATCCAAGATCCGATCGTGTCGAGCATAGATACCTATATCTACTTTAATAATGAGTGAGCTTTTGACTTTCATAGGCCTACCTACTGCATACGGAAGATGCATCAGTCATAGATGTTTTGAGCGATTGAAGTAAAGCTTGAAGACTAACGATGGCATCCGCATTGCCGCATGCCAACTCGTGCGTTTCGACATTCAATCTGAATTACAATGTACGGACTCCACAGACTCCAACCGGTCCCCGTGTCCGTATCCGAGCGGAATAAGAAGCAGCTTTACTGTTAACTCCATTGTTCACGGACACACCAAACAATGTATTTCTGCCGAATATGGCGGCGCGATTATGTCAACGGATGTGTTCTGTTTTTAAATAATGACCAACAACGTTGCGTTGCGAGCATCGAGAATAGCTACGGGTAGGGTTGCCACCATTATACTAAAGTAGACTACTTACTATATTTGGGCGCCAAATACTATAGATTTTTTTTGAAAAGTAAAAACATGATTATAATAATAAATTCTTAGTGCAGTCAGAATCTCAAACTACGTTAGTCAGGAAAGGCACAGGTCACACTATCAACTAAGTACTATAATATGTATATATTTTTATGCGCCTAAGCTTGAAACTACTATATGTATTTGGACTAGAAAATGGTGGTAACCCTGCGGAGCACATCGTTACCGGGGTTTTTTTTTTTTTTTTTTTTGGCGGGAAGTGGAAAAGTCATGTTGTCATTTTTGTTTTAATTTCCAAAACTTGTGTTTTCGTGTATTATAGTGTGTAATATTGGTGGAATATTAACCATTATATGGTCATAAATGTGCGTGAGTGTGGGCAATTGGAACAAAAGTGATGAAACATGATTTTCGGCTTCTCCCAAGAAGTCTAGTAATTTGTCAGTAAAGTATCCGCCACTTTACTGATAGGGTTTGGGGGGGTAGAAATAAGGTAGATTTAAGGTAGTTATAAGGTAGATTTAAGGTAGTTATAAGGTAGAATTAAGAAAAAAATGTAATTAAAGTATACTGATGTTAGGCTCCAAAGGGCTAGTTCCCAGGGGCCGTAAAACTAATTTTATAAAAAAAAAAAAAAAAAAAACATCGTTACCGGCATTCTGAAGTGATAGCGTCACTAGGTAAACTTACCAGTATTTTGTTAAGTGTCGGATTTATCAAGAAAATAAATTACAGTAGCGGCATTTTACGATGGCCGGTTTGACATGTGGGGGGGGGAAAGAAAATGAACGTTATTACAACGGAATAAAACTGGCCGTTTTAAAAAAAAAAGAACGATAATGAATTTTATTCCGTTCATACTTTCCCCCTCCCACATGTCAAACCGGCCATCATAACGTGCCGCAGGTATACAGGATAATGCCAAAGTTCCTACTGAGCACTAAAAAACTTAGTTATAAAATTACCTGCTTGTTGATGTTTAGTAATGTATTTAACGTAGATTAAAGATCTTGATCGTTGTGTTTATTGATATCTCAAATTATTGCCGTAAACTGTTGATCCAATCTAATCCGCACCGCATTTAAGCTGCAACATAGGTTTTTTTTTTTTTTTTTTTTTATATGACTGCGGTGGCAAAACATCGGTGAGGGAAAACATCGTGAGGAAACCTACCTATCCCTCGGGATTAGGTAATAGTCAGTTCCTGTATACACGGCGACACGGTTCACCACCTGTCACGTTGGGTTCTGACTATCTAGTGAAACGTGGGCTTTGAGTTGGTTAATACCTCCACAATGTGGTGGTGCATGGCCACTCAAGCCTCTGACTACCCCCGAACGGGGATAAAAGTCGTGACGTTACGACTGCGGTGGCAAAAAAGCGTACGGCCCGCCTGATGTTAAGCAGTTACCGTAGTCTATAGATGCTTACAATACCAAAGGCATAGCTAGTAGACGCAATTAGCACCAAAAGCCTCAAGTAGATTATCACTTTACTTACTTACCTACTAAGAAATACTTACTTTGTGCTAAGATTGTAATGAAGACATGTGCGAACTATACCTACAGTTAATTACCTACCTAACATGCCGTAGATAAAACAGTTTTACTTGGTAGGTATAATGCACAAAGCTTTACTTTGTAATGAAGTTACATACGCACTTACATAACTTGGAACTAGAATTCTTGGGTCAATAACCTTGGAAATTCCAAATTCAAAATCACCTGGAATCGTACCTAGCATACAGGGTGTCCCACAACTTTGCCACATGGAGGGAAAGTATCTTAAATACTGTAGATAGAACATTTTACTGAATGAAGACTTCATTTTTATTTTAAAAACAAAACTAACTGCATTCAAAAATTTTCGAATACTCGCTTGCCACACTTGGGAATCGAACATGCTAAAATCTAAAAAAATAACAGCCTGTACTTTCATGGCATCAATCGATAGGGTCAATCATAAGGATCAAATCTCTCTCATAAACATGGTCAATTAAATGAAAGGAAAACCATGATATCTTCACTTATAAGAATTAATATTAGTTAAAATTGCAATAAGTAAAGATTTTATGGGTTTCCTTTCACTTAATTTACCATGTCTGTTAAAAAGATTTTACCCTTTTGATTGACCCTATCAATTGATGCCATAAAATTACAGAATGTTATTATTCGGATTTTAGCCGGTTCGATTCCCGAGTGTGGTAAGCGAGTTTTCGAAATGAAAGGAAAACCATACCAACTTTACTTAAATATTTTAATTGAACGAAAAAAAAGGGTAAAGTTAATAATTTGTTGCTCGAAATTAGCTTTATTTTGTTGGATACACTTTATCTTTGAATTCTTAAATTTATCAGTTTAGATTTTATGGTTTTCCCTTCATTTAATTTACCATGTTTGTAAGAGAGATTTGGTGCTTGTGATTGACCCTATCGAATGATGCCATAAAATAACAGGGTGTTATTTTTTCGGATTTTATCCGGTTTGATTACCGAGTGTGGCAAGCGACTTTTTGAAAATCTTTGAATGCAGTTCGTATTATTTTTAAAATAAAAATTAAGTCTTCATTCAGTAAAAAAATTATCTACAGTATTTAAGGTACTTTCCCTCCATGTGGTAAAGTTGTGGGACACCTGTAGAGTACTAGTGTTGTAGGTACTAGAGGTACGATCCCAATACAAAATACTCTGTGATCGTCTTAGTACTTTAGGAACCTTCTCGTGTCATAATTATTATTATGACCTGTTTTCAATGAGATTCTTTTGGCCATTTCAGATCAAGCTAGGTACTTTTGTAGTTGACTGTACCTATGAAACGTTGAGCTGCATATTACCTACAATAGATACATAGATATAATTAACGATATAAGTAATACTTACCTATCCATTCTAATTACCTATTTCCGCATCGGCACTCTGTATGACTAGACTAGACCGACGCTGTTTAGATAGAGCGGTAGAACCAGCTGGGATTGCGTCAGCGGAAAGGTTGCGGCATTCGCGGTTACATTATGTGTCTTGCGTTTGCGCATCCTACAGTTACCCAATAGTGGTTGGATTGGATTAAAACTTGTTGTGTTTACCGAACATATTTATTAAATTTTCAGTGGTTGCTACAAAATGGAATAACTACTGAAAATTTAATAAATAGGTTCCGTTTCGTCCTTGTAACGTACAAGGCTTACCTTTTTACCCGACCGTATGTATCTATGTATGTATGTGCATCTGTTTCCGCTTAACTTCCAAACTAGGTACTTGCCGTAATTTGACAAATGAGGTATCGTTAGAAGTGGCTTAATGGCGCGCTGGTTATAGGCTATGTGATGTCACATAAAATTGCATATGGCGCCCTCTAGAGGACATAATGTCATGAACTAAAAAAAAAACATTTTTTAATGAAACCGTGTGGGGTATCAAATGAAAGAGCTTGATGAGCACATTTCAATAATAAATATATTGTTACCTATAACTCCAAAATAAAACAATAAAAAGTGAGTTTAAAAACTAAAACCCGGCTACTGAAAAATCGCGCTCGAAAAAGTATGAAACAAGAAAATATTCTCATCTAGAGAATAGCCGTGGTCCGTTTAGGCCCTTTAGGTCAAATTGGCATATGACCACGGACCACGGCTATTCTCTAGATGAGAATATTTTCTTGTTTCATACTTTTTAGAGCGCGATTTTTGTCTCTCGTTTACTATTACTATTACCTATTTAAGAATAGGCACCTAAGGAATAATTTTATTCTTCGACGAATAAATATTTGGAATCATTAATACCTATCTACCTACTTTAAAATCACACCCACAATACCCAACTACCAAATCTATAAAAATATTAGATAAGTAGTTCCATGTTCCGGTCTATTCGTGGAAATGGTCATTTTCACGGTACTTGCCTAAGTATGCGCCGGCGCACGGGCGCACGTGGCCTGGGGGCAGGGGGGAGAGGCCGCGGGAGCCGAGCGGGGGCGGGGGCGAGCCGGGAGTCGGTGACCGCACATGCCGCCTTGCATAAGGAGCCGCCGTCTTTGTATTCCGGTAAGGTCGCGGGCTCCCCAACTAGCCAGAATGGTGCGAAACTATTCATGTTGACACTTCTCGAGTACCTGTTAACAATTGTCATTTTTTTTGTCGTCATTGTCATACTGATGAGTAACAAACGAATAACGAACGCCTGTCGTTCCATGAAAGCGGTGCATAATTTATTAATGATGTCAAATATGTGACTTCACACCAAATCACTCATCCATATAGGTGTATGCGTCAGAGTCAGTCAGTTAGCATCTACCTACACTTACCAGAATTCCTACTACCTAGGCAATCATTTGGACATCACTAGCAGACGCTTCTTTAGTTTTATCTACTATGTTTAAGCCTGTTACAGGGACAAAGCACTGCATCAGTATGCAGCGACGCCTGGCGCTTCCTGCTGTCCGCGTTCCTATGCAGTGTTGCCAACTTTACTATTACGAATTCCCAGTTTACCTAGCGTCACCTGGAATCCATGCCATCCATCACATGCCATTTGCTAATATAATGCCATTCTACACCCTTTGATACATCATTAGCTGCTTCTCTTTTATGTTGTCCTAGTACATATTTAAAGAAGCAGGCATTTTCTCCTGGGCCTCTAGTCTTTTAACAATTTGTCCATTGCGAAACCTCTTAGGGGGCGTCCATAAATTACGTGAGGCATTTAGGGGGAAGGGGTCGAGCAAAATCTCACCAAATCTCACGTGGGGGAGAGGGGGGGTCTGGACAAATCTCACGTAAAACCGTGTAAAATTGCAAGAAAACTGGGTTAAATTAAGCAAAACATGTTTCTCCTCTAGAACATAGCTTTTAAAAATCTCACGTGAGATAAGAGGGGGAGGGGGAGTCGCAAAATCTCAAAAATCACCTCACGTCGTTTATGGACGCCCCCTTAACAATTGTCCACTGGTCTCTAATATTATCTTCGTGGGTTCTCAATTATAAATCGTAATGGACATTAGTTAAGAGACTCGAGGTCCTGCAACCTAGCATAGGGATCGAAAATAAAGAGGCTAATAATAAACCAACCAACTAGTTTATCTGGGGGCTTACCACCACCAATCTTATAGCAGTTTTGTTTTAACGTTTCAGCTACTTTTTGTGCAATGACGTTTCTTATTATAATGACAATAAGATACGTCATTGCACAAAAAGTCGCTGAAACGTTAAAACGTTCCTGTAATTGAATCGTTATAAGAGTTCGTGGTAAGCCCCCTGATATAAATAGTGAATCTTCCTGAAATGTTGCTGTTGCGAGGAGCCGTCATTAAATAAAGTCGCTTGTCGCATTACGTGCACGCAATCAATGCCTGGAAAATTGTGACCAGCTCAATCAAGAAAAAAATAGAATCAGTAACTTATAAACTAAGTATCATACAAGCGAATCAGCTACTTATATCAAGGAAGTCGGTCCCTAAAAAATTGGGACAGGACAAAGGGAAATGAGAATGGACGAATGACTATGACGAAAAAGACAATAGTTCAAGAATTAATACTATAGTCTAATTTTTTATTAGACGAAGCCAACTGACAGCTGAAAATGTCGAATTTGAACCTTATTTGTTCTATTTATATTAAAAAGTGACATAAGAACCTGTCAGCCCACTTCGTCTAATTAAAAATCAGACCATAGATGTTTGTTTTATCAATTTTAATTCTTCTTCAACGGAAAAATGTTCAGTTGGCAACACAACACTCAACAGCTATGGTAATTTTATTGTACAAACGACATCGGAATGGATGGAGTACCAAGAGTGGCGATGGTGTAAGCGGGAAAACCACCTGGGTATATTGTTCCCTCGGGTAATTTAGGTAATTCAAGAATTCAACCACGTATCTCTGAGGTTTCAATGTCGGCCAACATTACCTATGCCTTTTCGTTTATTTACATTCTTCCCTCAAAGTATGACTAAAGGATGAGGTTTACCTGAAGTTTGACATCTGGTATTTTTTAGAAATAACTAAAAGAACATTTTCCATTAGACATTTTCTTAGTATTTTTTTATAGGACTGCGGTGGCAAAAAAGCGTACGGCCCGCCTGATGTTAAGCAGTTACCGTAGCCTATAGATGCTTGCAATACCAAAGGCATTGCTCGCACATTGCCAACCTGAAAGGGAGTGGGATGGAGAGAGGGGGGAGGGGGGTTGGGCTTTCGTCTCTCTCACCCATCGTACGAAACGCAGCTGATTACACCGATCTTCTGTGGGAGGGTGGTACTACTTACTTTGAAGAAGGAACATTGGATGAAAGTTATGTATAGGTATGTCTGGCTATATGCCGGCAGGTAAGTACTTCAGGTACAATACTTATGCCAACAATGCCAGCAGGCTCGGTCCTCCAAAACTTTCTTCAGAAGAAAAACTCTTGGCTTCAAATATACTTGCAAATACTTGAAGCAGTATAAACATTTAACAAATTTCTTTGTTCGTTGAAGTTTTTTGTTGAACTGTGTTTGTATGTGTCAAATATTTTCAAACAATACGATAGATTTAGTGACAATTTTGGTCTATCTACAATTTACGATTTTCTAAGGATTATTTTACTTACTTACATTAAATTATTATTATAGGTATTTGA
Source organism: Drymonia ruficornis (assembly GCA_947859195.1). Taxonomy (NCBI): domain Eukaryota; kingdom Metazoa; phylum Arthropoda; class Insecta; order Lepidoptera; family Notodontidae; genus Drymonia; species Drymonia ruficornis. The sequence continues at coordinate 8,664,437 of OX401910.1, read as the reverse complement.
AATATCGTACCTTCGGTAAGACAAGGGCATAATTGGAAAATTTTATAAAGTGTAAAATTGTGCCTTTGTCTTACCGGAATTAGGGCATAATTTAGTAAAATTTTACCTATAAAGTGTAATTATGCCTTTGTCTTACCGAAGGTGCGATATTAGGTAATTACTTAGACTCAGAGAGAGATAATTATTAGTTAGTGGTTTCAGGACTTTAGGTGGTTTCCATGGTCATACTTACTCCGACTAGGTGAGTTATAAATACATAAATAAAATAAACATCGCCATATTTACACACACCAACTTTATGACTGGCAGGACTCGAACCCATAACCATCCGATGCAGTAACCCGAGCGGCCAACGCTCGAACCACTGCGCAAACGGTCGTTAAGTTCCATCATGAGTTCCTACTTCACTTACGTATGTGATCCCTACGCTGCAAGGAAAGGGCGTTGACACCGCGGGCCAAGTCGGCTTTGTGCCAAATGTGAATAATAACTATGTACAGATCGGCCACACGTGTCACCAGCACCAAATTGTATTCAAATCCTTGTTTGACAGCAGAATTTAAATGCGGCGATACTCATCTAAGTATGTATTTACGGGTAGGTACGTGATCCAATACACACCAAAAGGAATAGGTAGGGTAACGGCACCCAATATTGGCACCCCCCCAATTATTGGCACTTTTGAAGTTATCTTTAAAAAATAAGAAAACAAAACATGTAAATAGTGTTTTTTTGTTAAAAGTCATAAATTTCACAGTTTTTCACACCTACTTACTATTCTATCCGCTGAACTAAGAAGTCCCATAGAAATATGTATGGACAATAATTGGGTCCACCGGTGCCAATAATTGGGGGTTTTACCCTAAATGACGAAATTTTATTTACCGTCCGGAACTTGGGCTATTGAGATTTGAGACGGGTAATGTAAACAACTATGTTTTAGGTATTGTTATATCCACTAGCCTCCTTTTAAAAAAATACATCTCTATACAAGGTACTCACAAACCACTTGTGCCTAATGTTTTATTAATCCAAACCAATAAATCGACCATGAAGAAAATTCAAGCATTCAAATTAATTCAACCGGAATGTTTAGAATGTACATCCTTGTTTAGTCAGTATGTATTACAAGTTATAAAACAATAGGGTGCTCACCGCTCACAGTTCAATATGCAATGAATACATAAACACTGCATTAATATTTATTTAAATACTATTACGTTTTAATGGACTAACAAAAAATATAACGATTCATATTTGGAATAAATTTGCATGAGGTGTCTGTACTATTTATTGGGCTGTAAACCTAGTTGATTAATTTATACTTATTGTTATCCATAACTATGACGCGTACCTCAATATTCACTAAGTACATACAGGTATACTAAGGAGTGCAATATGATTATTATTACTGACTACTGAATAGGTAGTAACGATGCGAATTCCAAAATCTCTCGTCTCTACTGCATGGTGAATCTATGTTGAATCATTTGTTGATTGTTCGCTTGTGAATACTTTATAGATATATTATTTATAGATATTTTATAGTAAGAGTCCAGTGCTCATCAATGAAGTTATTTGATAAGTACTTAGCGTTAATTAGACGTGTAGGCCGGTCTAGGTAGATACACACTTACTACGGTAGGTTACGCATAGATACACTCCACTCATGTAGTTGAAACACAAGCAGTAGGTACAACAAATCTTCATAGAAATCGTGATTTTCAGGCGTTTTTAATGAAACTTCGGCGTTTTCCTCACGGCTCATCTAGATCGCCACCAGATCCTTCTATCCCATTTTATAATTTTCCACTTTACTTATGATGCCGATGCTAGTTCGGCTTTATTCACAAGTCACAATTTTATCAACTTTATCATTTACGTTTCCATAACAGAGCGTACTTACTGCGGTGACGCATTCCTTAGTCTTCCTTTATAAGGAAATTGCGAAATCGGAGAACAATATCTTCTTCCTCGACACTAGGTTTTTCCCCACATGAATTGGGATGCGCTGCCAGTCCCCTGATTTGGATGATGACACACACCAGCATACCTATTCCGGTCTTCTACAAACCCTGATATTGTTTCCATAAAAAAGCTCGTGGAGGTAAACGCAAGTAACTCCAGCGCGTATTGATGCGCTCTTGAATATAAATGACGCTTTGATTATTTACTTGTCTAGATGGACTGTTGCGCTGCAATCGCAACGAAAAAAACAGGCCAGATTTGAAAGCGCTGTGTGCGTGTCACGCACACAAGTATGAGTAAACTATTGTCTCTGCGTCACTGACGGTGCGTTCTGAGTGATACCAGCTTTTGAATATTTTAATATAATATTTCAAAAGATGGGGAAAAGAGTTTTGATTTTGAGGTATCTATATTTTTTATGTTAAATTTAAATTCATTTAATTATTTTTATTCATATACTAGCCGTATGCGCATATGGATTACTAGGTATACCTACTAGGTAAAATATTACTAGTTAAAATAGGTAAACTAAAATTTTATTATTTCGTATTTAATACCTTATATGGCGGCTTAAAAATTCGAAATAATGCTTTTTGGATTATGATACAAAATTTTTTAGAATAAGGTAACGCTCACATGGGAATTTTAAATTCAATGAACAGGCAACCCTGTAAACATGGCGTCAAATGGCGGTACATTTTAGGATAAATGTACACTTTATTAATTTAATTGTTTCTTAAACAAATTGTTATATCAAGTTTACTTAGACCGATGATGGTAATTTTTTTAGTTTTTTTAAATTTTACGTTGTAATTTCTGCACACTTTTATTAGCGCATATCGTCATTTTTATACGCCATAGAACTCGTGTTCTCCGTACAATGTCAGTATCGCTACTGAGCGGGCGAAATCAGCTTATGAGCCAACAGTTGGCTGATATTTTTTTTGGCGTTTAGGCGCTCGAACACTATATCTAGACAAGTTAATAATCAAAGAAATGACGATATTTGGCGGTCAAAGTGGTCACTAACTGAAGTAGATTTATTATGTATGTGTACACGGTAACTACAACGTATCATCACGTATACGGCATGTGAAAATCAGTTTATTGCTATTGGATACTTGGAATGTTAGTAATTGCTTCCGGTCACATACTTAGTTGGTATGTTCTTGGAAAATAAAACACAAGCGTGTGCATGTTTGAATGTGGTCAGGTGTATTTTTATAGTTTACTTACCACAGAAATGTTAAAAACAAAAGACAATGCGAGTACCGAGAAATTTGAATCGGATGTTGCAGTGGTTTTGTGGTAGTGGGCAGACTACCATCTTTATTGCATCATTCATTTGCAAATCGTGCGTAATGAATATGAAATGACAATCGTCACACGTGCACGTATGATGTAGGCCCTTAACTTTACAGTTTATACTCCTAAGGTACTTTGTTACTTAGTAGGTACTTACTGGTTAGGGTAGGTAGTGTAGGCACCTACTTAATTTTGTATTGAAAATCTGGATCAAGATCAGCTTGCAGATTCCGCAAAAACTGCAAAACGTTAAATTTAAAAATGATGTGCCTACTTCACAACAGATGGCAGCACATACACGTATTCTATATTTATAATTTGCTTTATTTTGAATAGCGCCATCTATTGGCGAATAGGTTGACTACTGACCTACACAACGCCTTTCACTACTCTACTATAGGTGGCATTGCATGACATAAACTTGCATAATATTTATAATTTTTTATATACCTAGCTACTGGTATAAAAAATCTAATGATAATGGTAAATAGAGTAAAGCTAAGCAAATAGATAGATAGTAGAGCAAATGTGATCTAACAAGGACTTGGACCTGATTTCCGGAAGCTTGAATGAGGTTAAAATCTGTCTCTTTAGTCAAGGCGGTCTTGACTGAAAAGTTAGACTCCTCTACCACCCCTTATGGCTGCCTGAATCATCAGATAACTTTCATCTATCAAATAAATTAAAAGACAACAATCTTCAAAACTGAGAATCTGTCAAAACACCAAATTTTTTGGTGGATAAAAGTTACCTGACGTATCTGAAACAGGGGATAGCATCATAGGGACTTTATTAGCTAACTATTCTGCTCACCTACCTACAATGCAAGATGGCAAATGGTATTATGATACGGCCCATGGGTAGCAAGTAACAAAACAAAATTAACTATTGCTTAAAAAAAATCCCGTCTATCGTTTATTAGGCTCTCAATAACTACTAAGCTCAAGTGTTATTTTGACAACCCCTTGGCGCAGTGGTTCGAGCATAGGCCGCTCGGCTCACTGCATCGGGTGCCGGGAGGTAACAGGGTCCAATCGCGCCAGCCCTTTCGTAATTTCTGGGAGTCATTGGGATCGCCCCCGGTCCATTGTACGGTACCCATAGTACAAGCTTTGTTTAGTTTAGGACCATACAGTTGATGTGTAAGTCTGGCGATATTTAGGTATATTTATTTATTTATATTACCTATAATAACTTACTTAGATAGGTAAATAATCTCACGGTATAGTACTGGTATAAAGAAGTGTAGGTATAATAAATAGATATTATTATGCTAGTCGCAGTGTTGGGAAATATCATCATAACTAACCTACAGTTCTATTCCGATTGTTATGCAGGCCTCGTCGGTTACGTTAACAGTTACTACACAAATATAATCGTTGTACAATGTAGGTTCTCCATCCTATAGTAATACTTACCCGTTTCCGAAATCTGTAAAATTAACTAAGTATCAACATATTTATTTTGTTTTAACGAGTGGAATTTCCCGGTATAATCATTATTTTTTAACTCGGTAGGTAGCTATCTACAGATGATTAAATTAAACCATCTTATGTAAACAATGCAAATAGGTAAAAGTCGAGGACCGATCTCGATCTGTCGATCGATGCTATATGAAACAAAGATAAAACGAAACCAAAATAACAAATATATGTAGAAACCAAAGAAAGAGGAAGATAGGTACTTTCCAAAATAGTTTGTCCAATTAAACTGAGTCCATGTCATAATACGACTCAGTCGCTCGCAAAAATTATGTTGAAAACATATCGGTGGTATTGCCAGTACGACTCATCTTCTGGTAAGTAAATAATATATTTTTTGCGAGTGCGATGTGTGAATTTCTCTGCATGTAGCACAAGTTTTGTGATGTGTGTGTGTGAAGTTTTGTGTTTTGTGTGCTAGAAGGTACCATATCTGCTAAAACAAAAATAAGTTTGTTTATTGCCTGTTATGGGTATTAAATTAGCATATAAGGATTACCTACTTGGTTCAAAAATTAGCTATGCATCAACTCCAATTGAAATCAGCTTCATAGCTGTCTGGCGGACCATAAAAGGGTTTTTGAACGTCATAGCACGTTTTGTATGCATTTTATTTTAAAAACCATGATTGAAGCGATTGGGGCCTGCGGGCACATTGAGCGCTGCGCTCCGGTGTACTTTCTATGGGGTACGGATTACGGAGACACCCATTGACTTTTTGTTTGATTGAGTCATCATGGATTTTTATTGATTGATCTTAGAGACGGTGGCACAATTATTTGTTATCATGTTTATGCTTTTGCTCCATTTCAGTGATGACAGCTGCCTGTAATTTGTGAAACCCCAACGCAATGAAGGCGGTTCTTATCTAGCGGTCTCATCTGATGCACACTTGGTGGATCTCACAGAGGAGAGTAACATGACATCTTTGCCTGTCTGTTCGTGATTTTGTACCTAGCCCCAGAATGGTCTAACACGGGTAAGTAGTGAATGACGGGGTATTCCTTATTAGGGTTGTTCTTCTTGTTTTGTTGGTATTTAAGTAAGTACTTATCTATGAGATGATTCAAGGCTGTGCTGCACACAAAAAGGGGTTTTTTTAAATGTTAAATCTAGATATCTCACCATTATGTCATTATTAGGACAGCTGACTACAACTCCATGTGTATAATAGTCCTTTGTTCTACCCACAACCAACTTTTTGTACGCCCATTCTGCGAAAGCGCAAACTTCCTCTTGTAAATAACAGACAACATCCTCATCTTTAAATTGTCTGTACGAAGCACTTCACAATACCTAGAATCACTAGCATTCTCTTAGATACCTAGTTCATTGATCAATGTAAAATGATGTTATCAAGGTCTGCGAAAGTTCGGGCATAGGAAGCGTAGGTGGGATGTCCAGCAGCATGAGTTGACGATACAAAAATAATCGCAGCAGAGCAATTGAGTATTATGGACGAGATCAGCAGGGAATAAATAAAGGATAGTTGGCGTGAACGATCGTTTCTCCAGTCAAGTTAAACATTGCACGCGCTCGACCAATCATAAATCTATGCATGAGGAGGTTGAAAGATGCGAGAGTAATACCTATACGCAACGTAAATAAATTATTATAGTTTTTTATAAAATGAGTCTTCTTTAAAGTTGGAATCCTTGGGAGGAAGTGCCATGCCTCTAACAGAGTTGAGATATGAGGTAGGTACCTACTACCTACAAGCCAAGATAGGTACAAAGGTTGAACTTTAAAAAAATACCTAAGTAATAAACTGGGACTTCCGTTTTCTATAAATAAACATCTTGATGAGTAAGATGGAAGTCCAGTAGGTACCGTGGGAGTCGGTGCCAGGCCCCCACTTCCTAGGTAGCGGTCGAAGTGGCTCCACCACATTCGCGGGCTGCGGGAAATGTCAAGGTCGCGCCCGCTCACTTCCTTTGCCGAGAGCCTACCTTTATCGCCCCACCTGCTTCCCCTCCCCGCCTACACACACCGTATACGTACTGATACCTACGTAGTGCCTACGTACTACTACTCCACCAAGCCGACTAAAATAGGTGCCTGTCAAATGTGACGTCACTCGCACAAAAAGGCGGTGGCGGTGTGCGGGCGGGAAGCCGCAGGCGGTGGTGGGTGTGCGGGCGGGGAAGCCGCATTCCACCCGAGCGCCTAATTGGCTTGGTACCTACTACTTTAGGTACTATAAGGGCGCTATTAAATTATAGCCATGTAGAAGGGCCAGCGTGAACGTGTGATTTGTTCCTTTGATGGCGACCAAGAGATCGACACTCTTGTTTTTGAAAATGTTGCCACTCTATTATTCCAAATTTATTTATAGCGTACTAGCTTTTGCCCGCGACTTCGTGCGCGCATTTGTCCCACGTTATACTATCGGGATTAAAAGTAGCCTATGTGCTATTCCAGACTATACTCTATATCTGTGCCAAATTTAATCCAGATCCGTTCAGCCGTTCTGGCGTGATTGAGTTACAAACATCCATCCATCCATCCAAACTTTCACATTTATAATAGTAGTGGGATTTGGATAACTGTAAAAGAAAATTTCTGGATCGTTTGGTCTAGCGAGCACTCGAACGAAAGCATCACCACAGATAACCCAGAGAGCTTTACACGAAACCCAGTGCCGCCGTCAGATGGCAGTCGCAGTGTAGGGCGGCGTAACGACGGCGCCAATGGAGCAGAGTTCCCTGACTGAACCTTTCTTATTATGTGCTGTGATTTAAAATAACAACTATGGAGCCGCCTTAACAATAAAATACTATAATGTATTACGTATTATTTATTACAGTGAAGAATTAATGTTTATCACTTGCGGGGTCCAAAACACACGCATACCACGCGAGGTTACTCACGCACATGCCGCGCAAGGAACGCACGGCAGCCTCAGTCGCATACCGCGCGAGGCAAAGGTCGAGCCAACCTACACTCTAGACAGAGACGGGTATAGCCGACATTATCAACATTATAGTTCTTTCTCATGACTAGGCCAAACTAGGCGACGCAAATGACAGCGCTCGGGTAAGGCAGGGCGAGCATTTGCCTCGCGCGCGGCATGTCCATCGCGAGGCAAAGATGCTTTGCGCGGCATGCATATATATTTACTGAAATGAATTAACAATAGGTATTATTGCTACAGTCAGTAGTCGCAAATATAACTTATGACTTCGGCCGAGATGCTGCGCTCGCTCTATTTCCTGACACGTGAAACGTTAGGATAAAAATAAAAATATCTTATCAAGAATTATTTTATCTATAAGTAGAGAAACAGGAAATCTGTAACCATTTCAAATGTACAGGAAATAAAAACTGATTCAGGTAGGTACGGAAATGTTTGATGTTCCGGTTAAAGTGAAAAAAAAAACACATTTTCCTGGCTTTAGTATACTTACCTAATAATTGAGCTAAATACCTATAAGTATTATAGCTGCCAATGCGGGTTATCCGCCGGAAAATATATATTCTATGTTCGTAATAAATGGTCATGAAAGTTTCCTCAAAGAGACTACGAAACTATAAATCAGAAGAGGAGGTACTTCTACTTACATAAAATGTATTAACAACTTTGATGTTCATTAAAAAAATATAACAGAATAGCGACTCCTTTCCCTTGTGCAGTGTCCGCAAGGCAGTTTTCGTGGTCGTTGGAGCGTCAAGCGCATCCAAACGCCTACTATTTTCCCACCGAAGCGAGTCGTACCGCGTACTCTGTCACCCGAAGCCTTATTACCCACTAATTAAGTCACGCAACTTACACGTAGTGAGGTTGCTTTTGTAGTGTCGCTTACGGCCCGCGCGACCGGTAAGCGCGGCTCAAAAACCGCTGATGACATGCACTATTAACATCACATTCAGAGAGAGATACCCATTTTTTTTTTTAAATATTACTAGCGATACTCACTGCATCGGATGGTTGCGGGTTCGATTCCCGCCAGGAGCAAATTTCGGAAATGGCCTTATCGTAATTTACCTTGGGTGTTACAGGCATCGCCCTCAGTCCTTTTATAGTAGTTAGGCATAGGTACTACCTACATTGGCAGAGTACAGGCGTTGCTTAGTTTGGGATTTGGTTTGGGATTTTCATGCAGTTGGTTTGTAAGTCTGGCGATATTTATTTGTTTAAATTATTCTTATTTCTTTTAAATTATGGCTCACTGTAAAATGGACCAATTACTAAGGGGACTGGCCCTAAGCAACTCGGCCGAGTGGTCGGCCTAGTACTAACATCGACACAAAACGAAGCGAGTAGTTCAACTATTTACCAGTAGATAGAACAATGAAAATGAAAAAACAATGACCACGTTTTCTTTTCATACATATATCTAATAAGGGCACCTCTTTCTTTAGTCTTTACTCTGTGCACTGTAAGCACCTATGGGGATTGAAGAAGGTGTCTCTCGGTTACAATCACAGTTCCTCTAACGAGCTATTGACGCTAATATTTGGTTTATAATCTCGTTTATAATCATAACTACTCTCCGAAGTCCAGCTTCAAACATTCCAGAAAATGAACTTAGGATTTGAACCCCGATCCCCAATCTGCTAGGAAAATACCCACAAAAGAAATCTCGGCCGCATGACGACATCTCGGCGGAACGTGAGCGTTTTTTGTGACATTCGCTCAAACAAGTGGACGCTGGAAAAAAAAACATGACTCCATAGGCCACACATGTAATAAAGCATCGGACATTTACATAGCGACCTGTCTGATATCTGGCTTGCTATACATGTTTACATTATTTATGTATGTAGCTATAAGAATAATAAAAACATTAATTATATTCGATAGGAAGATTAAAGTAACGTCTTTCTTATACTTTAGCTGCTTGCAACGCATAGAAGATTACGTATTTTATCTCTCAAGCCTCTAAGAAATATTTGGAGGAAATGGAATTGTCATCGGAACGACTGCCAGTAATTGATTCACAATTACTTTTTTTTTTTTTTATAGCCAAGGATGGCACACTGGCAGACGGTCCACCTGATGGTAAGTGGAAGCCGCCGCCCAGGACATCTGCAACTTAAGGGGAGCAGATGCGGCGCCGACCTTTTAGGGACCTGTAAACATGCCTTTTGAAGAACCCCATGTTCTAGTGCATAGGAAAGACTTCGGGAGGGAGATCGTTCCACAACTTGCACGTGCGCGGAAGAAATGCTCGCGATGCACGTACATTTGTAGGATACCAGGCATCCAAGTGGTGTGGGTGAAACCTCTCCCAACGTCGAAGTGTGCGATGACGGAAAAGTGACGGTGGCACCAACTTAAACAGTTCATCAGAACACTCCCCGTGGTACAGACGGTAGAGGACGCACAGAGAGCCAACGTCTCTCCGGACACTCACAACACTCACAACTCTAAAGTCATTGTAGAGGTAGGTAGTCCAAAGAATTTAGAGATAAATAGAGTAGGTAGCCATGAAAATACGTATAACTTTTTGACTACTTGGTTCATCATTAGGGATTTAGAATACTGATCGGTAGGTTTGCTTCTATTACAAACACCAGTTGAATTAATAGTTGAACTTACTCGTGTATTGAATATGCCATATTCAGTAATAAGTATAGTACCTAGCTATGAAAGTATGTATATGCACCTACATATTAATGAGAGGCTGGCAAGAAATCAATTTGTGAAATTCATTTTGTGGAACTTAATTGTACTTAAGTAGGTGAAATCTTTATCAGTTTTTATGAAATAATAGCAATCGGCTTGCATCACTTGCGTGCAAACAGCTGCCATTGAAGCGCGTGCAAGGCAGCGAGAGTGCATTCCCAGCCATCTAATGACAATGACAGAGCATCCCCGCTTTCCAAGTTCATTGACAACGAAAGTGTTGCGCATGCGTGAAAACTCGCGCCAATTATAAGCGCGGGCGCAGACGGGCGGGGCGCGGGCGCAGCGGCCGTTGCGTTGCGCGACGACGACGACGCGCCCGGCTGCGCACGCTTCACTGCCAAGGCCGGCGTGCTTTCTCCTCAATCTACAAGCATTACGTGGCACTCGGGACCGCTTGTATAATGTGATGTAATTGGAATTTGTTTTGCCGTGTAACCGATAGCCGGAATTAAAGGTAACGCAGCGTGTTGTAAAATAATATTACGCAGTAACGCCGGCAATTAAAGCACATGCTGCATTACTAGGTCGTGATTTAACAGCAAATGTTACACATTAAAGCGTTATCATTTATAAATTAAATGTGGCGCTATAAAGCGGTATTTCCGTCGTAGGCAGTTTGAGTTGATATAAACGATGATTGCCGGGCGTTCTTGACCCAATCTCTCGATGTCATACACAGTTCCATAGCGTTTCCGCGTCGGTATGGCCAGCGACTGTTGGACTTGGTCGTAATAACAAACATCGTGAATAATACCTACATGTCGAGGCGTTGAATGATGAGAGATAAAGATGGGCCTATACATCATAGATCCTGTCCTGTGGTAGAGTAACTCTATCCTTACACAAGGTTGTCAATATTTAGTTATTTAGCATTAGGTAACTAGTCTCATAGTTAGGTATCGGAAGGCAAACGGCAGACGCTTGTTTGCTCCGTATAAATATCACAGGTACCATTTTAGGCTATGACCTGAAAGTAGTGATGGGATGTTCTCGAGAACATTCTCACCCTCGGAAACTTACTCGTGAGTATTTTCGAGAATTTATCTTATGAAGCATGTTAAACTTGGCATAAAACTCATTAAACATGCAAGTGTGGTGGTTTTAATTGTTTTTAAGATTGAAAGTTAGGATAACGTCACCCAAAATATAAGATTCTCAAAAATTCTCACAAGTAAGATTCCGCTAAGTTTCCGAGGATGAGAATGTTCTCGAGAACATCCCATCACTACCTGAAAGTGATAAGACTAGAAAGAAGTACTAGTTTTTGCAACAAAGAAGGTATAGACTTTACAATTATAACCCTTGCCAGAGAAGACAGTCTAGGATTTTCCCCTAATTAAATAGAGAGTTCAGAGCTAGATAAGTTACTATCATTATTTACAAGATACTCGGTTCAAGTCAACGCTAGGTGGAACTATTAGAAAATGTAGAGACAGTGGCACAAATATTGACTTATACTGGCGCTTACCGAATAGTTGCGATAATATTCCTAATTACTGTGATAGAGTTATCACTGTGTGTTTATGTATTAGGACTATCTTATCAATACTACTCGTGTACGCATCACGTAATTTAACCCTAAATCAACCGGTTTTTTACTAATAGATGGCATTCAGTACACAACGTAAAAGTAAAACCTGTAAAAATAAATTTCTTAGCAGACAACTCGGCGACAGCAAAGCTATTGCCACCGTAACATGAAATTCTATTGATAACAAACCTCCAATGATCAGGTTATCAGTCAATAATTGTATAGTGATTGAACCCAATGTCAGATTCGTTATCAGCATTAGATGGTAGTACCACAGAATGTATTCCGTTAGACTCTATAGTCTGATACAGTCCTACGCTGATGATGGCTCTATATGTTGCCATAATTTTTAATGTACTAGGTACACCACACCTCCCTTGCAGCATTCGTTGCGCCGCCTCTCCTTCGGGTTCGAATCAGCTTTTGACCTTATTAATCGGCGAAAATTACACAAAGTGACGTTAACTATACCTTTGGCCATGTATTTATTTTCCTATGTCCTCAGCGCCCTTAAGGAGCATGCTTTAGCTCACTGTTTGCTTAAACTTTATCATACAAACTTTTTAAGTTTTTGCCACTTTAAGCCTTCTAGCAATAACTTTTTTAATACAAGCATTGCTTGGTTTGGGATCACACGGTGTCTTTCATCTGGCAGGTAGCGCACTAAAATCTGACTTCATCAAGCTACCTGTAGTTTGGAAGGTTGCCCATAACCATACACTTTCGATTCCAATGTACCCATAAAACGGGACTATAGTATACTATGATACTATTCCGGAAACCGAAGAATGACAGATCAAAGTCAAGGTTAGTAAATAACAATCACTCAACTCACACAAATTGGGGAGGTGAAAAAAAATAATTGGACAATCGTCGGTAGTTATTGATGTGTGACTGTCATTCATTCGTTTTCCCATACCACATCAATTGAAACAGTTGGAAAATTCCAACCCAGTTTCAGTTAGCTGTAACCTTGAGCTGGAGCCTGAAAAAGAAGGAAAGAGGTAAGGTATTTTTTACTACATTGTTGAACAATATAAATTAAACTCATATTTAAATCCAAGGCAATTGTCTATTTTGTACTGTCGTTAAGATAAAATAAATATAAAAAATAGAGCTAGGTATACCAATACGTTAATTTAATACTGAATTGAATAACTGTTTTTCATTACTTATTAATTTAATAATGTCAATTTTATACTGACGGGTTATATTATCATTGGGTAGTTGCAGTTCCGCTGTTGATAAAACAACTTATGTTGATATTAGTCTCTACTTAGGGCCTCCGCAGACTAGCTACTTTTAGCATCGGCGATCGGCGATTTTGATGCTGCGTCTCGCTCGTTCGCGCTGGAAGAAACGCGACGCAGCATCGTTACGTCACAAAATCGCCGGTCGCCGATGCTAAAAGTAGCTAGTCTGCGGAGGCCCTTATAGTTCACAAGTGTGTGCGCAAGCACAGGTGCATTCTCTCTTCCCGCAAGATAAAAAGTGGGTAACCTATTATGTTGACTCAGGATGTAAGCTGCCGTTCCAAGTTTAATTAAAACATATCTTTCACTGGTTTTAGGGTGTTTCATTTTCTAACGTGTGGATACATTTTGTTATTAATTTTATGTTTAGGGCCTCCGCAGACTAGCTACTTTTAGCATCGGCGACCGGCGATTTTGTGACGTAACGATGCTGCGTCGCGTTTCTTCGAGCGCGAACGACCGAGACGCAGCATCAAAATCGCCGATCGCCGATGCTAAAAGTAGCTAGTCTGCGGAGGCCCTAATATATCCTGCGTGACACCCAGAACAGGGGCAAATTACAAGAAGGCTGTTTGCAAAATTTGCCTCTTGCGGGAATCCAACATGCAACCACCCGATGATATGAGCCGAGCGACTTACATTCGAACCACTGCGGCAAGTAGGTAGCCGTCCAAAAAATATCCAAGTATTTTGTGGATACGTAATATGGCCACAACGCGACATCTGCCTTACATGTAATCTACCTAATTGGATACACCAGTGGTACAGGCAGTAGGCGCTAAGTCATAGTTTGGTATGCGATCTCATTGACGTGCGTTGAACCGGGAAATGTCTGGACGACGTGTACTATCACAATAGATAGGCCAGTCTAACAGGACACATTTGCAAAGCAACGCGTTAAAAGCTTTATAATCAACAATTTCCTTGTTAATTTAGTTAAGGATCTGACAAACGGTACAAGGTTATATATAAAGTTTGTCAGTGCAAGTAAACGATTTGTCCAATATTATCTATAGATTTATCATGTGGATATTTTTACTTTAACATTAATTACCTATCTGTAGCAATGCATTTTTATAACATGTCAGTTTATTAACCAATCAATGATCTGTTAATTTGTCCTGACTTGTATTTTTTTTGTCCTATACTTTTAGTATCATTAAATTCGACATACAGGTACTTAGTACCTACCTACAATATCTGTAGGTCTATCGCAGGATATATAGACTGTAGGTAGAGTCTATGTGGCAGAGTGTGGTATCTTAGACCAAAGTTCATAAAGCTTGGTTGGCTATGTAATAGTAGTTTTAAAATAAATATCATTCTTGTTAATTTATTATCTTGCGTCATTAATTAAAAAATATATTTAATAAGTCTCGAAGGTACTTAGCTATATGTTCACTTTTGATTTCCACCGCTTCCTTTCTGTCAAAGCTGTTAAACAGAATATAAATTAAAACGGACTGAATTACGAGATTCATTTTTGTAGCTAGGTTAGTAGATTGCATAGGGAATGCGCAGTTGATCAAGCCTTAATAAAGACGCGACAATAACGAAACGCATGTGTAAGTATCAGGTACCTACTGACTGTCTATACTCTCTGTGCTTAAATAAATCGACGGAAACGCTACCGCTCCCCCAGATAAATAAAATAGGTACCTATTACACAGTGGAAAAGTGCTATTTATTATCCACATGGAAACATAAGTTAGATTTGTGTGGCAGCCCTGCTGTCGGTGTGGTGTAATAGGAAGTAATAGCCAGGCTGAGATTCAAGCGTGACGCAAGCGGACGGCCGCTGTGGGCGTTCGTGGGCACACTCAGCTTCCGTATCAGTCTATCGAGTTGTGTGCCTATCGCTCCCGCACCCACTGCTACAACTTGCTAATTTATGACGTCCCACCACAATACCATACCATCCGGTACCAACGAGCCAAACCAAGCTTCCTACCTACTTTCATTCTTATAAAATCAAAGTCAACTAAATTTTGATTGAAATGACCCTTTTAGATTTCCCCATGAATACATAATACCTATTATAAAAAAATCTGTCTTTTATAGATACCGGCCAAGTGCGTGATGAACGTGCTCGTCATCGTTATGGCAGTTAACAGATACCTACATTTAAAAACATAGGTATATAGGTAGATTACGTATAAAAACCCGGTAACAAATGTTGAATTTGAACACAGCACAAGAAGACGGATAATATTCGACGGTATCAAAAATACGCCCTTCCATTCACTCGCCAGTCGTTGTCTATGCATATGCAGATCCACGTAACTTTGAGCCAAGTTTACCGAAAAGCTAGTGAAGCAACGCGTCAATGGGCGTGTTTATGCACCATGTTTGTTCATTCACAAAGCGTACATTATTGCGCATCGATGGACAAAACGTTCTAGTCCGCAAGAAGGCATAAAAAGTGCTGCATAATGCGAGCGCGAGCCGGACACCCACGTTGCGAATCAGCCGCCATTATCGCAATCCCACGGGCTCATGTGACGCACAGAAGCCAGCGAGGGGCGGTGCCGATGCTGCTGAGATTTACTTTTTGTATCCAAACGCATTCTTCTCAGCAGATCACGCGAAAAGTATTCAGACACCGAATTCGAATTCAAATGCCTCCAAGGCACTGAGTGACAATGAAGCACTTCGACGTACGACAAAAAGGCTGGACAGAAAAGAAAATTTTTGCTTTGAAAATATACTCCCCACTAGGATCAGAATGCCACAAAACTTTATTGCCGAGAACCAATAGAAGTTCATACAATTTGGGCAGGATCTCAGAATAATTTTAATCGATTTCTATAAAACTTATGCCACAAAAGCCAACTCTTATATCGAGAAAAGTGTAATATAATGGGATAATATTATTCTGCGGCAGCTCGATTAACACCACATGTAGAATACGTTCATCGCTATCGTAAACTCTCATAACTAAGATAAATAATGCTCTGTTATTGTTTATGGACCACCAAGCAAGGTTGGCGTGTAGGTGTCTGACGTACTATCTCCCCCGCGAAGGCGCGGCTTAATCTCTGCACCTTCGTGTGTATTTTGTTAAATATTATTTTTAAACATCCTAAACAGGAGTGCACCACATGTGCTGCCACCTGACCTCACTGAGCTTTCCCACGCCGAGAGCTGTAGAGTCCTTGAAACATAAACGCAACGGTTAACGATAACTAAGTAGTCTTCCGAACCAAGCTACTCGGAACTTCGACCACGTAACTATAGAGACTCAGTTGGTTTTCGGGAGCAAATGTCTTGGTTGCAGCGAGGCTTAGCTTTTTTTCTGTTTACTTAAACGATCTGGTGATTGTTTTTTAATTTATTTTGTCGTTCGTCGACGTCATGTGGTTCCAATCAGAGCCCACAGCGATGCTTTTAATTTTTTTCCGGATCGATATTATCGGTTAGTTAGTGAGTTCAATTCTTTGTGGTTCTTTTGGATCGTCACGTTCATATGCATGCTTGTTGCTGTGTCACTTATAGATCGCAATCAATGTTGAATTAGTACTTCCTAGTGTTTAATTTTTTGTGTCATTTTTTGCTATCTTTAAATTGACTAAACAGAAATGACAGTACCTAAATGTATTTTTCTGTAAAAGGCTTAAAATATTACTAACTGTGCCCGCGACTTCGTACGCGTGAAAAGATAACCCGCTTTAAGCCCGCCTGGAATTTAATGCGTTTTAATTTTTTTACACGGAACCCTAATAATTTTTCTAGAAAAAAGTAGCCTAAGTTACTCCTTATAACATCAGCTATCTGCCAGTGAAGAAGTCCCGCCACACTTGGTTCAGCCGTCGTTAGTATTTTATATACTTTAATATGCATTTAGTAAAAATCTGTTATTTTGATATTACAAACAGAAAAAATCAATTTTATTTATTTGTATAGATAATAATTATTAATTAAGTACTCCAATACTAATGTTGTCAAAGGTGCGCAGACCGGGAAGTGGAAGTGTACATAAGTACCTACTAGGTAGTTATGTATCTAGGTAAATATTAAATACTACACCTAATTAATTAGGATAACATTCAGCTCATGCATGAGTCATAGAACACCCCGCGCATACCTACATTGCCCCATTTCAAACAACAATTATTCACTTTCAAACCGTCAACTTGTAAGTCAGGAACTAAACGAATTTAACTATTAATTAAATACGAGCTGTTATTCCGTCGGACAAGGAAGCGGCGCCCGCGCCGCCGCCGGTGACGTCACGCACAGAATTAACCCGATTCTGAGAATTGAACCGTTGTATGTCAGTGCACTTGTGTTGATCGGCGACGCACGTGTGGACACTCTACATACTCGGCTTAATAAGTAAATATACACACTGCCGGCTTGCTGGCTCCTGGGCGGAACGACTGGACAGCAAGAAAATATATTGATTTTTATACCCGTCCACCATTGAATATTAAGTAGGTAGAGTCAACTAAGTACTATGTTCGTTCATTAGCATGTCTATATTATATTTAAGTAAGTAGGTACCTAGATAACCTGAACTCTTGACATCTATTATTTAGTGATAGGTGGGTATGCAATGTATAAATATTATGTGACCATGAATATTTATTTATGAGGATTTATACTGCTTTGTCATTTAATTACCAGTTATTTATTTAATAGTTTGCAATACGTAAAACTCGCGTGTTCGGTTCATTAGAGCATTGATATGTAACAATTGTAACAACTCTACAAATGTTACGTACAAATAGGTTTGTCTCATGAACACTTCCTTATAAGGAATCTATTAGATTCATCTGTATTTCAAATCGCGACCGTTCCTTCCTCAATTGAATATTGCATGTTCTCATGCCTGAAGTGTATTACGCAACACTCGGACCTAGATACCTAGCTCTGTAGAGTCGATATCAAAACAATCATGTATCAAACCGAACGGTTTAATGACCCTAACACGAACGTTTTATTATTGGCCGCTGACTAAACAGGCATAATATAAATAGTTGAATCACGTAACACCTCATTCGGTTACGGCGATGTAATAGTATGTAATAATATTACACCGCATGCACATGCGCTCTCCCGCAGCGGTCCTTATGAAACTCGAGTGTTTGGCTTGCCTGCGCGCGCGCTTACGTTGTACGACAAAGCGTTGCATATACTACCGAACACGCAGATACACTCCGATCCCGTTATACTACGCACGGATGTTAAGTGCTCATAAAATATTGTTTTATTAGCAAAATAACGTAGCCACAAGATCCATGAGATAGTGAATAAACCGAAGATTACCTAATACAATATTCATCAAAATTTACGAGTATTACCTCCTTAGGTACGTGTAATAATATTGCTAACCGTAACTTCTTAATAATTACGAGCCAATAAGCAGTTTAATTTATTAAATCGTTAATTAATTTTACGTTATCGTAAAACGTTTGTTTACTCAACATGTTACCAAGATCATAATGTCTTACAATGTTTTCATAATTACTTAATTTCATTTAATTACCAACCCTATTTTAGCAGGTATAGGTAGGTACAAGTCTTCACCAGACATAATAATCTATCGTAATTTAAGCATCGAATCATATTCTCTGTCTCCTGAATTGATCGTCAATTCAAATTAGACAAATTTCTATAATTAAACGTAGTATGTAGAGTTCCTTATCGGAAGGCCTCACGCGGCGCTTGCCCCGCGCCCCGGGAGTCTCGGCGGACAAATCGTCTACCTACAAAGAGAATATAACACCACGTTCTACTGACTGCATTCAATCACATACACGTGTATGCGTCGACTTACAATGCCGACAAAAAGGAAAGAAACATCACTGCTTCTGCCACACGCCACTGTGTAAGCTTATACGAAAGCTCACAGAAACTATTACAATTTTGTTCTGTTTAGGAACGTTTGATTTCTAGGGTGTTAAGTTGCATCAATATGCCATTGCTATTCCTAAGTATTATTTAAGTGTTTTGTTTTGTTATACTTTAAGACTCAAATATGTATGTATATATAGGTACATTGCTATTTTTGTTTCCATTGCGCAACACAAACACCATACCGATAGTAAACCGGAAGTAAAATCCCGGAAAGGGAAGGACGTCGCCGGATGCTGCCTTCAGCCACCCCACCGCCCACCCCATGTCCGGTCGCGCGACTTCCGGCCCAACTTTCAACTGGCATTAGGCTGAAAATATATTATACGCAAATAATTTTTATACCTACTTACCTACATAAAAAAGAAGACATAAAGATCCCAAAAAATAAGCTAAAAATTTATTTAATATGTAAAATCTTGTATTAGACGAGTACCTATTAGGCAGTGTTGTTGGCGAATACGTCTTTGAACATTCCAACTCTATTGAGGAAATCACTAAAGGGTTCGCCTATAACTCCTAAAATTAATTCCAAAGATGCGAAATTCCATATGCGATATGAAATGTATATTTTATTCTCATCAAAGCCATTAAAAGTTAGATTCCGTAAGTAAGGTACTTGACTGATACTTGACACTGACTGCAATGCATCGTCAGCAACGCATGAAAAGAGAGCTAAAGAAAATCTCAAAGCGATCATTCAATACGCAGTCGGTGTAGATTACAAGCCTCCACTGTCTCGGTTCGATTTAGCGTGAAAACATTTTGAAGCGGAGCTCGCTCGCGTTTTTCTTAAGGAATCCTTTATTATCTGCGCGGTATTTGATACTTTACAGACGTGTGCAGGCAGCTGGCGCCAGCGCTTCCGTAAAATAGGTGCATTTGATGCCACTCGCGGAATCTGATCTTTTGTTGACGGAGGCGAGATTCGAGCACATATCTGACGGGGCGATCTGCGTTGTCTCGTGCGCATGTCATCTTCATCGGTAACGTTAGACGTGGGCAGGCTTTTGTGGTAGCGTCACAAAAGGCAGCATGCATTTAAAAGGCAAGATAAAGGAGGATTTTCGATTATCATCATCATCAGCTTCGTGACTGGCAGCTTAATTTGCCAGGTGTGGGCGACAATTCGTGTAAAAACACGGCATTTGGCATTTGGTCGAGGAATTTAAAGTTGTGGGTTACGTAGGCTTACTTCCTAATTACGAATGCATTAAAGATGTTTCACAAAATATTGGGCAAACGAAGACATTTACCTACATAAGTAGCATTAAGAAATAACAGTACAAAATCAGTGAGGTGTCTATTGTGAGGCCTAGCGCGCGGTGTCGTCGACATGCGCCCTACATGCATAATGCGCGGTGTTACGGCGCGTTACGTGCGCGGCGCGGGCGCAGGCCGTTATGCAAGCCGCACGGCACGGAACCGGGCGTGAGAAGCGGCGCAACACCTGTAATACAACTCCACCGCTAAATGCGCACGCGCACGCTTCGGACGTCGTCTAACGGACACAGAAAATGGTTATATCCAGGTACCACTGACAATTATCCATTGTGATGACACAGTGAAGCTTTATTTTGTTTTATGACCGGCCTTGGAGCTGAATGTCTATTTTGGCGGTTTCAAGGTTACATATTACAATTATTTTCCCAAGCCAACAATAGTACCTATAACAAATAATCTTGTAGGATGGACAGGATCCGTTGACGAAGATGCTGAAGCAGGATCAAGGGAGTTGCTCAACTGGAAAGTGTAACCTTTGCAGAAAGTGGAAATTTATAATAGGTAGGTAATGTATTCTGCAACGAAATTTAAATTATTTTTGGGTAGGTATTACCAGCAATATTGTTTATTAATAATATTCCGCCGGAAAATCACTTATTTTCGTAGCTGCTTGTGAGTTCAATTATCTACGACACAGTAATAATTGTGCCGCATTTTAAATAAGTTTAAAGTTCCATCAAGTCAGAGCTACCAGACGACAAAAAAATACATGTAAAGAACACGTCGCGTTGTTGAACAAACATGTGCGATGCAGTTTCGTAAAAAACTTTGTACCCTGAAGAAAAAATACACTCCAATACTGAAGCTCGGTCGTCTGACAGGAAATATGATATTTTATTTTGGGCGTGGGATCAAACCGAGTCGATAATTTGTGTTCCGAATAGAACATCACAAGCAACGGTGGAATTAAATTGTTAGAAACGTTTTATGTTATTAATAAAGAGGAGCCGCGTCCTCAACAATAATAAAATGTCTTTGAACATGGTTGAATAGGTAAGATGCTGGTATTTCAAAGAAAGTGTCACGATATAGATTTAACGTTGTTGTAAAATTAATCTAAGGAAAAAACATCACTCCAAAACTAGTCAAAATAATGGACTCGTAGCAAGAACTTTTTTGCACTGTGCACATAGGAAACAATACAAGCTGCCATACAAGTTTAGTGAATTGTCGTCGTTCCGAGGGGCGGGACGGGTGCTAGGAATCAATATCAATCAACATCAATCAGCACCCGGAAGCCTTATGGCTGGACCAACTGATTGTCCGCCCGCGCCCTCGGACGCCTGACAAGTTCACTTGTTTAGATAGAATGGATACGAGCTTTTAAATCTGCAAATGTACTTTGTTAAATCAATAACGATATTCACAGAATATAACAAGGAGTAAAATATAAATAAGGGCCACCGCAGACTTGCTACTTTTAGCATCGGCAATCGGCAACTTAGTCGCTTTTCAGAAGCTCGATGCAGCGACTGAACGCTACACCCCGCACACTTCAAAAACCCCGAACGCAGGGACTGAGTCGCTTTTCGGAAGCTTGATGCAGCGACTGAACGCTACAGCCCGCACACTTGCGGATGCCGGTAAGTACTTGATTCATAAGTGGTAACACCTATTTAACCATGGCCAACTCAGTTGGCTAGGTCTTTTTTTATACAACATGTTAAGAAAACCCTGTCCGAGCCGAAACCGGTAATTAGGTTCCCCAATCACATGACCAAATAAAATAACAAAAAAAAAAAAACATGATAGTAAACATATTAATGAACATTTAAAGTGCCAATTTTTTTTGCCTTTTTCCCACATAATGTAGCTAATTTTAAAAATATGACAACACCGTTACCGGAAGTAATTATGTTAGATCGTGTGGCGTCACCTCAGACCACAAAGTATGTGATGACGTCATTTTATGTTTTTTTTTTAAATGTAAACGGGGTATTTGTATTACAAAAAAATATGGGAGGCCTTTGCCCAGCAGTGGGACACATACTATGCCAAAAAAATGTTTTTTTTTTTTGAAAAATTAAAAAAAAAAAAAAAATTTTTTACAAAAATGTAATCTAATCTCGATACCCAACAATACGTTTTCGGGTCGGACAGGGTTTTTTTAACATATTGTATAGGTCTGCGTTGGCAAAAAAGCGTACGGCCCGCCTGATATTAAGCAGTTACTGTAGCCTATACAGGGTGAAATTGAAATCGTGGGCATCCTTTTAAACGGTGATTCTACACATGATTCAGAATACTTAGGGAATATTAATCAACAAATCAATTGATAAAAATTTATTACCCAGGTAAGGAATAACAGGTAACAGGTTTTGATTATTTGCTCACTCGAGCCATATTTTTTATCAATAGATCTTTTTATTTTTTTTCCCAATATATTCTTAATCATGTGTAGAGTCATAGTTTAAAAGGATGCCCATGATTGCAATTTCACCCTGTAGATAGTAGCCTTTCGGCTCTCTCACTCATCGTACGAAACGCAGCTGTAATAGCTGCTTTACGCTGATCTTCTGTGAGAGGGTGGTACTACCCCGGTCGAGCCAGCCCGTTTATAAGCTGCAGTCAATTGGCTACAGCTTGGCTCTACCACCTTAAAAAAGGTCTGAAGACAGATAGGCACAATTTGGTGGTAGGTAAACCTAACCAGTAACCTACCTCCGTGTTGTCTGATAAACACTTCTCACAGCATAAAATAATTAGTCCTGATCAAAAGTACCGTAAATTCGCCGGTCCGACAGGTTTCCAATCGGCACAATTCGAAGACACTTCCAGTATTAAAGATACCATAATCGCTCGCTTGCTTCAGCCAGACCGTTACGCAACGACGATACCAAAGTGCTCCTAATATGTTAATAAGGCCCATGACGGTGTCGTTGAGCCTATAAAATCGTCTGAAGTGTAAACACACGTAAATATCGCGGCGCACGCACTCGTAAAATCTATTTCTCGCGCCATTGCGGCTCATGGGCACTACACAAATAATTTTATACAGAGGACAATCATGATAACGACCAAATCTTTTTAGGGTTCCGTACCTCAAAAGGAAAAACGGAACCCTTATAGGATCACTTTGTTGTCCGTCTGTCTGTCTATCTGTCTGTCTGTCTGTCTGTTTGTCTGTCTGTCTGTCTATCTGTCTGTCTGTCTGTCTGTCTGTCTGTCTGTCTATCTGTCTGTCTGTCTGTCTGTCCGTCTGTCAAAACGTGCACAGCCCAAACCGCTGGTGTTACAAACATGAAATTTGAACAGTAGGTATCTTTTATAGAGTAGAAGAAGAGCATATGAAGGATTTTTGAAAATTCCACCCCTAAGGGGGTAAAATAAGGGGTGGAAGTTTGTATGAAAGTCCCTCATTTCTGAAGTTAGAAACAGGAAAAAAAGGTATTTAAAACCGACCACCAGATGTTAAGCAGTTACCGTAGCCTATAGATGCTTGCAATACTAAAGGCATTTGCACGCAAATTGCCAACCTGAAGGGGAGTGGAACGAAGGGAGCGGAAGAGGGAGAGTTGGGCTTCCGGCTCTCTCATTGTACGAAACGTAGCTGTAATAGCTACTTTACGCCGATCTTCTGTGAATGGGTGGTACTACCCCGGTCGAATCGGCCCGTATACGAGCTATAGTCGGCGACAGGTCGAGATGACATTCGGGTTAGGTATGAGCTTTTTGCAGAATAAACTCCGAATCAAAATTAGCAGGAACCGGTAAACCGAGGAACCGATAAACAATTTAAATCGCCCACAAAATTATTAAATTAAATTATTTTGTTGCGTTGCGGGTCCTGCTAATTTTCATTCGGATTTTATTCAAAAAGCTCATAATCCGAATGTCATCTCGACCTGTCGCGGACTATACAATCAATTGGCTGCAGTTTGGATGCTCCACCACCTCTTAAACTTTAATTAATTTGCGACTACGTATGTGTCTACGTTCTATGCGTAAGTATAACAAACTACATTTTAGCAAAGACATTACTAAGAAAGAGGGAGACACGTGACTGTCCAAATAGTTTGTCATACTTAATAGGGTCCATGGACATAGTAAAACTCAGTCGCTCGCGGAAAATAATGTTGAAAACATGTCGTCGGTATCCAATACGGCTCATCGTCTGGTCAATAATGCCTTCTTATGTATTTAATAAGTTAATTGTTGAATTTCAATTGCAATAACACATGTGAGAATTTAGAATTAGAAGGTACTAGGTATATCTGCTAACGTAATACATCAATGGAAAAATAGCTTTTCTTGGAGTTGCAATTCGGGCATTGATGTACTATTTAAGCAGATATGGTACCTCTTAACATTGCAATCACCAGACTTGTGCTCAGCGCACTAGATACTATATGCAGCGAAATTCACACATCTGTTGTCGCACTCGCAAATCGACAATCAACTTAAAGTCAATTTGATATGTATTATTCACCAGAAGATAGGCCGTAATTGTCAATACAGACATGTTTTCAACATTATTTTCCGCAAACGACTGATTTGTACTGTGTCCATGGACACCGTTTACATTACCATTTCACATTTTACATGGACACCGTTTATTCGGACATTCTATTTTGGACGGTCACGTGTCTCCCTCTTGCTTGGTAATATCTTTGAATTCGGGTGTGTGTTTATTACGTACATCGCGCTGGAATTCGCGTGCGTTAGTACAGGTATTTTTATAATCCGTTTCTCTTCGGAAGCAAAAACAGACAGGATCGCTCCGAACAACACCCACGTATTCTATCAGGCGTTTAAAAATAATGTTCAGTAGTATGAAATCACCATAGAAACTCGAACATTCATGGTGTGTTCATCAGTCTTGCATCAGTTTTTGCCTACTTTGAGGACAAAGACAACGGGTGGTGTTGACTCACCGACGAGATTATTACTTACTCCACCAAGCTAACTAGGCACTCGGGTGAATGCGGCTTCCCCGCCGGCAGGTGCCTAGTTGACTTGGTGGTTTATTAGGCCTAATATTATACTACACACATGCGCGGCCGCACCGGTTCGTCCGTGTGCTTCACCACATGAGCACGGGCCAGACGCCGCCGAAGCTTGATTAGTTTTGATTGCTATTCCAAGTCGTGCGACGATCTTTAGAGGTTGACGTAAGCGACGAGGAAACAGATTAAATCAGTGATTGGTAACTAGACAAGGAAATTCTTAAGCAATACCTACCTACAACTGCTTGTAGGACTTCCCCGGTAGAATCGCAAGGGATTGTCTATACAAATAATAAAAATTGAAGTGTCTGTTTGTAATGCCAAAATAACAGCTTTTTACTAAATGCATATAACTCAGTATGTATTTATAAGTAGGCATGTACGCACAATATATTATAGTACTCTGTGTACCTATGTACGGTACTTTTTTCTTTTTGCAGGTCTTTTTGTTCCGGCTAATCTCCGAAACGGCTGGACCGATTTTGACGGGACTTTCACTGGTAATAGCTGATGTTATACTTAATTAAAATTTTGGTTTATTTTATTTTAGCAAACTGCATATATTATTTTTTTGAAAAATTCCACGCGTAGTAAGTCGAGGGTACTGCTCTGCTAGTGGAGAATTAATTTGCCTGTCTCGGTGAAGTGGTACCTACGTAAAATACAAGTTAGTAGTACTATTCTGAACTCTGGCCTACAAGAACAAGACAAACAGCCGGTACTTATAGCAGTGCCTAGCAAGCGCCATTTATAAAACGAATCCAAGAATGAAATAGGTAATAATTATGCAGACTTACCTACTTTTTACTTTTACGATTTTGCGTCGCCTAGGCAAAGTCAAGTTTCAAAGTCAAATCTCACTGTTCAGAAACAAAACTCCTATGAAAAATAAAAGAATACATATTTAGTAAGAACAGAAACAATGGTTATGTAATATTGGAGTTTGATTTTAAATATAAGCAGGTACAGAAAGAAAAACGTAATGTAGTATATAACACAAAACATGATAAAAAGGTAGGTAAACAACTACGGTAAGTAAATCTTATTTGATCTAAATAGATTTTATTGTGCCCAGCCCCATTTACATAGGCACTTACTTCTTCAAAACATTACCTATTTGTCTATCGCCTAACACTTCTGTATCATTTTCACCATGTATTAGGTATTAGATAATTAAGTTCAATATTTTTGTAAACACTTACTTGACATTTCAAATCATTTAGGATTATAAAATTATACCATCTATTCCCCTTCACCGATGCACGGATATTCGTATTTTAGAAATGTCACCCTAATAGGTACCGTGAAGTAAGCTGTAACATGGTCCCTCAAGTGTTGTGTGGCGATCTGCATAGCACTTATGGCCCAGGGCACGGGCGGTGTTGAGAGGCGAGGGGTGGCTTTGATGCATATCTCAGCCTTCAAGCCTGGAATTAACCAGAATCTGGTTCGAGGGTAGCAGCACCAACTGGCGCCGAGACGGGCCCTGTCGTTCCACAGCCCACAGCAATGCATGTAGATAGGACGAGGGCAGAGGTTCCACACCCTGTTGTAATTTTAACACGACACGCAATGATACACTTACTAAAAATAGGTAGATATTAAATTCACTATTGTGGGTTTGTTTGGTAACTTAAATATGAGTAATTTTGTAAATGAAATTTGTTATTAACGGGTTCAAAAATGTGACTGAGAGGCGAATTCAGGCATCCTTTCTGTTCTTATAACATAATTTAAACATTTTCCTTTGTAGGTATTCCACGAATGTAGGAAATTTTCTTCGCTATCATTCAGCTTCTTTAGCTTTATAGGTATTGCACTCTTCTTTGACAAATCGCTCATTAGAATTTAGTTTTTTTACAAGATCTAGTAATATTTACTTACGATAGTTTCGCCGCAATAGGTTCTTCGTCTATTTGGAAACATAAATAATCTGGAGACCACGACAACACCACCGGATGGACTGGCAATGGCTCAGGGGGCTTCTCGGGAGGATAGTACACCAGCGGGGCGTGAGGACCCAATCTTAATTTTGGATGCAAGCAGATTGCACTGCTAGGAACCTGTTAAGGAGAATTGAATCTCAACATATTGCATTTACCATAGTAGTTTAATCAATTGCTTCAGGTATTAAGAAGGGTTTAAGTATGTACCTCATCTGATATGATTTTCTCTCGTGGGTTATTGATGATTACAGGTGGCAAGAAACTCACGGGCTCTTCATCGAGACTCTCATTTTTTATAGACATAACTCTAACTATATATTTGGATTTAACAAAAAAATACTATCTTATAAGTAGAGTTTACTGGAGGCTCCTTAGCTGTTCTTTTTTAATCATATTAGGTAAAAGAACTTGGATATTTTAATACTATTTTAATGACATAGCAAGGTATAAAGATCACAGACAAAATCGAAGATTTTTTCAAGACTTAATAGACGGCAACAAAACTCTTTGGAGATTTCTAGCCAAACGTTCTGAAATAGCCATCTCTAATCTAAATAAACATATTTTTAGGAACAAAATTGCTATAATAAATAACGTGTGAACGAAGGCCAAATAATGTAGAGATAAATTCAACTGTTTAGCAGTACACTAGACAGTACTTATAGGATATTTATAAATCTATAACTTCAATATAATTGTGAGCAACACCATCCCGAGCACCGTCATCAATTCTCAAATAAATCAATGCATCTAAATTATTACCTTCCTCAACATCTTTATAAATTATTTTTTGCTACTGCTAAGTATTACATAACTTACTGTTGGTCGAGTCAAGCTGCATTATATGGGCTGACTCAGGGTAGGTACTAGCACCCCGTTACAGAATATTGGCGTAAATTACCTAGCTATTACAGCTGCGTTTCACACAATGACTGAGAGCTGGAAGCCCAACCGCCCCTCTTCCCTTTCCTCTGTCCCACTCCCCTTCGGGTCGGTAACCTACAAGCGATACCTTTGGTATGGCAAGCATCTATAGGCTACGGTAACTGCTTAACGGCAGCCGGCCGTATGCTTATTTTTCACCTTAGTCACAGGTATTTGTTAATTATTTTGTAGTTTTTTAAATGAGCACGTCATGCTTTTATGCAACTAGGATTACCGTTGGATTACGTACGTAAGCGACTGTAGCCTAGGGGCGAACACGTTGGGCTACCAATCAGAAGGTCCCAGGTTCGATCCCCGGTGGGGCATGCACCAATGGATGAATTTTCATCAATGTGCATAATTTACAGTTCGCTTACGGTGAGGGAAAACATCGTGAGGAAACCTACCTATCCCCCGGGATTAGGTAATAGTCAGTTCCTGTATACACGGCGACAAGGTTCACCACCTGTCACGTTGGGTTCTGACTATCTGGTGAAACGTGGGCTTTGAGTTGGCTTAATACCTCCACAATGTGGTGGTGTATGGCCACTCAAGCCTCTGACTACCCCCGAATGGGGATAAAAGTCGTGACGTTATATTTATTTTTATTTTACGTAATCAATTTTGGCGTAAAATGACTAGAATTACGGTGTGCAGTAGGCACCTAGCATTTTCGTGTTTTTTGTCTACAACACTACCTGAAATTGCTTGTTTTCCTGTTACAACTTAAGAGTGCAATAAAAAATACTTACTCTTAATTATGTTGGTAATTGCCTAAAAGATTTAAGAAATGAAGTGCTATTTCCGCCTTTTAATCTTTACTTTCTTGCGTAAAAGCAGGTTCGTTTATAGCGGCATTAGATTAAAGGATAAACTGTATTAATATTTATTATTTCCAACACGGTTTGTAATATATGGTGGTGTCGTGAAAGCCGTTGGCAAGACTCGTTGCGCGGGCGCCGCCACGCGTGACGACGACTCCCGAGGGAGCGGAAGTCTTGCGCACTTCCGGCCGCCGCGCGCCGGCGCACAGCCCGGAGATCCGGTCCACTTGTACGATCACGACACTGCACCTACCAACTGGTTCTAACATCACGATTCATTTTGATTGAAGTAAGTACACTGTTTTTAGGGTTCCGTACCCAAAGGGTGCCAATATGGGACCCTATTACTAAGCCTACGTTGTCCGTCTGTCAGCGGGCTGTATCTTACGAACCATAATAGGTAGAGACTTGAAATTTTCACAGAATGTGTATTTCTGTTGCCGCTACAACAACAAATAAGAATAAAATAAAATTCAAAAATACACAAGATATTTTTGACGTTTTTATTCTTAGGTGGTACGGAACCCTTTATGTGCGAGTCCGACACGCACTTGTTTTATGTGACTGAGGTATCAAACAAGCGCACGGTCCGCCTGATGCTAAGCAGTTACCGTAGCCTATAGATGATTGTAATACCAAAGGCATTGCTCACACGTTGCCGACCTGAAGGGGAGTGGGATAGAGGGGGGGAGGGGTTGGGTTTCCGGCTCTCTCACTTATCTTTACGAAACGCAGCTGTAATAGCTAGGTACTTTACGCCAATCTTATGTAGGTACGTATTGGCTCTACCACCAATTAATATGATTGTACCTATATTTTTATTTATAAGTAGGTACCTTAAAGCGACTGTAGCCTAGGGGTGAACAGGTTGGCTTAGCAATCAGAAGGTCCCAGGTTCGATCCCCGTGGGGCATGGACCAATGGATGAATTTTCATCTATGTGCATAATTTACAGTTCGCTTACGGTGAGGGAAAACGTCGTGAGGAAACCTACCTATCCCTCGGGATTAGGTAATAGTCAGTTCCTGTATACACGGCGACAAGGTTCACCACCTGTCACGTTGGATTCTGACTATCTGGTGAAACGTGGGCTTTGAGTTGACTTAATACCTCCACAATGTGGTGGTGTATGGCCACTCAAGCCTCTGACCCCCGAATGGGGATAAAAGTCGTGTCGTTATTTTTTTTTTTTTTTAAGTAGGTACCTAATTCAATATTGTCTGACGAACACCCCAACTGTATTGTCCGAAAGCACAAACTAAGCAACCTTTGACTATGGCTACCATACTGGGGGTTATCCCAATGATATGATTTTCAACGGTGACGAGCTATACTCGTAAGTTTAGGGGCCGTCCATAAATTACGTCACACGTAAAGGCGGGAGGGGAGTCGACGAAGTGTGACATTGTGCGACAAGGGGGAGGGGAGGGGTCCTAAGTTTTGTGACGTCACATTTAAAAATCTAATAATCTAAGTATTAAAACCGAAATTTGAACTGTTAACCAATTTTTTTATAAATTTCTGAAAATTTAAAAAAATATGTGACGTCACACTAAGGAGGGGGGGAGTCTCACAAATGTGACCAGCTATGACAAGGGGGGGAGGGGTCAAAAAATCATGAAAATCGTGTGAGGTAATTTATGGATGGCCCCTTATAAAATATTAATAGTTACCTAGTACCTTTATCTCGTACCAAAGTTTAGAAAAATAAGCCAATGAGCTCTTTATGGTACTCACATATATCTTTATCTAAGTATGTATGACCACAGTATGACTAAGTTTAGGTTCAAAATAAGAAACAATGGAGGAATAAGCGGCAGGAAATTCCTAAGATTATTCTGACTCATCACTTTTCCACATATAAGTATAGGTAGATTGTAATTAAAAGGGGCAGGTCCTCGAACCTCTTAACAATTGTCCATTGCGAAATCATCTGGTCTTTAATATTGTCTTCGTGAATTCTTAATTGTAAATCTCAAATTCTTGGCAGTCGACATGTTGTCGGCCCGAGGACTGCTACGTTAGCCCATATAAAGTTTGAAATATTAATAAAGAAGAATAATGCACAAATTACGGTTTTTGTTACCTACAGGAAAACGTTGTGACTTTACCTACTGTATTTCCCATTGGACATGGACATTGGATAGGACATTTATCCTCGAACAGTTTGTACCTAGGTATTACCTATCTTACGGTAAATATAATTATTAGTAACTCGTCGGGCTTCGCACGGTTTATCTCTACATATTATAAATTTTATTAGAATCAGGGGTGGATTTCTCTATAGGCCTAGTAGGCCCGGGCCTAGGGCGGCAAAATTTCAGGGTAGGCAGGTTATATTAGAACTTGACGAAATTCATAAAATTCACAAATAAAATGGTAAGCATCAGTAAATAAAGACACTGATTGAGATAATTAAAAAGCTCTTATTTTGAAATTACAAACTTCAATGTTATTTACCCACTTATTTGTAGGTATAGCTTTAGAGATGGAGAGGTCCAAATCTACACACGCACTCTATCGTTCCATTATAATGTCACTCGGATTATATAACCGATCTTCGCGAGTTGTTATAGCGTTGTAATCAATTTTGTTAGGAATTAAAAGCGGCGTTCACGTGTAGACTAAACAATGAGATCAGCTGGACCTACTGCGGGCGCGCGCTAGCGCCGGTATTTACTCGACAAAGACATCGATTCTATTCGGGTCTCGGTTCTTTGTAAACAGGAGTCGAATTATCCGTGACTGTTATTATGAAGTCTGGAGGCAGGAACACATTTCATGTACTCGGGTTACAGTAGTTAACAATCCCAAGTAAGAAAAAAATAGATTTGTGTATAAGTACTAGGTACAATCATTCTTGGGAGTTGCTGAAGGGGGTTCATCCAAAAGAGGCTAGCTGTGCACCCGAGCAATAATTGTAAGACATGCATTAGTGTGGTCAGATGTCAAAACTGATTGCCTGAATTGACCATAGCAGAAAATTCAAAAATTGTTCCAGTTTTCTCAGAAAGTGTGTCAAAGTAATTTATCAGATAATATTTAGATTGTTACCCTTGTGTTGTCTTGATCATCTTGATTAATGATAATGACCTCGTAAAAAATTCCAAGTAAGCCTCTTCCATGTGTCATATTTCCGATTAGGTACCTACTGATAAATTGGTAACGAGTTGTGTTATTCAATTCTTAAACGTTTTCTCTCACTTCCACTTTGAAAACAAAAGGTAGGTACTTCCCGTACCCAGCTATATACCTACCCTATTAGTAGTTTAATCTCCAGATTAAACTACTCCAGTAAGAACTTTAAGAATTCGAAGAGGTAAACCCAAGTTTGTCAGCGTTCATCAACAATCAATCTTAATCTGCATTGAAGATGAAAATTATGCTATTGCTGAAGGTGCACCAATTGCTGACAGCACGACAGTCTTTTGCCTAGCCCGAGCCAATTTTATAAGCACTATAGGGTTTCTTAGGTACCTATTTTCCTCAATTTTGTTGTTTGCTAACCCTATTTGTGTCTGGTTTAAGGTACCTATTTGTCGTTGTGCACTGTTACACTTAAATTGATGTAGTACCTAAATATTTTCAGCCGGGTCGTCTCGATACTACGCACTCAAACTTAGACCTTCTTCCTTTTAAAGTAGGTACCTAAGATGGTTTGAATCAACATCCCTCAAGCTCCAAACTAATAAACCTGGACTGTTCTTTAAGAAAGTAGGAGGGTATCAATCGAGGTGCACATAGGAGAGGGGCCGAGGTGAAGTAACGGATGAATGTCCGTGGGAACGGTCGCCACTTCCGGTCGCTCGCTCGCGCCTCGACACTCTCAGCTATTTCCTTTACGTAGGGTGGCCAAGCTTTACGATTTGAGGACTAAACTTACACAACAATAGGTCGAACAGTCAGTTATCAGTCTTATCATATTAGATTTGTTCATATGTGGCTCATTACCCTCAGATCGGATGTACGCACCCATAGTGAACATTCGGGCGCAATAAAGACTTAAGTACACCAAATTTATACAAAGTTGCGATGGACTTACACGTTTAAGTAAATGAAATTGCATTACAAGTCAATTTTGTTACTAGAACTGCTTTTCAAACCATTGTAAACTGCCTAAAAAGTCTATAAATTTGCGGGTGAAAATTCAATTTATTCTTGTTTGTACTAACGATTAAACGAGGAAGCAGCAAGTTATTCTGCCAATTATAATTTGTCTTTCATGATTTCATGGGAAATATTTCATAAAGATTTGACATCAAACTGCTTCTCACGTAACAGCTACAAATAAAGTTGTTTCGGAATAGAGTTTGTTGGAATTGTTTGTTCTATTAGATAACACAATGCAGTTCATTTCGAATATAAAAAACGATGATTCTAAAAATCGTTACAGTTCCATCCACTTTTTTAATGCTGCCATCTACTTATAGCGGCGTTAATAACGATTTTGGACTGAATGAGTTTCATTGAAGCGAAAACGTTTGGTTCCACTACGTTTATTAACGGGCTGTCTAAGAGAGTTGCACCAAGGACCGTGTTGCAATGACCTCGATACAATTCACTGTAAATTTTGCAATATTTATGATAGATACGGTATCAGAGCGGACACCTCATAAAACGACATGTTAGAAATATTGTTTCTTTTTAGAAACGTTAGTAAAGAAATATAAATAAACTATTCGCTTAGTTATCTTTACAGTTTTCCAGGTAGGTAAGTATTATCTTTTGAATACTTATCTTCGATAAGGATCTCGTGCGCTTCCGTAATGTAACACTTTAGACGTTTCGATTTGACTCGTGTTAGACGCACTTAATTAATCAGTAACATAAATATTAATCCTCAAAAAACAGGTTCTTGGGTGTCAAATATAACTGCCGAATAGATCACCGCTACAGCAATAGAAATCCGTCTTGTCAGTGTTTCGACGAAAACATCCGATGTAGCCTGTCCGGTCTAAATAGCATAACGAGCGCCTAAGTACGTAGCCATATCGAGCATTGAGCAAGTCCGTTGACCGTTGTTGTAAGTCCGGCACTTCGGCGGTCTTGCTGTTATCGGCCGGAAGCAACGCGACGGAAACGCGCAATCTCAACCAATTGGACGAGTGAGCTGTCACGCCGCGTGCGCATGCCCCTTGCTCTCCACTCCATTTTCTACCAGTCGTGACCATTACTTGCATAGGTAGGTTCGGTTTTTAAACGTGGAATATTTTAGATATGTAAGTACTAAATTGTCGTGTCGTTTCTCGATCGAATCTACTTGTTACTTCTTACGATCTTTTTAAGCTTAGGTTTTGTCAAACACTATTAAGTACCTGTTTTAAACACTATTCACTCGAGTCTTTGTAGGATTTTTTTTCTGTGCAAAAACATATAATTAGTTCCTAATTTCCTAGCTTGCTATCGCAGTGTTAGCCAGTTTTTTTTTTCTACAACACAATTCCTGTTCGGTAACTAGTTCTAATATTAAAACGATTTAATAGCTACGATGTTTTTGTATATTTTGAAAGGAGGAAGCTTTTAGTGTCGTCTGCGATGTTAAAGGTTACCGATTAGATTCGGGATGGAAAAAATTAGCACTCGTGAAAGTTAATCAAAACAAGCGGATTCATTCACCTTCGGTTCCTGGTTGGTTCTAGACTGAATGAGTGCACAAGCGATCTACTCAAAATAGCACTCAGGAAAATGAGTTTCAAAAGGAAAAAAATACCGCATGGTAATTGAAATAAGTACGATTTTCATGAGTAGGGAAATGATCACCGTTGATAGAGTGAGTGAACATGTCAATAAACACTCACGACAAGCAAACATTTTAGCAAACCATTAGCGTTACTCATTCTAAAGGTAGCAACTATATCTATAAGTAGGTATGACAGTTCTCGTGTAGGTACCTAATACACCAAACGGAACCGGTAGTCTACATTAACACCAATTTATTTTGAACTGTCGTGTCTCGTATTGTGTTCTATAACCTGTAACGGGGAAGGGAACTTTTAAATTGTTTGTAAAGGTCCCTCAGTTAGTGGTCGTATCGTTCAGTCGACATTGACCTCTAGAGCGGTCGCCGAGGCCTCCTCTCGCTGGGCATAAGTATTCATAACAACTTCATCTGCATATTAATGAAGCCGAGATGAGAACAAGACGACACGTTTTTCTACCTACTCAGCGCTGTATCCTGCTAATTTATATTCCTTAAAAACGGTAAATATTATAGGATATGATTATGCTTCATTTGGTAAATTCATTTGTTAAGAGTAGAACCTTGGGTATTAAGTTTATAACATTAAAATAAAGTGACATTATTAGTAATGACAGACACTTAGATAGTAACAGAGCTCTTTCCTGTAAGTTAGTACCACCCTCCCTACCTAATAATTCGTTATACAGGAAAATTTACCTACCTATAGTACGTTTTTTTATACTTGTCCTATTTGGTAAGCAAAGATGGGGTCCAGCGGGGCGATTGCGTAACTTTTTGACAATGTTTCAATTGGTTTCGTATATAATTGACACAGGATGAACGAAACCAAATGAAACATTGACAAAAAAGTTACGCAATCGCCCTGCTGGACGCCATCTTTGCTTACCAAATAGGACAAGTATAAAAAAACGTACTATACGTAGATAGTACGAACGTAATTATTTTCCTAGGTAGGGAGTTATTTATTAACCATTTAAGTAATATTCATTATTACAATAAATCACAGCCACCTACATTTTAGAATGTCACAAAAACTTACAGGCAATACCGCGTCAATTAAATTAAGCGTGTTTTTATTACTTCCTTCGTAATTCCAAGCAAATATAATTCTCGTCAATTCAAAGTCAAGTTCCGTGTGACCTTCGCTAC
This sequence comes from Drymonia ruficornis, assembly GCA_947859195.1. Classification (NCBI taxonomy): domain Eukaryota; kingdom Metazoa; phylum Arthropoda; class Insecta; order Lepidoptera; family Notodontidae; genus Drymonia; species Drymonia ruficornis. Next base: position 8,628,637 of record OX401910.1, on the reverse strand, counting down.
GTCCGTCGGTAAAAAGCTGTTGTGGTCCTCCACATACGTGCGAGACAAAAAAAAAATGAGTAGGTAAAAATAATGTGCGATCGGAAAGTCCAAGCCATCTCGTTTTCAGAATAACACTTGCGGAACCGGTTGGCAGCGCGACGCCAAATATCAACTTAAGAGGAGGGTTCGAAATTTGGTTGATTTTCTATTCTACTTTTTCTTTAAGTAAGTATGTGGACTAGGAATCTTATATTTAGATGTATGATTTTTGACTATATTATCTTGAGTATCTTTAAATCCAAATCACGATTTGATGAAATTTTCTCGATAAAAAAAAATTATGAAATGAGCTCTAATTATTTACAATTTTCCTTGCTACCACGATGTTTTTACGATTTAGATCACGAAATTATTTCTAAAACATAGCAAATAATGATATCTAAACTACCCTTCAACCATATTTTAATTCATGAAGTAGTTTTTTTTTAATTCAAGTAAATGTGGTTTGGCGCTTACGTTGTTTATTTCCGAGCGCGCGCACAATATCGCCATCTCACATTTTAAGTACTTGAACTAACCATGTCTCTCTCTAACTTTGTATTGTCAGTGTCCGCTCGGACTTGTTCGACGCCGGACCTGTGAAGGATTTTTTTAAAAAATATTACGAAAAATTATTACGGTCGTGCCACATTACAGGTACAGTACAGTATTTACAGTCCGCCGACGCCTATGATAAATAAATAAATATCATTGGAAATTCTTTTACACATGACTACCTGATCCCAAACTAAGCAGAGCTTGTACTATGGAAACCAGATAACTGATATTACTACATATACTACTTTTTGTTTGTAAATACAAACTAAATATACACTTAATTACACCTAGACTCGGGACATGCGGACATGTTCATGCACACAAATGCATGTCCTGGGCAGGAATCGAACCTACGACCTGCACTGCAGCGTGATTTTCGTTTGCTTTTCCTTGTCTTGTGTAATTTCTTTTCATCTCTTGTCATTTTGTGTCATCTCTTGTCATTTTGTGTCATCTCTTGTCATTTCATAGTTATTCGTGTCATTTCTGTAAAAACTCCCTATTTCGCTTACTGTTATATACTTGCAGCATGGTCTTCGGCCGACAGTGGGAATACATTGCTTGTCAAAACAATGGAGTCGCTTTATTGCGTTTGTTGTAGGTATGGATGGGCAAGTAATAAATATATCATACATCAATAAATTATCGTAAAAAATAACATTACAGATATGGATAGGAAAATGTTTGTCCGTCCTATTCAATCTATTATATTATAAACGAAAGTAACTCTGTCTGTTACCTTTTCACGGCTAAACCGCTGAACCAATGTTGATGAATTTTGGTATGGAGATAGACTGGGTCTTGGCGGAGAACATAGGCTACTTTTTAGGGTTCCAAAGGGTGCTAACGGGACCCTATTACTAGGCCTACGCTGTCCGTCTGTCTGTCTGTCCGTCTGTCAGCGCGGGCTGTATCTCACGAACCGTAACAGGTAGAGAGTTGAAATTTTCACTGAATGTGTATTTCTGTTGCCGGTGCAGAACAAATACTAAAAATATAATAACATTTAAAAATAAATATCAAGTCTCAAACTTGATATTTTTGATGTGTTTATTCTACGGTGGTACGGAACCCTTTATGTGCGAGTCCGACGCCTTCAGATCTTATGAATGTTTTCTTGAAATAAATATAGTGTATTTTAAGTAATTAACTGGCCAACCCTCAGGTCCTACCTACCATGTTAGGATCTTTTTCGTTCTAGCGGGTGTAAACCGTGATTTAACGAGTTAATGTGATAATTTTTGTATTTAAATTATTCAATTCAATGTATTTGTTTCAGACATAGTCCAATATTGATTATTAAAATTATTATAATTTCACAATAAATATAAAACAATAAATAAAAGTAAAATTAAATTAAAAAAAACAAAAAAATATTTTTTATTTTTCATGTTTTATCATTAAAATACAATATAATATAACATAAATTAAAATAAAATACAATAAAATAAAAACCTACCCCTAATTAAACAAATACCGTCCGCGTGGGATACTGGCTGCATGTCCTCCCTGTATTCAAGCTGTTCCTGTTGTCAAGCGAATTTTTTGAGCAAGGAAAGAGCCAGCCCTCTTGTGGCGGTAACCAGTCTAAGGGTGATTTTGATAGATAAAAAAATAAAGATAAAAAGATAAACAATAAATAAATGCATGGTTAAATCAATAAAATTAATAAAAAGCGAAAATTAAATTAAAAAATAAATTAAATATGGTAAAAATAAATATTATGACACCGCTGATGACTTCATGATCGGCATCGAAGTTAAGTACCAAAGTATTCCTTTGCCTACGAAACATGAAAAAGATACTCATATCCGGCAGTCAGTCACTGACACAGAGTATGTACATTTTTACCCGACTACGGTGGGCGGAGGGTTATGATTTTGACCGATATGTATGTATGTTCATCTGCTCCCGTATAACGTCCAAACTATTTTTATCATAATAATTTGACTAATGAGATATCGTTGGACGCGTCTGGATCGTCCGCTGGTTATAGGCTATTATACGATCGAAATATTGTTATACGTATCTATCAGCATATTGTAGGTATCGTTTGTCTTCTTTTGACTTACTTTGTCTTCAGCAATAAAAACAACATAGAAATAAAATTATTTTTTTCAAATACACTCGACATAAAAATCCCATATAAAACGAAAAAAATATATTTGAATATTTTCATCCATTTCATCTATTTTAAAAGGTGCACTGGGACATATTATTTTAATTGTACGAATTAAACAATATTGTTCCTTCAAAAAATAACTATACTATAGTCTACTCCATAGCTGTTCTGTCCTAGCTAAGCGAGAGGGATATATCCTTCGGCAGCTCACGCGACGCTAGCCACACCCCGAAACTAAAATTCATTTTTTTCTTGTATCGTCTTAACTTGTTTCCTTCCTCGTGCCGGAGACGCGCACGAACGGTTGCTACCACTCGGTAGATACCTACATACGCTGATAAATGCGTTCTTTCAATATAAAGACGAGTTTTAACGAATGCAAATATCGGATATTTTGATTTGACAATTGTATTTCTTGAATGTGTACATCTAATAGCTGGTGCTTGCTTAGGATAACAATAAAGCGATGCGCGGTCGAATGTTCCCAATATAAATACCCGTCTAGTGCAGTGGTTCGAGCACTTCGAGTATAGGTCGTTTGGCTCACTGCATCGAGTGGTTACTGGTTCGATTCCCGCCAGAGTAAAATTTCGGAAACGGACTTTTAGTAAGTAGCGTACAACAAGCGTAACGACGCTTATACTATGACTAGGTACCGTACAATTGATTGGGGGCGATGGATGGGGATGAACACCTATATTTATTCCAATTTCTTTGGGACGAACTAAACGTAGTTTAGGACCACTGGTTGAGCGCACATAAATCAAGCACTACAAGTAGTTGGGTGTGCTAGTCTGGCGTTATTGATTTATAATAACCAAAAAATAACCTACGACCAGTACTCGACAGACCACGATTGTAGAAACTAGACACGAGCATTTTTAATACTTATTATAAAAGCAAATTGAAACAAAAGCCATGGAATAATCTTGCGAAGCTACACCACGACTATCTATATGAGTACCTACGAGTGTTGTCAGTGATAAAGATAAGCAATCATTGCGAAACCAACATTCTTGTCGCTATTTTTTATCGATAACGTAATAATTTATCACTGTTCTTACTTGTAAAATCTCGTATTACTCACATCGTAAAGTAGTATTGACAAGAAACGTTCAGTACAAAATAATATCCGCTTCCGAGAATCGATGAGTTGATACACCGCCTCTTAATTATGTAGATAGGTTTATATTTTAATAAACAAGCACACATAGACGTTAGCGCGACCACCCACACATCGAACCGTCCGTGTAGACATTGGATTTGCACAGATTATCTAATAGTTATTGGCGGTAATTCTGTTTGCATACCAACCAATTAAACTTAAATAAACTAAATGTACCTACCTATTACCTTACTTCTCATGCTCTTAATATGAGCAGAGCAACATGCGAGCATGCCTCTGTTATTGCAAGCATTACTTTAACTGCAAAAAAAGATAGGATAGGAAAAACCTATAGGTAATAGGTTTATGTTTAAAAAGTAAACTACCTACGTTTATAAAGTTGAGGGAAACTTGAAGTTTAAATCAAGGAAGTAAATACAGACAAGCAAAAATTAACGGAAAGACCATAATTGGCCTCTTAACGAAAGGAAGCCTAATTGGCCGGTTACAGTTAAATAATGTTGTTGTCTCTGAAAATAGAAATGAATCATTCTCCGTGAAGCGGCGCTTGGTATGTCGATAAATATGCAAAACTATGTAAAATATTATAAGGTGGTAATATAATTGAGACATAGGTATCTATACGTGCGAAAGAGAACATATAGGTAGCTGGTGAATGTCAGTTCGTATACCTACTTAGCGTTGTTAAAATGTATATATTTTAACAAAGCTAAGTAGGTATAGGCGCCACAGATCCATAATATCTAAGTATATTTATAGATAGGTACCTATTCTATTATCTACCTCTTATTTTTTCATTTTTTGTCTAGCAAATTATTAGCGTTAGTCTTTTATTATTTAGTGGTTTCCAAAGATCTCCTACATTTTATGCGATCACCTTCAGACTGTTTACAATCTCTCATGAAGGCTCTCATCAAATTTCTTATAAGTGGCGCTACCAACACGCCGAGTCCCGTAAATAGATAGAGCGTCAATATGTGAATGTTTCTCACAATTTTCTTGAACTCTTTCTTTCGTCTAAGTTCCCTGATCAGGGTGAATTGTAGAGTTCACAACATCGCGAGTTTTTTATATTGTATAGCGAACAAAAAGGAACAAAGCTAGTACATACGACGTAGGCAAGTATCCATTTACCTAAGCTCCGACCTAAACAAAGTAGGAAACAAATTCAGACTTATTCAGGGTTTCCTGTGATCGGCGTTTTGTTCGCAACTGAAACGCTGAAAGTAAACAGGATACGGAAGTCGTCTGTAACAACCATGCAAATCCGAACGGATTTATCGATTGGAGTCCGGCAATATGGCGTCGGTTTATTTATCTTCTCTCTATCTACCCACCTTCCTGGCGCCGTACTTCCGCCGGAAACGGGCGTCGTCTCCGCTCTAACCCTTACCGCGGTTCCGGTTTCCGGCTGCCTTTGAGGCCGGTCGAAGTTTCCTCCGCCGTAGTCCCCATCGTGGAAGAGGCTTTTTGGTTGAATGGACACTGTAATTACGTTTATAACATCACCGTTAAAATTGTAATATTGACTTAAGTAGGTGAAACTACCTATGATACGATATACAATATCCTCATATTTCAACACGAATCATATTAATAGAGTTCTCGCCCAATTCAAAGAACAGAATTATATTTTGATGGGTAGGTACCTACTTTAATATAAACTACATAAGTAGATATTAAAATTATGAAGGGATCTTCTGTTGCAATTAGCAATGTAGGTATGTATTTAGGTACTTATGTGTTATACCTACCTACATTTGTATCACAACTTACGATACAAATATAGGCTAGGTTTACTTTTTTCAGAATTTTCCCTTCACCGGGTTAACAAATTTCAAAGATTCACTATAAATAGTTACTTATCCGCGTTTGTGTAAGGTTTTTTTGGGATTAGGCCCGCCACAAATCCCACCACTGCTACTTCTGTAAGCCAGAATCGACAAGCTGTGTAAGTCCAAGTATCTATGTAGCAACGTTCAATGAATATAAAACGTGTACCTATTGAACAATTCTAAAATCTAGGATTTGAGGCGGCGCGGGCGTTTCGCAAGTGCGGGGTGATCTGTTGCAAGCTCATCAGATCAGCACTTCCTCCATTGCGCCGTCGACCAATTTCTTCAGGTGCGGCGCGCCGCCATCATCCCCGCCAAGCGCCATGAGCGCGGCTCCGACTTCCTGCCTATTGACGCAACCTCACCGCGATTATTTTGCAAAATCTCGGCTATTTCGATGCAACCGAGATAATTTATGTATGTACACTCTCCCGACAAAGTTAATGTTGAAACAGAAAATTTAAACTGATCGAATTTACCGTACCTACGCAGACGCATAAAATTAGGAAGATACTACCTTGGTAGGTATGTACCTAATTTTTTAAATAGAATTTCAATAATCTCTAAATATCTACTAATTGAAACAACCCGAAGACCGGCCGTGGCGTGCATTGGGAGAGGCCTATGTCCAGCAGTGGACTAATACAGGCTGATGATGATGAAAGAAGACCTCAATATTCATAAAAATCAAACTTTGATCATTAAAAAGCAACATGAAAAACAAAATGTAAATTACTTTGTAGATGCAATTGCAGTTAAGAATGAGCAGCATTGCAGTATTTGCAGTTTATTCAAGACTCGGACTCCCGTAAATAAGAAGGTACTTGCGTAATTTGGCATCCTGATTGCATCCACGCACGCAAGTAAAGTAGTCAGGACAAGTGGGCTAGTCAAGTACACAATTGACTGCACTTTCGTCGGCACAGCCAGCAGTTGCGCAAACGATCAGTTTCGGCGCATCTTGAATCTCGGCCTAGTTCGTGCGGTGCTCGCTCCATGCTCGGCATGCGGCTTACGTCATGCCGCCAGCGGATTGGGTCAGCGGCGGCGCCTGCGCCTTGTCCACGCGGATTATGTCATACAATGTGCGTGCGCAACATACATACTACGTGTTGTCCGCGGACCCTTTAATAGCGTTACAAAATAACGTCATTAATCAATTAAAACTATACAATTTGTAACACTCGAGTCACCTTAAATAAATATGTTTCAACTAAAAAGTCAAATCATGCCCAGTCTTGACCTCTTCCAAAAATTCTCGAACTAAGTCGGTACATTTTTGTCGTATGGTGTCGAGTTCACAACCGCAGGTGCTCGCATCGCAACCTATATAAATATAATGAGCATCAGTATGCAGGCGCGTTGCCAATTACAGCGGAGACCTACTTTCTTACCTTCGAACTTTTACTTCCTGCGGGCCAGGCAAGGCGGCCGGTCGCACCACGCAACGAATTACGAAAGTGGCGCGAAATGCTCGGCCGACATTCGCGCACTGCTTGCGCCACCTTCAGGAAGTGCCGTTGCTGGGATTACGTAGTGGCGCGGTGTCTGCGCGCGCGCCGCGCCGCCCGCCCGCCCCGGACCGGCCCGGACACTATCCTTACTTGAGAAACACGTACGGGAGGCTGTGGTCGCGACCCCAGTTACCACACACCGTGCTATGCAATACCCGGTGCTGTGAACAGAGCCAGTTACCATCCTTTCTCTAATAACTGACGATTGGACTATTACAACAGTTGCATACTACTTCTGGTTACGTTACGTGTATAAATTTGTTTAATGAATTTAACCTCTGACCCAGAGTAGCCTCGAAATACAATTACCAATGTTGAAGTTATCGCAAATCGCAATCGCTATCAAAGAGATTGTAAGTGATCAAGTTACTAATATGATTCTCGATTTTCCCCAAACCGGAAACGGTACCGCTATTTTCAAATTGTTATATTTTCGTCCTAAGTACCTACCTGGATACCTACATTAATTAATTTAAATAAGATGCAACTCAATTAGAGTAAAGTTTAAAATAAATAAAAGCAATAAAGTGGGTACAGCTTTAAAGTTAACCTTTAAAAAAAATAACCAGACCGCTTGAAAAACTAGTGAACGCATATTATTGAGAAACAAATGGTAGGGTATTGCCTCCGTCCGCAAAGCAGGATGTATAATCTCTCTCGGAACTATGTCGAGTTACCTAAGCCTACAGGGGCTTGCCTAACCTACTATAATGTGGTTGTTACGAAATTACTTGCAACATTAGAACTTACTCAATATTTTCTTAAAACTATATTCATCGTTAAATGTAACTTTATAACCTCCGCTTACTAATCGTTGACCAATTAATCACCATTATTTATCTGCGGAAGAACAACATAATCTAATTAGCCTCAAGAGATATAGGTATGAGAGACACTATTTTTCCGGAGTACATAGGTACCCAAACTAATTAAGGAATTAATTTCAATTTATTTGCATCACTTAGTCTTTATCTACAGACCCTTTTCCGTGATAAGAAATTATACTTATAGCATCAATTGCAAAGGTGCAATCAGCAACATAAGTCGCTGAACATTCTCATTTTTTTAATGGGTAATATTAGTTACTTTTTATTTTACAAACGTTGGTGAACATTTTCAAGACCAAACATTAGCAACATGTTTTTAGTTAAGACTTTAGAGGCAGAATAATTATAGATTTGATGCAAGACAAAATTGTGCAAGCTATTTGATAAACTGAGTGTTCATCGAATTATGTTGCTGACCGTACCCTATTGATCGACCTATCAAAAACAGATATAAACACGTGCACCTAGTTTTTAAAGCCACCGTAACCTCCTTTACAAAATTATGCTGAGAGTCGAATTGCAGCCAAGTCAACCATTGCAAAAGTGCCGACGTCGTGTTACTAAATCGGAAAAAGTACGCAAAAACGGTATTAGGGCGAGAAAATTCACATCGGCTGTGTTCCGTTAGCGCAGCGCAATTTGCTCAGTGCATAACCCCATCTTCTAACACGTAATGTGTGCAACGGCGCGCACCCGATCTCGCACGACCGGTAACGAAAGTGGGTCATCTCTTTTTGTTCCACCAAGTTATTCCGTAATTAGAAAGAGAGGGTTTGAGTAGGTATTTGCTTATTTACGCGTATGTGAGCAAATTTACGTGTATGAACAGAGTTATGCAGGAGTATGCATATTAATGTAAAATGTATGCAGGTACTTACCTAGTCACATACATGTAAATTTGCTCAGCAGTTTGATTGCACGAACACGTTAGGTAATTGTATAATCATCAGCAGAATTTGAGACATGCAATTTGTTTGATTACTGAATAAATAAATAGCATAGACCGAGAGGAAATTCTGCAAGCTTTTTCTCAAATTGAGAATGGAACCACATGTGGACCACTGCTGGCACTTCATACAAACATTTTTTTTTTTGGGAATAGGTAAGTAGGTATACGATTCTATTCAGTTTTGATATAATCGTATATTTCCAAAAAAAAACTGAGCTAAATAATAGCAATATGAAGACAGTTAACAAATATCTTAAGCTACATAGCTACTAGGTACATATAGGAATAAAATGCACGATACACCATAAAATCATATTATTGGTGCCAAAAAATGAGACTACAGGATGAATTTGAAATCATGGACATCCTTTTAAACTATGACTCTAAACATGATTCAGAATATTTTGGGAAAATAAATAAAAAAATCTATTGATGACGAAAATATTCATCGAGTAAGCAAATAAGCAAACCGTTAACTGTTATTCCTTGCCTGGGCAATAATTTTTTATCAATTGATTTGTTGATTAATATTCCCTAAGTATTTTGAATCATGTGTAGAATCACCGTTTTAAAGGATGCCCATAATTTCAAAATCATCCTGTATAGTAGCAATAATAGATAGTTTACCTTCAGTAACGTTAACAACAGTGAGTGCATCAAGTTTAGTGAGGTCTGGGTGGTTACTTTGAAATACGAAACGAAAGCTTCGGCTGACGAATCGTCCGAAGTACGGATCCGATTATCGTGATTTGACGTTTCTTCTTTCGTGGATCCTACTCTGAAAGTTATTTGACATTTACGATTTCAGCGTTTGACATGGTTTTGATCGTAAATCGAATCCGTACTTCGGATCCGTAACACTTCAGCCGAAGATTACGTTTCGTTTTTCAAAGTAACCACCCTGCTTCGAATCCGCTAAGAAACAGGCGAATCTCGCGAATACTCGCGAGGTGTTAGCCAAGATGGCGGCACGCGGAAGTGTGTGCGACTTCCGCGTTGCCCTGCGGTGCGCGTGCGCCGTGCGCCACACTCGTGACTGCTACATACATTATTAAACACCGCCTAGTAATGAGACGACCGATTGAGACAATAATACTTACCATATGGAGAATGGAGATTCCTACTCGGCATTTAATTAAGATGTACCTGATGTACCTACAAGTAAAAAATGTTCCTACTGACTACTTACTTTACTTATATAGTAGGTACTATATTTTTGTAGTACGTAGGTAGTCGCAAGTGCGGCCTGTAAATAATATAAATATCGCCAGTCAAACATACCAACTGTATGGTCCCAAACTAAGCAACGCTTCTACTATGAGTACCGTATCAAATCGAATCATTTATTAATTCATTGCCACATCTTAAATTATACAATGGAATAGCAGTGTTGTAGCACAACCAGACAACGACAGATCCCGAACTAGGATTAAACCTGTGGTGTACAATGGGCTGGGGGCGCTCTCAGTGACACCCAGATCAGGACAAGTTAAGAAGAGACCGTTTCTGAACTTTGCTTCTGGCATGAATCGAACCTGCAACCACCCGATGCGTGTGGCCTACGTTCGAACCACTGTGGCAAGCAGCCGTTGTCAATGGCAGGTATTAGTATTAGGATTTTGTGCTTAGAAATTCCAAGTAGCAGCTTTAATAAAAAGCAGTTCGTTACTATGCCTACATCTCGGCCTAAGCTAAATAAACCTTATATTCAGAATAAACCGAGCAAGTGCGAAAATATTTATTTACATTGACATAACCTGACCGTATGCGTTGTGTTGATACGTGACGTAAATATATGTATTTGTAGCTAATTACCCAATGGAGGAAATGTCGGCAGGTGTGATAAAAGAATTTCATAATAATGTGCCAACGATAACCACTGCGAACCGGGTCAGGCGGCGCTAACTTGTATAGGAAAGTGGGACTTACACACAACATAATTATATTATTAACGAACAAATGATTGCCGAAACCGATGAGCGCAAGTGTGCTCTGGCCTGCATAATTCGTTTGCAACATTTTATCGAACAGAGTTTGAAGAAAAGGGTTGAAAAAATACGTGGGCCAAAGCAGCATGGCACCGTGATTTATGAAGATAGTCAAGGAGAGGCCTTTGTTCAAGATTTGGACATAAAAAGTAGGCTAGGAAGAAGATGAGGCCATTACCTCTCCAACTCAGCTAAATGATTTGCGTTAGCAGTAGGATTCTGACGCCTCAAAATGAAATATGTGCGTATTTTTACCATGCATGTGAGTTCACACACACAAACAAGTAGTGTTATGGATAAAACTTCTAAACTGAAACACCTGTTCCGAACAGAGATTTGGCATAAAAATAAACACGGAATGTATTACCAGGATGTAGGTTCGTCCCAAGGGAGATATAAAAGACGACTCAAGAGACCACGCAGAAGATTGAACTATTCGAGGAAGAGACGGTTCCCAAAATTATCTCATGTAACATCTTATGTAACATGCTGACAAAAGTTTGATGCGACAAAAATAAACTACGATCACGCCTATCAGTACCTAGGTCCACGAAGATGTTTAAAATCAGATACTTACTAGGTAGGTACTTTCCTACATTTTGAAGTACGTAAATAGGGGGAAACAAACTTCGTCAAAATACAGTGAATACCTATTTCAAAAAGTCAAAGAATTTGTAATACCTACTACTTACTGTTTTCAAAACTTAATTATTATTTTATTGTTGAAATATGTTTGAGGTAATAAACTTGAAAAAGTAAACTACAATTAAGTACCTAAGTAGGTAAGTAATTATTAAGTATATAATTTTCTATGAAAATATGCACATGAAAATGTAAAATCCAGACAAAGGAAATAGGGTCACCTTTAATACACGATAAAATATTCACGGATATGTGCAAGAATTTAGTATATTAAGTAGTATGTATATGAATATTGTATTAATTCATTTATTTTAGGTAGGTGCCTAGCTTGTACCAAAAGGTAGGTACCTACCTCTTTTGATGTAAGTAGGTATTATTTATATTTTACACGTGGTGGAATTTTTGAATACTTAGCTAATAATTGCGTTTCATAGCTATAGCCGAACTAGGTATGTTTACCTCGCACAAAGGTAACTATTCTAGATTAATTATGTAAGAAGACACCTGAATCGTAAGAACTATTAAATAAGACGGTGTAAATGATGACAAAGCTAAGTCCAGGCAGATTCTGGAATATGACTGTTTTCTAAGCGTTTTTCTTTCTTTTTCAACGCAACTCCAATGTATTGCGCTACCAAACAAGCAATAAGGGACTCATTGGTGCATTATTTCGCAGATTTGGTACCTCCTAACATTGCAATCACTAGAAATTCACACATCTGTTATCGCACTCGCAATTCGACATTGTTGTGTATTTATTCACCAGAAGCGTCGTATTGTGTCCATGGACATCGTTTAGTAGGACATACTATGAGGCAGTCACATGGCTCCCTCTTTCTTGGTATCTTTAAAGGGACCCATGTTTGATTATAGCAACATGACCCTCAAAACTACTTAGATTTTATAGAGGCCACTCTTGCCACCTTTACAGGTACAAAGTGTGGCACATTAAATACCTACCTATATAGGTGGTAAGAGTGGCAATTATACAGTTGAATTTGAAATCATGGGCATCCTTTTAAACGGTGATTCTACACATGATTCAAAATACTTAGGGAATATTAATCAACAAATCAATTGATAAAAAATTATTACCCAGGCAAGGAATAACAGTTAATGGGTTTGCTTATTTACTTACTCGAGCAGTATTTTTTCATCATAGAATTTTTTATTTATTTTCCCTAAATATTCTTAATCATGTGTAGAGTCATAGTTTAAAACGATGCCCATGATTTCAAATTCACCCTGTATAAAATGTAAGTAGTTGTGAGGGTCATGATGGGTATAGCAAGAGATGGAAAGTTCCTAATGGAGGTATTACACAAGCATGAACCATTTTGATTCCATGTCGTGTCGGCTAGTCGCCCGCGGCCCGCGCCCGGCGGGGTCGCGGCGCGCCCGGACATGCCGCCCACAATTACGGCCAATTGTGCCAATTGACGACACTGCCACCCTTCCGCTTTCTACACCAACTAGATCAGCTAGCATGATGCAGCATCGCTAATAAAACATCTGCCACTATCCTTTTATTTGGTCAGGCGTCTCCTCGGTGAGATAACCGTGCTTAAATAGACCTCGTCAAAGATGTGTTATTTATCTCAATAGATCTAGTTGAATGTTTTATTAGAGCGACAGATAAGCAGGAAATCTTTATAAATAAATAAGATCGATCCATAATACAACATCCTAAAATTATAAAGGCAAAGGATTTTTATAGGCAGCGAATGAACCTTGATTTATTTATAACGCTTATTATAGGTATTTAGGCAAAAGGTAATATATAGGTACATAGCATCTCCACTGGCTGGTCTAAGTTGTATAATTATTACGTAAAATACTCCTGTTATTGGCATCAATTCTAAATGGCATGTGTCTTATAAACAAGTATACCTATATACCTACATACGTAACTCATAAACGTCTGGAACAGCACCGCACATTTCCGTAACGAGCCTACAGATTCAAGCGAGTTTGTAATTTACACAGTAAATTAGTTTTTATAACACGCGTTTAATTTGTGAATTAAGGTCATGCGCATGTAGTACGAGCAATTTAGCGATGCGCGCGTTGGCCGATCACAAGTGTTCTACGTCACACCGAGTCCGCTAACAATTGACCACTGCGAAACCACTGGTCTCTTAAATTTAGTATTTATAATTAAGAATACTCCAAGATAATAGATAGATAGATAACACTATTAATCCACCACTAGAAAAAAAACAAACATTTATAAATTATGACATAATTTACAAGAAAGTGGAAAATGGGCGGCCTTATCACTAATAGTGATCTCTACCAGGCAACCTTTGGACGGAGAGGATGTAAAGAAAAATAATACGGGGGTGTACTTACATAAATTAACTTATAAAGATATACATTTCATTATATAAACAAGACAATATGACATATATAACTATACCTACTACATAATGGCTAAATGAATATAACAGCACGCAACAGCTTAGACACAGACAAAATTAAAAGAAGCAGTAATTATGGAGCAAGAAATAATTTATTTATCCGGTCTTTGAAAATGTGTAAGGAGGGAGCGTTTTTGACAGAGACCGGTAAAGAATTCCAGAGACGGATAATATTAGAGACCAGTGATTTGCAGAGATTAAACGCTACCAGACTCGCCACCCTAATAGATGGATCTGAAGTTGTCAGTTCAACACAATGTTTTCCAGTACAGTACAGTATTCCTCATCTATGGTAATTCCATGTATTCAACAGTCTGAAATTCCACACTTAACTGATCGTATGGCAACTCTGCGCACGCACACATCAACAGTCCTAACGTGACGAATTATTTGATTTCTTTCGCGAGTACAATTGCTTCAATTGGCCCGTGGCCGCGGCTGCTGGCACCCTTCCGCTTTCGAGATGATTCTTCATTGATATCATACGTTGCCCTCTAAGTAATCCCAATGTAGGAAGATAGGAAGTAAATTCAAACTTTAGATTACTGCTGCCTGTTGTTTGTCGCGTCTCAAAATAGATCATCTAGGCAGCAGTCGTTAAGCCTTATCAGAGGCCTTCTGGCGGCATGAATGACTGAGACCAGGTTGGGTACTAACCATACGATAAGTAGTAATAGTATAAGGATTTATTTATATGTAGGTACTACTTATATCGCTGTATCGGACATATTCTAATTGAGTGATAGCAGCTATATCCGGGTGATTAGGTATCTAGCATGCTTCTTGTATCGACAAATTTAAGTTTTAAATCCGGCCTACGTGAGGTCTTGCGACTATACAAATACTAGGTAACTACCAATTTACCTAGACAGACGTCTTTATAGACAAGGAAAACATGTCTAGTAATATGAGGTAGGTACCTACTCGTGATGCGTTGTATTATCTATGTACACCCGGGTGTATGTCGCACAACAGATTGATTGTGCTGTTTTGACAGTGAAATTCACAGATGAATAGTAGGTACAAATATATTTGTGTACTTATCTACTTGTAGGAGTTTGGAGTTGTAGGTTTACATCCGATTTACATTGTAGAGGAACATGCAGTGAACGATATAACATTGTTGGTCGTTTCCGTGTTTTTATCTGCATACACGTGTCATGCATTAGATTATATAAGACACGTCCATACCCCGATATGTTAATGATTATTACAAATGACTAACATAGACATGGACATGGAAATTATACAATTCTTCATGTATAAACGCCCCGCACGGAGCACTTGACCGTAACTTAACTTTTAGAATAAAAGTGTTCGATTTTTTTTTTTTATAGGTAGCATTTAACTCCTGGTTCATACTCATCCAACGCCTCCAAGTAATATTTCGCACTTTTGAAATACCCTGTATAGTCTAATGCCGTGTGTCCACTGGCAAGCAACTTCCGCAATTTCTTGCAGAAGTCACTTGCCGACGTGTTTCCACCAGAGTTGCAAAAAACAGGAAATTTAAAATGAAAACTGTTTAAAACGTGTTTGAATCATTGTTTAAAACATTGATTTAAAACAGGAGTAGAAAAATACTTGTTTTTAAATGTTTAAAACATGTTTTAAACACATTGTTTAAAACAAGATAATTTTTTCGTAACAACCCTGGTTTCCACTGACTGCAATTTTACACAACGGCGTACATGTGGGACTTGCAGCGAGTTCGGCAAGACGCAGAAGTCCACTTGCGTGAGTGTTTACACATTGGAAGTCGCTTGCGCAAGTAAACTTGTGCACGTTTTCTTGCCAGTGGACACACGGCATAACGCCTAGTATCCTTAGCAAGTCGGGCAAACTATCCTGCGAAATTGAATATCTCCAAGGGTTGTTATGAGCATTGATATGACCGACTTTGATGACGTCAGCGTTGCGCGATATTCGCTCAACTTCCGGGACAGCTGGTCGCGTCGCGGACGTTGATAACGTTATCAGCCGCGAAGCCGCGCGGCGCGGCGGCGCGGCGGCGGCGCGCGGGGTGGATGATCGATATATCGAACTGTTTGTGGAAGTGCACCACTTATCACATGTTCGGAACAATTTATATTATTCACTCTACAACAATTAACGGATATCTATGTAGGTAGATGTATATTAGGTATACCGAGGTAGGTACTGTTTACACAAAAGCAATGAGCGTATGAACTTTTAAAAAATATTCTGTTCAGGTAAGACCTACTTAGTCGTAGATAGGTACTCATACTATTTTTTCTACTATCTACTCCCTTTTAAAAATAATCAGATTAGTGAATAGGTTTCATCTACTAGCACAACACAGCTAATGTGACATCGGCAAAAAGGAAAAATTACGTTGCAAAACAATAAATTAGGTAACTACCCTATCTCTGTAGCGGCCTACGGTCACAGTGCACAATGCCCTCGGGGATTTCCTCTCGCAGATTGAGTGACACGAAACATCAGGCTATGTTGTACTCCCGAGCTCGCACGTACCTACCACACCACACAGTGTTTCCAACTTAGCGATTTTGCGTCATCAAAAGCAACAGTTTATTTCAATTTAGCGACTATACTGGCAACTATTTAATTTTATTTTTAAAGCTTAGCTGCAGTGCTCAGATTTTAGATTTCTGGATCTCAAGTCTGTGAACGTTTTTATTTGTTTGCAATTCGTATATTCTACCATTTATTGAACCTTCTGTCTAGCGACATTTGCTTTCGACTAGTGGGCAACACTGACCACACACTGTACCTACCGGCTTTTTGGCGGGAAGTGGAAAAGTCATGTTGTCATTTTTGTTTTAATTTCCAAAACTTGTGTTTTCGTGTATTATAGTGTGTAATATTGGTGGAATATTAACCATTATATGGTCATAAATGTGCGTGAGTGTGGGCAATTGGAACAAAAGTGATAAAACATGATTTTCGGCTTCTCACAAGAAGTCTAGTAATTTGTCAGTAAAGTATCCACCACTTTACTGATAGGGTTTGGGGGGGTAGAAATAAGGTAGTTATAAGGTAGATTTAAGGTAGTTATAAGGTAGAATTAAGAAAAAAAAATTAATAAAAGTATACTGATGTTAGGCTCCAAAGGGCTAGTTCCCAGGGGCCGTAAAACTAATCTTATAAAAAAAAAAAAAAAAAACGGTACCTACCTATCTCTCATGTTGATTCCAAAATGAGTCAAACATGTATTTTTTTTCAATTTCAGTATAATTATTAAGAACTGGATTAAGACGATACAAGAAAAAAATTAATTTTAGTTTCGGGGTGTGGCTAGCGTCGCGTGAGCTGCCGAAGAATATATCCCTCTCGCTTAGCTAGGACAGAACAGCTATGGAGTAGACTATAGTATAGTTATTTTTTGAAGGAACAATATTGTTTAATTCGTACAATTAAAATAATATGTCCCAGTGCACCTTTTAAAATAGATGAAATGGATGAAAATATTCAAATATATTTTTTTCGTTTTATATGGGATTTTTATGTCGAGTGTATTTGAAAAAAATAATTTAATTTCTATGTTGTTTTTATTGCTGAAGACAAAGTAAGTCAAAAGAAGACAAACGATACCTACAATATGCTGATAGATACGTATAACAATATTTCGATCGTATAATAGCCTATAACCAGCGGACGATCCAGACGCGTCCAACGATATCTCATTAGTCAAATTATTATGATAAAAATAGTTTGGACGTTATGCGGGAGCAGATGAACATACATACATATCGGTCAAAATCATAACCCTCCGCCCACCGTAGTCGGGTAAAAATGTACATACTCTGTGTCAGTGACTGACTGCCGGATATGAGTATCTTTTTCATGTTTCGTAGGCAAAGGAATACTTTGGTACTTAACTTCGATGCCGATCATGAAGTCATCAGCGGTGTCATAATATTTATTTTTACCATATTTAATTTATTTTTTAATTTAATTTTCAGTTTTTATTAATTTTATTGATTTAACCATGCATTTATTTATTGTTTATCTTTTTATCTTTATTTTTTTATCTATCAAAATCACCCTTAGACTGGTTACCGCCACAGGTGACAAGAGGGCTGGCTCTTTCCTTGCTCAAAAAATTCGCTTGACAACAGGAACAGCTTGAATACAGGGAGGACATGCAGCCAGTATCCCACGCGGACGGTATTTGTTTAGTTAGGGGTAGGTTTTTATTTTATTGTATTTTATTTTAATTTATGTTATATTATATTGTATTTTAATGATAAAACATGAAAAATAAAAAATATTTTTTTATTTTTTTAAATTTAATTTTACTTTTATTTATTGTTTTATATTTATTGTGAAATTGTAATAATTTTAATAATCAATATTGGACTATGTCTGAAACAAATACATTGAATTGAATAATTTAAATACAAAAATTATCACATTAACTCGTTAAATCACGGTTTACACCCGCTAGAACGAAAAAGATCCTAACATGGTAGGTAGGACCTGAGGGTTGGCCAGTTAATTACTTAAAATACACTATATTTATTTCAAGAAAACATTCATAAGATCTGAAGGCGTCGGACTCGCACATAAAGGGTTCCGTACCACCGTAGAATAAACACATCAAAAATATCAAGTTTGAGACTTGATATTTATTTTTAAATGTTATTATATTTTTAGTATTTGTTCTGCACCGGCAACAGAAATACACATTCAGTGAAAATTTCAACTCTCTACCTGTTACGGTTCGTGAGATACAGCCCGCGCTGACAGACGGACAGACAGACAGACGGACAGCGTAGGCCTAGTAATAGGGTCCCGTTAGCACCCTTTGGAACCCTAAAAAGTAGCCTATGTTCTCCGCCAAGACCCAGTCTATCTCCATACCAAAATTCATCAACATTGGTTCAGCGGTTTAGCCGTGAAAAGGTAACAGACAGAGTTACTTTCGTTTATAATATAATAGATTGAATAGGACGGACAAACATTTTCCTATCCATATCTGTAATGTTATTTTTTACGATAATTTATTGATGTATGATATATTTATTACTTGCCCATCCATACCTACAACAAACGCAATAAAGCGACTCCATTGTTTTGACAAGCAATGTATTCCCACTGTCGGCCCAAGACCATGCTGCAAGTATATAACAGTAAGCGAAATAGGGAGATTTTACAGAAATGACACGAATAACTATGAAATGACAAGAGATGACACAAAATGACAAGAGATGACACAAAATGACAAGAGATGAAAAGAAATTACACAAGACAAGGAAAAGCAAACGAAAATCACGCTGCAGTGCAGGTCGTAGGTTCGATTCCTGCCCAGGACATGCATTTGTGTGCATGAACATGTCCGCATGTCCCGAGTCTAGGTGTAATTAAGTGTATATTTAGTTTGTATTTACAAACAAAAAGTAGTATATGTAGTAATATCAGTTATCTGGTTTCCATAGTACAAGCTCTGCTTAGTTTGGGATCAGGTAGTCATGTGTAAAAGAATTTCCAAGGATATTTATTTATTTATCATAGGCGTCGGCGGACTGTAAATACTGTACTGTACCTGTAATGTGGCACGACCGTAATATTTTTTCGTAATATTTTTTAAAAAATCTTTCACAGGTCCGACGTCGAACAAGTCCGAGCGGACACTGACAATACAAAGTTAGAGAGAGACATGGTTAGTTCAAGTACTTAAAATGTGAGATGGCGATATTGTGCGCGCGCTCGGAAATAAACAACGTAAGCGCCAAACCACATTTACTTGAATTAAAAAAAAACTACTTCATGAATTAAAATATGGTTGAAAGGTAGTTTAGATATCATTATTTGCTATGTTTTAGAAATAATTTCGTGATCTAAATCGTAAAAACATCGTGGTAGCAAGGAAAATTGTAAATAATTAGAGCTCATTTCATAAATTTTTTTTATCGAGAAAATTTCATCAAATCGTGATTTGGATTTAAAGATACTCAAGATAATATAGTCAAAAATCATACATCTAAATATAAGATTCCTAGTCCACATACTTACTTAAAGAAAAAAAAGAATAGAAAATCAACCAAATTTCGAACCCTCCTCTTAAGTAGGTGCATTAAATCTGATTTTGTTAACGTCGACATTTTACGACTAAGAATACCTACGATGGTGGAAAATCTGTTATGTTGTCGGAAAAATTATAGTAAATTATAGGTTACCTAGGTACAGTCGGACGGGATACTCAGATTCGCAGGCACTGCTAGTTAAAACAAAAGTACGTGGGTATTATTTTTTTCCTTACCTGCATCCCAAGTTTTATTTTATCTCCTTAATTAAATGATACAAGTTTAGATATAGCGAGCAACTTCGACCTTATAATCTTCTGTATTTTTCCGAAGTTGATGTTTATATTATTTACCGACTTAAGTAGGTACCTACTTACTCTTCGAAGTTGTAAATTAAAATAAGTTGATGCACACTTCCATTCTACGCTATTAAACGGAAGTGATTTATTACAACTCAAACATAAACTTCTAATTACTTACATAATCCCTTATCTTATGGGTCTGATTTGTAAAAGGGGCTTTTTGTTTTTATTAAAAAGGAAAACAACAAATAACTTTGATTAGTGTAAGCACCTAATCTTTAACTTTGAATTAGGTACCCATTGATAGCAAAGGTTAAGACACCTAAGCCTTTGATTTAGAAGCATCTAGCTAAATATTTTTCCTCGCATGTGGCTCTTTATCGAAGAAATCACATTGTTTTCCTCTCAAGATTCAGAAGAGTGGCCCGCGGCGCGGGCGCGGGTCGCGTGAGCCGCAGTCGACGCCCCCGGTTTCTAAGCGCACTACGCGTGACCAATTGGTATCATGTGTCTTTAATTTAGATCCAACTCGCTCTGTGTATCATATTACCCATTGTCAACATCCCTCCTTTTTTAATTCCGATATGTAAATTTGATGCCTAGAAAGATAAGTAACTAAACTTTCAGAGTCAAATCTCCAGAATAATGAAATAAATAGGAACAAATGCACGTTTAGGTATACGATGCCAGTAAATTGAATGGCGCCGAAACTCACGATTCACTGCGCACTGGAATCGTGTGGACGGCTTTAGGTTGAGTCGATCCGTGATGATCATTTTAGCAGCTAACCTTGCAATCACTAGAATTGTGCTCAGCGCATCACTACATGCAGCGACATTCCCATATATGTTATCGCATTCGCAATTAGACAAAAGGCATTTTGACGCGTATTTTATAACATCAACTAGATACGAAATACCTACCTTGTGTTTAGTAAGTCTCGAGAAAGTATAAACAAAATAAAACGAGGATTTAATTATTTTGCGTTATTTACTGATAGCCTGATAAACAGGTCATTTATTGCGCTTCATCAGGTGAGTTCCGGGACGCGTATGTTTATCAAGTAATAACGATAGCCTGTTTGTATCCTGCACCTTAAGGAAGTTCTTAGAGCCGTTGAGCGGGTGCCAAGTTACGAGCCGTGAACATACAGAAAATACTCGACTAGAATTTTGATGTTAGTTTTTCGCATTTAAAATCAACAGATTTGTTTTTAATAAAAAACACAGTAAGAAGATATTACCAAGAAAGAGACATGTGCCTGTCCAAAATAGTATGTCCTACTGAACGGAGTCCATGGACACAGTACGACACAGTCGCTGGCGGAAAATAATGTTGAAACCATGTCGATATTTCTGCCAAATTCGAATTGGTGCGCTGAGCATAAGTTTTAGGACCAATATAAAAACAACATGTTGGTAGTTTTACCTTCCTTAGTGTTCAAGAAAATTAAACCTACTCAGATATCTGAGCAGGTTTAATACTGAGTTGAGTAATGAGTAGGTTTAGTACTTTGATTTAGGTAAAACTACCAACATTTTGTTTTTTATCTGCGTCTCGCGCAAACTTTTGTGTTTAATATGTCGACAAGCGTGAATCGTTGCTACGAATAATAATTGTGTGAACAACGATATCCGGCTTAGATTCCATTCATTTTCCTCTGGCTAGCAGTTTTTCTTGTATCTTGTGATGCAATCACGGATGTTCTATCTCTCGTCCCATTGTACTGACATAATAATTAACTTCCATAAATTAACGATCCACTGAGTGATAGCAATTTCCATATTTCCTATTTCGTGCGGATTCAATAATTGAAAAAATAAAAAGTAAGACTGGTCGATCTGAATTTTCCAGTACCTAAGTAGAGAAAATCTACTACTTTATAATACAGCGTTAGATTTAAGTAGGTATCTACTACTTACTAGGAAACTACTCAGGAACCGAATAAGGTTGAACTTATCCGTTTTTGTGCATTTTTTTAGACTTCACAGTTCGTCAGTGTACTACGGTAGAAAGTCGAGACCTTGGCATTAGCCTTGCGCGTGGAAAACGGTTGACGATGCGGAAGCGCGCGCGCATTGTTTTAACGTAGATTACGTAGATCGACGGGAGGCTCGCGGGCGGGCGGCAGGGGGCGGGGAGGGGGCCGCGCGAGAGGCTCGGCGAAGGAAACGGATGCATTACGCGACTAACAATAATTTGTATCTGCTTGAGTTAATAGCACTTAAAAAACTACTAAAACTCGTTTTCCATTGGTACCTATTCAGCAGTTCTATTAAGATTGAGAAGGTAACCTACCTACGCGAGCAAATAATGAACTACAGGTTAAGAACTACGAATTCAACTGTAATTAGATAGGTACCTAACCTAACTCAATCCTTTTAACCGAAAGTAATTTTCAAGTTAATTAAGTACCTATATAAGTACTCAAACATTGACTAACGCTGCATACAATAATAATTTGCAAGACCCATATAAACATGATATACAGTTACAAAATCAATAATAAATATTTATCGCCGGAAACCGAGAGCATTCTCATTATTTATAACAACTGGACATTATATGTCGTTAAATGTAAATAACATTATTCTTATTTTACTGCATTTAATAACAAAATAAAATAGTCCCTTGATATCTGGACGAATAAGAGGACATTGAACTAAATTAATAGGGTGTTTAAACTTTTTACTTTAAGGTAGGTTACCTAATCATATTTATGTCTGGGGTCTGCAAAACATACAGAACTACAACATAGAAGGAGTCCAGACTTAAGTAAATTCTGGCTGATAGACTGTAGCCATCTATTCATAACCACATTAACTAGATCTCTAAATATGTACTAGGTACACTACCGGATAAGAAATTATTCTCTGAATACTATTAGACAGTAACAAAAAAGGTGCTTGCAGATCGGAAGACGAAAGTATTTAGGTAACTGTTTCCAAAAATACTGTTTTAAGATGGTCCAATCATGAAATAAACGGCTGCACTGTGAACCTGATGTGTAATAACTCCCGGAGGCAGCGGCCAGAGCGTGTTGTGTTACAGTGACCGCAGCGCAACAAAAACAAACCAAGAGCATGTCCTCAATCGTGCGTGTCCTGCGGTCCGGCGCGCGCGCAGGGTTACTGTCACCAGACATACCAACAAACATCAAGCTTCGTAAGACAATGAATATATACGTAACGTACTTATCTACCTATCTGCGATCTATGCAGAAGAGTGTTCACATTAGGTATTGTCTGGCTAATGCACAATCAATATAAACACAAAATGCTAACGGTGGAAAAACTTTAACGCCATTCAACAAATGCTATAAAAACACTCAAATCAAAAGAAATCCCATGCTACAATGACTCCCTCCAACGGATTTCTATCCGTCCAGATAAGGCTTGAAGCTCTTACGTGTAATGTGTAAATGATGACAAATTGTCTATGTCAATGTTTGTGACGTATTAACAAGT
This sequence comes from Drymonia ruficornis, assembly GCA_947859195.1. Lineage (NCBI taxonomy): Eukaryota > Metazoa > Arthropoda > Insecta > Lepidoptera > Notodontidae > Drymonia > Drymonia ruficornis. Next base: position 8,604,855 of record OX401910.1, on the reverse strand, counting down.
GCTACAGCGGCGCAGTTACCATCTATGACCGGAATTTTCAATATTGCGGCAACAAAGACGCTGAATTAGTAATAAATATCATTTTAGGACTATAAAACGTGCTTTGTTTTAAACGCAGCCCTACAGCCACCTTTCTTTACCGCTGCGGTAGGCGGGGAAAGGGGTAGGAAGCCGCAGGACATCCGACACGTACAGGAAGCAAAACCAGTTCTCGAGGCTTTGTCCCTCGCAACCTCCCGAGCCCGCGCGCCGCTCTCCCGCCCCGCTTGTCCGACCACATTCCTGTAGAGCCTCCGTGCGCTTGCGCACCCTTCCTTCAAACGAAATTGATCACTGATCACACTAAAATGTCCACTTACATTCAGCGTCTGTGGCTTAAATTGACTTCCATTATGCATGATTTAAGATGATACGATAACGTAATTTGCACATTCCGTTTGCATATTGTATGTAAAGTAAAGCTATATAAAGTATAATTCACGAATACATATCTACGTGTGCATTGTACTACTGTCTACTACCTAACTACAATACACTCACAATTTTTGTTAGCACTATAAGGTTGGTTCTTTGAATTTTGGCTTCAAAAATTGCAGTAAAATATTAACAGGATGCTTTACCTTTACCTACTTACCCATAAACGTCTTAGGTATTTTTCTAATTAGAAATTGTTCATAGAAAACTTATTTGTTTGATTACAACTTGTATAAGTATATAAAATGCATTAAATCACTACCTAGACAGAATTATGAGACTTAATCTAAATACGTCTCAGCAAGCAATTTCTCTATAAATACAACGGTCTCCGTCGTCAAGTATATGATTAACTCCGGCAAATGTCTCCGTGAAGCGGAAAAACGTCGGATCCCAAAATAGATGCTGAATATTTCCGACTCGTATTCCTCACGACTTGTGAAAATGGCATCTAAAGACGGTCGGCGCGCGCGCAACTTCCGGAGCGCCGATAAACATGGCGGCAGCGAGCCAACATGGCGAAGTTTCCGGTCGCGCTGATTCACATATGATGGCGTTTGACTTTGGCTTGCTCACTGCATATCTGTATTGTGATTCAGACTTATACAACGTAGGTGTCCCAAGCCCAGACAGAGAGATGTTTTGCAACCAACAGTCTAGCGCAAACATAAACAACGTTTATAAGAATTTATAGATACTATAGTAAAGGCGTTCTTGTTGTGTTAAAATTTTGTACAAACTTATCTCCCTAATTTTTAATAACTTGTTGTCATGCTTAATCAGTTTATTTTTTAATTTAAATATCTAATTTATATCAAGCTACTTCCAATAAAGGTAAGTATACCCTACCGGAGTTTGATCAATTATTGTATCAAACGCGTCTATCTTTGCCCATCTATGCTATGCAGATAACAATGTTCATAAATTACGACGTTGCTGCAGTGGTTACATTAACATTCAAACCACGCGCGTTGGCGAGTATCAAATGCCGCGTCGATGCGTCTGAGAATCTTGTCGTGCCTCGTGATTTTAATTTCTTATTCGTGTATGTACGAAATGAAGTTGTCCTTACATCAGCTCTTACATGATTCATGTCTACACATATCAGTTTCATTATAAAAACAATTACGATAACTCTTTTACTGGAACTCTATTTTGGTATTTTTTTCCTCCTATTCAAGTGGGTACTATTTTAATGATAAATACTTTCTTTTTTTATCATTAATGCTCATTAGTAACATATCTTAAAGTTGAATTAGCACACAACTTATGACAATTTTATAGGCAGGTAAGCAGGTACCTATTTTTTTATGGCCGTTAATCGTCCCACTCCAGGGCAAATGCCTACTCATACTTATCTATTTATAATTATTATTTCTGTAATTGTACAATTTTATTTTCATAACTTTAGAGTACTAGACAGTCAACTACTTCGTAACTTCCAACGTGTCAAGCACATAAAGCGCTTGAACTTTGCAAACAATGTAATCCAAAGCTTTAAGTACAGCCACTCGCAACTCCTATAGACGACACCAATGGAATAGCCGCCTTAAATAGCTGTAAATAAAGGGTTTTATGGTGGAGTGTATGAACCGGATCCATGGGCATTCCGCAAAGCAACGGTGCGCTGGCGCCGGCCCAGCTACGCCTGGACATTCGCGGCTAACAAATGCAGGTAGCTATTTGCAGTTTAAATGTGCTTTTCTTAAAATCTCTCCAATCAACTGATCGGAGGGATTTAAAAAAAACTATTATTCAATGGGCACTTTGGACATTAATGAGTAACGCAGTATTCGGTACATACTTGCGACACACTCTAATTAAGTTGATAAGTAATTAATAGTTTAGGGTAGGTAATATAAGCACCAGCATAAAAGGTTAGATAGAGTGTGAAGCTATAGGTACTCACTCAAAACCAAAGTGGTTCTGGAGTAAACAGAGGATCCATCCTGCTATTATTGATACATATTTAATTTAACTAATGTACACTTTGCTCGGACTATACTTATAAGTAACCACATTTCTGTGCGTATATTTCCTTTGACAGGTATGTAGGTATTACCATTAAGTCATCGGTACGCAGTACGTGATTGTTTTACACTAAATGCAATCAATTCCGCTGTTCTGAGAAGGAATTTTTATACGGCGATGCGGCAATCATGTCGATTTTAAGGTTCTGTCTGTAAATGCGTAAAATGATCTAAACGAAAATCCTGTACAAATGAATCCTTGGAAGTTGAGGAAATACAAAAAAAAATTAAGAATTATGTACTATTTTCTGTACCTACCGGAAATGCAGAGGGGAAAGGAATGAATGAATTGTTATTGATTTTATACCCCTTGGTAAGTACCAAAATTAGACAAAGCTATTAGGTATGTTGCTACACGATTCAGTTCCAATATGGAAAAATGAGATCCCACTAATAATAGACCTTGATATCGTAAGAACATGAATGCATAAATAATGTGAAATACGTAATTTGGCAGTAGATGAATGTTACGACAAGGAATGAGCTCTGCTAGGGGTGACCGTAATCATGTTTTTAATCTTGTTGCAAAAAATACCACATTAACCAGTTACATAAGTACTTACTTAGATTGAAACGAAATACCGTTCAACAAAATAGCTTTATAGTATAAACAATAGAACGTATAAACGTTTATTAAGCTGGGGTCTTCAAAACTTTCTAAGTTGAATAAAATTGATTTTCTTCCTTGAATCTTGATTATACATTTGTATTATCCCCAGAGGACTGATTATAAATTCAGCCAAAAGAGAGAGAATAGACACTTCCAATGAAGCTTCTTTTCTTTACAGTTGTCTCTATCAGTTTGCCAATAACTTGTTATGCACAGTAGGTAAGTAACAATAGTCGGTGTTAGCTGAACCGTCGATAAAAAAGTAGGCAGCCCTGCCACACAAGCAAGGTTGTCGTACCGCGCGCGGCCGTGGCAGTGAACTTACTTTCTTTGGCCGCACAGCCTGCCGCGCGCCCCGCCGACCAACCGTGAACCGTATTTTGTTAAATAATAGGTGGCTATATGCCGTTTACTTCATTAAACACAACATTAGATGACACATAAATATCGATCGGTAGATGTTTACGAAAGTAGGAGTAGTTGGGCATACTGACAGTAACATAAAACAGAAAAAAGTTAAAGTGGGAACCAATAACTAAATACGAATGACTACTGTGCCCCTTGATCAGCTCGAACGAAACATGAAACACGTGGTATCTAGGAACTCTACTAACTAAACAAGCCTACAGAATAACACCAAACAAAATAACGTTACTCTAATGATCAATAGCTCTGAACAAGGAACGCAGCCTTTAATCGGCGTCCGAGATCCCACTTCCGCGTCATCCCGCTGCGCGACCTAGGCTAGGCCGAGCTGGGTCTGCCCGTTATCACCAGCCCGTTACGTGACGAGCATGACCCGGATACGACGCGACATGGCGGCTCGTTGTAAACGCGCACCTCGTGGAAAAATGCACTAAACAGTCACATGCATGTGTAGAATGTTTACGATGTATGGCAATAGAAGAACGGCTCGATTTGTCTGAGGATTTAATCGTATATTTCTCCTTAATTACTATATGAAACAGTTACGGTAGTACATATTTATCGAGAATATCTTAAATCCAATTCCAATTTTGAGACGGTACAGGCAGATTTTAATAAAATTCTAATCGGTGTTCTCAAAATTTTTATCTGCTACCGTTTTTATACTTGTTTTAGTAGATATGTAATTTATTGTAATACCACTGCGGTCTTAGCACAGCGGTGCACGACAAGAGATTTTGACACCTCCCCGCGGGCTCTAGGCGTGACATAACCGTGTTGTCTTATGGGCTAGCATGGCGCGCCGTGAAAAAACCAAGAGATGTCAGAAAACTCGTTTGACGTATAGATAAAACTATGTTCTCTTAAGTGCTAGCACGACTTGCAAAAAAATTCTACAATGATACTGATTTGACAACTCACCAAAGAATATTGTTTCACAGTCGAAGAGAGGTAGTGACAAAATTTATGAGACATACTTTATATAAAGAAAGACTATTTTATATTCGAAGTTAGAAATATGCAAGCCTACAGTAATATTATTTTGGTCAAAAACTTCAGAGGCGGCATATAAGGGACGCCAATAATACCTTTGAGCTACCAAACACTAAATTTATTAAGCTATAGTTGTTCCCCGCGGATTCACCCGCGTGGAATTGGATTGGATTAGCTTATGTCTTATTTCAGAGCTTACACTATCTACGTTTCAAATTTCATCAAAATCGGTTTAGTAGTTATGGAGATACGTGGTAACAAACATTCACACACACTTTCGCATTTATAATATTAGAAGGATTTAACATAAGCAAGGATATGGCTACCTATTTGTGTAGTGCATTACAATCGGCGCTCCAATTCCATTCGCTGAGACTCTGCTCGTAGTTTTAAATAAAAAAGGAACAAGTTTTATCAATATATTTTATTTCATAAAGCGAATATTCCTAGTTTTACGAAAACAAATCACTTAGATCACTATGGCAGTTCACAAATTTGAAAAATGTATCAACCATGTACAAAACAATATACTTTGACATCATAAGATAAACCACATCTTAATCATCACCTAACACAGCAGGCAATAAGTGTTCAACATCTAGTCTCTTCTCCGGGCCTATACCGGTGAAACAGTCATGTCCAATTGTGGTATCAGACACAATGAAAACATCTACTGTGTTACCCGTCTTGGCCCGGCTTGTATTGGCGTCGGCATTCTCTTTCCTCGCCTTCCACTTTATGTCCCGCCATGTCTGTAATAATAGACAGTGCAATATCCAATATAACATTTAGATTTTTCATGAATATATACAAAAATAGGTACCCATGCAACTTTTGTACGCACGCTTGTATTTAGAGGCTGTATGTATGTATGTATGTACTTGCCTGCTTCTACTGTTCCTCCGGTTTGCCTGGACCGTGTTACCGTAGTAGCCCGCAAAGCTTCCCAATTCGTTTGCAATTCTTCAGTATACTCGCCATTGGCGAAAGTTATATTGGAGGACATTAATCAACTAAGATTTTGATTTGTGCACTGAAAAAATAGATTAACATAATAAAACATGCGTACGGATTCAACGGCCCCTAGCCAGCGTATATTGAAATCTATGAACGAATAGGTACTTATAGTTTTTTTGGGCTCCCTATCGGTTAGATAGTTATAATAACAATAAAAACCTAACAATAATATTTACCTTATTTATATTTACTATCACGGTTGTCTGTAATGACAACTTCTGTCAGGCTATTACTTCTTTATTTTCTTTAAATGTCAATAAAAATCAAAGATTTTATTCGGCCAGTGAGCTAACCAAATACAACCTCCTTATTATATGGAGCAAAGAGCGACAATGAATGAACAAATTGAACCAAGGAGCGATAGATAATATGTTATCTGTAGTCGTTGTCTTGAAACAATCTTGGACTGTGTCACGACGTGAAATGAGTCTCTCGTGGCAACCATGCTAGCACTTAAGACTAAAGTGACAAGTCAACAAATTCTGTCGACTCCCGCGTGAAAAAAGTCTTGGTAAGCGGTGCTAGCCCCGCTGTAATACATATTAGTCTTTGTATCGTAAAATCAAGAGTCAAATAGATTCCAACAGATGAAGTGTCAGCGGAACTCGTCTTGGAACTCGCGTCTGACATTGACCACTACCAATGTCGTGGACTTTTTTGTTACGTCAGATTAAAAGGTTACCTTTTGATTAAATAACAATGAGCCTCCGCGTTTATATTGAATATCTTACGTCATACGTGGAGTTAGGAATAATTTGTTGTAAAAGCGCACATTTACAATGAGAAAATAGTGAAGAACGACAAAGAAAAAGTACAATTATGCCAGAATATGGAAAGAAAAAGAAGCAATATATATTTTTACTTGTCTTATAAAACAAAGCTAAAAAAACGTAAATATTTACCGCCCCAGCGGGCTAAAATGCTACATGCCGTTAGGACTATTGCCCCCTATTAATTGAGACTACACTGGGGCCAAACTCTACCTGTCTCTGAACCCACATAGCAAGTGGAGTGCCAATATGTAATTAATATAACAAGTAGAGTGCAAGGTGGACCGCTACGTCTACGTCCTCGGGTGACACTTGCGGAGCGGCCTGGAAGCGCGCAACCGTGAACTCTTTGCGCCTAGTTGACGACAAGTAGATATGGTATATACCCATTTCTACATAGTGAATCGGTAAGTATAAACTTATCTCGTTTCGTAGTGTTTTCAAATTTACATAGATGGTTTAATATCCTTTATGAGGTGTCGGGTTCCTTGGAATGTGTTTCCGGGTTTGGCAAGTGACTAACCCTTCGGGGCGCATTTGTATGGCAGAACATATTTTAATGAACTCTACTTTTATTATTACTTTTTTACTAATAGCGACTGTAGCCTAGGGGTGAACAGGTTGGGCTAGCAATCAGAAGGTCCCAGGTTCGATCCCCGGTGGGGCATGCATCAATGGATGAATTTTCATCTATGTGCATAATTTACAGTTCGCTGACGATGAGGGAAAACATCGTGAGGAAACCTACCTATCCCTCGGGATTAGGTAATAGTCAGTTCCTGTATACACGGCGACACGGTTCACCACCTGTCACGTTGGGTTCTGACTATCTGATGAAACGTGGGCTTTGAGTTGGTTAATACCTCCACAACGTGGTGGTGTATGGCCACTCAAGCCTCTGACTACCCCCGAATGGGGATAAAAGTCGTGACGTTACATTTCATTTTTTTACTTTTAGTTTGCTTTTCCCAAGCAAGAACTAGTAATTGATATCCGTTTGCGTGTTTTACAAATTTTCAGACCGGCACACGATACACAAAGCGAGTAATGTGGCGGTATATTTAGATTTTTCAGGTTGTTTAAACCTGTATGATAATCTTGGTGTGACGCACGAAACTAATTTAATCGCGTTCACCTATGTGTACTATCAAGCTGTGGGAACAGTATGTATGCTGAATGCTATCTTTGAAGCTATAATCACAAAACACGCACCTACACTATCTTGACAGAAATCCTTGTGGGATTATGATCATGCTATCGTAGTCCCTAGAATGAGCCCTTGTAAAGATAGTCTAGCAACTCCATTCTAGCCTTTTTCTCATTTTGATTAGGGTCGACTTTTCGCCTATCTAATCTACCCTGATACTCCTGCTGCTCCTACTGGCTCTAGCAGCTATCTCATCGATGTCAACGTTATGTCGGTATCGTTACATCAATTTTTTGTGATGTTGTGTTACAATTATTATTAATATATTAATATTAATTAATGTTGTTTTAGAAAATAATTACGATGCAAAACCATCATAGAACTTTATTTATAAAAAGGAACTCTTACATTTCCAAAATTCTCTTGGAGTTTGGTAAGAGTACCTATAGTTCGCGACAGGTCGAGATGACATTCGGTTTATGAGCTTTTTGCAGAATAAAATCCGAATCAAAATTAGCAGGGCTTGATAAACAATTAAAATCGCCCACAAAATAATTAAATTAAATTATTCTGTTGCGTTGCGGGTCCTGCTAATTTTGAAAAAGCTCATAACCCGAATGTCATCTCGACCTGTCGCAAACTATACCTATTACAAAATAATGATAGGTACACATTAGGTAGGTACAAGATAAAACGAAATGATTATAAGATGATACAAAAATGATGCTATATGACGCGGACGTTAAAACAATGTGTATGTAATTGACAAATATTTTTCGGCAGTTCCTTCCTACACTGCAATTTGATTATAATGAAACCTGATGAAAACGATGAAAGTATTTCTCGCCTATATGTATGGAAATGATAAGTACTCACTACTTAGGGTACATTAAATGCATGTAGGCAAGTATAAAACTTGTATCATTTGTAGGTTTCCTAGCTATTGAGGTATTTTTAATACATGAGTACCATCTACCTATAAATTGTAGGTATTAATTATACCTGCTGCATACCGAGCCAAGTAATAAAGAGATACGCGACGCCAGGAAGTATATGGACACGTAGGTACTATGTAATCTCGAGAACCTGTATTTTTTTCTTGTGTACATCGTCTCTCGGTTCGCTCAGCCACCGGTGCCTGGCCGTAACTGGTCGACAAAAAGTATGCATATATTTGAATTTAATTTTGCGAACAGGAAATACTGAGACGCCGCAGCAGTGATCGGACAAACTAAAGAACAAAAAAGACAAAAGGCAAAATACGTACGTACAACCTATTTATGTAAATACCTACTAAATTCACAATGGAAAATTTTATGTTTGCACCGTCGTTTCTGACTATATTCCACAATACATGATGGAAATCTGTTCCGATAGTCTAAAATTACCGAAATTTTGCAAACGAATCTATTGGTTAGTCGTTAGTGCATACAAATTTCTAGTCTACCGGAACCAGTCAATTCTCAATACCTACGCAAACATTCAATATGTTTCCTATTAGCCGGAATTACCTACTTCTATTTTCATTAAATTCATGAGTATTGAGATTATCAAGCATAAAAATAATATAAGTAAATAAACGAACATCAGTTCCTTGTATAAATTTCGAGGAGACTAAAGCCATTCAGCAAAAGTGAAGCAAAAAGCAGTCTATAAACGTAAAAATGTGACAATTGCAGGGAGTTCATCAATCTTCGCCATTTGAATGGGACGTAGGTGCAGTGGGGGTGTCCCGACAATGACTTCGGTCATCCAGAGAAATTATTAATTGGCCCGAAGTCACGACAAAGAAGCGGAAATATAAAACTTCTGCGATGGAACCCCGCAGCGTGAGGCGCTTTACCTGACTCTTGCCCTACCATTGTGTCCTTATTCAAAAGAAGGTATCTGCTTTTGAGATGCTGTGGGAAATTGCGCAACGACGGTTATACGTTATAAGGAACCTTTGATGTATGGTGTTATTGAAGGCTGTATCATGTCAGATAATGAAGTTCAGCAAGCGTAAAATAGAGGCATTTAATGCAACCCTTTGCCCGTATTTATACCTGAGGTAATAGTGGATAGAATTACCGTTACATGCTGCTGAACATGTCTGGAATAACAAATTTAAAGTGCCATCAACCAAAAATAAAAAAAAATCTTTCATGCGGTATGTATGGTGTATGCGTCATGGATTTATTTAGAGGTGCGAACACTGAAAACACAATTATACCGTTTTTTTTTTAATCCACATGACAAAATTTCGTTGTTAAGATCATAAGTTATTAAAGTTTTGGTTCAAAAACTATTTGCACCATCACGTCGAGTTATCAGGCAATCTTTATTGCATCTATATCTATGATCTCGTCGTTGAGTGCGCCATGCAAAATTGTTATGTTGTGAATTCACACTTCTTTGTCCCCAACTAGGAATCAGCGCAAATGTCCGATTCATCGAACTACCCTGTCCACTAGCCGCTCTATATCTCACAGCCGAATGTCAAACAAATCCGAAACCGCTTCCTAGAAGGGACTCCGCGGCGCCTTAAAGACCCTTAGATTTTTTGTGCCCTTAAAGATAATAAATGATGCACTTGAAAAAAAGAATCCGACCTGTTCACGAAGATAACGATCAGAATGATTTTTATGGAAATGCTAGCCGGAATTATAACGATCAGGAATCCTTTTGGGATGTGGCGGAGCGAGCAGACAATGCGTCGGCAAAATAAGTACTTTAAAGTATAGCCATACCCATTTCACCTTATATCTGATCGGATCATAATAATTACTTTAGATGCTGTAGCAAAAAATATGTTTCTTACTAAGTATATAAATAACAGCTGATACTGACTAGGTAGAAATTCATGCACTATGAATAAAAATTCATAATACAAAATGACACGATAAAAGGGCTACTTATAGGAATTTAGATTCAAATTTAAAAATAATGACGAGACTTACAAGCTGATTATATCCCAGAAGATAAGCTTTAACTGTTTTGGGCCCAGCTAAGTGTAACGCGCCGGCGTCTATGAGACAATGCGGTTAAGCTAAGAAGCATTTCGACCATATTATGCGCATCTTATTATATTGGGACAAATAATGAAATAGTTGTTAAGCACTCGAACCTTTTATTTCCTCACTTCTTCCATGGTTTTGTTACGTGAATAGGACGTTCAATATCCTATTAGGATTTAGTTTGCCCATTTTCTACGAATAGGTTCTTTGTAAATATATTTTATTATAAAGACCGCAGTATTAAGATTCTTTGCACTTATTTATTTACCAGCACAAGAAGCAGTTACACGTTGTTATTTTTAAGAATAATAAGGATAATGTTAGAAAAAATAATTATAATTTATGTGTTTGTTTCCTTTCGCTTGAGCTGTACACATCGTTTACCTATCGTAGATGTAATTTTAAAACAACATTTTTAATATTTACTTAAGACATGCAGTCTTTTATTATATTTAATATTATCGTCAAATTACACCCAGGTACTCTTAAACGCATATGAGTACTCTATAAAACTGTGTGGCAACGTGTAGCGCGTACAAAACAACAAAGTGGCCACCTCGCGTCGAGTTGGAACTGCAAAAGAACCACTGTTTACCATTTCGTCTCTCATTCAATCTATTGTTCGGAAGTGAAGAAGTGCTCCATACTTGGAAATATAATGTTTCCTTTTGTAAGAAAGTTAATATTTAGCTGAACGAAATTCGTTGCCATTGTGTACCGCAAACGTTACCTGCCATTGAAAAATATAAAAGGTACGGATTGCACACGTATTGTGTGAAGGTTATAAATAGTGCAAATATCCACAAGAGTCCAAAAAAGCCAATGTATTGGTAATGTTTTATAAGTGGGCTGAACGTTATAATTTATACTCAGAAGAGGGAATAGATCAGATTATAACAATTTAAATAAAGACGATATCTCTATAGGTGTGCAAGTAAATACTAAGGACTTACTAATAATATCATACCTACCTAAAAGTTTTTATAAGTAAGTATACCTACTCGAATATAAGAGGATCGGTACGGTGGTTAGCAATTTTTAGATCCTACACAAAGGTTTCGACCTTATTGTTTATGAAATCATTTTTATTACTACTCAAATATTTAAAATTTTCAGGAAGTCAACTAATGACCGGCTAATTTTTGCTGAAACAATTCTGTAATAAACCGAAACTTAACTAAATTGCAAAACAATAGGAAGTTTGTCAAGCATTGTGCCGCTTAATAGCATGTGTAGTAGATGGAGCTCGTCCGTCGCGTTGTCGACCTTGGATGACGCTAGAACGTTTTCCTACTTCACTTCCTGCTAGATGCCATCTTGGCTTGGTGTGATTCGAACGCCCGCTGGCGCCATACGCATGTACATAATTTAACGCACAAGATGATAAAGTGAATGGTCTACGTTTCGGTAATTTAATTATGTTAACCTACTTGCGTAATTGGTAGGTTAAGTATGTAACTAAAATTACGTATTTTGGTATTCACTGTTTAAATGTTTCAAATAGATACACCTATAATGCACAAAGGTCTATCGCATTATTGTGAACATTGTGAACATTAATCACAGTAATGGGCAGACGGTGCATCATTCCATTCATTTTCCTTTCAGATTGTCGTCTAACCCGAATGCACTTTCTTTACGTTAGGTACAGCCTGGTTTCTTTTATGCTGAGGAATATAAACTTCCTGGGCACAAGCAACGGTGCAGCTAGAAACAGTAGAGACTAGCGTAGACAATGTGGGGGCGCAACCACGCACAGACACTGTTTTGCATCGCTCTATGCCCTCGCAATCTTCCTAATGAGTGAACCCTTTCACACTGTGGACAAAGCTGGGGTTTCACGGGTGATGTGACACGTATTCACAATATCGTTCTTTGTAATTCCAACTGAAGTAAATTCTTGCTCTACAAGACAAAATTAGAATGCATCTCCTAATTGCTTTGATATCGTCGTCTGCAGTTTTAAGAAATATGTCATTATATCAAAGCCTACCACAATACAAGAAAGGAGTCTGGAATTATAATATTCTTGTTCCTGAATAGCGAAAGAATTGAGAAATCCAATAACTGTCCAAAAAAGTATACCTAAGCGCAAAACTAGATTTAATAAATGACGTTTAATTTTAATAGGTTTATAATGTTTCTTAACGTCTAAAGTCGTTGAATCGACCTGGATGTTGAATATGCTATCTACGTTAATCTTAGTATCACGGAGTCACGATCCACACAAATTCTCACGGATAAAATATTGATAACTGCCATTGTATAGTATTATTATGCTAGTAGGTATAAACATACTGATCAAATAAGTTAGAAAATCTGTACCTAATACTAAGTACCTTCTCTGTGTAAACTTGTAAAGTAAGTTAGATCCAACTAGTGCATCAATAAAGTGATGATGCGCGCCATAATTTATGTACATACAACCCCAACTTCCTTGTTGAAAAGGTCTAAGGGTCGCGGGGCGTGGCAGAACAATGATTACACCTGTGTGCGTATCTTACGGGGGGCTGATCTTGCCTTTCTTCTCACGGTCTCCGGAGCAAGGTGTCAGTTTTAATTCAAAATACAATAATTATAGGTTGCATTATAAAGTCGAGGAACTTATGCGTCTAAAAATACTCCAATAGATGAAATAATTATAAAAGTGCAGTGCAGAACCCATAAAAGTGAGTCCCTCGCATACCTCCCCTCCTAGGATGTAAACACACTACACCTATTAGCAAGCGTACGTAATTGCATTATGTACTGCACTGCCTTCACTGTCACGGACAATCTCTGGTTCTAGACAGGAAACAGGTTTATTGTGACTCAATCAAATCCTATTCTATCTAAATCAATAAAATTATCAAATTTGCCAATTTTACATGTTTTTATTGACTTAGTACAGCAGGGCAACTGATACAGAGATGTTGTTGGAAGAAAATAAATTGTACGAGCAAAAATTAATAATATCAGCACACAAAACAACATGTGCATATCACATTTGGAAGTAATCCCTAACCCTTCGCCTTGGCTAAAATCAATTAATGACGTTGTATCTAATTTCGGACCGATAGAGGCGACAGATGTGAGCGACAGGGGGTTTAGCGGTGAAAATTCATAGATCTCCCTCCCTGAGTGCGAGCGGACCCTTCCGAATTGTGCAAACTGTTCCCTGCGAGATGCATCTGTCCACTTGCCCGCCTAGTGTGGTCCACACGCCAAAACAACATCGACATCGACAAAAAATATACAACGTTTTGTAGCAAACCAAGCTAAATTTTCAAATACAAGGATGTGCTATTTCAATGCCAACGCTAAGTCACTTTAAAACACTTCCTTTTAGAATGGTAACGTTGTTCAGTGACTACGCAACATTAGTTCTCAGCCTACGGTCAAAGCAACTCAATTAAAGTGCAGTCACTTCCTGAAAGGAGTTCAGTTTAGCAAACACAGCGGAACTGGTATTGTTTCGTACCGAGAACAGTACAAGCTTGAGACATATTGCGGACTTTATGCTTCCTGTTTCCAATGTGAATATAAACACGAGCTCTTTGTTTGATGGAAGTAGCTAGCCAAAGTCGAAACAAGTGATTATAACGACGTCTAGTGGACATAACAATAATGATACCTAACTGCATTACTATCAGTTTCCACAGCACGAATATGATTTACAAAACTTATTCATTTTATTGACCGTAACTTGGAAACAGCAAAAACATTTCACGCTAGAATATAAATTAAAACATCAAGCAAATCTATCGACATGAGAAACCTATATAATCATGCCCAGGCCTAAAGTAATCGGACTCTGCACTCTGTCCCTCACTGAGATAAAGTCGCCCTAACATTCAAACAAGTGGCTCACGCACACGAACGTACATCAGGAAGTACAATGAAGATTAAAGAGACTCAATACTCACACATGCGTAGTTAATGTAATAATATTCATGTTGGTACCATCCCGCGAGTAGAAGTAGCTGAATATAAATAATATTGCGTACGCACACAAAGGGAGAATTTAAATAAAGAGTCTCGCGCGCTGTACCAGGAAGTAGCAGCTCACTTACTCACACATGGAAGCGACTACATCATCTATAGGTAGGTACGCTATGTGGCGCTGGCGCACACTTGTGCGTCAACTATGCGTGGGACCGCGCGCACATGGCCTGATTGGGACATACCAAGTGAGCCCCCAGACGATACACTTTTACGACACGTAGTTTTATAATCTTATTATTATTTAGATGTTTATGTAATAGGTCCTCACGCATTTGAAGATCACGTGTTATTCGAAACAAATTACTTAGCAGGACTAGAGTATTTCTTATAGCTAATTTTCATATTCCATAGAACTTTTAACTCGGGAACGAAGACGAAATATCTACGTACCTAGACTACCTACCTACTTTTAAAGATCAAAACAACAAAATAAAAACGTATTAGATGTGATTTATTTATACCTACTTATAAAAAAAGAAAACGTGGATGCTTTTGAACGTGCATTCAATGTACGCGTCATGTACCTACCCCCATCCATACGGGTGCATTCCCAACCCGGTTTTTTGATCACGTCGATCCGAAACGAGCAGAGGGGTCGCTTTGTCATGTGACACTTGTGCGCATAGAACTCACCCAGGGGGTTACTCGTTAAAATCAGGGATTAATTGTCCATTCAGAGCAAGACCTCGACGCCATATTCGAGGTGATCAATAAAACCCATAAAAGTAAAAACAGAACGTAATGTTCACTTTTTATAACTTTAATACTTAGACTAATTACTTGTCTAGACCGAGTTTTGCGCTGCAATCGCAACGAAAAAAACAGGCCAGATTTGAAAGCGATGTGTGCGTGTCACGCACACAAGTATTCGTAGACTATTGTTTGTCAAGCGCGCTGCGTCACTGTTGATACGTGCTGAGTGATACCAGCTTTTGAATATTTCCCATAAAAGTAGGGAAAAAATATGTTTTGATTTCGAGGTGTCTAATTAAAATATAAATTCATTTAATTATGATTTTTATTATTCACATACCTACCTATTAGGAGTTTGTGCATTTGGATTACTAGGTGAAATATATTTGTAATAAAAACATTACTGTTAGGTTAAGGTTATTTATTTGTAATATTCTAGTTCAAAAGATAACACTAAAACAGAGTAGAACTGTAGTGACACCATTCCTTCCATAACAAAGGTTTTTAAAAAGAAATGATGATACCTACCTTATGATAGAAGTCCTGGAGAGGACGGTGTAACGACAGAAGCACTCAGAGTCCTCCTCCTTTTTTGAAGTCGTTTAAAAAAGGCATGTAATGAAACCGACTTCTTTTTTATAGAATTTTTGGCCTATAAAACACTGCCTTCGAACCTAACCCAGACAAGTCAAATGCCCCGAAGACCCGAGCTCGCACGAATTAAATTGAGCTCTCTGATTGGTTCAAATTTAGACAGGCGCCCATCTATTTGATGTTTCCTAGTTTAGCTTGAACTACATTTTTTGAAGAACATGTTGAAGCTTCAAAACGCAAAAATGTTGATGAGTTGTAAAATCGGTGGCTGAGTTAGTAAATTTGATGGCGACTTATCAGTCAAAAGGACAAGTAATAATAATTGGTGTTCTTTATTTGATGTTCTTATTTAGGTAGTGTTGTAAATAAGACGAATTAGTTTATTAGAAGCTTTCTTATTTTTCTGTGGCTTAGTTATAAAATTAGAAGTCAAATTCCCTGGATATATAATTCCCCAAAAAAATAGCAAACGCTCACATGGGAATTTTAAATTCAATTATCAGGCAACCTTGTCAACATGGCGTCAAATGGCCGTTATATTTTTGAATAAAATTACACTTCATAAATCTAATTATGTCTTCACCAAATAATTCTTTCGAGTTTACTTACCGATGATAGGTATTTTTTTAAATTGTTTTTATTCGTCCCCTGTAATTTCTGCATACTTTTATTGCACATATTGTCATTTTTCTACGGCAAAAAAACGGTGTTCACCGCACAATGTCAGTGTCGCTACTGAGCGGGCGAAATGAGTTTATGAGCCAACAGTTGGCTGATATTTTTTTTGGCGTTTAGGCGCTCGAACCCTATATCTAGACCATATATAATCAAAGCTTTAATACTTGTTTTTGATGCACGTATTTAGGGACAAAAAGTTTTTCCGTTCATTTCTAATCAGCGATGTAGTCAACTACAGCAATATACTGAGCTAAAACCTATTAGAGACATAGCGATGCTATATTTAGAGTTTGCATCTAATTAAGTAGCGTTTGTTGTTTTGTATTGCCTAATAAATAGTTTTCTTAACTATAAAGATTATAAGATCTATAAAGACGAAATACGGGTCTGCATAATACGTATTATCACATCGATGTGAAATGCCATTATGAAAATAACGATGTTTAAATCTTTAAGTTTCGTCGCGTGACCAAATACGTTGTTGTTGCCTGAGGTCGACGGAAGTTGAAGATTTCTTAACTAAATGTAATTACTTATCCCGTACAGGTCTGAACAGGGGAACAGGCTGGGATATTCTACATATCATTTAAGGCAGGCACGCACGCAAAGAATTTAATAGGCATGTTAAGCAAAATCAGTCCCCAATAAAGTTTATAAAACTACATTGGTATTATCTAACAGGCTGAAATTAATTACTGCATCTTATCTTCAATTAAAAAGCCGATAAACCAGATTAGCAGAAAGCTTTTCTTTCATCCAACTAATTTGTGATTGATCACACAAATAATATACCGCTATTACGTTAATTTTAGTGATTTCCCAACCAGAACGTAGTATTACAAAGTAAAGTTCTACTGTAAAGGCGAGTAAGTGGCGCAATTTTTCGGTGTGACATCGTTGCCTAGTTCTGAGTGGCACCTGATTATGTAACCCGAGAACAACGACTGTTGAATCGGGGTCGCGGTCTGAGCGCGCTCCGCTCGGAAGTGCGTCGAGACAGCTAACGTTGCAACACGATCGTTTAGTTTATAGTCATCGCAAAAATCTATAGTACGTTTTTTTATACTTGTCCTATTTGGTAAGCAAAGATGGCGTCCAGCGGGGCGATTGCGTAACTTTTTTGTCAATGTTTCAATTGGTTTCGTTCATCCTGTGTCAATTATATACGAAACCAATTGAAACATTGACAAAAAGTTACGCAATCGCCCCGCTGGACGCCATCTTTGCTTACCAAATAGGACAAGTATAACAAAACGTACTATAGATGATACACGAGTTTTGGGCTCGTAACTACCTACTGACCATCTTTCCGTGGAATTAGGAATGTCATAGGTCCCAATTAAGGTTTCTGAGGCCATAACAGGCTCGAGATTTACGGCATTGATTAGTGATTACGTATTTCCTGGCATTTAAATTTAGTACATAGAGGGCCGAAGTGATGTCTGCATTCTGTATTTATTATTGGGATAGGTAGTAATAGCCTATCAGCTATGCTTTTATCCAGTAAAGAGAAACGAAGACGAATCAAGCAAGCACACGCACGCGAGTAGTCGTGTGCAACCAATAAATTTTATGCATACCTACATTTAAATTCATTATTGGTAAACTAATAGAACTTGCATCACAATCTAGTACAATCGTTATGTCATTTGTATATAGACAACTATTACATGGTAGTTCCGATAATGCAATAGAGTTGCAACATATGAGGAGATAACGTACATTCTTACATATATAATAAATAGATCATTTATGTTACCTACGTACCGAAATTATCCCTGCACGATCTCCTTCCACGACTTCGACAAGATACGTTGACTTGATTTGAAGAAATACATCCGAACCAGGTCAGTTCGCAGGAAGTGCCGCTAACTACCATTTAAATGACGATGTACCCGGCGTCTACTTCCGGTTTGCTTGCCATTCTGTAATTACAAATGAAAATCAGTTTCCTCAAAACAGTCATCTTCGGATTGTTTAAAGCAAGAGATAAGCCGAGTTTGTGAGCCTTTTACATTCTTAGTAGTATTGATTACTTAAACAAATAAATTAATTTTAATTCATAAAGCGTAGCAAAGAGGAACTAATTGAGTATTCTGTTCCGATTTTTAAGTATAATAACACAAAGCAATCTAACTACCTACATTTGAAGGTCAGTAATTTAGCAATTTTTTACAACTTCCAAAATCTTATGCACTTTAAACACGCGATAATAATAAATAAAGATAATACATTCAAAGTCTAATTATAATCACTTATCTCTTACTTCTCTTTCGAATATATTTTGTAGTATTTTCTTGTCTTGTATTCCTTGGAAGATCTTTTTGACCCATAGTTCAGGCGGATAGGTACGTTTTACGTAATCTACCTCAGATTTAAACTAGTCGGTAAAAATTTGATTAACGCTCCATATTAATTATTCTGAACCCTGAAACCTTCCGTTTTCCGGAACAGAAATATAAGTAGGAACTTATCTGAGAGCATAGTTAGTAAAGATAGCTATCTATCTTTCAAGCAAACATAAAGTGATTTTGTTCGACCGTCGATGACCTACATGGACGATGTACTACCTACATCTACGCTACGCTTCCGCTAGTCAGTTCCTTTTCCGTGTAACGACCATCATCGGAAGTCGGGACAGAGAATCGCGGCCCTCCCCCCGGTGCTTCCCCCTTTTACCCCCTTACATCCGGTGCCCGTAGGCCGCCGCTGTCCAATTTCCTTTTCCCGCGTGTATTAATTTCCGGCTTATACTATTTTATGTATTTCATTTCCTATCAATCTTTTGCTTGAATTGATTTTTGAAAAGCTAATCTTATCTAGGATTCAGCAAACAAGTTAACACCAGTTTCGTTTGCAATCGTTAATTTGAATTGCCGTCGTAAATTAACTTAATAAACACATGTAAACATATTTAATTCAAAAATAATTAGGTAGAACGTAAAAACCTGGTAGATAAAAGGGATAAAATAAAATATTATAGAACCTACCCTATGTTAGTAGCTGAGAGCATGATGCCATGATGTGCTCACGCAATGAACTTATTTTGAGCACTTCCGCATGTGTTCGGATTCGAGTCCGGCCGTTCGTCGCATTCTTGCCGAGTCGCTCGCACGCAGTCAACATTACTAAAATATAATAATATTAACTACGGTAGGTTATGTTTGGTGAGTACCTTATGCCCATTCAACGTAGATAAGTATCGATCAGTAAAAAGTACAGTAAATGACTCATTACTATGCAACTATCACTATGCATCACTATGTTGTGAATATCTTTATCCGCTAGTAGGTGCAAATCAATCGCATGAGACGAGATGCATTCAGCTATATTTTGTATCAAAAATCGAATAGCAAAAAGAAGATAGTCTACATAGGCAACTTTAAAATCACCAAACAGCAAGATAAATGTTCACGTAACACCGAACTCGTAACATTAGATTACAACAAAGAAAGTAGCAGCGAGATCAGCGGTCACGGTCACGTATGACCGAACATCATGGTCTTTTATTCTCTAAATTACTGCACATAACTCCACGACGAACGTCTGCGTACCACCAGAATACCATCATACGCGGGGCCGTTGGCTAGAGCGAGACGCAACGAACAGGGAGCGCGGGGCGGGCGAAGGGAGCAACAGGTAAAGATTCCGAGGCCACTTCCGTCTTGGCTGCCGAATATTTCTGTCTCGAACCGGTAGTGGGCCGGCGGCCAGGGCACACATAACACAAGATGATCTCGACCTACACGCACATACGAACGAATGTACCTACCCATAACCCGGCTGTCAGTTGACATCCAAATGAGACGAATAGAATGCATTTAAATCATGCACCTTTTCGAAGAAAACTTAACGTTTCCTAAAGATGATATTAAAACGCCGTCAGTGTAGCGATACCCGTAGCTGTGATTGTACACGTCACATTGCTCTCAAACATAATGCGCACAGCGCACGTATCAGAGTGGAATGAGCTCAACTCAAACCGGTCGGCGCTCATATTGTCTCACTCTGCACCAGGAAACTGCCGGCCGGTTGCTGAGACGTTTCCTGTGCTTTGTCTCAGACTGTCACGATATCGTGAACTGTTTGTTGATAAATTACGATCATGAGTTCCTAGTTTTTGACTTTCCTTGACATCGCCCGCAAGGTATTAATAAGTACTAAGATGCGCCTCGAATAAATTAAACGTAAAATGTCCGCAAAGATATTACATGCATTAAATTCTTATTAATAACAAGACTTAAGTCAAGCGTCCGTGATTACCTACTGTGCAAATAAGGAAATATTGTGAGTTATTAAAAACTGGCGCGGTGACGTAATCCTACCACACCAACTAGCACTTCCGCGTGCCCTGAGCAGGCACATTGGTGTATAATGAAATGATGTCAATCCGACGTTCCTTCCTGACGCGCTATTACTTAAGATCTTTCATGCGACAAGTAACAAGCATAGGGCGTCGTCCGTCAACACTAATCTGTCCCGATAACGGTTTGCGGAAACAGTGCTCGTACGTTTAGTTAAAAATGGGACTTGGTCCGGCTCCCGAAGTTTTATCTCAGTGTGTGAGGTGGCGCGGGGTAGCAGGGGCGGGAGGGGGGTGGCTGGCGCGCGTCCGTCCGCCCGCACCGCCACCGCATCAGTCCGCGTCGGAGAGTGGCTTGCGACGCTTGTCTGCGAGCTTGATCCCTCAGATACGCTGCTGGTTTACGGCGTGCCGTAACACGACACGTTTGGAGGGACCGCCGCTGCTACGCGTGTGCCTGGTGCTCTGTGAACACTGGATTCTGTGCTACTTGTGTTGTGACGATGTACATGTGCTGAAATATCCAGATACCGACTATACAGGATTTTGACGACGCAACCAGTTCCGGATCAGCTCAGCCGGTAAGTAGCGGTGCTTATCGCAGACCGCGCTATCGCGGACTCACGCATTTCCGACCGCGCCCGATAAGGCCACCGACTGTATGGTGCCTAAAGATACGAACATGAAATCCGACAACTTGTTTAAATAATTATTGCTTTGTAAAATATTATAACAAGAACTTTCAAAGCGAAAAGAAGTACAGATCCGAGTAAAACGATTTTTATAAAGTTCTAAAAGTGACCATGTTGCGGGAGTTTCTTAACTTACTTACATTGGAAATAATATAACCTTAACCTTGATTGTATATTACTTTACCTGTTAAACATCTCTCATCATCATCATCATCATCTGACATCAATCTGGATTATGTTTTGTTTCCCGTCCCCTCATTGCAAATATTCGCCCTAGCTAAATAATCGCTCCCCAACTTTTGAAACATTCATCCCCCATAAAACCAAAAACTGCAGGTGCTAACACATAATGTATGACGACATTTGAAGTAGGTACACACACAGCGTAATCTACACACACAATTCAGCAATTAGGAAACAACAACTGGATTTATAATCATATCCAGAATAATCTACAATAACTTAACATCCGACTGATAACTCAACCTTTAAAACATGGCAATTACAAAAAGCTCGGGTTATCAAGTGTGGATAACCCGCTGTGAGTTATCCAATAGTTATGAAATTCATACATTGAACTGAACAACTACGTTACAAATATTTAGAACAAAAAAAAATATCAAATCGATACTATCAAAACATACAATTTATAAAAAAAACATTGTTTAAACTAAAGAATCATTTGCGAATTATTTATAACAATATCCCGTGTATGACGACACAATGCATTATGACAAAAACTGGTTGTGAAGAAATAAGTAGCAGGTACCTGCTCTAAATTTCAAAACACAACTTCCGTCATCGCACACACAACAATAAATGATGTAATACAAGTTATAGACTTGCTGTAAAATGCCAATAAAATGTAAACACCTTCAACACCAATAACTTTCCGGGAACACATTTTATTATTGCTGTAACGAGTAACCAGAACCACACAATGACTTCAAGATGAAGGTATAAGTGAAAAGAACCTTGACATAGGGTAGAAGGAATGGATTCGCGATTTTTCCGGTTTATAATAAAATTATTTAACAGCTTCTATTTCAAAAGTAAACATTCACGTAAGCCATTACGTGATAATAATGGCAGATAACGAGACGATATCAAAATTAGATAATAAAATCTTATGTTGTAAAACCACTGGCCAGTACAACTCACGCCACTGTGGCGCCACCTGTTATCGAGTAGGCTAAACATTACTCTTTAACGATTACATATTCCATTATCCGCTTCCGTCATTCCTAAGATTACTACAAGTACAGTTCACATTTTAATAAAAACTACTTTTGTTGCAGAAATCGTGATGAAAGTGGTCAGCCTTCAATTGCCATCCGGGCCGAGTATGGAGCGGCTACCGCTACCATTCAGCCCGACGGAATTACTATGGCGATACCCCCTGCCATGGGCACCGCCGCCACCTTCGCCACTTGGTGATGCCAAGGCACAGTTGCCTGCTGGTCTACCGCCAGAACCAAGACTATGGACCAGAGAAGACGTTGCTGTTTTCATTAAATGGTGTGAAAGAGAATTCGATTTACCAAACTTCGACATGGATCTCTTCCAAATGAATGGTAAAACACATTTTTTTTTGTCTTTTTTCACATACAATTCTGTTGTAAACGAAAACAAGTAAAATAACCGATCTTTCTATTCCAGGTAAAGCTTTATGCCTTTTAACAAAAAATGATTTGGGTGAGCGTTGTCCTGGGGCCGGCGATGTTCTACATAATGTGCTGCAAATGTTAATACGGGATGCGGCATTACTAGGAAGAGTTCCTTCGTCCCCGGTGACGCCAACAGCGCGTGCCGCACCTTACCCACCTTCGCCACATTCGCATCCACCGACTCCTACATGGGCTGTCGATAGCTTCCACCACTTCCACAGTGCTGCCGCAGCCGCCGCCGCGCAACCTAACTCGGTGACATTAAGTCCTGCACCATCGGTTGATAGCTCTGGAAGCCCCCAAAGAGGAGAAACAGTTAATTACGCACCTGCATATGCACCTTCCGTTGCTGCTGGAGCTCAGGCTGCTAGTTCTGGAAGCAATCATTCGGATTCAGATGAAGATGCACAATTTGCACCACAGCCTCGCTCCCCGAAGGAAGCACCTTTAACGAGTCCGGCGCCGCAAGCCCATCCAGCGCCACAACATTCACATTACCGCACTCAACACAGAGAGTTCTTCCCAAACGATATGCCGGAATCAAACACAAGTAAGTTATATAAAAACAACTTTTTCTTTTTCCTAACTTTTTCAACATTACATCCTATCAGCATAGATACTTGTAGTAAATTCGTTCCATCTTTTACACGTTTCAAAGTTTGTTTTCCAATTAATTTACTAAATCCAACTGTTTCATTCTCAGATGGGAGATTACTATGGGACTTCCTTCAACAACTATTGAATGATCCTACACAACGGTACACAAATTATATTGCGTGGAAGAATCGGGAAACCGGAGTATTTAAAATTGTCGACCCTGCTGGATTGGCGAAGCTGTGGGGAATCCAGAAAAATCATCTATCAATGAATTACGACAAAATGTCCCGAGCACTTAGATATTACTACCGTGTCAATATTTTACGGAAAGTACAAGGAGAGAGGCATTGTTACCAGTAAGTATCTTTAACTTTATTTAGTAAGCATTTGTTTGAATTGATACTTATAAAAATATAATGATTATATCATCATACACATTATAATAGTCAAGTAATTATTATTTACCTAACAAAAACACCATTGGTGAAATGTGGGTGCACTGTTAGTATACCTTGCCTACCCCTTATCGAATTCTAATTCACATAAAAAATATTTATAGCCTAACGTCGAAGTCAGTACATCGCTAATTCAAAAACATTTTTGCTCCAGGTTTTTGAGGAATCCCACGGAACTTAAAAATATCAAGAATATTTCACTTCTACGGCAACAAATGAGTCCTACGCGAGTTGTGCCTCAAGCAGTAGTGAAGACAGAAATGAAAGAAGAACGTTGCGAAGAAGAAAACGTTGACGAAGACATGCCCACAGACCTAAGCATGGCAGCGTCTGAACCCTGGCGAAAACGCGCGCGGGCCGACACGGCGCCTGGCCCGCCGCACGACAAACACCACATCAGTGCGCTCATCGGTGACAACATGCTGATGAAGCGTGAATCTGAATACACCGCCGAGCACTACGCACTTAATCTCAAAAGTGAAAAATGTGAACAATGATTACAAGACTTGAAATATTGGACGCTCAATAGTGCGACAAACTTTTCCAGCATATTCAGTGTGCAAACTAGCTCCACCCACTAAAATTCTAGTCAAATTCCTCTCAGGCAGGATATTTAAGTCTTCCTAAAAATGCAAATACCGTACGTTATGAAGAACAATATTATGTTATGAAACAATCACTGAGAGTACTTTGACAGATTTAGGATGGTCTTTGGAGTTCAACAGGGTATGGACCTTAAGGATGCCTTTGTGCCAAGTGATTTTATACCTAATAGTGTCAATTACCTAAATAGTTAGCAAAAGGGACAAGAGTTTATTTGTGTTGAAGTCATAAAAGCTATTTTAAGATTTTGTGCAATGAACTATCACTCTACAACTGCTGTTAAAGATCAACCAGTAAGAGGTATAATTGTTGCCAAAACTCAGTATCTATCCTTTTATTACGTGCGCAACTTGCACTATCGGATGCATTTTCGTAATTTAATTAGTTTTTATGTTTTATATTTTTATTTTGAATTTGCTAAAAAGAGAAGAATCATCTAAGTTTGAGAAATAAATAAATATTATAAACATATAAATATGTAGAGTATACCTAACGTCTTCCATTCGTTCTTTTTGGCAAACCAACGATTTCAATTGTAGCATGAGAAAATTATTTTAGGTACTATAACGTCTACCACATAAATATGAAGTATTTGGCAGCTTTAAAACAAATAAATTAAATCATTACAATGTTATTTCTCAAATGAATATTTTTACATGTTGATAAAATCATAGAAAGACAATACCTAAAAATGCCTTGAAATCAATATAACACTTCCACTGTGATAAATAGAAAGTGGTAGAAATATTATAATAGCGTGTGCTAGGGCCTTTACTCAAAGATTTCCAGCTACAATTTTCTGTGATCTCTTTTATCATTGTAGGTAGGTAGTTAGATGTTATAGAGTATAATGTCTTTGTAAATATTAGTATAGTACCATAATAAATAAGTTAGAATAAGAAACTGACTGTAAAGAGAGTGTATGTATGATTTGTAAAACAAAAAGTGGAGCTTTATCAAAGTACCTAGTATATCAGTAAGTTCTATTACAACTGAGTTTGTATTTTTACAATTATTTGTATTTGGCATGGATGCCGTGATTCCCAACTTGTTGTACACAAGGAGTTTCACATTAAAATATTGTGTCAGATTTATTATAACTTAAAATAAATGAGAAATAATGTTATGTGTATGAGTCTGTTCATTATTAAACTTCATTCGTTCAATTCTTGCAACGAATCTATTATCTATATCTCCTGTTGCAAAACCTACACGATAAAGGTGTATAAGAGACCAAATAAGTAGGTACTTATAGTACCTAGAATAGCTTGTTATACTTTAAAACAAGAGACAGGCTTGTGTTGGCTGTGGATAAGTAAATTCAATATTTTAGAAAAATACCCAAAAAAGGGCATTATTATCGAAACAAAAGCCGAAACCACATTTCTTAGAATTTTTGTCAATCTGTCTGTCCGCGCATCACGCAAAAAATCCTGTGCGGATTTAAATTAAAGGCACCGGCACCGTGATAACTTATTACGACGAGTCAATATTTAGAATACCTACGTTTTATTACGAGAAATTATTATAAATATAATCGTACCACTAACGGCATCTGTATCGCTTCTGTATAACCCGGAATAGACAAAAACTAAATCAGCGAGAACTAAATCGCGGGTATAACTAGTTCCCAGGCGGAAACCCACCGCGGCGCACGGAGAGGACACGCACGTAGGTCAAGCTTCGCTTTGCAAGAAAATGTATGTAACCGTATCCACTGCGGCACACGGAGAGACTACGCACGAAATGAGGTCTTACATACATTTTCTTGCAAAGCGAAGCGTGGCCCGTGTGCGTGGCCTCTCCGTGCGCCGCGGTGGGTTTCCGCCTTTTAGGGGCCATTAACTACGTCACACGAATTTCATGATTTTTAGACCCCTCCCCCCTTGTCACAGTTGGTCACATTTGCGAGACTCCCCCCCCTCCCTGTGTGACATCACATATTTTTTATAATTTTCTGAAAATTTCAAAATGTTTCGAATTTCGGTTTTATACTTAAATATATTAGATGATTAAATATGACGTCACAAAACTTAGGACCACTCCCACCCCCTTGTCACACAATGTCACATTTCGTCAACTCCCTCCCCCCCCCCCCCCCTTTACGTGTGACGTAATTAATGGATGGCCCCTTAGTAGATTTAATGCACAAATAAGAAGCTGTAGCCAATTAACTGCAGCTCATATGGGCTGGCTCGACCGAGGCAGTACCCGGTAGAACTCATAGAAGATCGGCGTAAAGTAGCTATTGCAGCTGCGTTTCAAACGATGAGTGAGAGAGCCGGAAGCCTAACTCCCCCTTTCCCTCTCTCTGTCTCACGCCCCTTCAGATCGGCAACGTGCGAGCGATGCCTTTGGTATTGCACGCATTTATTGGCTGCTGATAAGGCGGACCATACGTTTGTTTGACACCTTAATCACAAAAAAAACTTAGATACAGTAATAGGATAGGATGTAGCAGTACACCAAAGATGTACTAATTAACAATAGACATGCTTATTTGAGAAATAGACTAATAAACAAGTATTTTTATTTGGTTGAGGAATATGTTAAATGCTACAAATCAAAGCCATATTCAGAATGCTCTTAGATTATTACCATAACTATTATTATTACAAGTTAAACTACTCTTAACCTAATTATTTCACCAACAAAATAGCAAATAAATCAATCAGTTCCTTGTGGAGTGTTTTGAAAAAATATTACATCATCAGCTATAATGGTGGAAGCAGTTCTTACTTGACCATCATCCATTTTAACTTCTCCATAAGATAACTTTCCAGTGATATAAACTCGTTGGCCTTTCTTCAAAAATTTGTATACTGTGTCCCTTAGGCCTGGTTTGAAAATACTTATTCTGTGCCAATCGGTTCTCTGCAAAATGTCTCCCGATTCATATTTGTAACTAAAATGTGTGGCTAATGGAAAGTTTATCACAGGGTGTTCTTCCGATCCACGTTTCTGCGGGTCAGCACCAACTCTTCCAAGCAATGTAACTTGATTTATGGCTAAAAATGAATCACAAAAATTATATTGTCCATCTGTCTTGAGTATTAGGTACTTCTACCAAAATAGTAGAAGATAAAGATATTCAAATGGGGAAACTAGGTAGAATACTTACTTTTTTCTTGTTTCTGGGTGTTAAATCTAGGCGCAGATGTATTCAAGTATTGAACACCTATTATTTTCCTAACAGCATTCGTTATCTGAAACAATTCACATTGAAAAGCAATGGACGCAAATTTTAATGATGAAACATAAGTATATTATAAAATTTATTCCTCAGTATTATGATTACTTACTCCTGACTAAGTAAATTAATTTTTTGTCCAGCCATAATTTTGATAGAGGTGTCAGCTAAGACTGTTTTTTGTGTATAGGATTTTATTGAAATAACATAAACACAATTACAATTTTGAATACAATTATGAAGACTTGTTTCCAAGACCTTATAATTAAAGTCAGCTCATAGAAGTAATAAGCATAACAATAGGCTCATAGAAGTAATAATTTAAAAGATGTCACGATAGGAGATGTAATACCTACTTGTACTATCAACACCTATTTACTTTCCTTGATGATTTCCGACGGGAATTGAACCCACAACCACCCGATGCAGTGAAACGAGCGGCCTACGCTCGAACTACTGCGCCAAGCGGGCTTTACTTACAAAGTTTCCAACACCTCCCCTATAGTACGTAGGTACAGTGGCAGTTTTTACAGACTTAGGTTACTTATTATGTATTAATTATAAGTAGATATGTAGTACCTATAGGTACCTCAGAAATATACCTAGGTACCTACCTACCTATAGGAAATTTTGCTTTTGCGTCTCAGGATTTTTAGGTTTGTGCCTAAATAGATAATTAATTGTAAGGCACCCACTTACCTCTAAATAACAGTAAACTTTATTTTTCAATTGAAGAAAGTGCAAACATCAAAGAACAAAGAATCAAGAAAAGGCGCCAATATGTACCTATGGGTAATACATTTTAAATAAAATGTTTAAGTGACAGTAATTACAAATGTAAGGCTTACCCTTGGTATAGGAAACATGATGTAAAAACCTTTATAACAACTGATAATGTATACTGGCCAAACGCACTATAAATAAAAATTTCGACCGTTTACACATACATAACCTCAAAAATTGGCGGTATAAAATAAACAGTAGGGATGCGTCCAAATCTAATAAGCTGCTAAATTAGCAGTGCTAAATTTTTTGTGTCAACACCTGTTAAATCATTTTTAAGAAAGGTGTTAAATATAGAAGTCACAAGTACCTATATTTACGTGTTACGTTATCTAGTTAATGAGTGCTGTGAGTAAAATTTCAATTGTTTGTGTAGTGTTGTTTACATATTAAAAAGAAAAACTCAAAAGTACTCTAAAATGGATATTCAACGGGAAAAAAAGTGAAATAAATGGATATTCAACGGGAAAAAAACGGAAGGCATCACACCAAAATAATAGTTCTAAATATTCACCTTTTGGTTTGACTGTAAAGTGGGAGTAGGCATGCACAGCTTTCGAGGCTAGTTTTTTGGTTATTTTTATTTAAATAACCAATTCTGTTTTTTTATTCACAATGTGTTAATGCCTGCCTGCTCACATAGCGTTGCTGTTTGAAAATGTATACAATTATTCTTTTGAAAAGAGTAACCATTGAGTTTCTTGCCGGCTCTTCTCAATGGAAGCAACATTACGAACCGGTGGAATATTTTTTATTATTGACTATTTATAAATGCTTTATTGAGCTTACATGAATAAAAACCTTTTGATTTGATTTGATTTGATTCAATATGGAACATTTTTACAATAGCGATACCGTAAAAAAAAATGGAATGAATTCATTATGTTAACAGTCTGCATGTTTTTAAATTTAGCTGTTGCTAAAAATAGCTGTTAATTTTAAGTGTTAATTATTTTTAGCAATAGCATTTAGCAGTGTTATTTTTTTTTACGTTTACGCCCATACCTACCTAATAAATAGTACAGACAGTAGGTATCAGTGCTGCCAACACAGACTTACTTTATTTACTTTACGGCCCTGGGTACAATCCCTTTGGAGCCACTTTAAAAATAAAGTTATAAATGTCCATTTTTCGCCCTAAACCCATGGACGTATTAGCCTAAACCCCTAAATTTATTTTTATTTCAGTGTTTCTAGTTCGTAAAACTACTCTTTTTTTCACCGTTGCCGGTGCCGTGCCTGCTAAAGTCTGGTAAATAATTCAGTGGAGTAAAATGACAGCTTTTTATGTCAAACGTAAAATTAATTTGATCCGTTCATCATGAATAATGTTGTTTATAAGATTCCTGTTCAAATTAATTCAATTTTATTTACTAAAGAATAACAAAAACATGATCACTCATAAAACATAGATTCCATTAAAATATAATTTCACATTTATAGCTGTCATTTTTCTCCACTGAATTATTAATCAGACTTTAGTTGCGAAACGGCCTTTTACTCATTACGTTAAGAACAGCTCTGCATGATCAGCATAACTTTGTTTTGTTTTGTTCGTCTCAAAAAAATGGAAAACTCAAAAGGAAAAAAAGTAATTTGAATGGGATGATACTTCGGATTAGTAAGTTCTGAGTTCAATAGATTGCGCACGTTGCAATAAACGATGCATTGAACGAATATACCACTATTGAATCCCCAACAGAAGGATGTGTACGACACGTTAATGGAGGCAATTTATGTTGGAAATGGTGGCTTATTTTTCCTCGATGCGTCCGGTAATCTAGGAAGGCATTCCTCATGTCATTGATTTTGGCCACTGTTTGTATAATATGTCGTATAGTCTGATTTTTAATTAGGCGAAGTAAACTGACAGGTGCAAATGTCACGTTTCGATATAAATAGAACAAATAAGGTTCAAATTCATAGTACAATGACATTTTCAGCTGTCAGTTTACTTCGTTTAATTAAAAATCGGACTATAGCATATTGCGCGCTCCCTTGTAGTCATGGGTCTTATGGGCAGCCCTGGTTGTATACATCCCTACACCCGCCCATAAGACCCATAAGTGTAAGGGAGCGCCTACAATATGCCCTACTCCGTTTCACTTTCACGTTTTATGGTCCCGCGTGGCACGAGTGTTTGGACAGACTATAGTCACCTAACTAACCAATTCCAAATAATTATCTACAATACTTGATACTTATAAAATTTTCAATTATTCAGTACCTACCTAAATCAAAGTTAAGTCAAGGTATACCAAGGTTTGGTCACCTTACTTAGAGAGATGCAATCCTCTGGTTGGGTATCTTTGTCGTCACGTTTTATTCGCATACTGCTCAATCCTTCTCATTCTCCTTGATTCGAACATCCTTTATCTATAGTTTTTCAATCTGTGACTGACTGCAGGAGTATTTTTGTTCTGTGCTGCAATGCTACCAATATACAGGAACAAAAAAAGCCGTTTGCTTGCCTATAGTGCCGTCTTGCGTCGTCCATCACAGAGTGACAGTTGTTTTGTGGTTATGTTTTATAGATAGAAAATCTCTATCTCTTCAACCGCCACCATACGCAATCCGGGAAGAGTTGTTGCCTGTGAAGGATGCCTTCAGCAGCGAATGCAAAGTCCGAAAAACCAGCCTCTACGGAGGCTACGGATAATACTCCTGTACGACAGATTATGACGATTATTGAACACAAAATCCGTAATTTGGAGAAAAGAAAGGTAAGCACAGTGCTTCTCATCAACAGTAACAACTCCCTGAATTGTTACAGATTTGATATCTGTATCTTGATTCACATGATACGCAGCAACTCAATGAAATTAACTAAAATGTCGTCGTGGTGATTCCCCAGTGTTGTATGTAAATACTATTGCTGTAGATTTGACGCCATTTTTATACATGTGCTCATGCAATGTTGACGATACGATACCTATACGACGCCCAATCATTGTCCGATACCCGAATTCACTTTGGTTTTCGACAACTGACAATAAATGCGACATAGCTATTATCGCAAATTTATGCTGCAGGAAGATATTTTAGGTGCTTGCACCTATTGTAGTTTAAATTTTCATCAATGTTCAGTTTGTTATCTAGAAAATATACTTTGGGCCTGTCTCACAATCTTCAGTTAATAAATGTTTCTCCAATTGAGTTTCATGTTTTGTTAATCTTTTCATAGAATATATTCTGTCAAAATGGCAAAGTTATTTGGAAACATTGTCTGAGGATTGTGATATAGGTAGGCTCCTTAGGGCTTATTTGAATTCAGCCTGCTTTCATAACATAGCTATGAGGTAGTGCTTATCTTACTTCT
The DNA here is from genome assembly GCA_947859195.1 of Drymonia ruficornis. Classification (NCBI taxonomy): domain Eukaryota; kingdom Metazoa; phylum Arthropoda; class Insecta; order Lepidoptera; family Notodontidae; genus Drymonia; species Drymonia ruficornis. Next base: position 8,572,834 of record OX401910.1, on the reverse strand, counting down.
GTTTTAGATGCATTAGACATAAAGCTAATGGATACACTACTCTATTATGTGTTAGTTTATCAATCTGATTATTATATCTTTGTTTCTCACAGAATATGCATACTTATAGATCTATCATTGAAAATAGAATACCTAATTACAAAGTTCTCTATGAATTATACAACTTGCTATAAACATTATCATCCTTTTTTTAGAGTAAACTGACATCATACCGAGACCTGCAAAAAGCTGGAAAGGATTTAAACGCTGACCAGAAAGTAGCTGTGGCCAAGTATGATGAAGTCACCCAAACCCTGGAGTTTGCGAGGGACTTTTCAAAACAGGTCACAGCAATTGCTATTGCAGCAGAGCGTGAGGCTAAAAAACAAGCCAAGAAGGTTTGTAATGAAAATAATTAACAAAGGTTTATCCACTGCCACTGCATAATAGTTATACTCTTAATGGATTTTCTTTCTCTAGAAGTTTATAGACATTGGGTGTTCTCCATGGCATTGCGATGGCTTTTTGCGCAGTTGTCAAACCTATATTTCAATTCAATTTACTGACTAAAGACAACTGCGCAAAAAGCTGTCACCATGCCGGATAGTGGAGAAACATCCAATACATATAGGGATTATACATAACCATTGGGTACATTAATGCTGCGTTCCATTCACCGTAATTTTTGTTATTTTCGTCCACAAAAAGTGTTAAAAACGATAATAATGATCACTTTCAGTACAAGTTGGTGTGAGTGGAACGTGATTTGTGGACAAAAATAACGAAAATAACAAAATTAAGAGTGAATGGAACGCACCATAATTTGTCAGTGGGCATAGAGCAATCATAACTGATATTATGAGAAAAAAGATATTTCAAAAGTGAGAAGGTGAAATCCACTGACAAATTCATAAAAATCTTAATCATGAACCTTTCAGAGCAAGTAGAAAAGAATAATGGGCATTTTGGTCCAAAATGGAAGTGTGGGATGATGTTGGTGAATTTGAAGGAAAACATTTATTTCTATGGTCTTGTGAAATCTGGATACATGTTATAATCAAATAACATAACATTTCGCTTATAAAGAAATAAACAAGTGTTGTAATGTTTAACACAAATAAAATATCTTTGCTATTTGCCTGATAGTAATCCTAAACTAAAATAATAGATTTTCAAACTAAAACACTTATTATTATTATTATTATTTAAATTTTATGCTACATATTTTTAATGTTAGAGCCATAACACACCGGGTAGCCATGGCGACGTCGCCAGCCACCACAGCCAACTAATTCAGACGAATTCGTATTGAAATGATGACAGGTAACACACCTCGCCAGGTGTGATACCTGTCATTTAGTTAGTTAATATTATCTAGCTCACTAATGGGAAATGGCCAAGGTCAAGGCCGTCTTCCATTTATCTTGGTCTGTAGCCAACTGGGGCCAATTTTTTTGTCCATCATTAGTAATGTTGATTGAAAAAAACATTAATTTCCACACAGGATGCCTGGGTGCGCTGTGCATCAGAAACTAACAAAATTCGCGAAGTATTGTTAATTCTGGACTGCCTTGTACAAATGGGTAATACGGAAGCCAGGAGTGACTTTCTTAACGGAACCAATGGTGCAGTCAAACTTACAGATGAGGATCTAAAAATATTAGATGAGTTGTAAGTATACTTGCGCTGTAGCATATTTTTGTTTAGGTTTTGTGCAGACTTGTGAGACAAACTCATCTGAGGCGAGCTTTCATTTTCCACTTTCTTTCACAAGTGAGACCTAGATCATTATTGAAGTTTTTTATTGTTTAGGTATCCTGAAGTGACACCGAAACATGAAGTGAATGAGGAGGGCCAGCCTGGATTTCACAGTCACACAGCAAAAGCAGCCGAGCATCTATACTCAATAGTAGACGGCAGGCCTAAGGAAATCCTTGGCACTACCTACACTCGGATCAAAGAAATCGTGAGCGCCGTCCACGAGTGCGGATACTTCGATCGATCACTGCAGGTAGTGGTGGAGAACGAGGAGAGCCACCCGCCGGCAGCCGGGGAGGCAGCCGTCGAGCCGGGCGAGAGCGAGCCCGAGCCCGAGCCCGCGCCCGCGCCCGCCGCCTACCCGCCGCCCGGCGCGCTGCCCGTGCCGCCCGCGCCCGCCGTCGTGCCCGCGCCCGCCTACCCGCTGCGCCCGCTGCCGCCCATCACGCTGCAGGAGGTCGAGCACGCATACTTCGCGCGCCAGTACCCGCAGCAGAGGCCGATCGCCGAGGTCATAGGCTCGCAGAACTTCTTCTTCCTCCAGGAGTCCGAGATCGACAGCCCGATCGGCACGCCGCAGCCGCCCGCCGGACCGAACCAGCCGTCGCCCCCGGCCCCGATCCCCACCCAGACGTTCACGAACCAGCACTTCGTTCAGTTGCCGGGCGGACGCGTACCGGACGGCGCTCCACCCCTTCCGCCGCAGCCGCACTTCCCGCCGCACCCCGAGCACGCCGGCTTCCCGCCCGCGCCTGTGCCGCTGCTCGCAGTGCCGCAGCTACCGCACGCGCTGCCGCCGACCGCGCTGGCGCAGCAGCACGCGCCCGCGCAGCCCGCGCCCGCGCAACCCTCGCCCGCGCCAGCCCCGGCCCCCCTAAACGATCGGCCGAACTCGTCGCCAACCGAAGACGGAGCGGTCGACGACGTCAAGGAGGGCGGCAACCCCGAGCACGACGACGCCGGCGAGCGGCGGACTCAGGGCCAGGGCGACGGTCAGGGTCGTTACCGTCGATACGGGCGCGGCGGCCGCGGCGCGCCCGATGGCCACCGGGGCCGCGGCTCGTACCAGGGTCGGCAAGGCGGCGACGGGTACCGCGGCAGGCACACGGGCGAGTACCAACCGCGACCCGCGAAGGACGGCCACGCGGGCCGCCAGTACGACGGCTACCAGCCCAGGCACGGCAAGGAGCACCCGAGCCGCGGCGGCGACGACGGGTACTACGGCAACGGGGACACCGGCGACGGCCACCAGCACGGCGAGAACGGCGGACGCGACCGGTACGAAGGCCAGAGCTACGGCGGCGGGTTCAAGGCGCGCGGGCGGGGCGGGCCGCGCGGCCGCCCCGCGCCGCGCACGCCGCGCGCGCACCACTACGCGCGCAAGCCGGAGCGGGTCGAATAGATCCCGTGGACCGAGACGGTGCGTCGCGACCTCGCCGTCGGCGGCCGCGTCGTTCCGTAGATATATCGCCCGCTGTGACGGACAAAATCATTCGTGGAAGGCAGATTTCACCGGCAACAACGCGCTGTGGTAACGACAAACGAGAGATTATGGTATAAAAATAAATAAAAAAAGAATAAAAAAAAAGTAAAACTTGAAACTGACTAAAAAATAAGTTACTTGAATTTAGATGTATGATATATGCAGTTATTATAAGTTACGTAATTCTAGATTCTCGTATTAAGTTATGTCACGCGAGCGACTCGGACGGCGGCGGCGGCCGCGGCCGTTGCGCGTCGTCACGGCTCTAGCGTGTCTCGTCCTCGTGATAATTTAAGTACAGGATATGTGCACACAATGACCCTACACTAACTGTCTACTTGGACCTTTTCCAAATCTCATTGATCTTTGTACTTTTAATACAGTTGATTTAAAAATTATATTTATATAATTTGTGTTATGTAAGATAATCTATATCCATGCTCTATACATCCATAAGTTTCTCGCCATTAATAATTACATTATTTTGAGACTTATTTTTAGTTGTATTGGAATTTAAAATGGTAGTAATTTGCTTCACATATTTTATTCCTGTTGACATTTTAAATTTAGCTTAGAGCCTGGCTGCATTGCGAATAGAAACCCCGTGGTGTTTTTTCCTGCAATTCTGTAACCCATGGAATCATAAGAATGTATCCGCACTTGCGGTTTTAAAACCGTGCAATTTGATAAGGTTCGGTGTGGTAAACAAACCGCGCGGTTTTTATTCGCAATGCGGACTAGGCCATAGGCATCTCTTACACTGAGGCCGGCGAACGATTGATTAACTTGCGCCAATCGTGCCAGCCTATATTGCATGAAATAAGCGCGAGCAAATTTTGGTAGCCGGCGCGGGTAAATCGCCCGCTCGCTCGCGTCAGCTTGGATGGATAACTTACACTGGCCATATCACACATTGTATAAATTGGAAAAAGTTCTGAGCTAGTATGTATGTAGTACGAAAATGGCTCTATTTTGTTGGATTCGTATTTATGTAAGTATTATAATTGTCGCGCAAATAGAGCTATTCTTGTTCAGATGGATCAGGCCTCGTATTCTTGAAACTTGGGATAATCTTTTAAGCTATACTAGCACCAAATGATTTTATTATTTCGCTGCCAATTGGTCCAATATGAAATAATTTTGCGTAAACATTACGTACCTTATTTGTAGTTTGAATACCGATTTATCAGAATGAGGTTCAAGAGTGCATACTTTACTGATTTTATTGTTCATCTTAAAATCGTTTTTGTTTGTCTTGTCCAGGCTTTTTATATTCCTTAACATTGTTCTCAATAGAGGCTGTGTGCAAGCAAATTAAAAGTATTCTACGGAAACTAATAAAAGTGGTTTGTTTATTACTCAAATCCTAGATTAATTGACTTTTACCAGGCACCTTTTTAGGGTTCCGTACCCAAAGGTTGCCAACCCCTATTAAGCCTTTTTTTTTTTTTTTTTTTTTTTTTTTTTTTTTGTTTACGCTGGGAAATTCAGTTACGCATTCCGCCTGGGCTCGGGGGAACCCAGACGGATATGTGGGACTCCTGGACGACTGTCCAGCCTACCCACTAAAACCCAGCGGTCTGCCCTCGCCGCTGAAAAACGAAGCGCCACAGGATCTTCGTCAACTGACGCCTCAGCGGCTGGCCTGGCAGTGAGCACCAGGCCGCAGACTACGAGTTGGGCGAAACACCCCCCTCGTCAGGGACCTTGGGCCAGGGTCCCCCGACCCCTTTGGCCCAAGTCCCACCCTCCACTACGGCGGCGGCAAGAGGTGCGCGTAGCGCCTCCTCCTATTGCCCCGCCGGGCTCGTCGGATCGGGTCAGCGAGGGCGTCCTCCTCCCTGACCCGCTCCGCGGCCTCCTTCTGTGAGAGCACTGCTTCACAGAAGGAGACCATTGCCTCCCAACAACCTCTGCTCCCAAGCATGGCCTCGACGATGCTTCGGAGCGAGAGGTCTCCTCCCACCACGCTCACCAATGCGTGTCTCTGTGCGCCCCACGCCGGGCACTCCTCCACTGTGTGGCGCACCGTGTCCGACGGCGCCTCACACGCGTGGCAGGCGGGGGTCGCCTCCCTCCTCGCTATCCGATGCAGGTACTCACCGAAGCACCCATGCCCGGTGAGTACCTGCGCCAGTCTATACGTCACATGCCCACTCTTCTTAAGCCAACCGGACAGGTTGGGGCGGATCGCCTCAGTCGTATGCCGGCCAAACTCAGCGGACTGGAGTTGCTCTTCCCACCTCCGTACAACCTCCTCCTGAGCCCTCCTTCTCGTGTGCTGCACCGCCTCCCAATCGGGCACAACGCCCCTGGCCCGCTCTTCCGCTCGGAATTCGTAAACCACCGCCAGCACCTCCGCCTCGAGCTCCCAGGGGGGGTCTCCCGCCAGAAGCGTGGCCGCCGTCCAAGAGACCGTGCGGTACCCTCTTATGGCCCTCACCGCTATGATCCTCTGCGGTCTCCGCAAGAGGACCCTGTTCGGAGCGGTGAGGGCATCCGCCCAGATGGGGGCCCCGTACAGGGCCATACTCCGAATTATTCCAGACTGACTCCGTCTGACAGCGGGCTGTATCTCACGAACCGTAATAGGTGGAGACTTGAAATTTTCACAGAATGTGCATTTTTTTGCGGCTACAACAACAAATACTAAAAACAAAATAAAATTTATTAATAAAGGGGGGTCCCCATACAAGAAACTTAATATTTTTGACGTTTTTATTTTACGGTGGTACGGAACCCTTCATGTGCGAGTCCGACACGCACTTGGCCGGTTTTTATATAGGTACCAAAAAGGGGTGGTAGCGAGCGTAGATTTGAACCGAATTAGAGATGGGCTTGAAAAAGAATAACACTGCTAAATGCTAATAATAATTAACACTTAAATTAAAAACTACTTTTAGCAACTGCTAAATTTAAACACATACAGATGATTAACATTTTTTATTTTTTTTGCTATACAGGTGTCCCACAACTTTGCCACATGGAGTGAAAGTATCTTATAAATACTGTAGATAGAAAATTTTACTGAATGAAGACTTCATTTATATTTTAAAAACAATACGAACTGCATTCAAAGATTTTCGAAAACTCCCTTACCACACTCGGGAATCGAACCGGCTAAAATCCCAAAAAATAACATCCTGTACTTTTATGGCATCAATCACAAGGATCAAATCTCTCTAACAAACATGGTAAATTAAATGAAAGAAAAACATGATATCTTAACTTATAAGAATTAAAATAAGTAACTATTTTATGGGTTTTTCCTTTTATTTACTTTACTATGTTTATTAGAGATATTTTATTCTTATGATTGACCTTATCGATTGATGCAATAAAAGTACAGGATTTTATTACTTATTCGGATTTTAGCCGGTTTGATTCCCGAGTGTGGCAAGCGACTTTTCGAAAATCTTTGAAGGCAGTTCGTATTGTTTTTAAAATGAAGTCTTCATTCAGTAAAATTCTCTATATACAGTATTTAATGTACTTTCCCTCCATGTGGCAAAGTTGTGGGACATCCTGCATATCCACAAACCAAGATGTCCGTCTGTGGCTTCGTAGCTCCTAAACCCATCCCTACTTGAAACAGGTATATTTACAGAAAGAATACAATGGAACTTAGCTTTCATTTATAATAAGTAAGTATAGGTATGTAGATATTATTTAATAAAAACAACATATTAGCTATGTAGTAGTATGTTTTATTCAAAAAAGTTGCCATTTATTAAGATGGCTTACAGTATGAAAATTTTCAGAAGAATTCAACCTAAAACTGTCCAATCTGAATAAATAAATAAAGTTTTTTTTTTTCACTTTAGTTACCCGACAGAACGTGCTATTTTTTTTACGCTAAGTAGCTACTTATAATTAAAACTACATCTGTGTAGTCATTATGAGAAACCTATACAACCTAAAGCAATTATACAAAATATCTTTTCATAATGTACTTATATTTAAAATAGAAATATAATATCGTCACATTTTGTTCATTTACAAATTACTTAGGGCAGTATCACAAGACCTGTAGACATAAATCAATAAGGGTAAGTTTACACAAGTTTAATTTTTACACAAATTGGATGTGATAGTCCCTACAGGAATGTGTAGCTTCGAATCAGAAAAAAAAATCACAGCGATTTTCAATATTGATTTAGCCAAATTCACTATTGCCCAGTTACGGGCGAGATCAAAAATAATGCGGTAGGTACAATAATTAGAACTGTCGATATGATGTAATTACCTTTGTTCGCATATAATAATGTAAATAGGTGTTCTAAAAATATACAAATATTTTATTAGGTACTTTTAAATTTCAGTGTCTCCATTTTATAAATATTATTGGTATTTATAGGATTATTATGATGCAGTATGTACGGATAATACCAATTCCAACGCATTCTGAATGGTTACAGCTTCCAGTCCAGGTACAACCAATCAAGCAAAGGATAATTATTGGAATCAGATCTTCGATTTTTAAGTGTATGTTACCTCAAAACGCAACGAATCCATATGTTTTGCAAACAAGGCCTGTAGTGTAACGTGGCACCCGCTATAGCCCTGATCAGACTGACTCACGATTTAGATGGACGAGAGAACGAGAGCCACTGTACAATCCGGATGGTCGAGTGATATTTTGGATGGGATTAGGTAAGTTTTCCGCCAATATCGTTTACAAACATTGAAGATACCAACCCCCAAATTTATAGAGTTATGATAGACTTACGGCCGAATACTCAAAGGCTACTTAAATATTTAAGTCCCACTTAGCAGTTTGAGACGTCGTTAACTGTCATTTTTTGTATGGCGCGTCAAAGTTAAGCAGCTCTCAAATTTAAGTTGCGTACGTGTATTCGACCGTTACACTGCGCACTGGCATTACAAACCATCTTTGTTCCTAGAAATGTTTTGTACAACCAATGTAAACTGGCTAAAAATCTCTATAAATTTGGCGGTACAACTCTATACTTTTGTTTGTATAACAAAAACATTTACACGTATAGTTACATACGGTTATGCCAACCAACATGGACAAAAAATTACTGGAAATAATGTTGCTATGGGTACTTGAATAAAATATACTAATATTTATACATAAGTAGATAATTAAGGTATAAACAACACAAATGAGTCATTGAAACAAAATAATAATCAAACCCTGTAGGTACCGATAATAAAATTGACTGTAAATGGATATTGCACGTATTTTATATTTTTTTTAAACTGAATCTTATTAAATTATTTAGTCAAGTCTTTCAAACCAAAACTGTGGTAAATAAAAATACATTGTATAAAATAAATAAATACAATACGATATTTATGTACGTTCTTCTTCGTACAACTTATAAAAACCTAAACAATTACAACTGGAAGAGTTATATTGGGGTTAAGGTCAAATGGCACCAGAGTAGTTAAAATATATACTAATTATGAACGAGATGTAGGTACACAAATTAACACAATCTATACTTGAGGTTCGTTTATATTAATAAAAAGATCCTGCCCAACCATTTTGAAGAGTTAAATGCTAGAAAATATATAAAATACAAAAACAATTACATACATATTACATAGAGCACGTCTTCCACAGGTATAAAAATGAAATGAAATATTGTCCTTATAGTATTTCCTAGAGGCTGCACTATCGCCGCGCGGTTTATTTTCAATGTTATATCATTTGCCGCGACATTGCGTGCCGCATCTTGCGCTCCCACGACTCTGCCTCCGCCCAAGAATGTCGCACGTCACGGAATAGCTGTAACATATATGAAACTTTCAATTCACAAAATACAATGTTCCTTGCTGTATATAAGACACTATCGCCCTGCAGCAGTGCACCTCATTTCGCCATATGTATTTTGGTACCAATGTTATAGTGGATGTAAGTATGACAGCAAAGAACGATGAATGGAAGAAGTCATACTGCGCCGACCCCAGATAATGGGAAAAGGTAAGGCAGATGATGATGTAATAGGGGGCGAGCCTAGTGCAACTATTTCGGGAACATGGGAGGGTGATTCGGGCCATAGTCCACCACACCGGCCAAGTGCAGATTATCGTACTTGAAATGTCTTGCGAAAGATGCGCTCAGGCCTAGTAGTCAGTGGATAGTCAGTTCCTGTATACACGGCGACAAGGTTCACCACCTGTCACGTTGGGTTCTGACTATCTGGTGAAACGTGGGCTTTGAGTTGGTTAATACCTCCACAATGTGGTGGTGTATGGCCACTCAAGCCTCTGACTACCCCCGAATGGGGATAAAAGTTGTGACGTTATATTTATTTTATATTCTAAATATTTTATATATTTAGATGCTGCACTGCTGCACTTTAGTAATGATTTTCTAATAATAGGTAAACTTTAATCCAACTAGCTTGGCATATTATCATTAAATGATCTGTTAGACATTGACTCAATGAAACTATAATATATTACCTGTGACAGCCACGGTTCGTCGGCCAACAGCTCGTTAAGTATCACGGTAGTGTCCTTACTGGGGTTTTGCATTCTCTTTTCGGCGACGCGTTTACTGCACTCCGCGTACATTAAGTATTTCTGATGCGATATTCTCGAATACAATTGCACGCGGTTGCAACACGTCGCACACACGAGGAATTCCTAAAATAGAAATAGGAATGAGACGTCTAACTTTCAGTATTTATCTACATAAAATACCATTACCTATACATTCCCGAAGGGGTAGACCATAGAGTAAATACTAAAGAAAGAGGTGTTCTTAGTAGATATATCTATGAAACAACGTGTGGAAATTTGCGAGGGATGGTGCGGGTGGTGGGGGTTAAGAAATGCGTGGCATCTATCTACCGGTAAATAGCAGAACTACTCGCTTCGTTTTATGTCGATGTTAGTACGTAGTTTAACTTTTTGCACTAGATGTCACTAAGTGTATGATGATAAAAAATGACGTACAAAGGGACGCCATCTAGTGTCGAATAGAATTATATTTGGGATGCGAACGTAGGGCATCGTGATCGAAGGTGTTACCAAAACAATCGATCGGACGAATATTGCTCGAATCGATCAATATCACGAGACGGCGGCGGTGGCGGCTGTGTATGTAATAGCCACGTGAGAGCCATTCTATCATCTCTGGCTGGAGCGCACTTTGCGTTCGCCCTCTGCCCGGTGAAGTCGTAAAGGCAACTTTGGCCAACAAGGTAAAGTAAATAAAAAAATAAAAAATACTGCCATCGATGGACGCTCGATTAATTTAACGACTGACGATCGACGTCAATTCATTTCATTCCACCATCGATCGGCAGTCGATCGATCGGTGATAACCGAGGGCGGGGTATCTTCTTCATATCATCATCATCATCATCTCAGCCGAAAGACGTCCACTGCTGGACATAGGCCTCCCCCAAGGCTAGCCACAATGACCGGTCATGCGCTGCCCGCATCCAGCGGATTCCCGCGACCTTCACCAGGTCGTCGGTCCACTTTGTGGGAGGCCTACCCACGCTACGCTCTCCGCTTCTTCATATAGTGTTATGTATAGGTTACCTTCTCGTAGGCGAGGCGCGCGTCGGGCTGCACGGGCTCGAGCGTGGCGGGGTTGTAGGGCTGGCCGTACAGCAGCAGGCGCGCGGCGGCGGCGCGCGCGCAGGCGCGGCAGGCGCCCGCGCCGCCCGCCACGCTGAGCCCGGGCCACGCGGCCGCGGCCGCGTCCAGCGCGCGCCCGCCGCCGCCCCCGCCCCCGCCGCCGCTCGACACGCGCGCGCGCATCGTCTCCGTCACCTCGTCCACGGTCTTCACGTTGGACAGGAAGTACTCGTCTGCAACATGCGAGCGGAGGTCTTTTTTTCTTCGTTATGGCGTCGCTTTTCGCATGTGCCAGTGTCAAGTAATAAAATATATAATGTATTTCAAATATTTTGCTGCGTCAAGCACAGGAAGACCATTGGCTGGGCCTAAAATACTCCCCCAAACCCTATCAGCAAAAGTGGCGGATACTTTACTGACAAATTACCAGAGTTCTTGGGGAACCCGAAAATCATGTTTCACCACTTTTGTACCAATTGCCCACACTCACGCACATTTATGAACATACTATCTTTTGCCGGCGACTTCGTCCGTGCTTAATTTAAAAAAAGTAGCCTATGTGCTATTCCAGACTATAGTCTATCTCTGTGCCAAATTTCATCCAGATCCGTTCAGCCGTTCTGGCGAGTAACAAACATCCATACCTTCACATTTATAATATTAGCGGGATAATGGTTTCCACCCGGAGCCTCACCTTGTTCCTGGAATATTTCCGTGAGGAAGTTGGGATCCAGCGCGTGCGATATCAGCGTTTGGATGTACACCTCGAAGTTCTCCTGGTACATCTGCGTCTCCAGCATCCTCTTCTCGATGAAACCGCAGTCTTCGTAAGGGAGTTCACTTCTGATCAGCTCGACGGTCGTTTCCAGATGAGTTTGCGATCGCACTTTTACCTGGACTTGAGTGTATAGTTTCTTGTTTTCCGGATTCCATACTGTGTACTATAAATATAATATAATATATCATCGACCTTTATGATACCTAAATCTATTGGGGTATAGCGATGCCTCCGCCGAGTTGAGTAAGCATAGCCGTACCCTAATCTCTTATTCTGTAGGTTTCATTCAAAGTGCAGATGAAATAAATAGCCGATAAGTCACTTACGGTTGATATATTCCGATATAAAACTTTTCCGTTATCTTCAAAAGGTTCATATTTTTGCAGTAATGTTTTGCCATCGACTCTCCAAATAGCAGGCCACATTTCGTTTAATTCACTTTTTATTGCTATAAATTCTCCAGACTGAAAATTCAGATTCAATAAAATGTTATCTTATGAACCACCACCAGACATATCAATAAGTATAGCACGTAGGGTGTTAGACCAAACGCACAATTCCTTCGCGTATCCTACGATACACTATTCGTTCAAGTTCGCCTTGAACGCAGCATTCAGTGCAGCGCATTGACGGTGCCTAACGGCCCGGCCACGACTTCGCGCTTCAGCGACGGGCGACATCGCGGAGGTGCTTAAATGGTGCTCCCGCGCTGTCGCCCGTCGCGGAAGCGGGAAGTCGTGGCCGGGCCGTAAAGCTTACCAAGCTACATAATCTATACTTACGCACAGATTTGTTTAATTATACCTACTCTACCTATATTAGTCTTTAACTAAACTGATGATAACTAAAACATGGTGTGGCGATATGTAATATAATAAACAAAGTTGTGTTAATAAAGTACCTACCTATTGAATAAGAACTCGAGATTAAAATGAAATGATACCTACCGACAAATCGTGGTTGCAATAAGTTCCTTTAGTAAATAACAATTATTGTTGTAACGAATATTTACAAGGACGACGGGTCAGTTTTGCATAATGAACTGGTTATACCTACTTCTATGGTAAAACCTTTAATGACTGAATAATAGAATATTTTATCAATGTAGTATTCTATTTAAATTCATGGATCATGTAGTTATTTCCTGGATGTAGTGAAATATATAGGTAAGCGCTTGAAGTAAGTACTTCGTAAGTAGTATATTCGCTTACCTGGTAAGGCATTTCCTCGAGAGGTCTATTTTCTATTTGTACAGTGCTAGACACTGTCTGATGAGATTTAATGTGCTGTAACTTTCTGTTCGCATTGTTGTCGTTATCCGTTGCCCCATAAATCCCATAGCCCAAGTTTGTCCCATGCGCTGAAACTAAAGACGTGAAAAAGTATGAAGCAAAAACCTGGATAGTTTTGATGGTGATATTATGATTATGAAGGTTTCTGTTATTAGTTGCATTACGTAGGTAGGTATTGATGATATAGCACTGAAGGTACTTCTGCAGCCTGTGTACCGGAGAACTTGTCAAGAACAGAGCACTAAACTTCCAATAATGCTAACTTGTTATACCTTCATATAAGTTTTTAAGCAACCATAAAGCGGTTTATAAAAAAGTGGTGGGCCCATCTAAAAACCATTACTTATAACCAACTCTTATAACATTGTGCTAGACTATTTTATAATTAAATCTAGTACCTAATTGGCGGATGTTAAAAAAATGGTAGTCAGGATAGGTAAAGGAAAAGGATCGCCAATTCGTAATTGTGATAACATGTACACACATTATAAAATTGTATCGAAAAAATCTACTTTAATAAATTGTTGAAACTTTACTAGACAATGTTTTATTGTACATGTTATCCCTATTTTGGCGAAGTGAGGGGTGCTACCAGGAATAATTACAAATTAAAATTATTTAACACATTATCAGTAATATACTCGTGTTTATTTTATGTCTTCTTCTATTATACAAAATTATTTACATAAAATATTGAGAATTGTGCATAAACAAATAACAATTAAATAGAAATACAAAAACCTTATGTCCAGGGCATGGCCTTCTAATACATTATCTCGTAATTACTTATAGCTGTCAATGTATTATGCAATGAATTTCCCTTATAATATAAAATCACTTTCAGCTATAGAATATGCATACACTATCGTAAGTACCAACTAAATTCAAATACTGCAAAATACAATACATTATTTATATGTACAACAGACACCCACTGGTATGAATTCCATAAAAAAATATACCACAATTTTGGAATTATTAATGGTAGCACCCCTTCAATAGCGAGTATGACAAGAGTCACAAATTCTACAATTTACAATTAAATGGCACTAATAATGTGTCATTAACAACAATTTTAGTGAAATCTTGTTACAGACTAACCCTAAAAGTATCGACGTTTACTAAGATAGGTACATCACATTTTTTTCGCAGAAAATATTTACAAAAAATAATCATAGATTTCATCTAATAAACAATTTACATTATCACAGTTAAAATGTAACAAGTTTTCACGATAAATCCTGCCTATAAGGCAGCTAGCTTGCTCCTGTCATACAAGCTTCAGGGCTAGCTCTTCACCATCGCGCTCTACTTCTTAAGTGGAAATCTAATAAATTGAACGCACCTTCATCGGGCTGGTGTTGATAATAGTATTGTTGCTGGGGCGCTGCCTGCAGCGACGTCACGGGCGGCGGAACAGGGGGTCGTGGCTTCTTAGGAGCGGCCGGCTGAGGCGCCACCACAGCGGACGGCGTTGGCTTATTCATTGACGTTCGACCTTTGTTCTTTCCTTTATCGTTTAGAGGCGTACTAGGCACATTGAGCACTGGCTTGTTGAGTCTCCTCGCTTCCTCTTCCGCATCATAAGCGGCTTCGTCGCTGCCGTCGTATTTACGTTTCCTGTCCTTATTTATATTGTAGTAACGCGGATCATCCAACTCAACCCCCTTCGCTTGGGAGCTGAGAAGATTGGCCGCGCCATGTAGTTGATTAGCACCCAACAAGCCCGACGAGCTCATCACTGGATTATTCAATGCCATTCCTGTATTAACTACATTCGACGATGCCATGGCCCCATTGGCACTTTGTTGTGTAGCATTAGCTTCACACTGGCTTTTATTATGATCGTTCTGAGCATAAGGTTTATTATTGGTCGTATTGTTAGTGTTTGTTCTCGACCATGTTGATTTTCTGGCGCCTCTGCCGGCCGGAGGAGGAGAGGTATCACGCTCTCCTTGTAAAAATTTCAAATAAGAAGCCATGAAACCTGAACCGGGGCCCGTGACCGGAACATTGAATTTTTTATCCATAACTTTCGAAGTAGCGTCTTGTGAAGTGCTGTTAATGTTCTGCTGCTGTGAAGAGGGTGCTACCGACGATGCAGTATTTGCCCGTTGTTCTGCAAGGAAACCAAGTTCTTCCTCTATATTAGGTACTACCACCTTAGGCTGTTCCTCTTCACGTGTTTCAGGCGTCGAAAAAGATGACGAGGAAGCCGAAGGTGGAGTTTCGCTAAATGACGACAATGGTGTTAACTCCACAGAAGATTGGTAATCAGGATGGGGACCTAGATGGAAGGGTGGGAAATAAGTCAGTGCATGTCCATGGGGCATGGCCAGAGCCTGATGTTGGTTAGCAAAGTTTGTGGCGTGTAAAGGAGCCTGGGAACCAAAAGCTGAAGTACCAGGAAACATTTTGGGTGGGGGAGGTGGTAGATTCCATCTCTCAAAATCAAAATAGCTACCATTTTGCTGTTGACTACTAGTTGAACTATGTGCAGGTGGAGGGATTCTATTAGCTAAATAGTCAGCCATCACTGCATTGGACAATTCATTCATATTAGTATGTGGTACAGGTTTTTCAGCACTTTTTCTCCTTGAAGTTATTTTACTTGATGATATAGAAGCTGATGCTGGTGCCTGTGTTTTGCTTGGCTTATCTTGTAATTGACAACTTTGTTGTAGACTTTGTAAATTTTTTACTATACTCATAGGATCACCACGGCAACTGGAGAGATCTTGTAAAGCTACATTATTACTATCGAAATAACTTTGATGCTTATCTGACAAACTAAGTGTTGTTCTATTGGAAGATTGATTCTGAGAAGTAGAATCATCATTATGAGTATTATTTTCTGCCACAGTACTATTACTGTAACTAGCACTACTGCTATTACCAGAATATTTTCTGGATGTTTGACGGTCTTCCCAGCAACTTTGACCTGAAGGCTGTGTTTGACTTCGTTCATATCTGTTATCACTGTAAGTTTTACTTTGTTCAAGGCCTAACGCTCTAGTAATAACAGAAGGATAAGCTACTTGACTGTTCTGAGATGGAGGCCTAGTTACTGATGCTTCTAGAGGAGAGCGAGGAGCTGTATTATTAACTTTACTGTAATGATCGCCATGTTGCTGTGGAGAATTTATTGCGTTCATTGGACTATGGTACATTGGATATGCAGGACTAGACCCATGATCTAATGGAGAAGTTTGTGGAGCTGCTTGAGGACTTGGGCGTCTGGGTACAACTACCCCACAGTCTGGCCCATTTTGGGAACTGCTACTGGAATATCCTGTATCTGTACTTGAACTACTCTTTGCCCGTACATGATAATCTGATTCAACGTTGTTTCCACTCTGGTAGTGCCTGAAACTGGAGTTCTGTGGAGTTGAATATTGAGAGCTACCGAGTCTATTTGATTTTGGGGCACCACCACTACTATAGTTTAATCTACCAGGGGCATCCATTATTGAGTAGCTTATAGGAGAAGATTGTGACTGAACTTTTTCATTAGTTTCACAGCTTTTTCTCTGCTCATTGCTCAATTCTGGGTATATTTTACTTTGTGCTTTAGTCTGCACTTGAGGTGCTTTAACTGAGGGAGATACAAAGCTGCTACTGCTATTTGAGACCTGTCGAGGAGGCTTTTCACTGGCTGTATTTTTAGGGGACTGGGAATTATAGATGGATGCAGAAGGCCTGGAAGTTGTACTGGAAGTTGGGCGATAGTCTTTGCTGGGTGGGGTTGAGGAAGAAGTAACTGGTGGAGTTGACACTATACACGATTGCTGGGAATGAGCAGTTGAACTTGCAGAACTTGAATATGACTTACTTCCAGCATAATCCTGCTGTGACGAGATTTGCCCACTCTTTGCACTGCTTGTACTGTACGAATTATCAGTCTGATTTCCAAAAGATGGAGATTGAAAAAATGTAGATGACGTTGATGTAGCTGGCTGTTTGGAAGCAGTTGCTGGTGAACCAGACCTATTTGTTTGTTTACCGGCACTAGCTAACTGGGAGTTCAGGTGATTATTAAGAGTTTGTGCTGCAGCAAAATGTGCATTAAAATTCTCATATGTTGCTGATGCCTTTGTTGTAGCCGGACTTGGTGATGAAGGCACAATACTCTCATGGGGTAAAATTCCAAACGGACTCGGCAGTTGTTGGTTTCCTTGCCAGGTCAGACCAGTTGTGCTACCTGGTGTTGGTGATTGATCAAAAAATGAGGATCCTTGTGCTGCCAAAGTTTGATGGGAATAGTTTTCTCGTAATGAGGAAAGTTCAGATTCTACTGAAGATTGCTTTGATGCAACTGCAGCCTGAGCTTGAGCTATAACTTGTCGATGCTGTGCCTGAAGAGAAGAGCTATAATGTGCAGGTTTTGGGTTCGCATGATGGAACAGCGGTGAAAATACTGCATCATATCCTACAGCTGGCGGTGACAGAAACCCAGCAGGATTAAAGGGTGATGCTGTCGATGATCCCAGCTGTCCTGCTAGTGATGCTGTAGTATGTGCCGCTTGAAGTAGCAACTGACTCGTGGTTGATGGCACCGATTGGCCGCCTAATCCAGACCCACCACTTGCTAGGTGGTGATGAAAATCCCCACTTGCAGCACCGGCCTGAACCCCAGCTAACCGATTGTATGAATATGCTGACCATGGTCCTACTGGATCCATTACCACCTCCGTGTTGCTCTATCAATGTATGTAATATGTCAATAGTCCACACTTTCATCCATAGTTTGTTTTACACAAATTAGGTACAGTTACTACCACTAAACTGGAGCACTTGAATTCATGATGACTTTACTGAATCTTCATATGGGGCGAACACTCCTGAAAAGAAACAAAAACAAAATTTACTATACTTAGCAAAGCGAGTGAACTACGTATAAGTTATAACGCAGATCCTATGATATTGAACAAATATAGCTAATTTGTACGTCTGTTTTGAAGATTTAACGCTCAAAAAGACATTTATAATAGTTTAACAGTCGTGATCCAAAATAAACCATCCTCGTTCTCAATGAAATAAAAAAATCCGGCGCCTCACTAGTGAAGCGTCAATGAATGACGGAACAATACAGAATCTTATTTTACACAGTGGGGCATCACCAAGTGTACATTTATGCAAAGAAACTTACCATCGCCTTAGGTTTTCTACATTCATTTATCAATGTGGTTTCAGAGGACGCTCACACAACAGATAACATCATAAATATGGCCTCGACTCCTCGAGTGCTCGTTGCGACGGGTTTTGTCTATTGTGAAATGAAAAGCAACTTAGGTGATAGAGGTTGTACACAATAGTTCACTTCTAATTTAACACTCAACGATGATAAATTTTGTTCCGTTCGTGTAATAGTAGGTACTAATGTTTCAAAAACCAGTGTCTTTATTTACTAGTAAAAATACGACAACGTTTCGCCTTTCACATTAATCGCCGCCATCTTACTTGTCGAATATCTGTCGGTCGAACGAACAAACCGCACGGCGCACACAAAACAAGCGATACAGCGCCATCTACAAAATAATATAAAAATAAAGAAAAAGTTATTATTGGTGTTTTATTTATTTATTATAGTTTTCACTGTGTATAAAACGTACACTATTTAAATATTCCAAGTCTCTGTGACCTAAAAACTTTTATTTTAGGCTAACAGTTCTTAAATCATTAAAATATCTTAAATTTAGCGCCACTTTGGCTAATTACATATTTTTTTTCATTTTATTGTTTATGTTTTGGTGGCTACTCACTATGCAATTTCGTATTCGATTCAATTTGATGAAGTCGATACTGACTGTGCTGAAATTAGGCGTCAATTGGCCTCCTCACCCTCCTCACCACGCAATCTGTAAAATCAACTCAAGTTGAATCAAAAAATTGAAAAAAAAATATTATTGAATCGTGAGTAGCCGCTTTTACTACTACTAGGTACTGGTGCGTTCCATTCACTGTTAATTTTGTTATTTTCGTTATTTTTGTCCACAAATCACGTTCCACTCGCACCAACTTGTACTGAAAGTGTTCAAAATTATCGTTTTTAACACTTTTTGTGGACGAAAATAACAAAAAATACGGTGAATGGAACGCAGCATACTACTGCAACAAATTGAAAACGAAGTTGAATCGTGAGTAGCCGCCTTAAAGTATACTAAAGTCTATGATCACGGATTTATATTGAAGGATAACTTACTTGAGTTTTTGGTTAAGAAGAAATTCAACTTTATTTTCCTAATTCAAGGTCTATTATCCCATGACAATTCTGTAGATAGAAAACGAGCCGAGCGAGGGGCCCCGCGTGGGACCGCGTCCCTCTCACTCCGTTTTTTTAATTACCATAGAGAATTACTTCCTGAGAGCATGATTCCCTTAGATAAAGAATGTACCTGTAGATTTGACAAGCGCGTACACCCGTAAGGGACAAAAGATGTATAATCCTGCTAAATTACGCTTAACCCTAATGTCTATGGAACGTGATCTGACGTATACTACTTCTAAATTTGGTTGGGTGATGCTTTGTTTGGCTCATCCTGGACCAAATACCTACCAAAAGTTTGTGCCCATCAAACTTAGGGCGATACGCAGCAAGTGACAAAAGATAGTACGTCTATCTCTTTCACTCTTAGTATATCGGGCGTAAGCATGTCTCGCTCAAGCACGGTATTATTATAACCGTGTCATCTCTATTGATGCTTTCTCTATATGATTCCAATCCAACATTTATGTACCAACCACAGAATGAAATACTCCAACTCTGCTGGCGGGAATTTTAAACGAAATATCTCTCAATTCTCTCATTCGAAAGTTATAGTTGCGTGCTAATAAAATATTAGTACAAATTAAATAGCTAAGGTAAGCATGAGCATTCACTTAAAAGTATAATAAATTACTTACATATTGCTTCGTGGTACTACTAACGTGCACAACATATTGCTTCGTGGTGGAACTAGTCAATACCGTGTACAACTTACGTAATAAGATGGGTGTAATTCTAAAACTCACATCGTCATTGCTGTTTTTCCCGGCAGGGTAGGTAGGGGGAAATTCACGCACGGTAGCACATCCATGGTGTAAGGCTCGCCACGTACATACGGAATTTCCTTTCGAAATATCGAATCGGTGATTCTGAACGCAGTAAATCCATCCAAATGTATGGACGTATCGCATTCGGAAACCCCGATTCGATATTTCGAAAGGGAATTCCGTACGGAAATTCCGTATCTATGTGGCGGGCCTTAGATCCCAATGTACTCAATAGAGGTCGAGCCGACTCGAGCCTCGTGCCATTTATACCGGGCCACCCGGACCGGCTCGAGCAGTCCGCTTAGCTACTGGTAATTCCGTATTAAACGAGCACTGGCAGCACAGCCAGGCCATGACAAGACAAAAGGCGAGGTAAATTTATTGTCTCCTTCTCTCCTATGCATGAAGTAAGAGAAAGAGAGACTCGGTGGGACATAATACCTACGTGACAAGACAAGTTTTAACTTGGCGCGCGTCGTGCCCTGAGGCGTCAAAAACTTTTGAATGATCACCACGATTTGATTTATGTTTCATCCACGAACGTAAATACATACCTAGACTGTTCACTACTGCACAAAAAACGAGCCGAGCGAGAGGCCCCAGTTGGGACCGTGTCCCTCTCACTCCGAGTTGCCATGCCAAAGTAATATTATCGTTGGGTAGTGATTGGTGGTTTTTAAATCAAGCAAATAAATCAATTTATTATTTATCGTGACTGCTGTTTTATCATATAACAATAGTCACGATAAATAATAAATTAATTTATTTGCTTGATTTAAAAACTAACAATCACTACCCCACGATAATATTATTTTGGCATGGCAACTCGGAGTGAGAGGGACACGGTCCCAACTGGGGCCTCTCGCTCGGCTCGTTTTTCTGTCTACAGAATTGTCAAGGTATAATAAACCTTAACCCAGGAGAATAAAGTAGAATTTCTTCTTAACCAAAAACTCAACTGGTTTATCCTGTAGTAATAAAAGATCCTTGGTTTCATCACGATTGCAAGTGATAGGGTAGGTAGTCATTTAAAATTGAGATTCACAGACAAAATCCAAGCGGTCCGGGCCAAGTTTGAAACTAGTGATGTGCCGAGTACGCTAATTTTGGTACTCGAGTATTCTGGTACTCGTTAAAAAAAGAATCGAGTAAATACTCGAGTCAGAGGACTCGGACAGGTACTCGAATACTTGTAATGAGTACTCGAGTACTTAATAGGACTCGAGTACTTTTGTATTATCTATTTTTAACCACTCAAACGTCCGAGCTTCACATTTAATTACTGCGTTGTACTTGCACTCGTGAAAATTGGAGAAAATGGCGAAAATTTTGGCGAGAGCCCCGATTTATAACGTATTTTCTAAAAAAACTACAACTGTTACAGCAAGTACTCGGAACCCGTATTCGAGTACCGGGTACTCGAGTTCTATAATCAGAGTACTCGAGTACCCGAGTACTTACTAAGTACTCGAGTCAGGCTGTACTCGGCACATCTCTATTTGAAACTGAACTTTTACGATAAGTCTCGCGGCTCTTTTATGACCTTTAATGATTACAACCTGATTATCACTTGTTTGGGTTTAATGAATCATAATGACAATGGCAACAAAATAGGACCTAAAACAGTAGAACTAACTTTTAAAATAATAAACGACCAATATTTCAATAACTTTATTACCTAGGTATTGACATTTCATTTTCTTTAGCTGAAATAAAAATGAAATGGTCAGCTTATCTTTGGTATTGATTTATACTGGTTTAGGAAGACATACCGAGAATGACTTCAATTTTTACCGAAACAAAAATTGAAAGTACCAAATATAATACATACTATTGTACGGTCAGCAAGTAGGGCTAAGTCGCTGAACAGTCTCGTTTTTTATAAAACGCTTGCATACTTTTGTTTAACATCAAATCAATTATTTTTCTTGATATAAAGTTTTAATATGTATTAAAATTTAAATATGCCACTAATATTTGGTTTTGACAATATTCACCAATATTTGTAAAATAAAGTTAAATTACCGTTTTGAAATATTTAGAATGTTCAGTAACTTATGTTGCTGACTGTACAGTAGGTAGGTGACTTTTATCAGTGAGTACCCAGAAACTAAAGGGGCCCGGACACGGATAAACGGTTTGATTGTACACCTCTGCTTGTACTAACGAAACATTGCTATGCATTATTCTATATAAAACAGTGCAAATATTTCGCCGCTTTAAAATCCCGGCTACACATCAATAGTATTGGGCATTGATTACCTACCTACTACATCTGTGCCTACTAGTTTAACAGGTTTATCAATCTACTAGTGTTTGATAAGTAGGTAGGTATATACGTTATTTACGTTAGGAAAATAATTATATGGAAGTTAGTACAGTGCCAGTTGACGATTCGTCTTCAAAAGACATATTTGAGTGAAACAGCCGCCGCCGTATCCGGGGCTATCAGTAGGTGTAAATGAATAAGAGCATTATTTGTATCTCTAAAAATCGTTTTTTAAACGCATGCGATTCACTTAATTTAACCATGTGTTACTGATACCTACTGAACCATTAGGTTTTGATAGACGAAACGTTCGAATAACTATCGTATCGTGTAATGGTCGATGTTTGGCACAAACTTACGTGCAAGAGTACCCTACATGTTGTGTTAACAAAACTTTGTTTTGTTGCTAAATGTAGGCTAAAATAGAACATTATACAAATAAGATTTATTTATATTATGAATTGGCTTACTGAAACAGCCCTAAAGCATGGAAGGTACTTTAACAAACATGCAGGACGGCACAAACCACAAACAACCATTAGGTTTTATGAGAGCAAATTTGATCATGAAAAAATGAGTTGCATGCAACATCAAAGAAGCACAACTTATTAAAATTTGTGAACTGTTTAAATGTAGCTACAGTTACCAAGTTTATTCTGTTTCCTATGCTATGATTTTAAAATATATATTTCGTAGATACTACAGGTTATCTAAAATAATTTTAATCAAAGACCTAATCCAATCTGGAAATATAATGTTATCTGTTGGATATTCAAGTCCTAGTTGCCTATGAACAGACGTTCATAATTTAGATTTTGTTTTAACGAAGGTATCTACGTAACGACTGCACACATGCACACGAGACGTAACGTACTTATTTCGGTTCCTTGCTGGATTCTCGTTACTAGATACCTACCTAGTTGGTATTATTGAACGGAACTAAGTTTAGGAAAGCCGTTGCGTGCCGTGCGATCGCGCGGGCCGGTGGATAATGTACCATCAAGAAACATGAATTAGCTATTTATGGACAATGTAACGTACGCAACGCGTGGCTCCACATTACAATGTGAATGTAATATATTTAGTAATAACATTGGACATGGACACAAATCCTAACATCTAAAATGCTTGCTATCTTCATCGAATCCACTTTTCCTAATTAAAAAACTATGAGATAATTGATATTATGTAGAAGCTTAAATTTTATTATTGTATGATCAATGGCCAAGTAGATTCGACAAACACGCGGACAACGACTTATATCTGTCGCCGCCAATTGGTTTAATACGCCATTCAATTGGGCGGCTAGGCCGTTCATTAAATGCCGGCACTCAATTGGACGCCTAGGCTGTTCGTAGAATGGACACATATAGCTAAACGTCCAACGAGTTGGCTGGTTGAAAGCTAGCCTTTTGGGGAAAGCTGAAACAAAAGCCGCCGGATCATTTAAATGTCATTCTTTTTTTGCCACTGCAGCGCCAGCAGTCATTAAAAAATATAAAAAAAAAAAAAAATATAACGTCACGACTTTTATCCCCATGCGGGTGTAGTCAGAGGCTTGAGTGGCTATACACCACCACATTGTGGAGGTATTAACCAACTCAAAGCCCACGTTTCACCAGATAGTCAGAACCCAACGTGAGAGGTGGTGAACCTTGACGCCGTGTATACAGGAACTGACTATTACCTTATCCCGAGGGATAGGTAGGTTTCCTCACGATGTTTTCCCTCACCGTCAGCGAACTGTAAATTAAAAAAAATGGCGTCCATATTTGTCCACAGCTGATTAAATGTGTATTGTTTTTTTGAATTACCGTGTTTACTGATTTTATAGTGTGTTTAAAAGTTCAATTGAATAGTAAACAAGAGCAGAACATGGATTTATCTACGACTAATGAGACGAAACCGAATTTTAAAATAATTGAGGTTATCAACAATGTTCGACAGGCTAAAGTGACCATGAATTATTCTAAAAGGACGCTTATGCACGATTACTGGATGTAATTTCGTCATCTGGATCACTTAGTAAAACAATGTTTAGAATTAAAACGTTTTACATATTGCACGCGTGAGCGAGCGAAGCGAGCTCGGGACTTTGGGGCGCTAGACTTGGCTGGGTTAGGTTAGAAGGGAATGATGATGATAAACCCCCGTTATTTCCTTCGTGTTAGGTTACTGGTGCCCCCGAACGCAGAAATAGGAGCCCCGCCGGGGCTCCGTCGACTTTGTCATAGACTTCATGATCACCCTAAGAATATTCACAAATGTCATTCACCCAAGCGGCTAAGCAACGTTCAGTCCCTTTATTAAACGTTGCATTCAACAATTTGCCTAGGCGTGCTTTAGCCATTCTATTGAGTGCCGGCGTTTAATGAACGGCCTAGCCGCCTAATTGAATGGCGTATTAAACCAGTTGGCGGCGACATATCTTAATAAATCACAATAAACATATTATAATCTGATGAGGTGGGTAGTATAGTGTATAAAACGAAGCGAATGCAAGAGAGTCAACACGGCGGACCAAAATACCACATTGTAGAGAACCTTGTGTTGTATGTGCTAATAGTAACCATCACGGCTCATTGGTAGGTTGGTTGTAACGACGATACGACGGACAATAAAATTTTATCTACTTAGGGCCGTAAGATCAATCGTGGAGAGTTTAAACTCTCGACGATTGATCGGGATTAAGACGGAAGATTAAACTCTCTCCATGATTTAAACTACAGTTGATCTAACAGCTTTTAGTATCATCTACAAACATGTTGCACCGGTTTTAGTTGAAATTTCTAGCGCCTTGTTGACGTCTCTCATTAGCTGATTTTTGAAGTAACATTACTGGGCATAGAAATCGACTACTTATGTTTATTAAACGAACTATGATTTAGGTACTTAGGTATAATTTAGAAAATAATTCTATAAGGTCATCAGGAACAAAATTTGTGCAATGGCTGCATTAGCTTACCGTGATTGTACTCAGACCAGAAAGGCGATTAAACCACTAAAAGGTATCATTTGCATTAAGAGTATTAGGTAGGTCATAAGACAAGTGGCAATTTCCTTAATTAGCTACTTAAAAGTTTAAAAACATCATAAGCACCGATACAAAAATAAAATCTTTGGATTTAACTGGCAAGTTAACGTAAAATAATAATCACATTTAAAACTTAACA
Source organism: Drymonia ruficornis (assembly GCA_947859195.1). Lineage (NCBI taxonomy): Eukaryota > Metazoa > Arthropoda > Insecta > Lepidoptera > Notodontidae > Drymonia > Drymonia ruficornis. Next base: position 8,547,504 of record OX401910.1, on the reverse strand, counting down.
ATAAAAATAGAATTACAAAATAATCAGACCCTGATCTATAATATCAATTCGGAAAAAAAATATTATCTAAATGAGTATTACGCAGTTTACACCTAAGTTTTACATTATCTATACATTAATTAAAATGATGATCATGAATAAGACGAAGAAATAAGTGCATACAACACATGGTTTTACCATTTTTCCCAAATTAAAAATAATGAAATAATAAGTAACCGTCTTAACACATAGTTGTTGTGCGATATTAATAAGAATTCAATGATATATTTGAAATATACCAATTAAATGCCCTGAGTTAATGAATTCTCCAGAACGATATCGAATTCGTCCAGCGGTTCGAGTATCTGTCTGAGGAATGTTAGCAGACCGCGCTTGCGCATAAAACTCTGTTCTTCGTACATTTCGATGGTGATCCGCGTCATCGACATTGGCACCAACATTCGGTGGAGCCAGTGCTCGCTGTAAACAAGAGAATACAAACCAATAAGACAAAACGCCACTTACATCCACTATCATCGCATTCAATCGTCAAAGGTTGGTGGTGTGTCGGGGATGACGACAAATGTTGATTGGTCCGATGAAACAGTAGTGGTCACACATATACAGTGGTAATGCATAAGTAGGTGAGCCGAGGTCTCCAGCTATGCGGCGTCTATGGCTTATTGAAAATGTCTTAGTCAAAGCTCGCCTGCTGAGCGTGAGATCTATGGTTATTTCGTCATACACCTATTGCCAGACACCTTAAACATTTAGATGACATTGCTAGTCACTTTTAAAGATTGGCAAATCCATTTTTAATAGTTCATTGAAAATTATTATTTTTGCATTATAAAATCTAAAGCACATACCCACGCGCACCGGCGCTATGTTACTTTGAATTTGTTTATAAAAGGTATGCAAATACAATACTGACCGTAAACTAAGGCATATGAAAAGTTGGAATTTGCCATCTTTTCCGAGCGTGCGGCCCACGGTGTTGATCTCGTCCATGAGGTGGCAGTAGCACCGCCAGATGGCTCTGTGCTCCTGGTCCTGCCTGCAGTTGTACGCGACGCCGCAGCTCTTGTTGTTCTGTGTGGGTTGTTCGTCGCACAAACTCATTTTGAATTCGTCTTTTACTTTGGCTGTGATAAAAAAAAAGAAAATAATTAATATCAACTAGTGAAATGAAATCATAAAACGCCGAGGTATGACTACAGGGAACTACGAAAAGCTGTAATTTAATCATACTAAAAATAGTCTGACATACAGTCAAATCGTCAGTTAGATAGAATATCATCAAAAGCCTTCACAGTAAAGCGAGACAAAAATCTTTAGCTATTTATCACAGAAACGAAAAGTAGGTCGTAAGAATCAATGGCAGATAGGACTTGCCGAGGGAACGTTTCGTTGGAAACCTCTATACAAAGTCTTGTCTAATTCAATGGCACTTACCAAAGTAATCCCATATAAAGAGATTTTTCCCAAAAAGGCGAGCCGATTTGAAGCCGCAGAGGAACGCTTGCTCTAAGCATTTGACCAGGCCATTTTCCCCACATAGCAAAACACTGAGCGAGTTGGCATCCTTTTCTCTCTTTGACTGGTAATGCCATTTCACTATAGCATTCACGCAGTCACCTGTAAAACGGTATGGTTTTAACAAATATACTATAAAGAAGATTGCTATGTTATTGTAAAAATATTTCCTGTTAAGCCATAAAGCTATTTTTCAATGTTCAACATCTCAGAAACTCCGTCGGTAAAATTCGCGAACCGGATCATTACCGAACGAAATACCAATTGACCAATTTTTACCAATTGATAGTCGCGTTACTTACGTTTCACTCTATTCCAATGGGTTGCTATTGGATGATTCGATAGTGACTTAACTAAATCCGATATTAGTACTTCTAAGATGTGACCTTATCCCCGTGTAGCAAGGAGGCAACTGTTAATAGTACAATCGCAGACAAAATTTACAAGCTTTAAAAAGGTTTAAGAAAAAGAGGTAAATAAATAGCAACGTCAAAATAGCACTCTTGTCTTAGCACATAGTGTAATTTTTTGCATGTATATTACAGCTCAATTTGTATCAGCACATCAGCACTGATTTGAATTATTTAATTTATGTCTGTCATCAATCTTCACTGAATTAACGTTGAATCACAGTTTATTTACATTTATATTTTTTGTAGCGGTGTTAGCAATCCAAAAACCCAACCCACCCATTTATTTTACTTACTCAACTTATTTACAAAAATAAAATATGACACAGATAACGAAGTCACAATAATTACTCATCATGTAATTAATTTTCTTGGTCAGTTTTCTAGTGAACGCACGCACGTTTATTTTTCATTGGAGTCACTTTCCTGGACAACGCACGATAACTTTTGAACTTTTCACAACCACACGTAGTTCAACGGTCTCATAACAAATCATGTTTCAAAAACTTGCCGTCCACGCTAGAAGTACTAATCGATAATCCTACTAATGTATTCGACTGTCGCTGTCTATAATACTAAAACACTGTATTGGCGCAAAGAAGCTAAAGCGTGTAATAAATTTAAGATTTCTAGGTGATTTAGCTTTTGTGTTGAGCAAAAGTAAGAGAATTTTAGTGTATTGAATTCAAATGCAGATTTTACAAGTAAGTACCTATATGTACCTACCTAAATAGATATACAGGGTGAATTTTTCAAGTGTGCGTGTATGGCCAAATCCGAAACTATGAGGAATATCGAAAAGTACTCAAAGGAGTCTCGGGGCCGATTTTGATGAAAACTAAAACTGCATCATTGGATTTTTGAAAAAACAAATTTCGTAGCCAGGAATCGAACTAGTTGATTTTGAAAAAAATACCACATACTGTATTATTACACCATTTGATAGGGTCGCTGATAAGGAACGAATTCTGGAAAGTAATGACATACGGCAAACTTAAAGAAAGTGTTGGTTTTTAATAAACTGTTCCATATTTTCAAGTTGTCTTTAATAAATCATACGTACATTACCTTTACCTTGTTCGAAATTAAGCTCAATATTTTTTTTTATTTTCCTTCGCAGCGCAGGCACCTTCACAACATTATGTTCTAATTACAAATTTTCAATCATTTTTGGACAATTAATCAGTTTAGGTTTAATAGGAAGGTAACTTAAGAGAAATAAAATAGTATTTTGTTTAAAATGAGCTCTTAGCTTAAGTTTGCCGTATGTCATTACTTCGCAGAATTTGTTCCTTATCAGCGACACTATCGAATGGTGTAATAATAAAGTATGTGGTTTTTTCTTCAAAATCAACTAGTTCGATTCCTGGCTACGAATTTAGTTTTTTCAAAAATCCAAGGTTGCAGTTTTAGTTTTCATCAAAATCGGCCCCGAGACTCCTTTGAGTACTTTTCGATATACCTCATAGTTTCGGATTTGGCCATCCACGCACACTTGAAAAATTCAACCTGTATATAAATATGTAGGTGTGTATTTGCAACTTAATATTGTGCTAAAAGAAAAAGGTTTTACAGTACCTCAAAGTCGCAAAGACGATATGACGGACAGCGTGTGGGAATCATGCACTAATTGTTCTAGATAATTATGAAATAAAAACTTTTATTTCAAAGGAATTTGAATCGCCATATTATACCTGTAAATTATATACAAATACATACACTAGGTATCATAACATATTCTGTAGTTCATAGTACATCTCTTATTTAAGTATTCTCCATAAGACAAAATGCCTACCTACAAAAGGCATCATTTGAAATGTCTATTTGCTTTGACCACTACAGAATATTATCCTTGACGTTTTTAATGTGTGTGGCCCATGGAATAATAGGTCCAAGATTCTGTGTAAGTACCTACATTTCAATACAACAAAAATCTAAATATAGAAGAAGTCATTTGGGTACAAAACTTTACCTCTAAAATAACTACATCAGGCTATTACATATCTCAGTTGACAACTGATCACTGCTGGAACGGTTTTATTTCACAAGATTCTTTTGAGTCTGACTATAAATATGTGAATAAACCATAGATTTACAAATAAAGACGAACCAACCACTCTAGCACAAGTTTTCAAAAAACACCCGCCTAGATTAATGATTTTGCCCGACCAATCACAATCTATTATTGCTTTCGATAGACCAATCATAAAGTGTTGCCCCGTCCGTACCCGCCCCGGAACTTTCTTCTGAATTATTTTGATGCAAGTTATTCCATCAAAATAATTTGCGTATTTACAATTATGCATTGTTCAAAGGGTGGTTGGTCCGAGCGTATAAACTAAGCAAAAGGAAGGAAACAGGCGAAGGATAAAATAAACAAATAAAAAGACAATGCACATGCAAATCATAGTGTATGTATAAGAGGGAGTCTGACGCACACGGGTCTCGGTGTTTTACCTATCATGTGCTGTATGGTGGAGGTGGAGAGGTGCGTGGTGGTGGGCGTGGGCGGGGCGGGCGGCGGCGGGGGCGCGGGCGAGCGCGCCGCGCGCCGCCGCGCCGCCACCAGCAGCCGCTCCGTCGAGCCGTCGTCCACGCCCGACCCCAGCCACCGGTTGCACGGGAACCTGACACCGATTACGATAGGCTTGACCAAATAAAATCTATATTTGTTTTCTCGATAAATATCGATATTTAACTTTGCACTTGCCCATCCCTAAGTGCTATATTGCACGAGGACACCAGTGGAAGCGCAACCAGTCGCTCCACCGACAATGTATAGAGCTGTATGGAGGGTATCGCACCTGGTGTTCGCTTGGTAGAGCAATCAATTCGGTGTCGGCTATCGAATCACCCGCCATGGTTGCCTCGTGCGATATTGCACTAAAGCTCGGGATACACGGCGACACCAGACACTAGACAATCAAGTGTATCTCAGTGTACCGACACCGCCACTACAACCGTAACAAGGTGTCGCGGTGGTGGACACACACAGACACTCGATGTATACGTCGAGTGTATTAGTGTCAAGTGTCGTTGTATATCCCGAGCGTAAGTGTGCATTCGAAATTTACGGTCTCTTCAGACGAGCTGCAAACCGACTGCAAGCGGTCTGCTAAGTCCACTGGCAGTCGGCGTGCAGTGCTGTACTAACGAATTCGTGCTTGTAGTCGGCAGACTTTTTTGATTCAGTTATATTATCTAGATCAACTACACCAAAACAGTATCCCAAATTGTATTTCGGCAGCGGGCTTGCAGTCGGGATACAGCCATTATAGGCCATTATAAGGTTCAAATTTCTACTCGTCATAATTTAAATGAAGCCAGTTCAATTTTGTAGCAGAATGGAGTCGGGTCATCGATTTTACAATAACCCTTAAAATTTTACTCGAAACTCATACGAGAAAAAGACAGCTTACGTGTACGTGTGTCCCGTAACTTCGTTTCTGACGAAAACTTGATCGAGTAGCCACCGCGGAGACAGTCCGGAGTTATCGTGGCCGATGCGCAGCGTCGACAATATTCCCAGGTTTTTGTGCTATGCCAAAACGATAATTAGATCCTGTTTTATTTGGAAACATGTCCCAATTTCGTATTGGGGTCAACTTGCAGTCTACTCAGATTGGGTGATTGATGACAGACCGCTAACATCAAGGTCCCAACTAGTTGGCTACTATCAGAACCTAAATATAACGGTTAGATTTAGAAGATGAAGAAAAGCCATGTTAGGCAAAAAGTTCAATAATTTAAAAAGAAAGTAAACTGAATACAATATTCCTGTGCCTAATAGGTCTTCAGCATAGTTCTGCAATCGACTACGATTTCAGTATTCCAATTGCCAGTAACAACTACAGTGTACGTTATGACAGCTGGGAGCTTACCATGCCCTCTCAAGCACAAAGAAGGTTAGATGTTATGATTGAGGCATCTCGGATTTAACAAAATAGTGAATCAACTTACATGGAAAACAAACTCGTTGGTGTTGCGCGGTATGGGTATTTTGGGAGTGGATTCCCCATTAGCTCCTGATATTGAGATCCAACAGTTGGCCGTCGTCTGGCTAGCTTTACGAGATGGCACGATGAGAACACGATATGGCAACTCTAGAAACAAGAGAGACAAATCTATATCCTGTGCCCCTATTTCCTTCATGCATTGCAGATGTTGGTTAAGTGCTATGACTTGGCCTTGCCGAGAAAATTAGATTTCTTGATAAATTATTATTATACACGGTGTAAGTGACAGCCTTCCACATACTGACAGGGTGAATTCAGGACCTTATTTTGAATCATATTCCACTTGAAATTTTCTCCGGAAAATTGAATATGTGTATGTATTTATTGAGTATGTGGAGGTCTGTTAACAACACCCTGTAATTAATTAATTATTATTGAATTTATTGATAAATTGATTCCGTATGTAGCCTTTCAGTCATCATATAACGATATACCTACGCAAGTGCAAACGATATGTATAAAGTTAAAATTAATAGATTTAAAGTCCAACGGAAATGAGCCTTACTGGTTGTAGGATATGTGTTTGTGAAGCAGAAATAATCGACAGCGTTCAAAGTAAGCAAATGGTACAAGAATTGTTCTCTCTCTTCTTCAGAGCGTAAGAACGCTGTTCGCTTGTACTGAGATCGAAGCAATGTGGTGTCAGCGAGTAACTCCCGTAAATGTTTTGAAAGCAATTTCTTCTCTAAGGACAATCGAACCCAGGCGCGAGCGTAGCCTATTTCAGTTTTTATATCCGTCATGGCTTGAACATTCCTGAAACAAAAGTTATTATTATTGTTTAAATAAAAAGCTTAACTGCTTGTTTTTAGGCATCAAACAGTTATTTTCTTACAAGCTATGTTATACTAATACGTTATGTAAGCTCATGCTAGTTTTCTGCCTCTTTAATTTTAATAACCCTGAAGAGAGGAGGTGCACTTATGTGTAAGTTGACGGTATAAAGCCGCAAATTAACACGTTGACTGTCCGTGCATTACATTTAAAGCATTTTCAGTCTAGCTGTGACGTCTGTGCATTATATGTTATACACAAGCCAATGTTTACATTGAAGATGATAGTTCAAGCTTACAAGTCCAGTCCAAAAAACGCCAGAAAAGCTAATTCTTTTATTTTTAACGGACGTATAAACTAATCAGATTATTTAAAAAACTCTTTGGACGTACGAGCTTGTGCACCCAAAATAGGCTGGACAGTCAACGTGTTAAATAGGGGCCTAATTATATATGCCGGGCACATTTCCAAAGTACGGACTGGTGTTAGAATTCAGAATATAGGGCCAGGAACACATGATAGAACTTATTTTCATGGCTCCATAAAATATTCTAACCTCATATCAAAAGTGAGGCTTTCCGGTAGGGGTCGCAAGGGGTTTGGCTGCTTTCTTTCCAAAGTTCCGGAGTTGCTGAGTCGATCCCGCGAGCTATCCCGGGACCCGCCTCGGGAACTGTCCCGGGAACGGCTTCCGCTACTGGTGCTCTGTTGCGCCTCTACCTCGGCGCCCACGGCTGATAAATCTAAAGGCGAAAGATGTCTTTAATCGTTCCACAATCATTATTTTTGATTGATTGATATTGACTCAAAAACTCGAGCGTTGAGAAGTTAACATTCAACAATTAATAATACGTTAATAAATAATAATAGGAGAGGAATAATGGTTAATTGACATTGATTTTAACATGACTTGAAATAAATTTGTTACTTACAATCAAGACGTTTGCGCAACACACACCAAGCCAAAGCTGCATGTTAGGAAGCAACAATGGAAATGAGAATAATAGTACATTTGTTACCCGAGGGGAAAAGTAACTCATTATTGGTTCCGAGACGGGGTTTGGCGCCCGAGCGGAACGAGGGCGCTAATAGTTCGAGGGACCAATAATAAGTTACTTTAACCTGAGGTAAACACTGTGCTTTTCATCACGAATACAAGGAAAGTAAAATAGAACTCGTATTTTTTATAATTTGACAGAATCCTCGAAATTTTGACAGATCAGGCAAAATAGTGTTTCCAGAAACACGATTATTGCCTGATCTGTAAAAATTTCTGCCCGTTCTGGAAACACGATTTTGCCCGATCACAAACGTATCACTTTCTGTTGGCTCTTCAGGCATCTTTCGACTTTCCGCGTATCAGTGATGAAAATATTTTTTTTTCGTCGAAATCTTTTTTATTGTATTTTCGCGGGATTTTCGATTTTTCGGGGGATAAATAAATAATTACGTCGATAAAAATTTTTCTTGACATTTGACACCAACGAATTCAAATAGCTGATACACATTTATAGAGTATTTCGATGCGTTTTATTGTAACATTGATAGTTTTCAGACACTGCAAATGAATATCGATATAGAGACGTACTCACCAGGTGTGAGATAGTTCGGGTCTATCGGTTTGGTCGAATTGCTGCATTGCTCCAACTCTTGGTAGTTAGTGAGGTGCATCCACAGCGCTGATTTGCCCAACTTATGTTGCAAACCATGCGACCAGAGCCGTTCGAGCAAGTCGCACAGTGACGCGATCATGGTGCTCTCTTCAACGCCCGTTATCGATACCTCACATCCCAGCCCTAAATCTGACTCTTCTGTTCCCATCTTCTCAACGAGCATCCTTTTGGTTTTGCTTTTGCATTCCTAGGGTAATGAAAATAAACAAATCTATATAAGTCTGTTTTTAATATTAAAATATTTTCATTATTGGAAGACATCTTCCAATAATGAAAACATTTTCCTGAGAGGTGTTTAAAAATGCGGGTAGGAACATTCCTACCCTTTTAAACACCTCTCAGGTACCTCATTCAATACCAATCAGCACTAGTAGCACCGCCGACCGTGACAAGACAAAATGTGAGATAAATATATCCTGTTTCTCTCTCTTATGCATTAAGGAAGCGACTCGTTGCGACATAATACGTGACAAAGGTCTTGTGCTAGCCGCACTGTTATAAAGTTTTACTTTTGTAAAGAGTTTACGGGTAGATTCAGAATATGTGCATTAGACGAATACCTTGAGTAGTTTTTCAACAAACGTTCTGTTGTTTTGAGCGATAGCCGCCGGAGTAACTTCCGTAGACAGCCTCCTGCTGATGTCTCCCAGCAACAGCTCTGGTGGGCAGTCCTTCACTTGCCATTTTGCGTTCTTTATGCGCTTCAGACTGTTCGTTCTGTAATACCAGACAACTATTATTATATCAATTAATTTTATGGTTTGATACATATAGTAAGCACAGAAAGCAAGCTTGGCGAAAAGCAATGTGAATAGCTCAGTGTACACGCCACTTTTTGTGTCATTATGTTATAAACTTATTGCAGATATGATTAGGTCCAATTCTCATGCACAGTTTATTTGGTAGGAGGAATTGAGGGCCTAGTTGAGCAAAAGTAGCGTGTGCCGTAAGTACTAATGAATACCAAATTCACAATTTTGAAGATGTATATTATTCACTACTAAACACATACGAGTTCCATGTTACTCTATTTAATACAATAAATTTGTTGCTGCATCATTATCAGTTGCATAACTCGAGTATCTAATAACATTTCTATGGGCAGGGTATACACACATACAAAATACTCAGGTTCACATATGAATCGTTTTATTTTTAATAAATTTTATTTACATAACATAAATAAAGCCTAGCTTAAAATATTAGTAATGAGAAATTGCATTACAGATTCTACTTGATAAAGATTTGTTAACTGTTAAAACTATGGTAGGTACATTATTTTAAAAATAACCTTACATTGAATGTATTTAATATTAATAAATTCATTTTATGAACTTGGAATAAACAAAACATACCGTTATAAAAATCTTAAATATATTAAAACAACATACAATCGAACCACATTAACTACCTCGCAACACATGCAACATCAACAAATCATGCACTTTTAGTACAAACAAAACATCCAGAAATAACTATCTTAGGGACACCGCAGACATGCTACTTTTTGCATCGGCGATCGGCGATTTAGTCGCTTTTAGCAACGGAGCAGTCGCTGCGTCCGACCGCAGAGAGTCGCCAATACGCGATGCAGTCGCAAAATCGGCGATCGCCGATGCAAAAAGTAGCATGTCTGCGGTGGCCCTTACTGTAGAAAATGACGCGAAATATAACCTTTACATGTAGTAATATAATCCAATGCTAACAAATTAAAATAAAATGTATGGAATATTCTTTTTAAAGTTGTAATTTAAAATAATACTCAAACATCATCGTTAAAATATGAGCTGCGTTATTATATTAAGTTATAATGAAACAATATATCTACTATTAAAAAAACAAAACAAATAAAGTGGTAGGAAAATGTTGCCATGTGAACGTAATGTTTGGGCATTAAAATTGCATGCACTGCATAACATTCACTTACTATACCAATAGTAATGTTTAGATCAATCTCCACTGGACGTAATAATTATTGTGTTTGACACAATGCAAAAAACTGAGTATACATTATGTATCACAGATTGTACAAACTGTTTATGTTTTAACATAACTTATTTATAAATAACACGAGCACGAGATTCATTTTAATATCAAACAACATTCGGCATGTAATATACCTAAATAAGAAAATTTGGAAGCAATAACAAAATTCAGTTTCAAGGAACGACACGGCACACAACGGATAACACGATTTGTCTTCGATCATAATAACCAATGTCAGCACATACGTTCTCAAAAGTCAAGGCAATAAGGACATCCAGACATTTATTACCACCAGGGCGGCGCCACAGAGCAGTAACACATGTAAGGGTGTGTATGTGTGTGTCGCGATAATTCATATTTATAACTAGCTGTGCCCGCGACTCCGTCCGCGTCCAGTCGGTGAAGCCCTTAAATATAATTTTGTCTATCGTCTAATCTGTATTACGTTAGTCTGCATCAGTCTGAGTTCGTATGTCCGTGGCTGTCTATCTGTACCAGTCTATACCAATAAGGTGGTAGAGTCTGACCAGTAAGGTGGAGATCGGCATTCAAGTAGCTAATTTACCTTCGTTTTGTATGATGAGGGAGAGAGCCGGAAGCGCAACCCAGCCACCTATCCTTTAGAGTCTATTAGAGTCCGGAGTTTATCGTCTAAGTCAATAGTCAAAGCGTTTATTTTGTTTAGGCCTAGGGGGGCACTTACAAATAGTAATTTTACATGTTTTCCTTAAATTCTACCGCCGGATCGGAAACGCGACCTCGCCTGAGAAGTTTCTACTTGATACCCACATTGCTAATTCAAAGTTAGCAGATCCTCCAGATTTATGGTTTAAGCAGGCAGTTACCCAGCAGCATCATTCCTGAGGGGTTGGAGTTCAGAGTCCAATGTCTATGTTTCTATTACTACTTAATTCAAAATTAGCAGGTCCTCTAGACTTAGTTCTTAGGTAGGTAGCTTCCCTACGGCATTAGTACTGTGGAGATGAATTCCAGAGTTAACGTCTAAGATTCCGCGTGATACAAAGACCCGCTTAATGTTTTTTTATACGTAATTAGGAATAAAAAAACTGAATTTCTTGAAGCAAGGAAGATATTAAATTTTGCCATGTGGTGCAAGGCAGGCATTGTCTGATTTTAAGTATAGCGACATCTAGTTAAGAAAAACTAAACGTAAGATTGTAGAACGTAGCAATAAAATATTTATTATTATTATTAAAATTAAGATTATCTAGTCCAAATAGTGTCGGATCACACACAACGTAGGGCGCCGTAGGGCTCCGCTCTAAATAGACGTATTTCAATAACTTAAACTTATTTTTGGCTAGAATTTCTGTGTGGTCATAAAAATTTACAACCTAATATTTTAGAAAAAAATATACTTGATGTTAAGTTGGACTATTAGTCATATCCATGCCAAATTTCATTGAAATCAATCCATTGGATTCGAAGTTGTGCGTGTTCGAATATTTAGGTAGATTTTGAATGTTTTGTGGCAACCCTAAACTTTACCGAAAAAAAAAATGCTAGATGTTAAGTTAGACTATTAGTCATATCCATGTCAAATTTCATTGAAATCAATCCATTGGATTCGAAGTTGTGCGCGTTCGAATATTTAGGTCGTTTTTTAATGTTTTGAATATTCTGTGGCAGCCCTAACCATTCTCGAAAACAAAAATATCCAAGATGTTAAGTTGAATTATTATTGATATGCACGCCAAATTTCATTGAAATCAATCTGGTGGATTCGAAGTTGGTCGCGTTCGAATATTTAGAATATTTAGATAGTTTTTTAAATTTTCTGTGACAACCCTAAAAATTCTAAAACGTGTTAATGTCTTTTGTTTGAATAAGCTATGTAACAGAAAACTAAGTAATTTTTAATATTTAGTTTTGCAAATGTTCTATGGCAACCCTAAACATTTTCGAAAAAATAAATATCCTAGATGTTAAGTTGGACTATAAGCCATATCCATACCAAATTTCATTGAAATTAATCTGGTGGATTCAAAGTTGTGCTCTTTCAAACATTTAGAATTTTTAAGTAGTTTTTTGAATTTTCTGTGGCAACCCTAAACATTTTCGAAAAAAAAAGTATCCTAGATGTTAAGTTAGACATTTAGTCATATCCATGCCAAATTTCATTGAAATCCATCCGGTGGATTCGAAGTTGTGCTCTTTCGAAAATCTGAGCAAACATACAAACATACACACAGACAAAAATTCTAAAAATGATAAAAATGAATTCTGCTGGTCCGTCTAAGCCCCCCCCACTATTTTTTTTCCAAATATTTCGAATGTACAGACGCGACCAATTTTACATTCATATTATATGTATAGATGACACTGACAGAAGTTTAATAACGTCACCCAGTCTAATCATGCGACATCTGGTAAGCTGATATTTTTCCGCTCATCCATAAGAATTTAATCAAAACAACTGAAATACGCTGCGTGCCGTGCGTCCGTAACTGTCACACTACATAATAGTACCTATTTGTATCTAATGAATAATAATTTTATTTTAAAAAATCAGACTCATACATTCACATGCTACCATATAAAGCGGATATACTTTAGAGATATCGGTCACCAATGAAAATAAAATAATGTCAGAAACAAATCAATGACTAAAAATTGCGTGCTCACCGAGTTACCAACTTTATTTACACGTATCAAAAAAGGCTTTAAAATATTAAATACTCGATTGTATTATTATGACTTCAGCGTTAATTATGTAAGTACTTAGCTCTATACGCGTGTTTATACGATGCGTTAGTATAAGATGCACATCAATCTACTGGGTTATTCAATGCAACGGTTATCTCGGTGCGCAGCGCGTAACGGCGACATGCAAGCCTCAACACGAGTCACATCAACTAGGCAGATGACACGGGAACAAGAAACCTGTAGTATACACCATTTAAAATTGAAGTTCGTACGCAAACAATCAGACAATTGCACCAACAGCATTCGCAATATAGCACACTATCAGTAAAAGACTGATTGAACAAGCTGAAGCTTTCTTAATCGCGGTCATCGGATTATAACATTTCTTTGAACCCAGCGAGGCATCGACGCTTTAAAAAAGCGTAAATACGGTATTCAGGCGGCCATTTTCGTTTGGCCAGTGTATCAGGGTGCCCGTCATTAGGATGCCCTGTGGGGTGCATACTCAATTACAAATCGCTGGATCGTCCGTTTCAATGAATAAACTGTTACAAAAGAAACAGGTATAGGGCGTCACACCATTTCAAGAAATTGGCCATAGATTTTAATATATTTTTTATTAGTGAGTGGCCGATCCGACGATATTAATTCAAATCGCCTCATATCTACGATACGCGCGAAAGTCTGCGTGAAGTGGAAAACGGTTCCGCGACCTATGAAACTGGGAAGTTTCGGAGTGGTAATAGAGTATAATTTTCAGTAACCGTATTCTAGAGGATTAGAATGCATTTACGCCCGAAATAAATCAATCCCGATGCAATTTTAGCTGAGACAATCCATTTTTGGATGAAGCTTGCCGATGACCAATCTTATATTGTGTAAAATTCACGATGGAGGAGGAGTTCAGTATCCGTAGATACGAGACGAGTGGTGTAAAGGCGGCTCACGTACTCACGATGCAATTTCGTATTCAATCCGCCGATTCAATTTCTCGAAGTAGTAGAAGAAAGTAGGCGTTAATTTGCCTCCTAACCGCGCATTTTGTCAAATCAACTCAAGTTGAATTAACGGATTGAATACGAAATTGCATCGTGAGTAGCCGCCTTAATGAGTGGCGGGCGAATCGGTAGGGTAGTGTAGTGTAGTGTAGCGTAATGTAGTGTAGTGTAGTGTAGTGTCGGGTGGCGGTGGCAGTTGCGGTGGCGGGCTAGCAGCAGTGTGTGGCGGCGCACCTGGCGTCGGGCGCGGGCGGGCAGGCCAGCGCGTGCGCGTCCAGCCGCGCGGGGAAGGCGCGGTAGTACGCGGCGCGGTGCGGCAGCCGCTCGCTGGGCGCGCCCGCCTCCAGCTCGGCGCCGCCCGCCCCCGCCCCCGCCCCCGCGCCGCCCGCGCCGCCCGCCCACACGCAGTACCCGCGCGTCGCCAGCCCCCCCTCGCCTATGCGCCGTCTGCAACCACATCCGACTCTTACCTTACTACCCTACTCGCCAGAGAAAGGCCAATAATACGAGACGCCAGGTAAGTCCACTATGGTCATCTCAGCCGAAAGACGTCCACTGCTGGACATAGGACTCCCCCAAGGTTCGCCACAGTGACCGGTCTTGTGCTGCCCGCATCCAGCGGATTCCCGCGACCTTCACCAGGTCGTCGGTCCACCTTGTGGGAGGCCTACCCACGCTACGCTTTCCGGTGCGCGGCCGCCACTCGAGAACTTTCGGCCCCATCGGCCATCCGTTCTACGAGCAATGTGCCCTGCCCACTGCCACTTAAGTCTGGCAATCCTACGGGCTATGTCGGTTACCGTGGTCCTTCCGTCCACTATAGTATGAGAATGCAATCGTCAAAAGTTCGCGGGGTATCGGGGAAGACGGCGAATTTTGTTCAATCAAAATGTTAGGTGCGTCACACATACGCAGTGGTAATGCATGCGTTAAACGGAGGTGCTCGTCTATACGGCGTCTATAGCATATTGGTCTGTGTACACCGATGACGATCATAAGAATGAAGTCGCTTCAGCATTCGTTTCAGCATGTGAAAGTGAATTTAAAAAGCGACAGATGTCAAAATCAATTCATAATGAGTGTGTAAAAGTTAAATGCCTCTTTTATTACTGTGTATAATGTTTGCCAACATTTTAGGACACTCCGCTTTCTGTAGTACCTACCTAGCTCAGACATTTTCCCTACTAAATAATGACGGCTGTTATAAAAAATAAACTGCTCATTAGAGGATCATTCAACCGAAACTCCGATTAGTGCAACCAAATCGCATTTCAGTTCCATTACGCACCATGCCCCAATGTGAACCTACATGCGTATGTAATAAGGTTCACTTACTTGACAGATTTTATCCTATGTTCGAAGACTAGCAAGTTGGGATCGTAATCGCTCCAGTTGCCTAAGATCTTGTTGTCGATGAGCGTTGCGAACATTTGTGTTTCTAGAAACCGGGACAGGAAGGGCCTGTGACGTTGAGGCTGGTCGGAAAGGAACGACGCTTTGTCGAAGTTCACCATCGATTCGCGGGCTGACAGCCAGGATTCTCTGTCCTGGGAACAACGAAAATAATGATTGAATACGCATAATAAATTGCAGTTGATACCAAAATTAAGGAAGTCGCTCACATCAGCACATATACAATCTTTCCATTTTACAGTAGCACCCCTAGCGGAAACGTGCAGCTTTACTGGTGAATGTCTCGAATATTTAAATTTTGAATACATTCAAAACTCATACTAAGGACTGTTAGATCAATGGTGGTTGATCTATAGTGGAAAATTTAAACTATTTATTCCATATGGAAGACGGAAGATTAAACTATCTTATTCTTTAAGCTACAATTGATCTTATGACCCTAGGCCCGTATGACGAAAACAAGACGCTTAGGGATTATGCTAGAGAAACATAGTGATGCTACATTTATAATTACCTGGTCGGGCATAATGACGAAGTTCTCATACATGAGGAATATGTGCACGAATCTGTTGAGAAATGTTTCCCTGATGGCGACATTGAAGCGAAAGTCCTCGTTGTATTGCTCCTCGTCGTTGAGTATTTTCTTCTTGGTAGTTGGCATCACTGTGTCTGCGTCTACGTCGTCTATATTCACACCTGGAATCAAGTACCCGGGTAATGTACCAGTAGAAAGAGATGGCGAGAGATCGTGAAGCGATATGAGGCTTTGAAAATTCCCAGCAACTACTTTGTTCGGGCATTTTATTATGACATCTATTTGGACCGTCATCCCAATAAGCTAACAATCCTAAAGAGATTGAAGACTGAAACCAAAAATTATGATCCTGAACCAAAATAAAACAACTTGTTGTAATTCTTGGCTTATAAAAATGGATGTCAAGATTCTTCATTTCGATTATATTGCTATGTTTTAGCCATTTTTAGGATGTCATATTTAAGCCGTTACTAATTTCTAGGTGGGTCTCAACCAAATTAAAATACTTGTTAATGTATTCAGACGAGTTGCATATGGACTGCAGAATTGCAGTTTGGATACTTTGATTTAAGTGCATTTAAATTTCCAACCAACTGCAAGCAAACTACACGCCGACTGCAAGCGGATTGGTAGTCAGCAGCCGGCGGGAACCTAAGGGCTGTAAGATCTTGTTGTTCGATAGTTGAGAGTTTAAACTATTGATTCTACATAGAAGACGGGATACAAAACTGTCTCCCGTGGTTTAAGCACCAAATTCCAATTGATGTTACGTCCGTCAGGTGGTGAAGTGGGGGGTACTGACCGCTGCGCTTGACGATGTCGACGATGCGCTGCAGCGCGTCGAGGCGCAGCGGCGCGCGGCGCGTGGGCGAGGCGGGCGGCGACGCGTTCAGCGGCCGGCTCTCCTCCCACTCCAGCACGTCGTGGAACGAGTGCTTGCGACGAAGACCACCTCAACGAACAATACTTCCTTTTTAACACGGTTTACCAATTGAGATCCTTAACGAATTTAGTTGAGAATGCAGATTTATAGAGCTCAGAAATCCATAACATACAGTGCAAACATTTGCGATGTCGATGATTTCAAAATTATATTGATGAGAAAGCTTAGTGGTCCAGACCAGTGACCTCGAAATGATCTCCATTTCGGGTCTATGAACCTATACTAAGAGGTCCACAGACAAAGGCGGTAGGAAGCTGCTGCCAATTGACTCATACACGGGCTGAATCGATCAGTAGGGTAGGTGATACTACCCTCTCACAGAAGATCGGCGTAAATTACGGTGAGTAAGAGCAAAGAAGCGACACTCACTCACTCACACTGCTAATATATCATTGCAATATAGCAGTACGTTTAACAGTTCAAAACAATATTACTTAGAAATATTATTAAGTCAAAAGAACGTAAAGATATAGTAGGACTCTCGGTCGAACAGATTATTGAGATTTCCTGTGTTGAGCTGGATAAGCACATTGTAGTATGTGTTTACAGACCCCCAAACATACAGAATTTTAGTATATTTGAATCTGTGATGGAAGATGTGTTAAAAAAAATCTTTGTAAGTAATAAGTCTATTATAGTCTGTGGTGATTTTAATATTAATATTTTAGAAGAAACTAGCTATACTGATAGACTGTTAGGCCTTTTTAAAGCATTCAATTTAGCTCACGTTTTTTTCGAACCGACCAGAGTAACTTCTACTTCTGCCACTTGTATAGATAATGTATTCTGTAGTTGTAAATATTTAGATACAGCAATAGTTTGCCATTTGCCGTCAGATCATAGTGGTCAAACGGTCACCTTTAATTCTACCATACCTATAAAAACCATAAAAATTAAATGTAGGAATGTAACATCAGGGAACTTACAAAAATATAATACTACTTTGTTTACCAAATTAAGTTTTCCCAATTATAACTTAGATGATCCTGATAGTTTTTACGCAGACTTTTTTGCAGTTATACATACAGAATTTGATAATAGATTTCCTATTAAAACAAAGACAATAAAACCAAAATTTACCTTCAGTGACTGGGCCACCCTAGGGATACGTAGGAGTAGGGAAAGGCTATTTGAGCTTTATGAACAGAAGGCCCAGCTTCAAAATGCAGCTTTTACTCAGTATGTTAGAAATTATTCTAAATTGTTTAGGAAAGTATGCCAGGCGGCCAAAACGATACACATTAGACAAAAAATTATATCTGCAGATAACAAGATCAAGACCACCTGGAATATAGTTAACAGTGAAACTGGAAAAACCAAACAACGCAATACAGATTTCACTTTAGAGACCTCGCGTGGTCTCATTAGTTCAAATGAAGATGTAGCACAGGAATTCGAAACGTTCTTTACAAACATCCCTGTAAAAACAACAGAATTTTTAAACTGCTCTCCTTCACTTTCACTCTCACTTCTTAAAGATAACATAGCCACTTGTCCTGTAGAATTTAAATTCGATTATATTAACGATCGGTCTATTGTTAAAGCCTTCAGTAACATACAAATTAAACCAACTGAAGATCTATGGGGAATGTCAGTAAAAGCATGTAAAACTATCATTGGTACTGTGGCGCCATATTTAGCTTTGATTTTTAACAAGTGTGTTGATCAGGGAGTCTTCCCGGATTTAATGAAATACAGTAAAGTAATACCCCTTTTTAAATCCGGTAATAGTAAAGACCCCAACAACTATAGACCAGTATCCGTCTTGCCAGTTTTTAGCAAAATATTTGAAAAGATTATGCTTACTCAAATGTTACATCATTTCAACGCAAATAACATCCTGCATGATCAACAATATGGTTTCACCAAAGGCCGCTGTACTATCGACGCCGGTGTCACCTTAATCAAGCATATCTTCGACGCATGGGAGAACTCACAGGATGCTATTGGTATCTTCTGTGACCTCTCAAAGGCATTTGATTGCGTCAATTATGAAATACTTTTGCTTAAATTGGAACATTACGGTGTTAGAAATAGGGCGCTCAAACTTATAAAATCTTACCTAGTAGGTAGAAAACAAAACGTTCAAATAAATGGTGTTAAATCTTTAGGCTCTCTAGTTAAAATGGGAGTTCCTCAAGGATCCATTTTGGGTCCTTTTCTGTTTTTAGTATATATAAATGACCTTCCGCATATAATACAAAGTAGGGCAGAGATAGTTTTATTTGCCGATGATACCTCTTTGATTTTTAAAGTAGGTAGACATGTAAATAATTTGGACAACGTGAATAATGCTATTCTTCAGGTCCATAACTGGTTCAATACTAATAATTTAGCATTGAATAGTAACAAGACTAAATGTGTAAGATTCTCATTACCTAATGTTAGAAGTAATGAATGCGATGTAGTACTAAATAAAGAAAAACTTGAATTCGTTAATGATACTGTTTTCTTAGGTATTACGCTCGACTCCAAATTACAGTGGGGCCCACATATAAGAGCTCTCGTGAAGCGGCTCAGCTCCGCCGCCTACGCTGTTAGGAAAATTAAACAACTTTCCGATATCGACACCGCGAGAATAGTTTATTTTAGTTACTTTCATAGTGTCATGTCGTATGGTATATTATTGTGGGGTAGGGCGGCTGACATCGAATCTGTTTTTATTTTACAAAAGCGGGCCGTTAGGGCCATCTATAATTTAGGAAGTCGCGACTCCTTGAGGGAACGGTTTAAGGAAATCAACATTATGACTGTACCATGCCAATACATTTATGAAAACACTAGCTTTTGCCCGCGACTTCGTCCGCGCAGTATATAAATTTTAAAAAATCCGTTTCCGTTTGCTGGAACCCAAATCCCGTATCCATATATCCCTGATTCTGTATCCCATATTCCGTATCCCGTAAATCCGTTTCCGTTTGCTGGAACCCAAATCCCGTATCCCGTATCCCGTATCCCGTATCCCGTATCCCGTATCCTGTATCCGTATCCGTATCTGTATCCCGTATCACGCATCCCACATCCCGTATCACGTATCCCGTATCCGTATCCCGTATCACGCATCCCGTATCCCACATCCCGTATCTCGTAACCCGTATCCCGTATCCCGTATCCCGTATCAGTATCCGTATCCCGTATCACGCATCCGTATCCCGTATCACGCATACCACATCCCGCATCCCGTATCCCACATCCCGTATCCGTATGCGTATCCGTATGCGTATCCGTATCCGTATGCGTATCCGTATCCGTATCCGTATCCGTATCCGTATCCGTATCCCGTATCACGCATCCCACATCCCGTATCCCATACCCCGTATAATTTTCAAAAACGCAATTATTTTTTTCTTACTCCTATTCACCAATTTACATAATTCTAACTACAAAAATGACGAACTTACATTCAAACTTTCATCCCCTATTTTACTCCCTTAGGGGATGTATTTTCAAAAACACTGAAATTAATATTTTTGATCTTTAAAAAGTCACCTAATCACCAACTTTTATAATTCCAACTTCAAAAAATGACGAACTTCCATACAAACCTTCAACCCCTATTTTTAAACCGACTTCAAAAAGGAGGAGGTTTTAACCCCTTAGGGTTAAAATTTTCAAAAAAGCTGAAATTGTTATTTTTAATACGTAAAAAGAAACCTAAACACAAATTTTCATTATGCTAACCACAGAAATGACGAACTTCCATACAAAATTTCGTCCCCTATTTTACCCCCTTAGAGGTTGAATTTTTAAAAACGCAGCAATTCAAGTTTTTTATTTTTAAAAAGGAACCTAAACACCAATTGTCATAATTCTAACTTTAAAAATGACGAACATCTATACAAACTTCCCAACTAACTTTCATCCCCTATTTTACCCCCTAGGGGATGTATTTTGAAAAACCCTTAAATTAATATTGTTGATCTTTTAAAAGTCACCTAATCACCAATTTTAATAATTCCCACTTCAAAAAATTACTTACTTCCATACAAACTTTCAACCCCTATTTTAACCCCTTAGGGTTTACATTTTCAGAAAAGCTGAAATTGTTATTTTGAATACGTAAAAAGAAACCTAAACACAAATTTTCATTATGCTAACCTCCGAAATGACGAACTTTCATACAAACTTTCGTCCCCTATTTTACCCCCTTAGGAGTTGAATTTTCAAAAATGCAGCAATTCAAGTTTTTTATTTTTAAAAAGGAACCTAAACACCAATTTTCATAACTCTAACTTCAAAAATGACGAACATCTATACAAACTGCCCAACTAACTTTCATCCCCTTTTTTACCACCTTAGGGGTTGAATATTCAAAAACGCCGAAAACCATATTTTTTATTTTTAAAAAGACACCTCATCACAAATTTTCATAATTCTAACTTGAAAAATGACGAACTTGCATACAAACTTTCATCCCCTATTTAACCCCCTTAGGGGTTGAATTTTCCAAAATCGCTTCTTATTGCTTGCCTACGTCACAAAATATATATACTATCCAAATTTCATGTCTCTAACTTCAGTAGTTTCGGCTCGGCGTTGATGAGTCAGTCAGTCAGTCAGTCAGTCAGCATTTCCCTCTTTATATATTAGTATAGATAATGTACACTAGGAAAAATTTACATCTCTTTAAAAAGTTAGGTGAGAGTCATCGATATAACACTAGAAATAAAGACAAATTAGATCAACCGCGCTTTCGACTTGCGAAAGTTCACACATCTTTCATGGGATACTGTGTCAAGTTTTATAATAAAATACCACCAAACATACTTAGTCTTAGAGAAACTAAATTCAAAACTTGTGTAAAGCGTACGCTTTGTAAGCGGGCTTACTACACATTAGATGATTATTTGAAAGATAAAGATGCTTGGCTAGGTGCTGGTCCAGCTCCACCGGAACGGGAATAATTCCTCAGAATTTCTTGTTTTGATTTATTCCTTATTTATTTATTGTTTTCCTCTTCCTTCTCTTAATTTAGCGCTATTGACATATTAGTCACAATTACCACCTTTTTAAGTTGTGGAAATCATGTATCATGTAGCCATTGACAAGCATTTGTATGTCAATTGTAGCGGATGTTGTCTTGCCGTACGCTTACTTAGCTTTGTTGAACTATGTCACTGCGGTAATGGATCGGTCATGCTCACTCTAATGTCCTTGCTTGCGGTGGCTCTGTGGAGCGGGTCACCCTCTTCCCTCTAAAATGGTTGAGGAGGGTGATGCCGCTGCTCAAGTCATGCTCGGGTTCCGGGCGCTGCTTGCGGGGACTGGTCCGCCCATTTTCCACTTGACACCGTTGTTCCAAAACTTTTACAGACAAGACCTAAGCACGGAAGGCATTACACCAAAACAATCGTTATAAATATTCACCTTTTGGTTTGACAGTTAAGTGGGAGTAGGCATGCACAGCTTTCTAGGCTAGTTTTTATTAATTTTTATTTAAATACCTTATTTTCTTTTTTTACTCACACTGTGTTAATGCATGCCTGCTCACATAGCGTTACTGTTTGAAAATGTATACAATTATTCTTTTGAAAAGAGTAACCATTGAGTTTCTTGCCGGCTCTTCTCAATGGAAGCAACATTACGAACCGGTGGTAACGCTAAAATATTGTTTATATTGACTATTTATAAATGCTCTAATGAGCTTACATGAATAAAAACCTTTTGACTTTGACTTTGACTTTGACTTTGAATAGATCAGGGTTGGTACGAAAAAATCATCTTGTTTTAAACACAATGTTTAAAACATGTTTCAAACATTTAAAAACAATGATTTTTTTTCTCCTGTTTTAAAAAATGATTTAAACACGTTTAAACAGTTTTCATTTTAAATTTCCTGTTTTTTTGCAACTCTGCAATGGATACGCATACACACAAAAAACACAAAAATATATGATTTTGGACTTTCAACACCGTCTACTAACTCTATAAACATGTTTTTTGATCCAGATAAAAATAATATTAATAAAAAATATTAGGTACTTATTTACCTGATGGTAATGTACAACTACTGCTCATGCTGTCATTCATGTGTTTGTAAGATGTTCCGTTTATGGGTACACCAAGTTTAGTAGGCTCCGTTTCGGGTCTTTGGATCTGTAAAATATAAGTATAATTTAGATATAATAGTATTATGGTGACTTTGCATGGAAATGAGCCTATACAATGTTTTTTTTTTGCTTGATTACCTGATGCTTATCCAAAATGTGGTTCAGTTCTTCAATGAAGGGGGTCCGATGTGGGAATATGGGGAGCTCTTCCGGCAGCTGTATGTCGGGCTTGTCGATGTCGACGAGGCACAGGGCCGCCTCCGAGCCGAGCGCGATGTTCCGCGGGCCGTTCGAACCCATGTTCATAGCGCCACTGTCCGCATGGAGACCTACAGGGTAATTGCAAAAAGTTACGTTTCTAAAACTTTCAAGATTGCTGGTGTAATGGAAACTTAAATGAAAAAATATTAAGGAATCAACGGGAATCAAACCAGCAGTTCTTATAAAACTAGTACAGGCTGTAGTCAAGTCTTCGTATTTTTAATTTTATATGATTCGTGAGTATTCGCATAGTAGAAAGATGGATAGTAGGTTATCTTCATAGAAACGCACCGCGCGCGGCTTGTATGTGTGCGCACGCACACTCAAACATCACATGCATTGTTTCGCACTGATAACCGGGTTTAGTTTTGGTTTGAATGTGCGTGCGCGACGCATAGATACGCATTGCGCACACATACAAGCCGCGCGCGGTGCGTTTCTATGAAGATAACTTACTAACCATTTTTCTACTATGGTATTCGTGACAAAATTGACTAACTTTCTACCCATTTTTCTACTATGGTATTCTTGACAAAATTGACGACTTGAAAACACACAACAATATTAATTTTGTACAGAAATATTTTATTTCAAGAAACTTCTGCCTTTTCCAATTTAGATACGTGTTTTCCATCCAGTATAGCTTGATTTGTATAATTAGATCAGTACAGTCTGTTTGAATCCCTACTGGTAGGATTACCTAAAGGTTGAACCAGTTGTCAGAATTTATCAGGCTACTAGCGGTAGTAACATTTTCGTCGTATTGCACTGCGGTTCTTGACCTGTATTCTAAAAGGTGCACTATTGTACTTTACCCATGACGAATGGGACCGGCGCGTCGAGGAAGTGGTACAACGGAGCGGGCAGTATCGGTACGTAGACATGCGCCCATGTAAAAGGTAGTAGCAGCGATACCACGCATTCGGCCACTAACATGAGTTTGTTATAATCTGTTGAAAAAAAAAACCACATTTCCGATGTTTCTAAATTGCAAGTCCTATTTCATGTGCATTGTCATAATAAAAGGGCTTACAAATAAAAAAGGACTACTAAACTGGGAGTTATAATACACAATAGAATAAGAAATTGAAAAATCTGTAGGCGAACTGGTCACCAATATACTGCCATAGTAAAGTCGAAGTGGCAGTGGGCGGAGCTCGTTCATATCCTAATCGAGGGTCGTTGGTAGTTTGGTACACAAAAATTTTTGAATGGCGACCACGAGTTGGAAGACGTAGTGTGAACAGCCAGAAGGTGAAAGATGACGTCACTCGCGTCGCAAGAAACCTTTGGATGTGAGTGGCGAAAGACCTTCATGTGTGAAAGTACTTCGGGGAGGCGTTCAATGGAAGGCACACATTATGATAATAAGAATCTTACCACTCGATCTTAATAAAACCTGATGTTCTAGTAGAACACAAGTAAATAGCTGCACCACACATTCAACACCTAGTGTGGAGAACATGGCTCGAAGTGGAAAATCCAGTAAAGGTAACTCGTCAGGCAGATTTGGCATCCGTATCACCTGAAATAATTCATTGTTTGTAATAAAACAATATTGCCTTGTTTCTTCTATGTTAACCCCTGACTAGTGATGGGATGTTCTCGAGAACATTCTCGCCCTCGGAAACTTACTCGTGAGAATCTTATATTTTGGGTGACGTTATCCTAACTTTCAATCTTAAAAACAATTAAAACCACCATACTTGCATGTTTAATGAGGTTTATGCCAACTTTAACATGCATCAGAAGATAAATTCTCGAAAATTCTCACGAGTATGTTTCCGAGGGTGAGAATGTTCTCGAGAACATTCCATCACTACCCCTGACGGATCGTAAGTATTGCTACTAAGACAGTTCACAAAATGTAATAGACACTAGTATGTTGTTATCTTTGTTTATAATATACAAAATATGGCACATATATTACTGAATTACGTGCCCACCTACGAAACAGGTTTCTTGTGGTATGTGTGTTATTGTAAACATAATAATACATAATTACATACTTATAATCTTACGATGATGCTGTGCACAAATTTAATTAATGATAATGCAGGCACGAGTGAGAATTCCTTGAATATTAATCAACTATACTTGTATTTCACAGGCAAGTAGACATTATTAGTACTATTACCAGCTTAAAATTGCTTATTGCGTATTGCTCATCATCATTCACATAAACACACTATTTAATTGATTAGGAATGGTCAGACTGGAGGGTGGTTACGACTGTTGTTGCAAGCGTGCAAGTGTGATATCCCTCCCAGTATTCCTTAGTCATGTCATTGTAGACCAGCATGAGCAGCGCGAACAAACTGCCCACTGTAGGCGTCAATTTGTGGGTTTCTTAGGGCTTTGTTCACAATGCACGTGAAGGTGAGAACGGGCGCGAGTTCTTCAACTAGTCACGCGCGCAGTGATTAAATACTAGACAAAAATAGTATTTGAATTTGATGACTTTTTAGACCCGCGGCCGCTCTTTTATTGTGGCTAATGACAACATAATAATATCAGGTGGTGGTGGTGACTATACTAATAGGAAATTCATAATCAAATGTATCATCATCTGTTAAATTTCGAAATGATAACATTATTACTTACAACAGGTATAGGGTCCAGATGGGGTTCAGATGGCGGCACGTATAGCCGTAAAGCTTGACCGGGCAGTGGCACTGGTACTTCATACAGCAAGTTGTACACATAGGATTCAGGGCTAAGACCAGGCCCAGGCTGCCTTGGTAGTGATCTGTAAGATTATTCATCATGTTATAACTGCATAAAATTGTATGAAGCTATTATAGATAATCAAATATTAATGGGTGGGATGAAATAGGTAGGTTATTACAATTAAGAAATCATGATAGCAATTTCGATCAATAAAACTGAAATTTCCCATCCATTTCCAAAGATCTGAGAAATGCAGGAGTCCATATTTCTTCAGATATTTACTAAGTATCTACTTTAAGGCTAACCACAAACAGCTGCATATATATTTTGCCAAAATTAAAACAAAGTTTATTCACTCCAACACTAGACATAAATTCTAAAAAATTCACAAGAATGACAAAAAATGTAGAGTATTTTTAATTAAAATAATGCCAGTAAAGTTTGTTTTTAATTCGGCAAAATAATATACACGCGTATTATACGTGGCTGTCCAGAGAGCTTTATAATAGCTTCAATGAATTTCATATATTAATATGCAAATTAAAAACACAATTTAATTTTATAATCAAACTCACCTGAACAAATTCTCTAGAAACAGCTGTGCCACTCTGACATATGGATACTGACATATAAGCGCTATACTTTTGGCTACGTAGAGCTTGTCTTTGGCTATATCATAGTATGTGAGAGCTGCACCGGCATGAGGGCTGAGTTTGAATGACCGTGGCAGTGATCTGGAACTTTCCTTCCCTGATGCCTTTCTGTGGCCAGGGGGAGTCTGACCACTGGAGAGCTCTGTGATATACATTGCCTAAAATATCAAATTACTTAATAAGTTTTGAAATACTATATTGCCAACAAGAAGTGATGCCAAATGGTAATCCTGTTAAAGTTGATAACCGACAGCCTCATGGACAGGCTCACCAATAATTATAAATAAAAATAAAAGAAGGCAAAACATTATTAACTACTATTTTAATAAGTTGACATATTAACTTTTGTTTTGCTTCTTGATGGCCACAGTAAACACATTCAATTTAATTATTTCAGTAAAATGTCAATAGATTTACCTGTAATGTATGCATGGCACTGCAGATATTTCTATTTCTAACTTCTTCATAAAATGTGAGGCTGAATCCATAATATCTAGATGCATTTTCTCTTGTCACTACAAAACTATGAAACTTGGGCTCTAATGAATGTTTTTGTGTTCTGAATTGAAGACCAGCTGGCAAACAAAGCTGAAAGAATTTTAGTAGGCACCTTAATTTCTATATCCTTTTGTTAGGTATTTTTGTACACTTGTACCTATACTTTAAAACCACACACTTACCATGCCCACTGCATGCTCATCAAATGGATTGCTTGTTATGTTTTCTGGATAATGAGCTAATATTTTTCCTTTGTACGATCGGTCTAACGGAGATACGTGTAAATTGTCGCCTAGAACACAGAAAAAAATAAAGTTCTTCATCGAGATCGTTAAACAGAAGGTCGAATGTTATCAAAATGTGGCTTACCGCAAAGTCTATCTGGCTCCAAACCGGAGTCAAAATCGAGCCCACATATCGCAAAATAATCTGCAAATCGACATCCAACAGATAGATCAGAGACAGACATATTTCTATCGACCCGTTATTTACTATTTGAGACACTTTCTCTTCTAGTCTCTCTTTGAAGGCTTTCTGTGAGCATTGTACACTAGCACTAATTATTCGTTAACAAACAATATCAACAGTTTGTTCGCACATTTTTATAATATGATACCTATTTGATTTTCAGTAATAATTAAATAAATAGAAATTGTAAATGAATGAAAAACTTCACGCCATCATCACACAACCAACACCAACACAACACTTTTTTTCTTTGCAACACCCGCACCCACAGAGTACGAATGGTGCGTTCCATTCACTGTTAATTTCGCTAAAAACGTACAAAACGATTTTATCCACAAATTTGTGTTCCACTCACGTTATGAACGAAATTTTCGAAAATAATGCCCATTTTGTCCACATGTGTCTGGAACGCCTTAGCGGCTGAAAATGTGTCAAATGATAGTTTGACAAGTGTTTGTTGTTGTAGTGTAGCTTGCATAACTTCAGTTTCAATAATCTTTGTGAAAAACAGGAAATAATGGAAAAGACAGTAATTGCATCACTCATTCGGAAAATCGTGGAGGAATCTTCATCGGACTTATCAGACGACGACGATCTTCTCCTATTGTATTGGCCGGACCTCAACCGAAGAAATGAAAATTGAAACCTCACGTGCAAAATTATATTTTTGTAGTAAATTCGTACAGCAATATCGATTTCAAAATCCATTTCAGGTACATATTTAAGTAAAGTGTATGTATAAAATGATTGTAGATTGTGGCAGCTGTACAACCAAGTTTCTGGCTTATTGTCCTGAATATCGACAATGCGAGGCGGTGAGACATGCTTGCACGCGGATAGGATAGCCACGCGAAGAAAAGGCATCTCCACATTGTTAAGCAGGCTCACAGTGTGCATTGTAGATACCTAACTTCACAGTTAATTTATGAATACCAATACATAGTTGATTAGACTTAAGAAATTTATTTTTTAATTCCTTTCAAGCAGGCTCACAGTGTGCATTGTAGATACCTACCTAACTTCACAGTTAATTTCTGAATACCAATACATAGTTGATTAAACTTAAGAAATGTATTTTTGGATTGTTTTCAGGGTGACTCGATCTACAATTGAGTATATTTTGGAGTCTACCATTTCTGAAGAACTTGAAATAATAGCCCAGGAAGGAACTAATAATGAGACTCTGCAGACAGGCTTGATGACCACTACGCCTGAAGACTACTACTAGCGAATGCTAAAAGAAATGTAATAGCAACTCAATTTCGTCTACGAGATATTTAGTTGTAATAATGTAAAATACCCAAAAATATTAAATAAAATATTTATATTTTACCAATCATTATTTATTTAAAAACTTTGTAAAACCCATAGTAAAACCGCTTACATATCACATATTCACATTCACACACACATATTATGCCACCGTTATTTTTTTTCGTAAGCCTCTTTTGCTGCTCCATTTTGTTTTTATTTGTTTCACCATAGCGTCTAGTTTTTCTGAAACAAAAGGTAATAATATGAGAAAAGTATGTACGTGAAAATTTTAATTGATACAGCAAGAGCATGAAGAAGTAAAAAATATTTTCAGATTATAATTATGATTGGAAATTCTTTCCCATAGTCTTTCAAAACTGTGGTAATAAATAGGTATTTACTTTACAGTTTAACATGTTAATAATACAGCAAATGTAAACTTTTATTTAAAACTTATAGAGTTATAGACAGTAGTTGTATGTTATTTATATACCTATATAGAATAGAATAGATTCATTTATTTCAGGGGACATAGGCCAATAGATAAATACATTACAGACTAATATACATATTATTAATCTCTATTCTTCCTAGCCTTATCCCATTATGAGGGGTCGGCTACAGTCTACCCTGATTTGGCTGATCACCGATATTTACACGGAGCGATTGCCATCTGCCCTCCGAGATCCAACTAGTGTGTCTATCGGCAACCATCGGCAAAATTTAGAGCATACAAAATCTGTGCATGACACATTCACCTGACTAATAGATGGCACTACATTGAGTTTGACCTAGGTACTCGGTTGCAGATGTTAGAAGCCCTGCTTAGCGTCGCGGAACTCTCGGCCTTTGGGCAAGTCTTCTAGGCATGGGACCTGAGCTAGATTGAAGTATATGTGTCCCATGAGGTGCAAAGCCGAGGTGTTGGTCGTTTTGGGGTCAGTGGGACTTGCAGTAGAAGGAGTTGTTGGTGAGGTTGTGGCGGCGGGAGTAGACCCGTACTTTGGTGGGGCAGAGGTCGTGCGTGCGGCAGCAGCGGTCCAGCCACCGGTCTGCGCCCAGGTCGTGGTAGTCGGCGGCTATGTCTCCAGTGCCGCACCACTTTGTGCCTGGAAACGAAATTAAGATGGAAGTATAGAATGATTTTCTATTGAAAAAGGTCAGACCGCATTGTTGCATACTGGTAATCACAGGAATTAACTTCCAAACATTGCTCTACTGTCGTCTACTTTATACTATCATACCGTCTATTTCATTCCAGCGAGTAGACAAGTCAAGATGTGTGATAGTCTACACTTTGTAGCTGGTATTGTTGTATAATATCATCTTAACAACGCGCGTACTATGGATTACATAGGTATACATAGACAAGGGGCGATCCCCGTAACACCCAGAACAGAAAATTTAGTTTCCGATGGGAATCGAACCTCCAACCATTCAGTGCGCCGAAGATACGCTCAAACAACAAGGGCGGTCAACATTATGCCGGAACCGGCCAATAAGTAGCAGTTGATTGGACTTTACTCATATGGACCAACCAAGTATGTGGATATCTATCCTTACCAGGTATGATCCCCTGCAGCAGCGTGAGTGGGCTGCCCTGCCAACCAGCAGACCGGCGCGCGCGCCGCGCCACCCGTTTCCCGCCACGCCAACACCGCCGACGCATTCACGCCTTCATCTAATGCTTCCACGCCTACAACCTGAAAAAGAAATGTGAGGTCTATATTCAGATGTGTGCTACCATAGCTTCTATCTTCTATAATAAAAGCGAGACTGATCTACTAATACTGACATCACCCATCATCACAATGTCTTTAAAACTATGAGATCTTGCAGACTTATATGAGACTTACAGAATATGGCACGCGTCCTTATCCTCGCTAATAAAGGACCCTTATTAGACATAGTCAAGAAACTATTTTGCCCATTACTCATTAGCTCGCATGATATGCTAGTCTATTTAAAATAGTTTACGCTATTCGCCACTAGATGGCATTAGAAGGCGCAAAATTAGACCAAATAGATGTTATGTAAATAGGCAACAAAATGATCATAAAATTACTATCACGCCTGTAGGTATTCCCCAGAGCGTTAGGTGGGTGCATTCTGTTGTCCAACCACGTTTAGTTGATTGACAAAAAGGGGTGTGATAATTGCCATATTCTACCGGCTACAATCTCGGACTGGAGCTGGCCTGCGAGCTGGTATTCTTTATTACCTCCTTTGAATATGAAAGAACAATGAATCGAATCCAAATTTACGGTTATGACCACTTGTTAATTTAATATTAAGGACACCGTCAATGATATACCCAAAGATATTGCCAAGAAAGAGGGAGATATGCGACTGTCTAGAATAGCATTCCTTCTAAACGGAGTCCGGACACAGTACGACCCAGTCATTTTCGGAAAACAATGTCGAAAACATGTCGTATTGCCAATACGGCTCATCTAATTACCATTTTGAAAATTGAATAACTTCACATAAATCAAGAAATATTCTTGGTGTTTGTTACCATCTGGATCTATAAGTAAGTTTGATATTTACCAATATAATGTGTTGTGGGATCAACACCGGGCGGCAATTCTTGTGATGCAGAGTTGTTTGTAATAATAAGATCACTGGAGACAATCGCTTCCCATGCATTTTGGCGCAGATTTTCCCATGCATTTTGGCCAAATATTTCATCCGTACACTGTAAATATTAAATGTTTCAGTAAATTAATATTGTCTAAAGTTTTACTAGTACACAAGTCTGTATCCTACTTCTAAAGCATATTTTATTTTAATTCTTACAAGTTTAGTTTTCTTAGCCACCTACCGCCCTTATCCTTACCTATCCGCTACCCCTAGCCTATTTAATATATTAGTGACACATGATTTGATATGTGTTCTAGCTGTGACAACTATTACATGATAACTATGGTGTATAAATCAAATTCAACTACTTATTAAAGATATCTACTAACATCATAGTATTTCCAGCCCTTACCATTATTGCAGGATTATGGCCTTTGGCCGATTTATAATATATTTCTGTAATGCCCGGAATTTGGTCATACATTGTGGTCTGGTGATAGGCTGTGCCAT
This sequence comes from Drymonia ruficornis, assembly GCA_947859195.1. Classification (NCBI taxonomy): domain Eukaryota; kingdom Metazoa; phylum Arthropoda; class Insecta; order Lepidoptera; family Notodontidae; genus Drymonia; species Drymonia ruficornis. The sequence continues at coordinate 8,515,627 of OX401910.1, read as the reverse complement.
GCTACAAGCAATTTGAAAGAATGTACCTAGACTACTATTAACCGAGACTAAGAATACCTAACATAGAGAAACCCAATTGTAACTAACCTGTTCCGAATTGCTTATTTTTGGGTCATTACAAGATCAGCCATATTTGCAAAGATCACCCGGTTTTGGGATCGTTGACGGTCGCGGGTAATTTAGGTACGCTCTAGTAGTCCATGTTCCAACCTGAAATTTGATTCTGGATCTGATTTTCCATGAGAAAAAAACAGTAACTGTAAAACCACTCCGCGCTATTTGGACACGAGATTGTAAACAACACCGAACACCAATAAACACCATCTCAAAATTACAATTCTGTGACAACTAGTAGTTATTTAGCTCACATTAACTAAAAAATGGGACGCGCGACGGATTACCTCTACGATGAGAGTCACAATTTTCAATATTTAAAAATTATGGCTTCTATCGTCTTTATTTACGTTTATTTACGTGCAAAGTGAACCGTCAAACGCTCAAATGTCAAACTTCGCCAATTTTTACCCATCGGCTGGGCTGGGTCTAAAGTGGCCAAATTCCGTGGCATATTTAGCATTTTCAATCCGTCTGGAACTTGGGGTGAAAATGTTATGAACGATCATAATGATCACTTTCATTTGTGAATGGAACGACATTTGTGGACGAAAATAACGAAAATTACAAAATTAACAGTGAATGGAACGCACCATATAGTGTGCGTTCCATTCACTGTTAATTTTGTTATTTTCGTCCACAAAAAGTGTTAAAAACGATAATAATGATCACTTTCAGTACAAGTTGGTACGAGTGGAACGAGATTTGTGATCGAAAATAACGAAATTAACAAAATTAACAGTGAATGGAACGCACCAATAATATATTGTGCCCGCAGCCGCACCTCGAAGTGCTGGCAACTCCTAACTACCTATCTAAAGCGCCGTATCCACGATCCTAGCCTGCTGTCTAGCCAGCCAAGGTCATGAGTGACATGACTCATGCTCGACGCTGGATGCAAAACGACAATGAGTAGGCTTTCTGTACTCCGTAAATATTATTATTAGGAGCTTGCTGGATCTGCCGGATTCCTTTTTGCATCTAGCAAAATTCTTAGTCGTGACGTACGTCACCGCCAGATTAATAGTCATGTTTGCTATACAGAAATCGATTGCGAAACGAAATTTTACACTTGCTTATGAGGTGTGTCAAGCAGGTAGTGATCCTAACCCCAGATATTATTTTAAATATTATGATTTTACTTGAGGATTGTATTGGTATTAACGAATCCAACAACCCTTTTTAACTGGATTTACCGAATATGCGCAGGATAGATAATATTCTACCGTCTCTATTTAGTGTGTGGCTATCATGCAGCAAAACGACCTTATCGAGCTTGACAATGGGCTCGATAGTGAATACGGCGCTTAAAAGATACGTATACCTCGTTTCAATCAGAAAAAAAAACTTTGTAAACAAAGAAACGTCAAAGTCTTTAAATAGTTTTAGTGATGTACCTATTGTATACTATAACGAATATGAACGAATGAGTGAATGGATTGTTTGCATTCGATGGAATAAACTTGATTAGAAGGTATCGGTTTCTTTACATTGACTTATCAAAATATAATTATGGAATGAAATCAATTTTGTGTTTTTATGTGTTTGATTACTGTCTATGACTATTTGGCTCATATTTTTATGGTCTTTGAAGTGCTTTGTGATTTTCTCTGGAACGACGGTTTGGCAAATATTGGTATAGACCCAACATACAGTCAAAAATATATAAGTAAAATAAAATTCAGATAAAAATATAGTGTAAAGTGCAAATTGCACTCGTTGGACATAGAAGTAGAAACAAATCGGTAAAAAATAAAATTTAAATGATTATTGTTAATTTATATTTCTAAAAACTACATGAAAATGCAGTGGGCATATTGGCATAATGGCATGAAATTCCTTTGCCTTTTCACTTTTTTGAATCTGTGTTTCATTCATTCAATGTCGTATACATCAGCACGTCACTAAAAGCATTCGAAAAAAAAACAACGAACTAATTTCAATTTTATAAATTCGACGATTTTTACATGTTTTAGTTGAAATTACAATCTAAAACGAGTGTAATATGAAGGCGACAGTGTTTTCGAAGATTCCCACATCAGAATTTAGTGTAGTTAAAACGAAATAAGTGTGAAATCGACGATTTTATGTTGAGTGATGGTTTGTTTACAAAGTTTTTTTTCCTGATTGAAACGAGGTTTACCTATAGTCCGATTTTTAAATAAACGAAGTAAACTGACAGCTGAAAATGTCATTGTTCTCTGAATTTGAACCTTATTTGTTCTATTTATATCGAAACGTGACATTTGCACCTGTCAGCTTACTTCGTCTAATTAAAAATCAGACTATACCTATGGTGCAAGTTTTTTTTTCTATGCTATATGGTGCGTTCCATTCACTATTAATTTTGTTATTTTCGATCACAAATCTCGTTCTACTCGCACCAGCTTGTACTGAAAGTGATCATTATTATCGTTTTTAACACTTATTGTGGACGAAAATAACAAAATTAACAGTGAATAGATCGCACCATATGTAGAGCCTGGCCGCATTGCGAATAAAATCAACGCGGTTTTTATTCGCACGGATTTTTAACCGTGTCTGGAATTTCACCTAACGCGCACTGTGAATAAATTTCCGCAATGATACCAACTCTCAAAAATATTTTTTCCTAAAGCTCAAGTCAAAAACCCCTAAAATCTCTACATTTACTGGAAAATAATATTTAAAAATAAAAATAATAAATTAATAATAATAAGTTAATAGTATTCTTTAATATTATATTATTTATGAATCGTTCACAAAAATGAATATTTTTTTGTGTTACCACCGTCCCACTTATTTACCCCCTAAATTTGGGAGGATAACCCGTAAGTTGGCAACACTGACTGACACCCCCCCCCCCGCCCCGCGCTCCCGCGCGGTTTTTATCCCGCAATGCGGTGAGCGCCATATCAACTTCATGCTGCACAAAATATTCGCGCGGTTTTAAAACTGCACCACAACGCACCTAGTCAAATCTGTACCTATCAAACCACAGATTTTTTTACAGCGCGGTTTTAAAACCGCAAGTGCGGGTACATTCATATGATTCCATGGGACACAGAATTACGCGATTTTTAACCGCAATGTGGCCTAGGCCTTAATGTCAGGAAAAAAATAGAAACAACAGTATGTTGTGTCAATATGTTTTAGCCAAGGAAGTTTTAAGTCTCTAACACCTGGAATGCGGACTTGGCAGCAAAAGTGAAGCCGACAGCGAGATACCATACTGAACGTTGTTTCCTTTGCCAACAAGAGTGACCATAATATTTTGAAATTTTGAGAACGTCCCCATGGACATCTGGTGAAAACGTGCTTTTGTTCCGAGATTGTTATGATAGGAAAATAATAAAATAAGGAAAGGGATGTTTATTTTCTTAAGAACATGAGTAGGTACAATAAATTAGTCTGCGGTGGCCAAACCACACGAGTGCCTGTCTGTATCTTGGCAACCTAAATGAAGTTACAAAATAGTATTTAAGATCGTAGATTTTGCCACTTTGTAATATAAAGTAACATGACACTTCACACGCTTGGACGTTGTCTAGGCTCTCCATATCTATGGTTTTTCCTATACTTATCTTTCCTATACTTACTCTTTTTCTATGCTATAAAAGGTACCTACTACTGTTAACATGTTATGTTTGATTTGGGCTGTGCAAGTTGTGACAGACGGACATAGAGACAGACAGAAGGACAACAAAGTGATCATATTAGGGTTTAGTTTTTTTTCCTTATTAGGTACGGTACCCTAAGAATATCCAACTAATTAGACCATAAGACAAAATTAAAGGACAATGGGCAAAATTGTATGGGACTTGGTCCAAATATACACCACTGACGAGACCTACGTAACCCGATAGACCACTAAATACTGAGTAACTTTTACAAAGACAGATCAACAAAATAAGCTGTCAGTAAAAAAATATGGGTAGTTTAAAAAACATATTTTTTTGATTTCACCCTTATTATTATGTTTATACATTTTTTTCGAAAGGCAACAATACAAATACTCTTATTAACATTAAATAAAAATAAAATAAGCTGTCAGAAAGCAAAAAATGCCGTGAAAAATATTTTATTATTATTTTTGTTACCTGATGAAAAGTGAACAACAACAACAACAGCAGCATTCTTACGTATTTTCTGATGTTGCGCTTCTATAAAATAAATAAGCAGGTACCTTCTATGCGTTACCTTACTTTTTTACTTATCATCAGGTAACAATAATAATAATAAAAAAAATATGTTTCACGGCATTTTTTGCTTTCTGACAGCTTTTTTTAATTTTATTTAATGTTAGAAAGTGAATTTATATTGTTGCCTTTCGAAAAGAATGTATAAGACATAACACTAAGTGTGAAATAAAAAAATTAAAATATTCTTTTAAACTACTCACTTTTTAATGACAACCTATTTTGTTGAACTGCCTTTGCAAAAGTTACTCAGTATGTAGTGGTCTATCGAGTGACGTAGGTCTCGGAAGTGTTGGACATTTGGACCATTTTTGCCCATTGTCCTTTGTGCTAACGAAAAGGAACAGTGAGGGCAGGGCATTTTCTTTTAAAACTCGTTGTGTTAAATTAGGGACATAATCTGTGGGCTTAAAATGCTTGCTGCATATGACGGAATTTTGGGTAATTTTTCTGTAGCCAATAGGTATTCGTTGTAACCAATTTACACGCCTGGGATCTGTAGTTTTAGGTAATCTGAAAAAGACAAAATTGTTTTTTTGTTTTTTCTTGCTTAGGAGTAATCGGGAAGTGTAAAGTCAAAAGTCGTCCCGATTTCAAACAATTTCAATCGACAAACCATCGGTCTCGGCTTTTATTTTATATTGTCCATCAAGGGTTGCAATGCTGACCGCGCTGTGGAGCCCTGGAGCTGCGCTGCGCCGCGCTTTCGGCCATCAACAACGCGCCCAGCAACACACTCATTACAGACCGTGGCAGTAATGTACTATTAAAAAGTAACAAAAGGGTAAAGGAAAAAGGCCCCGAGAATTGCATTGCCTAGGGGCCCTGAAAGGGTTAATCTGGCCATAGACGTGCGCGTTCCTTGAGCGTGTGAACGACGCGAACGCCGCGTGCGAGCCCGGCGAGCCGTGACAACGCGGCGTGAGCGTCGCGTTTTACCAGCGTGTGGTATGTCGCGCGTTGCAAATGCGACCGACTTCAAAAAGTAGCGATGCAGTCGTGCGGCAACGAAAAGCGCGACTTTATCGCTGCAAACAGTTCCCGTGGACGATATTCCTCAGTTAACACAGACACATAATAAGATTGATATTATAGTCCTTTTTACTAACGAAATTTATGTCACCCGAACATCTAAAATGTACTTAACGTGGAAAACATAGTTACCCACTTACCTATGTTAAGATAATCCTTAATTCGGATAATATTCGCTTTTACACCCTTCCATTACGCATATTCTACCCATTTTTATAAGAAAATTCAGCACAATCCTCTAGATTTAAAATTAGCTGAAAATGTCGTGTGTCACGCAAATTGACGTTCTGTGTTTCAAGTGTTTAATTTTATTTCTGCTACGATTCCTATAGACATCACGGAACTGACAATTACAAGCGAATTATTAAAGAAGGTAAGTACTTATTTTCAGATATTTATTTATATTTGAAATTTTAATCTTAGGATATTCTTATACTTTACCATAGGTATTTCATTAATCGAGGTTATTGTTTATTATTCTTATCATGAAAATGTACCAAATTTAAAGTGATCGAATAAATATTAACTGGCAACACAAGGGTTGAAAGGTTGTACCTGGCTTTTTGGCGGGAAGTGGAAAAGTCATGTTGTGATTTTTGTTTTAATTTCCAAAACTTGTGTTTTCGTGTATTATAATGTGTAATATTGGTGGAATATTAACCATTATATGGTCATAAATGTGCGTGAGTGTGGGCAATTGGAACAAAGTGATGAAACATGATTTTCGGCTTCTCCCAAGCAGTCTAGTAATTTGTCAGTAAAGTATCCGCCACTTTACTGATAGGGTTTGGGGGGGTAGAAATAAGGTAGTTATAAGGTAGATTTAAGGTAGTTATAAGGTAGAATTAAGAAAAAATGTAATATGTATACTGATGTTAGGCTCCAAAGGGCTAGTTCCCAGGGGCCGTAAAACTAATCTTATAAAAAAAAAAAAAAAAAAAAGGTTGTACCTACTGTTAGAAAGGGAAAGAAGGCGCAGTTATAGGTATCTGGCTGGGACCGGTTTTTATAAAGCCTGCATCGTGGGCGTTAAGTGCGTCAGATAAGGTTTATTTTTGAATGAATGAATGGAAAATAAAGTTTGTAGTTCACAGTCCTTGAAGTGTTACGTTCATGGTTTTAGCGCAGTGGAAACGCGCGGTAAAAAAGAACGTTGCGTTAAAAAAAACTGCTGATACCTACTGATAGTCAAATAAACGATCATTTTTAATAATCGTCATTGAGTTCAATTATTTAACTCAATAAATTTAAACGAAATCGATTTATCTCGCGTTTTGTCTTTTCAAAGCCGGCTGACCTAGTAGTGCAGTAGGTACTAATAATAATATTATAAATTAGAAAGTAATGTCTGTCTGTCCGTTTATTACGAGAATTTTGAAAAAAAAACTGTCTCTTTAAATCGATTATCAAAAATAACTGATATCGTACAATACTACACTATTTGATTGATTGATTGAATGAAGGAACTGAAGGAAGGAGGAGCAAAAAAAGCACGAAGGACCTATTTGAAAGATTGATTTATGACATTCGTTCATTCATTCGCAAAAATATATTTATTTGCAAGATTGACGTTTATTGACCACGTGTTAATGTTTACATTTTTTTACAGCTTCACGATGAGAAATTATTATGGGGTTGCCAGCTAAGGGTATTTACCCTAGACTTAGGATTTAGGGTAAGAAGCGAGTTCTTTTATTTTCGAGACATTTGTAAGAGCATACCTAGTCTGGGATCTGGATACGCCAAAAATAATTTTGATCCTTGTACTTAATTATAGGTAGGTAAGGCGGCTACTCACGTGCAATTTCGTATTCAATCCGTTGATTCAATGTGTTTAAGCAGTAGTAAAAGAAAGTAGACGTCAATTTGCCTCCGCATCGCGCAACCGGGCAAATCAAGTCAAGTTGAATCCACGGCTTAAAGAAATTGCACTGTGAGTAGTTGCTCTCAGTAAACAGATCATACCAAAAACAAAGTTTTCCCGATTGACATTATAAACATACCCCATAGACCTATATCGCAGGATAAATTAGTTGAGTTTTTGGTTAAAGAGAAATTCAACTTTATTAACCTTGTTTAAGGTCTATGATACCTTGACAATTCTATATATTGGAAATGAGCCGAGCGAGAGGGCCAATGTGGGATCGTGCCCTTTTCACTCAGAGTTGCCAAGCTAGGGTGACCATAAAACCACATGAATTTGTCGTCCACTTGGCGTAGTGGTTTGAGCGTAGGCCGCTAGGCTCATTGCACAGGTTGGTTGCGGATTTGATGATTCCCGTCGGGGCAAATTCTGGAAATGGCCTTTCCGTAATTTGCTCTGGTTTGGGAACGATTCCAGTCCATTGGGCGGTAAATGTAGTTCAAGCGATGCTTAGTTTGAGACCATAGAGTTGGTGTATTAGTCTGAATATATTTATTTATTTATCCATTGTTTACAATGTTTATTTTATTTGTACAGTCAAAATTGTATTATTATGTGGACACCCTAGTAGAAAGGAACACTGTACGACAATAGGCCTCTCACTCGGTTTGTGCAGCAGTTAGCTGTCTAGTGTTTATTTAGGTTGAAGACATACCCTCATACATTGAGAGCCGGCTCTCATCTGCCTGGCGGGTACCCACTACCCAGCAGCAGCTGTTGCACGCCTAGTGGTTCTCATCCGATGGGTACCCGGTGGGCATACCCGCACAATATATGGACTGATATAATATCCCTAGTTGTATGCCAGGAACGCCCGCCCGCCCGAAAATTAAATTAAAGAAATCACCGTTTCACAATGTATGCCATTCTAGAAAAATAAGAGGTAGATGTTAAATAAATTCGGTAGAAATGAAAAAAATGTGAAAAATATTTGTTTACAAATAGTTGAAACTAACTAGAAGAAAAATGTGTTTTGTATCTCGCCTTTAAAACGAATAGAAACAGTTTTAGTTTTTTTTTAATTTTCAGGGGGGATTTCGAAAAAACTGGGTGGAAATTCACATAGTCATCTGGCAACACTGGCCACGGTATAAGGCCGGCTACATACAGATCATGTGTGGCCGGCCTAAATCCGCCTAAATCCATCTTCAAAATAGACTCGGCCAAAAAAGCAAGCGGTCGGTGAGCGAGCGTGCGGGTGTGTGTGTGGTGGTTGGGCGTGTTGTAGTTTTCATTTAATAAACTGTTCAATAGTTTTGTAAGTTAATTCGCCCCTTTAATTTTTCTTATTTGTTTGATATCTGGATGAGCTAATGGTGGCTTTTATGCAGCTGGATTATTGTAATTTACTTGTGTAATACAAGACATTCGAGGTAAGATCTTTACTTGTGTTGATATATATTCATTCAACAAAAAAATATAATTTAACGTTGGTTTAGGTACCTACCTACTGTTTTTACAATGGCTATCGTGTTTATGTGATGTTAAAAAGCAAATAAAATAAGTCGCACACAGTTTCATCCCAAAAGTTAAGTAGGTAGGCATATAATACTATTGTAGGTTTATATGTGGGTATTCCCTTGCATGAATAAGTCGCAACTGTTTGTATAAGGAAAATCATCGCATAAATGTTTCCCTACTGATTCAGTTCAGAATGAACCACTACACAGAGATACATAGCTTTTGGGAAACATACTGTTATTAAATAAATAATTCTCATTTGAAAATATGAATGGTTGGGTCTTGAGTTATATAAATACATAAATAGGGCTATATGCAGCTGTTGTTTTGAATTGAATAATCTGTTTCCTGTTCTTACTCATACTGTAGATAGCTTTTTTATTACCCATTGTTGTAAGGGCCTTATTTGTTTTGTTTCAGAATGTTGAGGGGAAGAGTAAAGCATTTATTCCACTGTACATTATTTATTTCATTTATATATTTTTTTCTTGTATTTGCTGGAGCTATAGACATAGATGGCAAAGAAAAGAAAACAATTGACCCCTGGGAGCGATATGGAATCTATGGTGCAATCATTTTGTATATATTAAGACTTTTTACATTACTTACAATACCCCAGGTCCTGTGCAATTTCACAGGACTGATACTATTTAACGCTTTCCCAGGGAAAGTTCAACTTAAAGGATCACCATTACTAGCACCCTTCATATGCATTCGAATTGTAACTAGAGGTGACTTTCCAAAACTAGTGAGAGATAATGTGACAAGGAATATGAATATTTGTACCAATGTTGGAATGGAGAACTTCATGATTGAGGTTGTCACAGACAAGGCAATCAGTCTAGCAAAGCATAGGAGAATCCGAGAAGTGGTTGTTCCATCAGAATATAAGACTAAGTCCGGTGCTCTGTTCAAGTCGAGAGCATTGCAATACTGTCTGGAGGACAATGTCAATATTCTTGCTGATAATGATTGGATTGTTCATTTGGATGAAGAGACATTGTTAACTGATAATTGTGTGCGAGGAATATTAAACTTTGTGCTGGATGGCCAACATCAATTTGGGCAAGGACTGATTACGTATGCTAATGAGCATATTGTTAACTGGCTCACAACATTGGCAGACAGCTTCAGAGTTGCAGATGATATGGGAAAACTGAGGATGCAGTTTTACTTATTTCACAAGCCACTATTTAGTTGGAAAGGGTCTTATGTTGTCACTCAAGTAAGTTTATATATTTTTTTAAATGATGTATTGATATCTCTATCTACTTTAAAGGAATGAGTATGTAGGTTGTTATTATTTCATGTCCCTAACATTTTTCAATTGTTACTTGCAGGTAAGCGCTGAAAAAAAAGTTTCATTTGATAATGGTTTGGATGGATCTGTGGCTGAAGACTGCTACTTTGCAATGAAAGCATACATGGAAGGGTATTCATTCAATTTCGTGGAAGGTGAGATGTGGGAAAAATCTCCATTTACATTATGGGATTTTATGCAACAAAGAAAAAGGTGGATTCAGGGAATTCTATTAGTGGTACACTCTAAACAAATCCCGCTTATTAACAAGATCTTTTTAGCAATATCTTGCTATTCATGGGTGACACTGCCATTATCAACGAGCAATGTGTTTCTAGCTGCTGTGTTTCCTATACCCTGTCCTCACTATTTAGACCTAGTGTGTGGGTTTATAGGTGCAGTCAATATCTACATGTATGTTTTTGGTGTTATAAAGTCATTCCCTATTCATAGATTTGGTCCATTGAAATTTTGCTTGCTAATTGGTGGTGCATTAGCTACCATTCCATTCAATATTATAATTGAGAATGTTGCTGTGATCTGGGGAGTGTTGGGTAAGAAGCACAAATTTTACATTGTAAACAAAGAAATCAAAATTCCAGTGACTGTCTGATTTTTTGTTGCTGTATTTTGTATTTTTAAAGTACCTATTTGTTATTAGTAAGTGCACAAATAAAGGTCTTATCTCACACTGACGTTGAAGTGTAAATGGTATTATAATGACTCATTTGTTATGCATACAGTGATAAGGTTGCTTCACTATTATAAAGCAGGAAGTAAATTATCTTTGAGACCAAATAAAACATTTTAGATTGTAGCTTTTCTCACTCGTAAATTTTAAGAACGATTTAATATTAGATAATTTAGGCACAATGTTTTGTGTGGTGTAGACAAAGGGGACAAGATTTTTTGAAATTCCTATTTAAAAATAAATTATCTTTAAGCCCGCCACATACATACGGAATTTCCGTACGGAATTCTCTTTCTAAATATCCAATCAGGGATTCCGAACGCAGTAAATCCATCCAAATGTATGGACGTATCGTGTTCGGAAACCCCGATTCGATATTTCGAAAGGGAATTCCGTACGGAAATTCCGTATGTATGTGGCGGGCCTTAGATGCTGTTATTTCTCACTAAGAACAATTTTCTAGTATCAATGTAGGCTTGGATAAGTCTATAGTATGGTATTATTTGTAACTCGCTAATAAATAGATACGTACTTGTTTAATGCTGTAATTCTATCTACCAGAGTTGGGCAAAATTTAATTGCAATTAATTAATTGCTAATTGCATGTGATGTCACAATTAACAATTAATTGTGGTTTGTTAACGATTGACGAACAAATCAAAATTAATTGTTAATTGTGACACCACATGCAATTAGCAATTAATTAATCGCAATTAAATTTTGCCCAACTCTGCTATCTACTAGTAGGGTGTTTGATTACTATTGACTAGTGTATCTTATCTATGAACGCATATAGAAATGTGAAATATTTATTTCATTAATAAAGTTTGATAAAAACAAAATGTACTTACAGTAGCGGCATTTTACGATGGCCGGTATAAGTTGTCAAAAAGTTAGTGCGAAAATTAATTTTATTCCGTTATAATAAGGTTAATCCTTTCCCCCTCACACATGTCAAACCGGCCATCATAACGTGTCGCAGGTATAGTGGGATGAGAGTGGAGTCGCGCACTTTCTCTGTCGCACACGTGTTGGTTCATAGCGTTGATGTCACATGGCAGTATGCTCTTTACCTACTATTTTCGCTTTTACTGATGAGAAACTTTAAATATCTGTATTTTTGCCAATTTTAAAATTATCTTATAAAATATTTCAGTGTTAGTAATCCAAAGACATAATTTTTAGGTTTAATTATGCAATACGAAATATTATTCAAATACCCTATTGTAATTATTATTTTATAGTAAGGTATATGTGTGTGGTGTTAGTGTTATGGTATGCAATTATTTTAATTTGTCTTGCATAAACTACACTAATAATAGAATTAAACTGGATGACATACATTACATAATTCTAATAATAGTTATTCTTTCGTTATCTAAGATATATTGCATAATATTATAATGAGAATTTATTGAAGAATTTCATTATAGCTTATGACTATAATTATAAAACGGCATGGGTATTGAAATTAAACTTTATCCGTTTCGTTTTAAGGAATCGGATTGCTTGTCTTTTCGTGATTCGTGTTAGATTCTATACCTAACGATTTTTCTTATTAGTGTAGTTAATTTTTCTGCCCGGAATATGAAAGTTGTATTTGATTTGAATGTTGTAAGTCTGAATTCAAGTTATATTATACCTATTTTAATTGTTGATTATAGGTACCTAATTTATAATTTTATACTTGAATGAAAATATCATAGCTATACAGTATTTTACTCTATGGTGAATAATATAATCATATACGCTTTTTAAATCACTTGTACTTAAGATAAGTAATTAATGTAAAAACCGGTACAGTAATATAATTTTGTGTACCTTCAACGAATACGCTTGCCCGCTACGAACTAAAGCTGGATCTCCTGCGCGTGATTTACTCTGTACACACTACACAAAACATTATTATATCAATTCTAAATAATGTCTAGTCGGACCCTTATTACCCGCGCGGGAAATTGTGTAGTGTGTAGCAGAGATGGGCAAAATTTAATTGCAATTATATAATTGCAAATTGCAGGTGGTATCACAATTAATTGTGACACCACATGCAATTTGCAATTAATTAATTGCAATTAAATTTTGCCCAACTCTGGTGTGCAGGGCCAAACACGCGCGGGGATACGTGGCTTTACGCTTGGACAAAGGTTTGCGTAAACCTCTCAACACAATCCCATCGGTGTTCACACCAATGCATGTGCTGTATTTCTTTGAAGTAGATACAGCTGAAGAATTTTGTATCAATATGATTCTTTCATTGAAACTGTTAGTTTCAATCGTCAAAGATACTCATTATCTTTAAATTAATAGATAATTAAGTTTTTTTTAACATACCTATGCGTTCGAAGATTTCAATTTAAAATATGGGTTATGGGATTTTTTAATTGATGTTGCTGTTCAGGGTTAAGTTGGACGTTAAAAGTTCATTGTCAAAGATCAAAGATAAAAGAAGAATCTGTTGTGGTTGGTTAAGTATTTATACGTTGTTAACTAATACTAATAAGTAGTATAGTTTCTGTCCGATATTTGTTTATAGTATTCATTAACGTTATCTTTGTATTTTTTTATTGCAATACCACATCTGACTAGTCATGTAAATATTTGAAATAAAAAGCTAGTTTTAACGTGTAGTGCTGTAGATTTAATGAGTACCAGTGGTAATTGGGGTCTGGGTCTACTTCGTTAAACACAAGGGTCAGGGTTCAATTGCATTCATCTCAAGTTACAATTTACATACTGGTGTTATTATTATATATGTCTACCTACTCACACCACCTCAGTATCCTGATATAAGATGTAGCTATAAATGCACAAAGTATGCCCTCTAAAGTTTTCTTCGGCAAGTCCGTGTGAATTTGATAATACAGTTATCAATACTTAAATCTAAGTGTAATTAACGATACTGTTTTTTTTATTATTGTCACAAGTGATTTTCGTGTTAAGTTCTATAAAGACGTAGATTATTTTTGTATTATTATTTATTGCAATTTCGATGTGTGTTTTGATTGATTGTGCTATGAATATTTGTGATGCGAGGCGTATGTTTGTTAAGTAGAATGTTTTGGCCACCTACAATTTATGTATTTACACGCAAAACAGTGTTAGATACGTTTAAAATAAAATCAAGCATTGATATTTTGTTTGTTTTTTTAGCATAAGATGCACACAATGTGCGAATATGCCGTTCGTTCCCAATAACACTACACCACTAGTGGTGTCAAGTGAAATCACTATCGACCCTGTCCGTCACTCGACTGTAGTTATTTATTACCTTGTTTACGTTACGTTTTTAACTTATCTACCGTTTAATTCAATTCCAATTAAATGTAGAAGATACGGCACCAATCAGTACTACCAGACTAGGTATCTACTAGTAAACTCCCGCGTTATCGTCTGAATCTATAAACACTTATCTTATCGACGATCCAGTGCAATTAAGATTTTGTGTTGGGATTTACAAATTACTATCTGTATGACCGCCACGTGCCTCAGCAAATGTGGGTTTTTTTATAGGACTGCTGTGGCAAAAAAGTGTACGGCCCGCCTAATGTTAAGCAGTTACCGTAGCCTATAGTTGTTTTTTTTTTTTATAGCCAAGGATGGCACACTGGCAGACTGTCCACCTGATGGTAAGTGGAAGCCGCCGCCCAGAACATCTGCAACTTTAGGGGAGCAGACGCGGCGCCGACCTTTTAGGGACCCGTAAACATGCCTTTTGAAGAACCCCATGTTGTAGTGCAAAGGAAAGACTTCGGGGGGAGATCGTTCCACAACTTGCACGTGCGCGGAAGAAATGCTCGCGATGCACGTACATTCTAGTAGTAGATGCTTACAATACCAAAGGCATTGCTCGCACATTGCCAACCTGAAGGGGAGTGGGATGAAGGGAGGGGGAGGGGGGGGCGGGTGGTCTTTCGGCTGTCTCACTCATCGTACGAAACGCAGCTGTAATGGTTGCGCCGATCTTCTGGTGAGAGGGTGGTACTACCCCGGTCGAGCCAGCCCGTTTATGAGCAGCTGCAGTCAATTGGCTACAGCTTGACTACCACCTTCAAATCTTTTATGGCAGTTAACAGTTTTGGCCGACTCTAGGTGAGTGGGTGCGGACGAAGTTATAGGTCTACAGTCACCAAATAGATAGAAGCGTCATAGCAAAGGGCAGAGAGTTTATTAGGTATGTTTTATAATAAAAGTTTACGTCTTTGTAACTAGGTTTATACATGGTATGTATCATGATGCCGTATGTACAAATATTGGGTGTAGATAGTAGTGCCTATCTACGTGCAGTTTTTCACGATTCTCAATAATGAGGTAAATAAGTAAACCTTATCAGCTGACCAATGAAAGATATGTGAAGTAGGATCGTTAAGTGGATACCGACCTAACTATTAACTACTATAGGTACGTACTGAATTACATAATAGCATGAAACGACGATAGCTATATAGATTAGGTACCTAATATTAACCTTAAGTTGTAATTTTTACTAATGTGGGCAAACTGATTTAAAATCCTACCAAACTTAAATCTATGCCTTGTTCTTAAAATTGGTCTGTCTGTGTGTGTGCATATCACGATCCCCGCGACCATTAGACGGGTTTTAATTAAATGGTGAAAGCTGGCTTATATCAAGGGTCAATATAATAAAACATTACCTACCTACCTTACGCAGGGTATGTCGGTGGCGACATAGCATCAAGAGGTCCGACGTGAAAAAGGTTGGGAAAGGCTGCGTTATTGCATTAGGACCCCTGGATAAACCTTTATCCCGGGAAATGAACGGGTTTTCAAGTAATACCAAGAGGTAGGTTATTCTGTACCAGTTACCTATATATTCTGTGGTCCCCAAAAGCTCCCACGGGTGACTCGCCAGTACGTTACGTACCCCTATAGTCAGGTGGTTAATAATAATTAAGTCACCTCACATAACATTCAACTTATTAGAAAGACCTGTACGTGTTGGACACATGTCCCATAGATAAGTCGATATAGGTGGGAAGTAGGTACCCGCTTTCTAGATCTTCATAGGTAAGTACTAAAGTAAAGTAAAAATTAACCTTCCGGACCAAGTACACGTCCCTCGAGAAATTAGTTTGTTACTATAATCTAATATTTCTACATAGGTACTAGTAATTTTATGACTGAAGTTACTATACCGCAGACATGTTACTTTTGCATCGGCGATCGGCGATTTTGCGACTTTAGAGCCGGGCCCCATTAGCGCGTTGCGTTGCGTCGACGCAGCGCAACGCGCTAGTGGGGCCTCGCCCTTAGGTAGCGATGCTGCGTCGCCATTTGGCGACTCTCTGCGTTCGGACATAGTGACTGCTCCGATGCTAAAAAGCGATTAAATCGCCGATCGCCGATGCAAAAAGTAGCATGTCTGAGGTGGCCCTAAGCGCCAATAGATGCCGCATGCGGGCAAACAATCGCGAGGCTATTACGGTAAGTACTGGAGCGATCGAAGGCAATCTATTAAAAGTTTATGGACAAACGACCGTTCTGATTGATCGAACAGCTTATTTTATTTGTTCTATTTGACACATGGCATTTAATGGGACGTATAGATAGCCATATTTAACTATTTTAGAAGCTTTAGAGAACATCTAGAGATCTTATTACTTTGGTAGGTATTGTTCTGTAAACGGATAGGCCGTTGTCAGATCGCTTAACAATCTGATCACGGCCACTGTTTATCAAAAATTTTACTTTTTAAAATGACTATTTATTGTCCGAGCTTAGATTATGTAAGTATCTAGGTACCGACTTTTAAATGTAGGTAGGTATCCTATTCATTTTGAACTAGATAAACAAACTACTACTTTTTGATTATAATACGTTTTTTATACTTGTCCTATTTGGTAAGCAAAGATGGCGTCCAGCGGGGCGATTGTGTAACTTTTTGTCAATGTTTCAATTGGTTTCGTATATAATTGACACAGGATGAACGAAACCAATTGAAACATTGACAAAAAAGTTACGCAATCGCCCCGCTGGACGCCATCTTTGCTTACCAAATAGGACAAGTATAAAAAAACGTACTATAGACATTTAAATCTACAAGAGGTGTTCACATAAGTACAAACATCCTACTTACACTGAGATACAAACATGTTAGTAATCTCAAATGAAATCGTCCGCAGTATCCAGGGTCTTGGGACCTCAATTATGTTAATTGTGTCGACCTAACCATGCCATTATTTCTCTCTAAATACCAGCAGGCAAACTACTCTTTAAAGGGATTACTTTAGCTGAAGCCTTAACTATGCGTTCGTGACCCGTTTGCTGTCCACGGCGCATGCTTATATGGTTCATGTTGTCTGCAAGTTAACTTCGCTTAATTTAATAATAGTGCTTGTGGTAACGGTAATCTTTTACCAAGGGCGAAGTATGGCAGTCGGCGATATTGGTCCGACGAGGCTCGGCGGGGTGGTTCGTACCGGTGCCAGCGCAGGCAGTGTTCGGTGGACATGAGTGAAGTTCCTGAAGTGGTAGTGGAACATTGCAATGGTGTGGAAGACGCACGTGAACCGACGCCTGATGCCATTGATGTGGCTCATCAGAACGGGGATGATGGGTACGTGAACTTAATTGCGGTAGATAGTTGAGTATGGTCGGACAGTTTAATATTCCATTCCTGTGTGAAGTTTAGCTAGCCTGGAAAGCTACTATAGTTTAATTCATTAAAATAGTTATCATCTCCCGAATTTCCATGTGTCTGAAATTGCTGCTATAAATTATTTGAAATTATAATCATCATAATGATATGAGTTAAAGTCGACACGCAAACAGGGTGCCATATTTGAATTGGAATTTCTCTATTTTGTAGATTGGCCATTGATCCCAAACTGGGCTGCCGCGTTCATTTCCCGAGTGACGTCATAAGAGAAACGTGAGTTATCTAGTCGCAGCCGAGTCACCTGCAGGCGATACAGTGCCCGTGACGTCATTCCCTCCCTTTACATCACACTGACGCAATGCACGCGCTATCCTACATAGCTTGCTTGCATCTGTCATTCACGATTCCTGTTGTTCATGCACGGTCTAGCTTCACCTCACAAAAGTAATAAAATAGAGAGCACATACATTATGTAACCACTTGACCTACCCCCTAAAATGAAACCTGTGATAGTACCTTCGTCGGGTAGTCAGACAAAAGTCGTCTTTGAAGGTCTTCGTTGACATTTAAAAGTTTTATTCCTCATCGTGGACTAAAGTTTGCGATACAAGAGCATTTTTTGTTTTTTCTTACCTAAAAAGGTAGGTACTTAGTGGAAAATAACCTGCCAAGCTGCCAAAATATTAATTAATTAATTAAGTAAGTTATCAGCAAGCTAAATAATTCGATGGTAGATAGTCATAAACTCATTGATTTTGTTTTTGCTCACTATGACATAAAATGTAGCACAGTCAATTATCATTTCCTAAGACACAACAATAAAACCCTTATAGAGCACTTACAAATGACTATTTATTACCAAAGAGCTGCACGCTATAGATAGGTGTATAGGCTGATATTACCCTCTGACTTATGAATGCAGTGGCTAGATTTAATAGGTACTCCTACTCTGTTGGTTCGGTAAAAAATAAAATATTTTTATTCATATGTACTAATAACCCAACAAAGCACTTATGAACCCAACAAAGCTATAGAAAATGTATAGGTAGGAGATTTCCCCTTTCAGCCGTCAAGGAGTTTAATAACCAGTTTCATTAATAAATAGTTTAATTATTAGGAAACTTGTTCGTTGTCCAAACTCATAATAGGTTTTTTTGTGGAATTACATTTTGTATTTTTACATACTTACCTACTAATTTCCATTCTGATGTCATTTGTTGATTCTCATAATTTCGCAGTAATGTTGTAATCATTAATTACTTGCTTTGATACCGTAATAATCGGTTATCATAAAGAGATAGAGGATTTACCGATAACTGAATGGTGGAACAGTACAATGGACAGCCTAGATAATCGAGCAGAACAAATGTGTCAAGGCGGTATGCGCACATACTCGTCAAAGAGAATTGTTTGCTTGGGCTAGAAACAGAGGATTAAGTTAATACACTGCTGACGCATGATCATGACATTGTAGCAGCAATAATGATCAGGGGCGGATTTCTTGATACGTTGGTTGCCCTAGGCCAATGGAAGATTGCCGCCCTCCTAATCCCTGTAAAGAACGAAAATTTTAATGATAATGTATAAGAATTATAATTATAAAAATAAAGAAATTCTGTAAATGATACAAATATCTCAATCAGTGTTCTTAGATACTGATGCATACCGTTTTTATTTATGTGTTTTGTGAATATCGGCAAGATCTGACGCCCCCGAAATTGTGCCTCCCTAGGCCCGGGCCTACTCAGTCTATAGGGAAATCCGCCCCTGATAATGATACCTCATACGCTTAACTGTAGAGACACTTAAACCTCGAAAACTGCTTTGTTGGAAAACTACAGCAATTTCGTAGATGGTAGGTGCATATAGTCAGTGAAATAAGTCGCTTAACATTATTTGTTAAATCGGCAATAGGTACTCTTTATTTTACAAACCTTGGTGAATATTTGTCAAAATCAATATTGTTTAGATCCAGAATAATAATGGATTTAATGCATAACAAAAGTGTGCAAGCGATTTGAAAAACGTATTTCCAGCGTGTTATGTCGCTTACCGTACTACGTACGTACCGTAATAAGTACCTGCTTACCTAGAAAACCTCAGTATTTTTTTTGTTCTGCCTGCCCATTGGTACCGTACGTATTGTTGGGCCATTACCTACTTACTTTTAATTAAAATGTAATTAGAAGACGCTCCTGTTTGTGCATTATGTAGTCGTAGAAGTAGAGTGCACTAAAGAAGTATGTATGTATATGTGTGTGTGTGTGTTGAAGTACCTATTTGTTATATAGTTCCCCCAAGTTTATAGAAAGTAATGAAGGACTTACACCGGCATTTCAAAACACTTTTGTTCCTAGAACATACATACACTCACGCCTGTATCCCACGGGGGTAGGCAGAGACTATTGATTGCCACATGCTACGATTTTGACACACCTTTTTTGCTTCATCCACATTCATACATCTTCTAATGCATTGCCGTTGGTTGAGGGTGCTACGGACTTGTCCTTTCTGTACCTTTCTGGAAATATTCCTTGTTGCTAGAAATGCTTTTTAAAACTATTGTGAACTGACTAAAAAACTTTCTAAATTATTATCTACTAGCTTTGTAAAACTGTTAGATAGATACCGAGATTGACATAGATTAAGTTAGTATCTATCTATTTAGTAACTACCTCTGGGTAGTTGAAATATATCTACATATAGGCATACCTAATTGTAGGTTACAACTTGTGTTTCAATGATGTGCGTATTGATGCATGTGCCTGGGTGTATTACAAGTAAGTAAGTAGATCGTTTTTAATTGTTTACTGGGTTTCTTTGTTGTGATTATGTATTTTCTTTTATAAGTCGATATAGAGTTTTGCCTTTTAAACTTATTAACGATACAAATACCATTTATTATAGTTCATTGAATATTTCAATTACTTACTTATTATAAAGTTATTTATTTAAATTTATGATAGGTATTTCTGAGATTTCAGCATAGGTATACCTATAAATATTATAACAGATGCTAACTAAATTACCTGCTATAAAATGTACCTTCTTTTCAAACCAAACAAACAATAAACTCGAAACATACGATACACCGATCACGTAATTTACGAATTAATTATACATTTAATTAAATTGAAGTTTATTTTTCATTTCAGGTAAGTGTTTTGTGAAACTTCCTCGGAATTGTGAAACTCCCGTGTAAAATCGATGCGGTGTCGGAACAGGTGAGCGGGCAATACGTTCTTAAAACACTCTTGTGTGTTTAAAAAATATTTATTGTTACCATAAACTTTGCGGCTCAGTTTATCTTCTACACATTAACGTTGCATAACGTAAAAGTGGATCGTATATTATTACATACAAGATATTATATACTCTGACGGAACGGGCACTGACGTCACCCGTTGCCTACAATGAAATCCGGTTTGCATAAAACTTGTAGTCATCTGTATTAATTATTGTTGCTTGGTACGTCATTTGTCATAATTTACTTTTCCAATTTACTTTATGAGTGCGTGCAGCTTGACCTAGACTACGCAGACTACGAAAATTGGGCGTGCTACGACGCAAGCTCCGCTACTACGCTCGTAGCGGTCACTTATAAATTGTGTTTTTTTGCAAAAGCTACGCAACCGCGTGGTCATATGGAATAAACTTGAATCGTTGCTGCGAATAGGTTTAAGCAACGAAATTAATTCTGCTAATTAATTAAAGCCGTGTAAATGACGGCGCGGTAGATACCGATTTCCCGGATTAATTATGTAATCAACTGTATAATGTTAGTGAAATAACTTACAAGCGGATTATACAAGGTAATAATTACAAATACAAATACATACTTACACTATCCATGACTTACACCTTGAACATGGTAAAATTTTAGTCTGATATACCTACATAGATACGAATAGTATAGTTTTATCGGAGACGTTGGGGGACCTCATTCGGTTTCTATAACATTGGACACGCGATACCATTACGTGTGGTTTTTAAATGGATGGAATGAAAACATTAAGTACCTATACCTGTATTATAGATATTCTACTAGAAAATGAATAAATTACTCAATCTTCTGTAAGTAAGTATCTACCTAACTATACCTAAACCAGACATGTGTGTTCACTTTTCGTCTACATTATAAATATGGACATACCTAACACAACATTTTATGAATAATTCCTTCTAATTAGAGCCAGGGCAAATGTGTATTTTTCGGATAACATAATTATGGTGTCGACCGGTGGTGTTCGGGTTTATATTAAATGCTAATGAGTTAGGAAATTATGCGCTGAATTAAAATTGTTAAGCGGTTTGTTAGCCGCTGAAGTTATGAAGTTATACCTAGTATGACGTGTGAGGCGAGCCCTCCTGAAAAAAACGGATAAGTACATAAGTTATTAAAAAGTCCAAAAGTAACCTATCTTCTTTGTTCTTGCGAGATACTTACAATTAATTACTAACCTTCATAATAAAAAATTACTACAGTCTAATGACTCAAGAGTTTATACAGGTAAATAAGGTAGGTATGTTCTGTACTTGAAGTGGTACTTTTGCTGAATATGAATGCGAAAGTATGCCAGTGAAATACACAAGAATTCGTGTCGAGAGCGATTAGACATCTTTCGACGCGATCGCACGAGCTTCGATAAACACTTAGCCGCACTTAAAAGTGTAGGGCGGAATGTGAGGAATTTAAGGCATTGGGCGCGGAGAGGCGGGGGCGCGCCGCCCGCCCTGGCTCCACGCGAGTCGTCCGCCAGTCGGCTGCACGGCTCCTGCCATACTGCTACGTGTTCCCGGTCGGGGCTCCGCAGCTTATTCGCGCGACTTGTAAACATATACTTCGCGCTTCGAATCTGCGGTGCTTTATTTTAATTTTATTTGAACTGAAAACTTTGAAAGTGAGTGCGAAAGGACTTGGATGGTATTGGGGATGCATCAGCGAGCGCCATGAGCAGCTCTGGTCACCAGCCTGCCGCCTGTGCCGGCTGATAGCGCACGAGGTCCTCAACCAACCACCACGTGTGCTCGTAAGTATCATAATAAATACCTAGGTATAATGGTATTTTAACCACTGTCAATTAATTTTCCATCAGGTTAAAAACGTAGCTAAGAACGAAAGAACCTCGTTTATATCTCTATTCTATCTACGGAGTTTCCAACATCTATAGATGAGCTTTAATAATTATAGATGCTCACAGATGGGAAATGTAACTGTAAATAATATAGTTATTATAATAAGACGATTACCAAGAAAGGTGTAGGAAAATTGGGCGCAATCAGTAGGTACTGTATTGTTGATGATTTTTATCATGTTATATCTACCTAATACTATTAAAAAAACATGAATACCCACTAAGCAGGTATAGCAAGAATATATTTTTTATAAAAGGCAGCGAAAATGTAAATACATACATATATGAAGACGTGTCTACTAATAACTTAATTGTATGGTTTTCCGATCACAGTGTTACAACATATTGACGTTCCTGAAAATAATAGGCAATCTCAATAGAATGTAACATGGGTAAACATTATCTATTCAAGCGGGAGTTGTGTTACATTGATTGTTTGTTCCGATTAATTTCCATTTCAGCTACATAAAAGCCGCATAAAGCCAGTTGATTGATTACGTGATATATTAGATTTCATAACACACAGAATATACTAAAGCCTGTATCCTACTCTAGGATCTTGACAGACCTCTTTCGTTTTATCCACATTCATACACCTTCATCATCTTCTCATGCACGTCGGTTAAAGTCGCTACGGACTTGACGTTTCTGATGACCATTCGGTAGGTCATGTAAGGTTGATATAGAATTGATAGATTAATAGATATAGATTTTATCTCATTCTATCCCTTAAGATAAAGTAAGAAAGATAGCGACTCGGTGAGACATAGGTAATGCGTGACAAAGTCTTCTTTTGGGGCGTGTGCTAGCCCTGCAAGGCAGTTGAAGAACTTCAGACGTTTATGTCGAACAAACATACTGTATTATTAATAGTACGATCCCAATTGAAATCCCATAAGTACTAGGCTCTGTATCACATCAAATATTCGGCGTACAATAAGCCAACAATAGTTTGAAAATCACCGTAGTTATTTCTAGTTTAGTATCGCAGATGTAGCCGAACATACGTTTTATAACTGAGCGACCATAAACCATCCGAAAGAATACGAGCAACGAATCAACTAAATATTTACCTACGCTCAACTAAAAATGTAACGTTATTGCATTGGAAGCGGGCCTTTAATACATTTAAAAAAGAATTATAATGATGAGGTGCGATCTTGAAACATGATTTGTATCTCACACGTATCTATAACTTAGGATGACAGATTATTCAACTCACGCTTTTAATTTCATGTTGGTTGCAAGCTGTAATAGGTTTAGGCCACGCATACTATCATGCCAAGTTGAAACTGATACTCAAAGCCTTGAAAA
Source organism: Drymonia ruficornis (assembly GCA_947859195.1). Taxonomy (NCBI): domain Eukaryota; kingdom Metazoa; phylum Arthropoda; class Insecta; order Lepidoptera; family Notodontidae; genus Drymonia; species Drymonia ruficornis. The sequence continues at coordinate 8,491,859 of OX401910.1, read as the reverse complement.
AATCCCAATATTTCGTCTACACCTGTCAGAAACGTATACCTAGTCCAAAATAGAGATACGGATACAATAATAACATCGTCATAAAAATAGAATTTCAGATAAGCTCGGCTGGCTTGTATCGGGTCCATTGGGTTGTATCATTGTATCTCTATCAGCTCAGTCCGCCTTGCGTCACGTACTAGCTTCCCCAATTAGGTTTTTTATCCTGATAATCCTCGTATTTTGGAAATATTTTTGCTCTCCGGTTGTTTGTGAAAACAACGTAGGAACACGTGTGAAGGCATTGTCAGATAGCATATCCTAAAGAATAAGCAATTATTTCGCTAGTTATAGATACATAATATTATACCTTGTACATTTCACGAGATTTTTTAGTTATGCTGTGATGTATCGAGGGTCGTAACGTAGGTTGTTAGGCACTCAAAGACGAAGGTACCGGCAGGTACAGGCAGGTATAAGTATGTACTAGATATTTATTAAACACCGTTATAGGATATGCTTTTCTTAGACCTTAAGCAGTCATAGACATTCGTGAGGCACAGCTCTAAAAATACAATATCATCGTTCCAATTAAACTACCTTCATAGAACAGCTCTTTCGTCAAACTTAATTTTCTATAAAAACTAAAAAAGTATATGTTGGGGGAACTTAAAAGCTGCTTTTTAGTTTATTTTTTCGCCTAATTATTTATCATATTATATGTTAAAAAGTATCTTCTTAACGTATAAAAATAAAAATTATGTTAGTAGATACTTTATCACACTAACCATAGATTTAATTCCAGTTAAGTGTCTGCAGGCTGCGTGCCGTTTAAAGGCTATGAATGGATATTTTGCTTCCCTTCATTAGTAGTTAGCGAGTGCCGGGTGTTGGGGAATGGTATCCGGTTAAGTCTGCTCGTTACCGGCCTCTAGGTCATCTGGATAATTATCACAGTGTGTGAATGAGTACCTAACTTCTACACGGACTTTGATATTGTAACCAATATTTTAAACAGTGACTCTGTAGAGACTTTTGAGTCGGGTATGTTAATGAAGGTAACGATTGATAAAATAAAACTGAAAATAGGTAGTATCTACGGAGTTTATACTGACAGAGAGTTTATGTTTTTAAAAGCTTTACATATTCGGTATGAATCATAGTGGCGGGTTCGATTCCCGCCAGAGGAAAATTTCGGAAATTTGTGTAAGGCTGGCGATATTTATTATTTTCGCTTTTTTGCTTACGTTAATCTAAGGCTGCCTAACTTTTAGGTTTATTTCAAATTATATGTTCTTGATATGTTCTAATAATCTTAATCATTGTAGAATCATAGTTAAAAATATTGCCAATGATTTTGAAGTCCTTCTGTGTAAACCCTACATTTTTTATGCATATGTAGCTCGATGGAGAACCGCACAAAGATCTTTATTCTGCACTTATTAAAAGATTCTTCGGACTTTGGGTTATGACAACAAATATAATATATCACGTGGCTTTGATTTTTAGATTAAAAAATCAATCAAAGCTGCTAAAAATTGATATCGATCGAATATTGGACGCAGGCGTGAGTTCAACGTGATATATGGGTCATCTTACTTATTGTAGCGCCTGTTTCAGAATCGTTAGATAACTTTTATCCACCAGATAAAATACGCGCTTAGGGTAACATAAATTATGATTGGTGTTTTAAATAAGGTAGGTATTAAAGTGTCGGTTAAACACGGTTAAAATACTGTCAACTGTGTACTGCCCGACAGGGGCCATACTGATCATATCACTACATATTATAAAACAAAGTCCTCCGCCACGTCTGTCTGTCTGTCTGTTCGCGATAAACTCAGAAACTACTGCACCGATTTTCATGATGTTTTCACCAATGGATAGAGTGATTCTCGTGGAAGGTTTTAGTATATAATTTGTCAAGTTTTTTTTATACTTTGGCTTAAATATAATGATATTTGTTGGGGGTGTCGGAAAAAAATAAGCCGTCTGGGAGCTTTCCACGAAAACGCTGCCTAAACCCTTTGAGATATAACCAAATGATGTATGGTGGAATTATGTATCTTATATAGGTCTACAGAAAAGTCCGCGATGGCATATGTCTATCTCTTAAGGATAACATACTATATCCATTTTAATACTTTAAAGAATGGGCAATTATAAAGCGGTAATTGGAAAGCTATTTACACAAATAGGGTATTAATCCTTATCATTTTAAATAAGTTAGAGGCTTTAAGCATTTCATACACATTATTTTACTCTTTTACAGCATATAATTTAAACGAATATCTTAGGAGTAATCGCAAAAAAATTGGGTTGCGGGAACGGGATCATAATTTCATGTTTACTTTTGTTGTCGATAACCGACATCCATGCGGGCGAAGCCGCAGGCAACAGCTAGTATTATATAAAATGAACACCTGTTACACTATGGAATGCAATAAATTGAAACTGTCTATTTAATTCAAAAATACGTTCAGCATTTAATTAACTATAGGTAAATAGTTAATACACAGAACTTAGGAGGGTTCCCCAGAGAGATACATATAAGCATCACAGTTGTCATCAATAAGTAGGCTCCGGATCCTCCTTCAGTTACAACAACGTAACAGCTAAAAGTCGTAGACATCAAAATATAGCAACGATGATGTTTTCTGAACGTTTGTTTGCTTACCATCAATCACCGAGACGTGCGCTTAACTAGCGCTAGTACTAAATCTCTCGGTAACATAATCATATAAACATTTTTAGCATAGCTTTGACGGCCGACTGAGTTTTTCTATACATCAAGAAAACATTGATGTGTTATTTTAGCAGATATAGTACCTCCCAACATTGCAATCACTAGACTTGTGCTCAGCGCACCACTACACGCAGTGTAGTTCACACATTGTAATCGCACTCGCAGTTCTACAATCAACTTGAAATGCATTTTGATGCTTGTTATAAACTAGAAGTTCAGCCGTATTGGCAATACTGGCATATTTTCAATATTATTTTCCGACTGAGTCGTACTGTGTCCATGGACTCAGTTTATTAAGACATACTATTTTGGACAGTGACATGTCTCCCTCTTTCTTGGTAATGTCTTTACTACCCAATCGCTTTATTAGCCAGAAAACGTCAAGGAAGGACAAAGAAATTCTCCAATGCTTTCCACACGTAACGGTCCTCCGCCACTCGCATCCACCGCCTTCTTGCGAAGCTCATCGGTCGACCTACACGCCTTTCGGCTCGTGACCGCCATTCTAAAAACTTTTTGCCCTAAAAGCTATTAGTTCGGCTTTGAGGGTCATGAACTGTATCTTGAACATTTTTACTTACAATTATAAGTTTATTATATTAAATGCAGTTATCTTACAATTCGGATGTTGACAATCTTGTATTGCTTATTGTGGTGCATGTTTGACGATTGCTAACAGTGAAATAGTTTTCTAAATAAGTCTGTTTTATTTTCTAAGTAGCAAAGTTAATTAATTTATATTTAGTATCGCGATTGACGTCGTTCATTTTTTTAAACGAACCACGTTTCATCCGCAACACAGACATGGCGGATGTATATCTATAGACCTCGTCTAGATGCATGAAATATGTTTTAGAAAAAATAATCATCTGGCTATATTTCTAAATGTTTGATTAACTATCCGTCATAAAGTTTTTAATTGTTTTCTTATTAAAACAGGTACTGCCAACATAATAAAAATAAAACTTGTAGTTGATATGATTGGAGTTCTAAGGCCCTTCGTTCACGGAGCTACTTAAAAGAAACGGAACTGCTCCCCTAGCCAAGTGAGTTTGTCTACAAGCGTTTCTATAAATCGCTACGCTTCATGTATGGAAATGACACAAGTCACGTGATCTACTTATCGACTTGTCATGTCATAACCATACATTTAAGTGTAGCGTTTTGTAGAAATGCTTGCAGACAAAACCACTTAGCTAGGGGGGTGGGTTAGTAATTAAAATTACGATCTAATTAGTAAAGCTAGTCGCGCATGGCTCATTCATAGCGCATGCAGGAAAAGAAAAAAAGTTTCTCGTAACCTGTCGCGCGCGTTCAGCATCTCGAGTCGCGTGCTACTATTAAAATCACTAATTAATTACTAATCAGTTTCTTTTGAGTAGCGTGGTGTACGAGATGCCATAGAAATACTTAAAAATACTTCGTAATGTAAGTTAGTAACCAATCTCTTTTGAGTAGCGCATAAACCAAAACTTAATTCTCGTAAATACATTTCGGTATGTGAGATTTCCAATATAATTTTACACGGCTCGTATCAGAATCTAATAAGTACCAAATGAAATCCTACTTCATTTTCTATAGAAGAAATCCAACCTCATATTGTATAGAAAATCTGAGCAGCTTTCAATATGTTTGATTGGTAGAGTTTAATTGATGAGTGTTCATGTTTCCTTTACTATACAGGCTGAATTTTTCAAGTGTGCGTGGATGGCCAAATCCGAAATTATGAGGAATAGCGAAAAGTACTCAAAGGAGTCTCGGGGCCGATTTTGATGAAAACTAAAACTGCATCATTGGATTTTGAAAAAACAAAGTCCGTAGCCAGGAATCGAACTAATTGATTTTGAAAAAAAAACACATACTGTATTATGACACCATTCCATAGTGTCGCTGATAGGGAACGAATTCTGGTAATGGCATACGGAAAACTTAAGGAAAGAGCTCATTTTAAACAAAATACTATTTTATTTCTCTTAAGTTACCTACCTATTAAATCTAAGCTGATAAATTGTTCAATAAACAATAATAATAATAAACCACGACACGACTTTTATCCCTTTTTTTTGATGAATTGTTCTAAATGATTGAAAATTTGTAATTAGAACATAATGTTGTAAGATGACTGCGCTGCGAGTGTAAATTAAAAAAAATATTGTGTATAATTTCGAACAAGGTACAGGTAATTGTACGTATGATTTATTAAAGACAACTTGAAAATGTGGAGCAGTTTATTAAAATCCAACACTTTCCTCAAGTTTTTTTCAAAATCAACTGGTTCCTGGCTACAAATATTATTTTTTCAAAAATCCAATAATGCAGTTTTAGTTTTCATCAAAATCGGCCCCGAGACTCCTTTGAGTATTTTTCGCTATTCCTCATAGTTTCGGATTTGGCCATCCACGCACACTTGAAAAATTAATATTACTATTGTTTGAAATTGGCTAAAAATCTTAAAGAAAACACGAGAAAGCATTCTGATACCGTGCCACATATAACATCACGTGGAATTATAGCCAGTCCACAGATCGTCAGCCAGTCATGCCTTCAGATACTCACACTTGACATGGAAAGTGGAGTTTCATTCTAACGCTGTCAAGGGAGAGAATAATGGGGAATAGTAATTAATCACATAAGCGGAGTCATTATGTTCGTAAAATGTGTAACAAAACACATTGTTAGTTAAGTGCTTTTAAAATGTTTTGCTGAAATAAAGGGCGCGCGATATTAGGTCCTGAAAATATACTAAGTTACAATAGAATTATAAGTAAATAAGTTCTTATTCTTGATAGTTTGATGACCGCTTAGCGCAGTGGTTCGAGCGTAGGCCTCTGGGCTTACTGTATCGGGTGGTTGGGGGTTCGATTTCCGCCAAAGGCAAATTTCTGAAACGGCCTTTTCGTTGTCACTGAGATCAATCCCAGTCGATTGTATGGCAGTCATAGTACAAGCGTAACTTTATTGGGGATCATACAGTTGGCATCTTCGTCTGGTGATATTTATTATTTTTAGATGGAGTATCTATAATACGTAGTAACTACATATTAAACTCTATTTAATGTCTAGTAAGTAGGTAAATAACCATTGAATATGTATGTTTTGCTTCCATGTTACGTTACAGTCGTTTGGGTAACAAGGACACGTCTGATCCATAATCGTTACTTATCAAAACCGTATTTTCCCGAATTTGAAGCGTCAGCGGCCAAGGGTGCCGCTATGTTAGGTGTTACGGACCCAATGTTGTTAAAGCTCTACCATAATAGTGTAGGGAAAATTTTATAGCGCCACTCGCGAATCATATAATACCTTACAAATATATTACGTAGACACCGGCGACTAGACTCGAACGAAAGTATAACTCATGGTAGAGTTCCTGCATATTGATAAAAGGGCTCGTAGTTATCGCATATCTAGTCGTCCGTAACACGACTTCCAAATAGAAGTAGCAACTATTTTATTAGTGCGACATTCTAGATAGACGGAAAGCTCCCTAAAATGATTGAAAGAAAGCGAAACCTCATGGTAGAGTTCCTGCATATTGACAGATGGGCCCGTAGTTGTCGCCTAGTCGTCCGTAGCACGACATCCAAATAGAAATAACAACAATATTATCGACATTCTTGATAGACGGAAAGCTCCCTAAAGTTATTCAACTGTAATTTAAGGATCAAAGGGCACTGTGGTGCGTACAATGTTTAAATGTCAGACGGGTGGCGGAAACGCAATACGAGTTTCGGTTTATACTTAATTGCCTTGCAGTTTATTGTAAGTTACAATACGAGTTACTTGCCTCGGGTCAGCTTTGATAACGAGTTCAGTTGGAAATATTATTATAGGTAGGAAATTAAGACATCTTTGGGTAGGAAGTTATTTTTATTTACGATGTTACACCCAAGAATGGACATTTATTTTTATTCGCCTAATACTTTTTGTATGTAAGTGTGCGCCTTTTATTTTTAGGTAGGTACAGCGACTCCATGTTTCTTTGTTAATTACTGCCGGATATGAGTATTTTTTCATGTTTAGTGCGCAAAGGAATGTTTAGGTAACTTGAATGCAGACGATGACGTCAATAGTTCCATAATTTAAACACAAAATAATTTAAGCAGTAAAATACAAATATTTTCAAATTAGTTTCTTAAAATACAATATATTAAAAATATACAACGTTCATAAATTTTACGCAAACGAAAAACTGAAAAATTATAGTAGTTGGGTACCTACGGATTATAACAGTAAGTAGGTACTGTGGTGTTATGAGGACAAAATATTAAACATTCAAATAAATTATGTACCTACCTATCTACTCCACAGCAGTACCTACCTACTCGTCTGTTGTAAAATGCTCCAATGGAAACTGAAGCAATCCTTAGCATGTTCATGAGCTAGTTTGTTTTGTAAACCATCTTACCAATTTAACTTGTTGTTTGAATGTTTTTGACAGACTCAAGCATTTGTAGTAAGTTAAATTCATAATTTGTGTTAAACTCTCTTCGCAAATGCAATCATTTGAATAATCGGAGGTTGAATGTTGAAATGGGCGATCACGTTATATTGGCCAGAAAACTCGCCCAGTTTCCAAGAATACGTTTGTTTTATGTTCCAGTATTTTATTCCCTTAGAACGCAAACTCGTAGGTGTGCTGGCCATAAATATAATTTAAACTATTATTGTAGTATTTGTGTTTGTTTGTTCGATTCATGTTGGCTACCTACGTGTTTATCTCATGGGCACTTTCGCTAACGTCTTGACTGAAAGTCGATATAGCGGAGCATCGCGATGACGTCAATGTTGCTTTATGATACAATCTGCCGTTAACAGAGCTCTCGCCCAGCTGAGTGCAGCCCGCTCTATAAATATCACAACCATTTTACTAATCTACGTTTTGACGCGATTGTCTAATTTCCAATGGTACCTCATTTCCTTACCTTGTGTTGCATTGAAATGCTAGCAGTCGCTCCATATCAGGCCCTCCAGTTCCATTACGACTGCCATTTCAATGCCATCTGTAAACAAATGGGAGAAAATACGGTTACTATTATGTCAAAAATCCGTAGTCTGATATATGCTGGTAGCCAATAGTCTTGATATTACGTTGCTATTGTGTGGTAGAATGGCCTTGTTCTCTTCTCTGATTGGTTCAATAGCTATGAGACTACGAATTTTATGAAAGTTAAAAGTGTTTGGCAATAGCAATATGCCGTTGTCATTGATAGATAGTAGAGATAGAAATCTGTCAAAATTGTACAACTGTCATCGTATTCTTCGCAATTGTGGTTAAGGGCCGGTCCAGAAAGAAAATTTAGTAAAGTTATGGAACTTTGGAATGTCCGTCTATGTAGTTTAATTATTATTTCGTACTTTTGAAACACTCGGTATACTAAACGAATACCTACGGGCTAATTCAAATATCAACAACTATTATACCCCGTTTGACAGCCCCAGGCACGTTGCATTCCCACAAGACGTTAGCAGCATTTATTATTCAATACCACTTCCAAGGCCAGGCTATTTGACAGCGCGATATGTATAATTAGGAATGTGTATTTACACATTATTGATGTTCATGTTGTTTGTTTCTCATCTAATGATGATATATCGATACCCTAGTGTGTGACGTTTTTGGTATAATTATAGCTTGTAAAAATAATGAGACTTCCAAGTTTTTAGGCTGCAGCCGTCGGTTAGGCGATTGCGATGCGAACGCGATTTATAAATCGCTGAATCGCCCTTTTTTAATAGTTCGTAGCGGTGAAAAAAATGGTATTTCTCACAATTTGTCTTGTCACAGCTGTAGTGGTTTTCCAATGTTCAAAAGTCCAAGTCCTGGACAGTAGTCCGAGAGAAAGGCAGAATAAAATTACGATGTAAGGGCCTCCGCAGACTAGCTACTTTTAGCATCGGCGACCGGCGATTTTGTGACGTATCGATGCTGCGACGCGTTTCTTCGAGTGCGAACGAGCGAGACGCAGCATCAAAATCGCCGATCGCCGATGCTAAAAGTAGCTAGTTTGTGGAGGCCCTTAACGATTCAGTGCTCTAGATTCTAGAATTTGGGACCTAAATGTAGGCTTTTCTGCTATACATACATGACAATACAGCAGTTGGTCACACAATTTTATACCCAGCCTACATGAATAACTAACTAGGTACGTCCGTTTGTGCGTGGCTTCAGTCTATCTATACACTCGACCTTGATCAAATATTACCTAAGAACGTAGGTGTTGTTATTGACACGTGTCTGAAAATGGTCTGAAATGACCGGCTATCCGATTAATTATTCACTCGTAGTTGCTTTGTTAGGGGAGTCTCTCTGCATTTTTATTTAGGCTATTTCAAAAGTACGAAATAATGGTTATTAAACGCCATTCGATGTGATCTTAGAACGCAACACGAAAGTTCTCACAAATATTCAAAGAAAGTATTATAGTATTATAGTGTAATTGGTCAGTGACCGTTCTAATTATTGAAATAAATAAAAATAAATAAATAGTAACGTATAGTGTTGTCTTCACTAGGCATCTGCATATCAGCTTCCGTATAGGTATGTAACTAAATTATTATTTCGTACTTTTGAAATACTCGTTATAAAAAAATATAAAAATTATAGGTATTGCAAGCAGAGCACACATCTACACACCCCACAGCTGGAGCTTACAGCTTTGAAACTTTATACATTATTGAAACATGATTGCTCAATGGTTGGTGAAAAAAATACGTTTTAAAGTAGGTACGTTCCAGTAAGTGCCGTACGTGTGAAACTACTAGAGTGAATTCAAAGAGGGTCATTACAACAGCTTTATTTACTGAAAAAGAAAATACTTGGAATTGTACATTGTAGGATAATAATTCGATTGGCCAGTTAAGTGGCACCCGAGGTGCGTAGGTACGCGTCCTACTTACAAGATAACAATTATTTGCACACATGCTTCAGTGCTCACGTCCAAATCAACTAAGACTGTTTACTTGAATCTGTGTAAGTATTGATTCATTCACGTTAAAGCGCCCAGGCAGTCGTAAAAATAGATATCTGAGTTTTCCGCTGCGGGGGCTCTGAAATGTCTCGCCGCGGATGTAGAGACAAGACTGGTATAACGAGCGCGCAAACAGAGCCGATATAACGTAAACGACTTGTTTGTACTCCCAACACATTGGCCATCGCTCTTTACCGCCATCTTAAGGCGCTACAGGGACCTAACGAGGCATGATTGGAGGCTAGCTCCTCTTACACGAGTGGGGTAAATTTTTTGAAAAAAATATCACATTGTTTATTATTTATTTATTTATTTATAGCTAGGATAAACAACAGCTTTAAAGTTCAGTGGTGGTAACCGTTATACAAATTACATAATAAGCCTTCTGTTTTCGCAGAAAGATAGTATAAATATGATTCAAAAGTTCACAAGAAAAGTTCAAAAATAATCACAAAATAAAATATAGAGTATATAAACAACACAATAACATACAAAAATAGTTAATTAGATATCTATGTAGGCAAAGTCAATGGAATGAAATGGGTTGAGAAGAAAATAACTGTTTGTTTAATAATGTTCTCAAATGCGGTTTCGTCAACTGAAAGAGATCTAAGTTGAATTCTTTATTCAGTTTATTAAACATTTTGCTAGTGCGAGGAAAGTAAGAGAGTTAAACCTTTATCTTTAAATTTTAAGTAGGAAAAAGTGCTACTTGCTATTTAAATAGGGGGAAAAAAATATCAAAGTGAAGCTGTTTTTGTCTTAAAATTTCTATCTCCTTCTAAACGGCTTGGAATCGTTAATTATTTTTTTTCACCAAAAGATGGAGAAAGATAAATACATAACAAATTATAGTGGGATTTTGTGTCGCAATAGTTTTACGCGTCACAATTAATTATTTTTGATATTTTCGCAAAAAAAGTGGGCGGGGTTAGTGCGCTCTCGACCAATCCTGAAGTTATTTATACATGTCTCCTTGTTGAGTATATGAAAATTAAATTATGTTATTACACTACTACGTTACGTAAGCATTTCCGTGATTTGTGAATTATGCCTTCGATATTGAAGGGTCACGTGTAGCACTGCATTACCACTTTAAACGAAGTTTGTAAAATAACTAACGCAGTGATATTTGTGAATTCTGGTCCAAAACTGCTTTACCTTCTTCACAGATTACAATAGTAATGGGCGCTTGTTGAACTTATCGTTTTGAGGAGTTATGCAATGGAATAATAGTAATGAAACACATTATTTACAAAACATTTGTTTTTTTTTAAATTAATAAAGAAAATACATCAACGATAGACATTACAGAAAATAAAATAATATTCAAATATACTTATTAAAATAATATATCTCCTAAATAACGAATACCTATCCGATAATTTATTATAATGTAACAACAGCAACTTATAATTAACATACGATATAAAATATTTTTCTACTTCATTATCCTCCTCTCTCCTACTTATTACTTTTGCTGTGCCCTGTTGGGTCCACTATTGGTCTATATTTAATTTAACGTCTATTACACATTGTGAAATGCGAAATAAATGAATATGAATACTCCTAACCTTATTTCAGCCACGGCAGCTAATCTTAACGGAGACTAGCCATCTGCGCAGATAATAGTGCATAAGTGTGTGCGCAAGCATAGGTGCACTCTCTCTTCCCTCACTCTCATAGGGCGATGGGACGGCTCCGACACGAAATGAAATAAATATCTATATACATAAATCATTATAATTGTAAAAAAAAAAATGAAGTAAAAGATATGGAGTCGCAGTCGTAAAACAAAAACAGTAGGTATATTTCGATTAACTTGATAATGTAGGGGATACCTGCCTACTACAATAAATTTGTAAATCGTTATGTTAAATATTGAAATCCTTTTTGTATTTACGTAGTATCTACCTAATGTATATTTCAACGCCACGTCCTATTACATAAAACAACAGAGCATTATTTATGTATAAATGCAAATCTTTATTGATGTCAGATTGATATCCCTTTCAGGATTATATAACGGGACACTTTTTTATGCCCAACCAAGTACCTACCAACGTTTGATCTAAAACAAATATTGAGTTTCAGTTGCCAGCGGGTTCGTGAATTTCAAACTAAGTAGGTGACAGTAATGGCCGGCGCACATAGAGCACGGCATGGCATGGCATATTATTTTTTATCAATTGAATTTAATACTTATCCAATCGAAATAAGGTGCTCCAGCTAGTGCACCGAGAAAATGCTCCGCGATGCTCCGAGGTCGATCATCGAGCATTGAAATATATACCTTATTTCGATTGGATAAGTATTAAATTCGATTGATAAAAAATAAAATGCCATGCCATGCCGTGCTCTATGTGCGCCGGCCATAATAGCGATACAACGCCCGTTCATATTTCAGTGCCTTCTTTGAACATTTAACAATTTTGTGGTCTTTGAGTTTTTGAGTTGAGAACTGGGCATCGAGTCACCTAACAATTGTCCATTGCGAAACCACTGATCTCCAATGTTATCTCCGTGAATTCTTCTTTATAAATCTTAAATTCTTGGCGGTTGACATGTTGTCCGCCATCTGTTAAAGTGCGATTCCGAGCAACGCGGCAGACGGCAGACGTCGCGGCACGTGCCATCGTGACAATTTGTATAGGATCGAGTGACGTCTGCCGTCTGCCGCGTTGCTCGGAATCGTACCTTTAGCAGTTCTCTGGCCTGTGCAGCCTGCAGACACGACGCTGGGTGGCATGTGACTGAGTGAATGGCGGGTAGTTACCTTGTATTCATCTTGCCAAAATAGGTAAGCGCGATAATTCTCATTTAAAAGTTTACTACATCTATGAAGCTGGCTTGTACATTGAAAGCCCGTAAGTCTTTTACAACTTACGTGTATTGCTTTATTTTATTTACCTACACTGTCCGTCACTGCCAATTTGTAGGTTCGTTCGACCTTGTTTGCTTCAGAGGGCATGTCAAGTTGTCAGTATCTGTTGACATTGTCCATTAGCGTGACAGAGGTCTTCAAGGTGCCCTTAAAATTATGCAGGATATATGAGGAGTTTGGATATTGAGATATCAAGTGGCGACTGGTTAAGCGCAAGTGGGACCACAAATATTACGTTAGCCAGGCAGCTTATCCTCAAAAAGTTTTATTAGTTGTTGTTTAGTAGTTTAGTATCAGGCAGTTTATTACAATTCGGGCTTTAGAAAGAGATTCGGTTAGCTTCGGTTTTATGGTGCGTCATGTACGAGTGACAGAGACGATGCTCTACAAAACTGATTATCTCCTTAACCTGGTGCGTACTAATATATACATGAAGATATCTCTACGTCTACATGGCCTACTAGTTATTAGGTAAAATAATTAAATTACCGAAGGTAAGGCTTGGAAACACATTGATAAATCGTTTAAATGAACAACTGCAAAATGTATTCCCCCTAGTAGGTCCCTTATAGGTAATACCTTATTTCATTCTTGGTTATTTCGGAGGGCACTGGAGCTATTATATTTTCCAAAACAGCCTGTATTTAAATAAGCAAGTGGCGATTAAAAAAAAACAACAACAATCAAAGTAAAAAAGACAAGCCCGCTGAGTTTCTTGCCGGATTTTCTCAGTCGAGGTCTCGTTTCCGATCCGGAGATGGAGTGAAGTAAAAAATGAGTAAACCTAAACGAAATAAACTATTTGAATTTAGATTTAGTATAGACTGTTTAGTATTCGATATAGCCTGATAAAGTAGGTATTCCAATCTACTTCCATAAATAAGATCTTTCTGGTGCTACGAGGGTGCCTAAAAGCTAGAGGAGATTGATTGATAAGCATTATAAGAGCCGAAAAAGGAAACCTTTTAAACCACGCTTACAGCCAAGATGAATTAGGCTGCCGTCTGCTGAAGTTTGAAATAGACCCGGTAATATTAGCCTGGTAATAGCCAGAGACTGAAACTAGTGCCGAACCTGATAGAGATGATTGTAGGCAACAGAAATAACTACAACGTTAGCATAAGCTTATATATTCATAGTTCTGTGGTATTCTGATATCTTGATATGACACTATTTAAGGAATGTAATAGTTTGGACTACATATTTTTATGTATTACTAACAAGTACGTAAGGTAAACGCAGGTATTAACGACCCCCTTAAGAGATTTTTGAATTCGATGTCAAATATTAAGAGTAGTGGTTGCCTTTAGACTCAATATTAAATTTTTATTTGTAAATATAGAATATATAGTTTATATTAATTACCTTCAATCATTTAATATGGAAGAATATCTTATAAAAAATAATTAATAAAGTGAACAAGTCGAATGTTTCTATTACCGACCCCATAGCAACGGCTATGAAGCTATTAACGATTTTTATGAAGCTATTACCGTCTATAGTAAAATCAAATAATTTATTAGAGGCGGTGATAGGTTCGAAGTGTTGCCATTACCGACTCATAAGGAAAATAAAATAATTTGTATGGAAGTAATATGGGTCGGTAATAGGTTATGTGTACAACATATGAAAATGTTTTACCGACTCTTATAAAGTACGTAATATTGATTAAATTGGCTTTCCTAACCCTAACACAGACTATAACTGATTTATATATCAATTAGTAATTATAAATGAATGCATATTTACACTAATAAAGGTAATTTAAAAATGTTTACTTCAACAACAAACTTTGAATAATCTCATATTACAGGGTAAACACATAACGGTAAATAGGGTGAAGTAGACAAAAAAGAGTTGGTCGCTAATAGATTTCTAAAAAGGTTGATTGTTGGTGATTATAATGATTTACTAAAATATCTATTTAATTGAACAGTTCAAGGAAAAAATTGAGAAATACAAAACATAACCATCCAGCTATTACCGACCCACGGATCGTTAATAGCTGCAACTAATAAAATCAGTGAAGCTATTACCGTTTTATTTATATTTAAAGTTTTATCCTATAAATAAGCATTTTTTAAATGAAATGCGACACGAAATAAATAATTTACACTTCAATGAATACATTTAATAATACAGAATACATATAAGTATTGTTAATACTTATAAAATGTCTTAAGAAAAAAATTGACGTACTTACCTAAAAGAACAAGGGCCAGTACTAGATACCGCTGCTGTCACAGAAATTACGTATTTTATGTCTTTTCCGGACTCCCACGTATACTAATGTAAATTTATACGATACCCAATGAATAAACACGCGTATTATCATTAATATCTTTAGCAGAAATAGTTTCAGAAGCGTAAGAAATGCGATTTAATAAATGGGTCGGTAAAACCTGCAGTTTTTCGATGGGTCGTTAATACCTGCGTTTACCTTAATACAATTTTGAAATAATTGCCTGTTGGGGCGTAGGAGATAATCGTAATATTATCTTATTATATTTATAGAATAAATAGATAGATATCTATCAAATCGGATACTGCATGATAATAGTACCTATCAATTGTAGGTAGGTAAAATTGTTATGCGCACGAATTGAAGTGTATTTTATTTTATAGTACCCTTTGAAATGCAAATGTTTCGGGTTAGTTGCTTTTGACATAAAGTTACTGTGATATTGTGACCTGAAAAATAAATTGTTCATAAATATTTACATAGTAGTAATTTTTTTTTGCAATGTTTATATTAAAATATGGACTGTGGTGAGTTTACAATAAAGGTTGGCACTCATCTATCAACTCGGCACCCAACCAGCACCGCCTCGTCGGTCGGCATCCACTAACTGAACCGGAAATATGTGGACCACGCGCTGACCACGCGGCCATCACTCGTTGACCACGCGTGGTCCACTGGTTGATCACGTGACGTTTATGGTGTAAAAGCAGCTTCCGCCCGCGGACCACCTGTCGACAACGAGTGGACGCCGAGCGGCGAGGTGGTGCTGGTCGGGTGCCGAGTTGATAGATGAGTGCCAACCTTAGGTAATACTTTACCTATCAGTGGTAGATTTAGACATAATTTTATTGATTATAATGAGTTAACAATGAATGTATGGAAAATACAAACGTGTGGTGATTTTACAATAACCCGTTAATTTATCTGTTAGTACCACCCCACTTCATAATGAAAGCAACAAAATAGATGGAAGTACCTACCTAATCCAAGATAATTGATCAATAACATTGAGGGATTACAAAGCCAATATATCAGAAACCGATATGTATAGGAGCCCTACAAAGTGCACTCCCCAAAATAGGATATGATTACTTATTCTGTGATAGGTAGGTACTTGTTACTTTATATCGCAACCCTATCGCAATGCTCAAGATTTTTTTCGAATTCATAGTAATTCTACGTGGTATAGTAAATCTAGGGAAACTACAAAATTAGCATTAGGTATGCCATCCTCTCGTAGATTCAATACATTTCTTTATAGAAAATCTCGCCAATTGGTCATCCGTTTTTAGATTAGGTATACATACCACTATAATATATAATAATATAATATCCTGGGACATTTTTGTACACACGGTTACCTGATCCCAAACTAAGCAGAGCTTGTACTATGGAAACCAGATAACTGATATTACTACATATACTACTTTTTATTTGTAAATACATACTTAATATACATATACACCCAGACTCCGGACATATAGACATGTTCATGCATACAAATGCATGTCCCAGGTAGGAATCGAACCTACGACCTGCAGCGTGAAAGGCGCCTCCGCGCCAACCACGGCGATAAGACAGTTACTTAGTTTTAATATCATTTTTCTATCAGTGATCAATGTTAGGTATATTATGTTAGTAAGTGGCAAACCAGCTTACGGCCCGCCTGATGTTAAGCCGTTGCCGACCGTGCCGTTAATACTAAAGGCATCAGTCGCACGTTGCTGACCTCAAAGGGAGTGGGATGGAGGGAGGGGAAGGGGAGGGGGTTGGGCTTCCAGCTCTCTCACTCATCGTACGTAACGCAGCTGTAATAGCTACTTTACGGCGATCTTCTGTGGGAGGGTGGTACTACCCCGCTCGAGCCAGCCTATACAGGGTTATTGGTAAAACACTAACAACCTTGGAGGGGCGTATTACTGACATCAAAAACATTATTTTTTTGTTGTGTAAAAAGTCATAGAACAAAAGTTGTTATTTTTGATGTCAGTGATACGCCCCTGCAAGGTTGTTAGTGTTTTGCCAATAACCCTGTATAATATGAACTGCAGTCAATTGGCTACAGCTTGGCTCTCGAGCTAGCCTATATAAAATGAGCTGCAGTCAATTGCCTACAGCTTGGGTCACAAGGTACTAAATTGCTATGTCCATAAACCAGTCATTCCTGTTTCCCAGAAAGTAAATACTAAAGTATCTAACACGATAGAGATTTCATTCATAACATACAAAAAACGTTCGATGATTACACTTTACACGTGGTTTTTTCGTTCACTTTACGATGCTAATGTTTCGGAGTGAAAGAACACGATGGAAGAACTTACGTTTATCGTAAACATCCACTCTGCGTCGTAATTTATCTTTATTCTCGCCATCAGTTCAAAGCGAACGTGATAACAAGCATCGAATTGTGTATTCTGGAGCGACGGAACCGACGAGGCTGTTCGTATTGTTCCGAGGGGTTTCGATGTACTGGGATGTGGATAAATATACACAATCTCGCGAGAAGATACAGTCTTCGTGGAATTTAATACATGAGTAGGTTATAAAAGAAAATGATTATCTCTGTAAAACTAACAACTTGCAATTATTACATACTTAGGGGCCATCCATAAATTACGTCACACGAATTTCATGATTTTTAGACCCCTCCCCCCTTGTCACAGCTGGTCACATTTGCGAGACCCCCCTCCCTGTGTGACGTCACATATTTTTACAATTTTAAGAATTTTTCAAAAAACATTGTTAAAAATTCAAATTTCGGTTTTAATACTTAGATAATTAGATCACAAACCCTTACTAGATTATGCTCGCGACTTCGCCCGCGCATAATTTTTAAAAAATGTAGCCTATGTGCTATTCCAGACTATGTGTTATCTATCTCTGTGCCAAATTTCATCCAGATCCATTCAGCCGTTCTGGCGTGATTGAGTAACAAACATCCATCCATCCATCTAAACTTTCACATTTATAATATTAGTGGGATAGTGGGATTAGTGTAGGTGGCTATCTATTTTTCTGCAAAACAAAGAACTTTTCTGTAAATCCCATGCATGTATTATTTTAGCAGATATGCTACCTTCTAACATGGCAATCACAAAACTTGTGCTCAGCGCAGCATTACATGCAGCGAAATTCGCACATCTGTTATCGCTCTCGCAATTCGACAATTCACTTATTAAAGTCAAAGTATTTTTTTTTTTTTAAATACTTGTAAGCCTTCTGGGCACTTTGCCAGGCACAGGTATATTTTTTGTAAATATTTTTATTATTTATAGGTAGTAAGTAGGTTAATTTATTTTTATGATATTTTGATATATAGTAAATATAATATTTTATACATTTATATATAAATATACTATGTAATAAAATAATAAGTCGTCCTGTGTCCATGGATTTCGTTTAGTAGGACAAACTATTTTGGACAGTACGTGTCTCCCTCGCCCGGTAATGTCTTTAGTAAATTCGTTTATTTTATATAAAAACTTTACTATTTTGTAACAGCCGCATAAACAGTTTACGAATTTGTAGGTACAGGTGAATAAAATAGAGCTAAAATGTTGTGTCTTAGCGCCGCCATACACGGACTGCATGTTGCTGTCGGAAGCGACAGCTCTATTCCAGTTGGTTGCAGTCGACCGCACCGACTGCTCGCGATAGCCCGCCGACTGCTTGGCGTCAAGCAGTCGCGAGCTGTCGACTGTAACCAACTGCAATAGAGCTGTCGGTTCCGACAGCAAAATACAGTCCGTGTAAGGCGGCGCATAGTCTGGTTTTTAGTGCATTGCGAAAAAACAGAGACATTTCTGCATATAAATTAATTATGATAACATTAATACGAGTACATTGCTATTCTGCTGGACAAGTATAGATGTGGTGCTCTGTAAACGTCGACGAATGACGTCAGGAGGGCGCCGTCGTCACCGCTTAACCCACAACTCTTTATAACAGCAGACTGATGATCAGTAAATATCTCAAGGAGTACGTGGGCAGAGGATTTATAGCTAAATGCATAGTGTAGGTGTAACAGGGTCAGCCATCAAGATGGGTCAATGTGGGTTAGTATGAAACTAGGTATGATATAGAGCAACGGTCGGCAACAGGCGGACCGCGGTCCGTTTGCGGACCGCGAAAGGTTGAACCTCGGACCGCCAAATATTGTAATGTATTGTATACCAAGTATAAATTAATACGTAGATCGAAATTAACGGACGCCCACCTAGAAGACACACTTCGAATTTGCTGTTCTTCTCGAGAACCAAACTATAAAAACTGGCTCAAGACCGTCGGTGCAGTTTCTCACATTAATTTTAGGTGTTGTGTTTTATAATTCGGAATTTTATTTGAAACCGTACAATTTTTTCTGATCCTCGTTAAAATTTTCCCACAGTATCCGGACCCCACCTAAAACTACTTGCCGACCCCTGATATAGAGTGTGGTTAAAGGAACCATGCTGTATTTTTTAAAGAAAAGGATTCGTTGATTAAAAAGACTCGTACACAATTCGGGAATCGAACCTGGTTTTGACTGACTGACTTTCCGCATGACAGCATTTGAAGTTCTTTTAGGCTTCCAGTTGAACATTTTTTTAAATCATGTTTCCCAATCCTCGGTCAACAGCTACTTTAGTACATTATATATTCTATGTAGTAAGCATAAAGTAACTAACGTTGCTATTGTTAACAATCCCAACAGTATTTTTACACAGTAGTGTTTTAGTGAGCACATTAGCTCTATACAAATTAATGAGCTCGCAACAGAATAACAAAGAGCGCGCAACAGGAAAATCCAGCTAACAATATTTCATTGTTCTTCTCCATAGTACTGTGAAATTTTATAAATGCTGTTGAAAATAATTTGAAAATATGAACAGGAACATTATAAATACCTTTTCATTATAAATATGTTTTTCTGTAGCCCTTAGTAACTCGAAATTAAATTATAAAATGCAACAAAAATAATAAAAAATATAGAGAGAGCCCTCAGTTTTCACCATAGAGATTATAATCAGAAGGGATGTTCTTAGTAGATTTCTTTATGAAACAACGCGTGAAAAATTGCACGGGATGGCGCGGGTGGTGGGGGTTAAGAAATGGGAGGCAACTTACAAGATACCGCCGCTACCGATTTTAGTTGAGTTCCCCTTAGTTTTACTTTTTGCACCAGATGTCACTAAGTATAGGATTTTGAAAATGACGTACAAAAGGACGCCATCTAGTGTCGATATAGAAATATATTTTTGATGCGAACGTTTGCAAGACGTCTGCACAGGACGAACACCGACAGGACACTGACTTAAGCCACGCCCACTGTGATGACGTCAACGGCCGACCGGCATCCACGCGGCCGGGTTGCATAGACCCAGTCCCCTTAGTAATTGGTCCATGGTTTTGACGTCCAAACGCAAATACATAATGCCATAACATGAGTGCTCGGGCGAGGCATGCGAGGCATCTGGACCCACCAAACAGGTTGCGATTGTTGTGGACTCTACATCAGTCGCAATGTAGAGCGACCCCGGGGCTAAATCTAGTAAGCGTGTACCATCGTAGCCCGTCAATAGAAGTTACGCATTACACGTCCAAACAAACGTGCACTCACAGAAGTATAAATAGTAAGATTGTTTCCAGTACAGTAATGTAAACATATAAAAACGTAAATGGGCGCCCGTTCGTGCTTTATTTGTAAACTTTTGCTACAAGTCCCTGGACTCCCATTGATTGTTGTTCACTCACGGATTCTATTTATGTTTATAGACATACATTCTCACAACTCAGTCATAGTACACGTACCTACAAACTTCGAACCATTCTGGACTGTACAGTTAAGCCGGAAACCCACCGCGGTGCACGGAGAGGCCACGCACATGGCCACGGCTACGTTTTGCAAGAAAAAGTATGGATGACGTCATTTCGTGCGTAGCCTCTCCGTGCGCCGCGGTTGACACGGTGACATACATTTTCGAGCAAAGCGAAGCTTGACCCACGTGCGTAGCGTGTGCGCGGCCTCTCCGTGCGCCGCGGTGGGTTTCCGGCTCTACCTATATCTACCTCTTTAGACTCCTGAATTTCAGTAGCTTTATATCACCGTCTATGTTGACATCAGCGATGAGTAGTAAATAGTACCTATTAATTAAAATATAATTTCCATGCAGAGATTAAGGTGATTAATGATGTAGGGTAGGACTCATCACTTGTTTGTTAAATTTGAATTTCGAATATCCAATTCATTTACCAAATACCTACGTAGCTACGTACTACATACCTACGTACTACAAGGGGTAATTTTACCGTAAAAACGTTGGATTTCTAAAAAGTAGGGTCATGTTTGAAAAGGGGAATAGGGGATTGGGAAAATCAATAGTATTATCGGCAACGTATGCAGTCACGTCAAATCGTTCTGCGCACAGCACGCGTATCAGCCGCTTAATTATTTTATTCGAGGGTGGAACGCCGTGTTCCCGTCCCTTCGCAGTCGTAGGGACCGAGTTAATTAAAAATTCAGGCAACAAAATATACCTATACCTACTCGTACGAGCCGACGGGAAACTTCGCGCTCCCATTACATTGCATCTAAATTTTTAACGACTAAAATATCGGACACAATTCAGAAGACGATATTGTGTGGAAATAATAAAAAGTTCCACTTTTCAAGTTCAAATTGGAGTATAATCCCTTGAAGTCAGACAAAGCCGCGTGATTAAAGAGCCTAATTAAAAGTTGCGCTTCGCTTCGCTTGAAGCTGTTATCTATTATACATAGATAGCTTTAGGTGTGGATGCCTATTATATGTACGTTAAAGGTAGCAGTGACCTAGTTAGGTATGTATGTGTATATGAATTTATGATGAAAAGGTAAACAATAGATAGAAAAACTTCATAAACTACGTATTACGTTTTGGAGATTTGATTGGTATAGAAAGAACCGTCATAAAAACTTTTATATCCAAGAAATGTTACCACTAGTTAGTAGCCGATAAAGTACTTCCATACCTAAATAATAATTTATTTTTAATTTTATTATTTTGTTCTGGATCCTATCGAACTAATGGACCCTAACGCAAAATTTGCGAATGAGATCGTGGGCACGTGGGCATCTATGTATTTTATAAAATAAAATAGCTATAACAGCTGCAAAATAATACGGTCTGAGATAACACAAAACAATAGAATCAAAACAAAGTTGAGTCAAATAAAATTACGAGATGAATAATAAGGCACAGTAAAACAATATTTATTATTATCCTTCGCGTGATTATGTCTGCTCTGTTAAAATTCAGTAGGTAATAGACGCGTTGCTAAGCTTGTTCTAGTTAAATAATTAAATGTAAACATAATATTCTTTGAGCTATAACATAGTTTCCCAAAAATTATTCCAACGTACGTATACGTCGTTTTTGCACTTGGTGTACCTATTTTAAAGTGGATTTGTCGGTGAAGACGTGATTATCGTTTTAGTCCCACAGCCAGCACCAACCCCGGGGAAAAATTTCGGAACATACCATTAGGACCCTTTAACGCATTAATAATTCGCGCTCAATTTTCTTTTTTTACCTGAAATCTGCCAACTAAGGGCGAGGCTCGATCTATGCGCTGCGCTGCGTTGCGCTGCGTCGTCGCAAGATTTTGTACTGGCACGTCACCCTCCCCGCTTCGTCTCTCGCCCGCTGACACCTGCGACGACGCAGCGCAGCGCGTAGATGGAGCCCGGCTCTCTGTAAGCACATACGAGGGTGTCTACGTCACTATTCCAAATTATTTGATATTTAGGTAGGAACCTACCCTTAGCTTTTAGGGTCATGTGAATAAATAACATCAAGATTAAGTCTTGGATTCGGATGCCCGTTCGCGTGACGTCGAAAAGATTTCGTACCTATAGGAAAACTTAAATTATG
Organism: Drymonia ruficornis; assembly: GCA_947859195.1. Classification (NCBI taxonomy): domain Eukaryota; kingdom Metazoa; phylum Arthropoda; class Insecta; order Lepidoptera; family Notodontidae; genus Drymonia; species Drymonia ruficornis. The sequence continues at coordinate 8,469,146 of OX401910.1, read as the reverse complement.
TGGCACATATTTAATACTGATTGAAATTAGTAAAACAATAACTTTATGCTTAATGAACAATGTTATCTGGATTGAGCGGAATATAAATTCGAGACAGATAGCCGTAATATTTACTTTCAATTTGCGATAGAAATAAACGCTGCGCATGATAAAAGAACGTACAATATTTACTGTATGAGATATGTATGTGTATTAGGTTATTCATATTTATTGACGTAGCATGTGATATGAGTGGTCGACGCGGTGTGATGTGGCAGTGTTGGCACGCGGCGCGCCCGCCCGCCTTGCAGACAATGCCGCCCAGTACCTCTACAAAGGCATACCGCCCGCTTCTGTTTGATCTTCACTATTTGTGCGTCTTCAACAATACTAGTCCGCAGTCCACTCAGTGAATGCGTATTCATTCGCTCTCATCTTATCGTTCGGAAAAAGCGACAAAAGACCCGAATTGTGTTATTAAATTCCTACCGTCGCGTAGCTTCAAAACATAAATAGGTACCTCTATCGGCCTTACCACTCTTAGGTACTCATGCGAGCTCTTTGTCTCCCAATTATGCAAGAAGTATGTAATAAAGAGATTATAGAACATTTAATGAACGACCAAATTTCTGTCGCCACCTTTTATTTATAACAATAGACTGTATATATTTAGGGTAATTAACTTAACCACCAGTCACCACGCGATTGAAAACTAACTCGTGAATCGACAGAGCAAATGACGTGGGCGTCTATCGAAGCGAATTTTGGTGTAATATGCTTCTATTTGCGAGTATTTCTAACGTGTCGCTGACAATGTGGGTTTGTGCCGGAGTGAAATGTTCAATAAAGGTACTGAAAATTGACTCTGGCATTATACCACTGGGGCGGCAACGAAGTATTTTCTGTTCACAAAAATTTTCGTCAATTGTCTACACGAAGAGTGGTTTTGCTGTCGAACGTTTTTTTTCTACTTTATCATCGAAACGTGTGGGTCATTAGAAAACTCACAAATGGTTTATTTGTATCATTCATTATTCGGTAGAGTTATTTAGGTAGTAAACTTTTTAATTTCATTGATCGACTGATATGTTGATGGAGTCTGCTGTTATTTTATACCAAATACATTTTCATGAATTCCATCAGTAGGTATACAGTAGCTAGTGGCTACCGCCCGCGTAGGTACCTAAAATATTTGTATGTATGGAAGATTGTACAGCACAACTTATGGCTACCAACAATTTGCCATAAGTACACATATTTTACGTAGAAGCTAGCTACTAGCGACTCCTTGCGAACAAATTATAAAGCTATGATAGAGTCACAGTATAAGTAAGGTGGCAAATAAGCCTACGGCCCACCTAATGTTAAGGAGTTATAGCATATGCAAGGTCGTAGCAAGGCTGCTATTATGTGCGTAGGTACATACCAGGAGGTACATACGTTGGAGTATCTAGGTAATATGGTCCTTTTCATAAACACGTGGTTTCCAACGTTCCCGTGCTTATGCCTATCGATTATCGAATTTCCGGAACACAAAAAACCACGTGTGTGAGAAAAAGTCCAATTTACAGTTGAGTAAGTATATTTCTGATTTTAGTAAATTGGCGGAAACGTTGGTTTTTTAATTTCCATGCGTTAATAAGTAATATCAGCTTCAACGAAATAACTTCAAACAAAGAGAAGTTAACGTTCGTTCAGCGTATTTTACTGAAATAAAATCTGCACTTCACAATACAGTCGTGTACCAAACGTTGAATATTTATTTTTCTACTTCGGATTTCAGTCCAAATGTTACGCGTTAGGAATATAAATGATGAGGCTCGTGAAATCCATAATAAGTTATTATAAGCTCCATTAAAATTCACGAATTTGATGGTGCGTACTTTTTAATGTATTTTTATAAGCCTATTTTCTTTTATCCGGCCGTTCTCGGTCATGGATCTGCGTCCTTATGCCATCCAACAGGAAAATATCTTTACAACATTTTTATTAAGCTGTCATAAATACTTTCCGGGTTCTTTAGGTAAAATTTATATTTATAGAACTGTAACAGCATAATTTAAAATACCCAAACAGGGACGTTACTTGAATAATTTTAAGATAATAGGTGCTTTCCATCAAATGTACGTTCTGAACACAAGTAATGTAATAATTATGTAGGTGTACATTATTAAGTTTAATAGACCAAGAAATTAACTAATTGAATACCACTACAAATCAACTCGAGGAGAGCTATGAAAGCAATTAAATTAAATACGTGTTAATAGCAAAGAAATATGCCGCGCTACATGAATAATATGGTTTTGTTAGTTAATAAAGCTATACATTTGGGGCAGTTACGATAACAGCCTAGCGTGACTTATTGTCTTCAGTGGGAAAATCATGGATTGTAGCATTGATTGTAGTTCATTTATGAGTTATGCCAAAAATAAAGAAACTAACGTGTGGCAGCAAATAAAATACGATTTTATAAGGTAAAATAGTTTAACATTATTTTATAATATTGATCACTCATATCTTCATAAACTACCTTTCGTTTTTTTCGAATGTTTTAAAAGTACGAAATAACTTTAATAACAATAATTTGGGCTTCCGGCTCTCACTTCCACCCCTGAATACCACTTTAGCAGAAATAGGTCGCTACACCACCAATAAAAATAAAAATAAGCATCCAAATAGATAGGTGTGCTGTGCTATTCTTTTACCTATTTTATAAAATAATAGAAGAAGATTAGATGAATTAAAAGAAGTAATTTTTCGCATTAGGTATTATCTTGGCCATATTCTGATTGCTCTGGCTTTTGTTTTTACCACGCTAGTGATTTTCAATAGCACAATGTGTTACCTGTGCCTGTGCCGCAAACAATAACCATTTGAGATAGACTAAAACCACATTCCGTTTCGAATATAACACACGGAATATTATTTTACATAAAACGTATTGCGGTTGTTCGGACAACGTTAAATTCCAGCTACTTACTGGAATTCGTGGAATATTCAATAGGTAACTGGAAGGGTCTCTATATATTTTTTTAATAATAAATTTTCTATTCGGAAATTCAAAAGAATCACAGAGACGACTATAAAAATATTTGATATGCCTACTCATTACCGTATTTAGGGGATATGTTAGGAAAAGCTTGATTTATTCTCTGCGATGTAGGGTTTATGACATAAGCCAAGGTAGAGCATTACACTATTGGGTCATGGGTAAATGCTTGTTTTATGATTCTTATCAAGTCATATGAATAACTTAGTAGAATAGCATCCTACTAGTACTTGGGCGCTTATTTATAATTGTTTTGATGGCATTCATGGGTGGCAGAGCCCAGGTCTAGCCAATTGACTGCAGCTCATATATGGGCTTGCCGCACCGGGGTAGTATCAACCTCTCACACAAGATTGGATTAAAGTAACTATTACAGCTGCATTTCGTACGATGAACGACGAAAAACATATTTGCCACAAAGTGTTCGAATTTCAATAAAATTCCATTTATTTCTATTCCCGATAGTCATTCCCCCAAAGTATTTCGCACTTTGAAACATCCTTTATATGTATAAATAATAATTTGATATATAGCATGCCAGAATACCTACACCATACCGGTAATTGAATACAGACAGACAGGTACATTGTTTGGTTGAGTGTTTTATATTTTGCGCGTCTTTTCTACCCCCAGTGACGGCCTCACTTGGGATTTTCTCGGCTTTATTCAAGTCATCCTCTACCATCTCATATTACTCTCGTTATTTACTTACAACTCCAAATATGTGAAACGGCACGTAAAAATGTCTTTTATTTACTTTCCTCCTCTATATCGCGTGTAATGAAATTTAAATTACAGGAAAAGGCATTCGAATGAAAATTCCGACTGCCTCTTCGCAATTTATTTTTGAAGTGCCGTCTAACCCCGAATTAGCCACATCTTAATATAATGTAATCCAAAAAAAGTCGCTATTTCAGAAATAGAATTTACAAGAGAAACGTATTCTACAGACGTTTTTATACCTTTGTGGTCCATAACTTCTTTATTAAATATATTAACCGAGTTCTTGAGGTAATCTGGGTGTAGGTAAGCGAGGAATAAAGTTGCAATAAATAATTAATTTACGTTAAAATAAAATTTTAATATAACATCTTACTTGCGTAAGTTACCTACCTACTCCTTTAAGGTTTTAAGTTACCTAGATAGGTATCATGTGGGATCTGGTTCAGTAAAAACAATTAGATCCATAGGTTTAGCTCACTATTTGGATTAGGTTTAAAGCTTATTTGCTCCAACTCTGGTTTTTGATTTTAATAAAATTGATTGTACTCTCGTACAGTACTTAGCTTGTACCCATAATAAAATTGAAATATGAATGAAAGTTGGTAAGTGTGAAATAAACGAGTATCTCATCATACTTAGGTCTTTCCCAACTCGTGTCGGTTTATCTAGAATCTGCGAATTTACGGTTACCTATAAAACATAGATTAATTATGGTTTTCACGAGCGCGAAATTTTCATAAATTTATACTAGAAAAATATAAACTCAATCATTTGTTACAAAGCACTTCGAATTGCAGGCTACACATAGCGCCTACCGTAAAGTATTGTACATTATGCGCGTTGTAACGATGTGTGCAGTGTTGGTGTGCTAGGCGCGCGATCGCCATTAGAGTGGTGACGTCACTAGCCGAGCTTATAATTTGCATGAACAAGCTCGTTGTACAATGCCACCAACATAATTATCTGAGCAGGCTACTGTCATAGTGTAAATAGGCCCTTTTCGTGTTAGTGTCATAAAACCATAGGTATACCTACAGAGTGAATTTTTCAAGTGTGCGTGGATGGCCAAATCCGAAACTATGAGGAATAGCGAAAAGTACTCAAAGGAGTCTCGGGGCCGATTTTGATGAACACTAAAAATGCACATTGGATTTTTGAAAAAACTAAATTCGTAGCGAGTAATCGAACTAGTTTCCCTTGAAAAAAAAAAAACCACATACTGTATTTTTACACCATTCGATAGTATCGCTGATAAGGAACGAATCCTGGGAAGTAATGACACACGGCAAACTTAAGGAAAGAGCTAATTTTAACAAAATACTATTTTATTTCTCTTAAGTGACCTACCTATTAAATCTAAACTGATTAATTGTTCAAAAATGGTTGAAAATTTGTAATTAGAACATAATGTTGTGAAGATGACTGCGCTGCGATAGTAAATTTAAAAAAAAGCCAAATTTCGAATAAAGTAAAGGTAATGCACGTATGATTTAATAAAGCTTGAAAATAGGGAGCAGTGTTTATTAAAATCCAACACTTTCCTCAAGTTTGCCGTATGTCATTACTTCCCAGAATTCGTTCATTATCAGCGACACTATCGAATGGTGAAATAATAAAGTGTGTGGTTTTATTTCAAAATCAACTAGTTCGATTCCTGGCTACGAATATTAATTTTCAAAAATCCAATTAGAAATGCAGTTTTAGTTTTCATCAAAATCGGCCCCGAGACTCCTTTGAGTATAGGTACTTTTCACTATTCCTCATAGTTTCAGATTTGGCCATCCACGCACAATTGAAAAATTCAGCCTGTATATAAAAAAACAAGCTAATTATGAAACAATGACGATGCCGATAGATCGGTTTTGCGAACTTGTATTTCACTGACCGCAAAATCATTTATTATTTTTATTTGCCTATTTTCATTATCTTTTATTATTTTGTCATAAGTGTCGTTATTCAAAGTATAAATAGCTGCAGTCGGAATTGGATGCAAGCTCACTTCAAGAGTACGTAAAGTCTGTTAGCTTCATGAACAGATTAAATTGGTGGCACACATCGTATCGTGGGCGCACCTGGTAAAATATTTCCGCAGTGAACAGTCGCCCTAGGGAGGGGTATAATTATGAAGTTCGCCCCACCACGCTTAATAAATTATTTGTAATTACACGGCTCTCACCGTGCTAGGTAACCTCTCATAATTTATGTGTCTGTAGTAGGTACATAGGTACCTATGCTGCAGTAGGCATCTTATCATGGCGAAGACGAAGTTTTGTCCATTCATCATAACCGTAATTGTTTGCCGAATAAGATCAAAATCTGGAGCATTCATTAAATACATTTTGTTTCTTGATACCTGGTCGTAAATATCTCACAACTTGAAGGGATATGATAATGCAAACAAAGCTTGCGCGAATATCAGAGTTTATAAAGCGGTTTCGGTTTCAGAGTTAATTAACTCCGTCACAATGTTGTAATAAGAAGTTTTTATATACGAAATACTGAGCTGAGACGCGCTAATTGCTAATACTGCTAGCCGAGTTTGTTGCAGCTTCTAAAATAGAGGCAACGCCTTTTCCTCCAAATTATATAAAATAAGAAGAAGAAGGTTTTATAAAGCTTTTATCAAAGTCATATGTTGCTTTGTTCTATCTGACTGTAGTTGTTGGGCCCAGCATGGATGGCATCCCGTAGGAATTCTTACTTTCAACGTAATTTTATTTGGGAAACTAACTAACAAGCAACAATAATTTTATTTTACGGAATATAAATTACCCCTATGTCCTACTTGGTTAGAATTATGAATTACATTACCTGCTATTTTACGTGTCGCAATATGAATCCCATTAATATGATCATAAATTATCTGTTCACGCAACTGTTATAGCGTAGAGATGGTCATAATTTGATTCATCAAAAGCGGCCTTTTAAGGCTCCCACAGGGATTTTTTTCAGTAGGCAGCTTTTCTAACACATAACATAACATATACCTACGTCCCGACTTTTATCCTCATTCGGGGGTAGTCAGAGGCTTGAATGGCCATACACCACCACATTATGGAGATATTAAGCCAACTCAAAGCCCACGTTTCACCAGATAGGCAGAACCCAGCGTGACAGGTGGTTTACCTTGTCGCCGTATGTATACAGGAACTGACTATTACCTAATCCTAAAGGAAAAGGTAGGTTTGTTCACGATGTTATCCCTAACCGTAAGCGAACTGTAAATTATGCACATAGTTGAAAATTCATCCATTGGTGCATGCCCACCGGGGATCGAACCTGGGACCTTCTGGTTGCTAGCCCAACATGTTCACCCCTAGGCTACGGTCACTTATTAGCAGCTTTTCTCGTATTTTATTTTTCGATTTCCATTAACAAAATACAACTAAAAATATTGGGTTTACGGTTTCACGTCATATTGAGTGATGGAATTTTAGGTAAATATTGTATTCTGTTTCTAACGGATCAAATTGAAAGCCGCAGTGGCTTGCTTATTAAATCAAGACACAATTCAGACGGAGGGAATGGCATTCTATGGGCATCCTGACGAATCGATTCAGAGCATACGATATTGTGGGCCACCTGTAAACTCAAATATTACATTTTCGCTCCAAGAATACATTAATGTTGAAACCTGATAAGGTTTACGGTTGCGATATTACTGTTATAATTTGGAGGTATTCATAAATTAATGATGGATTAGGTACATTCGTTACTACGAACGTATAAACCTGAAAAGAGGATAACATATATTTTTTCTTAGAAAAGGAGCAAGGTATCGTGGAAAAGTACCAAGGTCTACGGTAAGGTTCTAAAGATCTTCATAGTATCTAAATCAACCATGCCTTAAGAAAATAAAAAAAATACACACAATTTCCTCACACGTAAATAGGTGTAGGTAATTTGTATTGAGAAGAGCAGGCTCTACCCTTAGGTATATCAAATATTTACGATTTGTTACCTTTTTGTCCTCTTTTCCTGTGCATATCAAGTTGTATATCCTACGTAAGGTCAAAGCGATAAAGTTAGCCTGTATCTTACTACGTGAAAATTGTTTTTTTACGCCCTTGGTACAAGATGTTACTTTTTGGTTGAACTTCTGAAGAGCCGTGCGAGGAAGTTAGTAGGGAAGCGACTTCAGGGTCTCTATCTATTTATCTTATGGGCTTACCTACTTCCTTACTAACTATAGTAGATCCTTAGCCATTCAGCCTCGATGGGCGCATTTGCATTTCTACTTCTCTACCATAAGTTTATATTTTTGCTAATCGCTAGTTTTTACCTCTATTTCTTCGATGTCCGATTAGACTTTACAATTATTACTTGATTTCCAAATCGGCCTGCAGTTGTTGCTCCTGGTTGGAAGTGGCCTGCGCATGCCATCGATAGTTTCGATGCACAACTGCATCCAAACTGCAACTTTGTAGCTTGCTTTCAGTATGCAACTCGTCAGAATATAACATAATATCTACTTATAGTAGAGCTTTTGAAGATACTACAAATAGATGCCGACATACAAATGCTAGAGGGTAGGTACTTAAGTAATCCCGTACAAGCCCCCGCGGCACAACAATGCTTCAGATTCGAGAGCCGTATCTACGCTCCCATCAAAGACGGCGGTGCCCTTAGTACTGCTTCAGTGGAATACCTGTCTACTTCATAAGTTAAGACAAAGGTTTATTGCAATGAATATAATATTCGCTTGAAGTCGTTTCCTCAATACAGTTCACGACGATATGGTTTGAATTTTGCAAGCTTTGTTACTGCCCTAACTCCAGTTACCCACTTAAACGGTGTATTTGAAGTGCATTAATAATGCTAATATTAGAGACGATTTGAAATTCCAAGGTAAAGGGTAAGTAACTTCGTTTTCTAAAGCAAGTTTCCAGAGTTTGTATATCTTTCGCCTCGCTCGTGTCGGTTCGAGTCGACGGTAATCCCCAGTTACGGGCCATAAATCCTATCCTTTGATTCTTTGTGGTTGACACGTCTCCAGGATCTTCTTAACACTATCTATACCCGATATTTTATCCCGATGTGTTGAGCCGCAAGAACTGACATCTGAGAAAAACTTATTGGTAAAGAAAACCACTAATCGCTGATTTAACAAGGGTTTTGTTCATATTACACGTGCAGATAGATTCGATTGTACCTAAGTTATGTCAATAACGATTAATGAAGCGTGAAATTTTAACGATTTCGTGGGTACGAATGTTGCATACATTCGAGAGAGCGTTTAATATTCATTCAACTAGCAATAAAATTGCTATTGCTTTGTAATTTGAATTTGCATTCCAAATTGTTAGCACTATAATTATTATACAATGATAGGTGATCCTAGTAGGTACAATCGAGGATATGTAATCGATTTACAGTGGTGGTATTACAAAGCATTTTCAGATCAAAAGTGCTTTGTAATGCCATTGTAAGTAGAATAACATTATTAGAAACTATAGTTACAACAATATCTCTGACTTGCATCCAATTTTCCTACAGGTTGTTGTAGTGACTTAAAATTGATAGCTCCTAACCATTTGTCAATGTAGTTATGCTATTGATGTGGTATATGGCACATAGAGGCGGTGAGAGCGCGGTGAGCGAGGGGTGCGGGCGAGGGCGGCGGGGCGGGCCCGCGACATGAGGAGCGCGCGCGCAGCCCGCCCCTGCCGCCATGCAACGCCTGCGCACTACGTTCAAACGATCGCGCACTCCGACTCCTGCAGATATGAAGACGCAAAGCAGCCTCGAGGTGCCCAAACAGGTAAATGAAGAAACAATATTATAAGTAATTAAATGTCAAATTTCCCATAAGATCGGGTATACCATCTAGGTACCTAGAAAAGACCTATGCAATACTTAAAATACTACTAAAGAAAAATACTACTTGATGGTGGACACATTTTATACTCTAGCTATTAGACAAATGGCTATTAAACGCATCGCACTTTATAGCGGTGCGGCACGGCGCGGTAGCGGAGGGGCGCGACGACGCGACAGAGTTGCCTCTGCAGAACAAATGTCGCGCCGCGCCAATACAAATTATATTTTGTCTCGCTGCGCCTCGTTTGGTTCAGGGTTTAATCGAATCTCGTGATTGTAACTATGATGTAGGTACTCTCGAGTCAATTATAAAGTAAACCGGGGTTAGTTTACATTCGAAGAGAAAATAGATAAGGGCCATGATTGAATCTTGTCGACTCTACTACAGTGACTCTATTCAAATTTGATAAATAATTTATAACTGGTAATTTACATTTAATTTGAAAACGCGTAAATTTTCGTACAATATGTATTCCTTAAGTATACTTACCTAGGACTCCTTTTATCTCCTTACCTCCTTTTGTCGTAGGTCCGGTCCGCGTCTTTCGACGAGATCCAGTTGGAGGCAGTGCGCGGCTCAGGCGCAAGCGTCTTGCTCGCCGTGCCGCAGAGCGGTGGCCGCAGCCGGTCCTTCGACTCGGCCGGCTCGGATGACTCGGGCACTTACCTCGAGGTGAGTGGACACTGGATACAACTACCTCATATAACTATGAACCAAGCAGATCAGCTATGTAAACTTAGACCAAGTTAATTACGTTGGCGTAACATGAAACAGACTTTCAAAAGCTGTTTGCGTCATCACGGCAGGTGTTTGGCATATTAGTCTACCTAGTTTACGTGTATGGAATAGGTTAACTATTTTGAGAGACGTGTAGCCCTTGAAAACTGCAATTTCAATGTTTTCTATAAAAAATAATACCAACTGCATAGTTTTTATTTCCCTTCATCAGCAAAACTAAGCGCTTTTTTAACATCTACCGCAGTTCCCTGAGTCGTAAAATGAACTTAACTGCCTTTATAAATATGCTATTTGATTGAGATTCATTGAATTTTGTGATGTTTCAGTCGTACTACTCGTACCATTCATTTTGATATTAACTGCTTGAATTTATATCTTTAAAAGGATATCGAAGAATTACTCATCTAAAACAGGTTGTTCATTCGTCACAGGTACCGCGTCTATGGTCACGACGTCGGTCCGGTAAGGGTACACCGCCACCATGTGTGCATTGCCGACACATGGAAACGTGGCTCGCTCGCCGGAGCGAAGAGCGAACCACGCCGGAGCGCCCTCTCGCTTCCTCCTCGGCAGAAGACGACGACGACGACGACGAAAGCGAAACGGAGACGCCAAGAGTTCTCTTGGCTCCTCCCCCGCCTCCGCGAACAGTTCCGCCATCGCCGCCGGTGCAGTCGCCACCTCCAACTCCGGGCGCTCCTTCCTTCGAGCTCCAACCGCCAAGTGATGAGCCCCTCATCCTTCCACAACGGCGACGTTCCATATCGCGACAGGAAGCGTTCTTCGTCGAACCGACCGGCAGTTCGCTTGAAAACGTTCGCGCCTCCGAAGAAGAGGCGGCCTTCGCGGCAAAAGACTCTCTCGTTCACGACATTTATTTGGCTGTGCCGGAGCTGAAACGCGACCGCGCCGCGTCTGTGGATTCCTGCTTTTCTAAAGTGTCTGGTGGCGCGAGAGCAGAGGAGATAAACGGTTCCGGGGATTGTCTCACTGTTCCCGGCACAGGACTTAGATCGCGGTCGGTGGACATTGTGTTGCCAACAGCGGAACAGTCGCGATATAAAGCCTTAGCACTCACGTCAGCTCAGGTTGCGAGTTCCAATGAACAGAAGGCTGAAGAACCTGCTCGTGCGCCTGTTTCAGCTGCAGATACTAGGTGAGTCCGCTTATAACACAGGTTTTTGTCAGCATGCATGCATATTTGTTTTAATAAATTTTTACTCAATATTTACTCTTATTTTTTGTTAAGCTTTCCTTTATATTACGTTTAGTTTTAAGTACCTACATATAAACGAAAACCTTAATCTATTTACGTGTGGACATTTTAATAAGGCAATAAATTGTACGTAATCTCGTAAAAAGAGCTGTAAAAAGAGGTGTTGATTAAGGCGGCGTCGGGTCGAATATCTGTACGAAACGGCCCAATTGTTGATTCAGCGCGGACACAGACTAAACACAATCAGGGGCCCTACCACCACCTCTTATAGCAGTATTGTTCTGTCAACGACACTTGAAGTGAAGATCGTGCAAGGATGAATTATTTACGACGCATTGGTTAACAATTAATTCCCTAGGAAGTACTGACTTAAATTCGCTAGGTACGTGAGTGCGGTTAAGAGACTCCCCCTTAGCGTTTCTGCGACTTTTTGTGCAATGACGTTTCTTATTGTCATGACAATAAGGTCATTGCACAAAAAGTCACTGAAACGTTAAAACGATTCTGCTATAAGAGGTGGTGGTAGGGCCCCAGGTCTCCGAGTCTGCTAGCTAAAAAGACATGGCAAGCTACTGGTCTCTAATATTATATTGGTGAATTCTTCATTATAAATCGTTAATTCTTGGCAATCGACAAGTTGTCCTCTGGCCGACAACATGACAAGAATTTACGTTTTATAATGAAGAAATCTCGAAGATAAAATTAGAGACCAGTGGTTTCGGACTAGTTAATTGACGCCCAGTTATAAGAGCTTGGCTTTTAATAACATGTAAGTGTATAAGATCGTCTGCTTGAAATCACTGACAATCAATTAGAGATAAATAATAAAGAAACTTTAAATAAGTAACGTTACTGACGCGTGTTAAGATACCAACTAGATTGTTTGTCTACTGTAGGTATGGGACGTACACAAAAACTTGAACGTTAAGGTTTGTAACCTCGCTATAGAATAGATGAGAGCGCCTACGTTGGCTAATAATCTATTAATTCTTTACACTGTGGTGCACTGAAGTGAACCACTCGATGCCAGATAATCTGGCGACCGATTTTGTTTATCTGCCGACAAATTGATTATACGTGATCCAATGAACCGAAAACCCTAATAAGTTATTAGCAGTTTTGTTTTTATGCCGTCATTTTTATTTTTGAAGTGAAAACTTCTTTAGCGGCATTGTGCACTTTTCTTGGGATGGGTAAAAATGATAAACTCGCGACAGGGGTCACGTGTTTGTGAGTGCTCTATGGGGCGTAGGTTCGAATCCTATGTTTACTATATTTGCGAATTTAATATAGTATTACTAATTATTTAATCCTTATTATTTTTTATTTTAATTTGTATTATTTTATATGATTATTTAACAAAAAAAACGGCCTGGTTTTTTAATGTGACTATGGCTGCAAACAAGCATACGGCCCGCCTGATGTTCGCTCGCACATTGCCGACTTGAAGGGAATTGGGATAGAAGCACGGGAAAGGGGAGAGGTTGGACTTCCTGCTCTCTCACTCATCGTACGAATAGCTACTTTACGTTGATCATTTGTGAGGTACTAGCCAGCCCGCATATGAGCTGTAGTCAATCGGCTACAGCTTGGCTATACCACCAATAAAATATTTCTGGCCATTGTAATAATAAAGGCATTATTTGTGTTCGTATCGCACGAATGATTGCGGCAAGTAGGTACCTAAGCTCCAATGTTTTCTTTTCATGTGGCTGGGTACCCAGACAATGTTTTTAATTAACTATATTTTCATTAAGATTTTTTTTCATTTTATGTAATCCATAACTTAAATCATACTCGTTAAGAGGTACCTAAATATAAAGGGTGAAATCGAAATCGTGGGCAATATTTTAAAGATGACTCTACACATGTTTCAGAATATTTTGGGAAACTAAATAAAAATAATTGATTGATAAAAAAATATTGTTCGGGTAAGCAAATAAACAAACCATTTTAACTGTTATACCTTACCTGGGTAATAAATTTTTATCAATTGATTTGTTGATTAATATTCCCTAAATATTCTGAATCAGATCAGATTCACCGTTTAAAATATTGCCCACGATTTCGATTTCACCCAGTATTATATTTATAATCCTTTTTTAGGTGATCAAAGTGCCAAACATGCATTCGGGTCGCCTGGATGTTAAGCAGTTACCGTAGCCTATACTTACATGCTTGCAATACCATAGGCATCGCACGATGAACGTTCCCGACCTGAAGGTTGGGCTCTCACTCATCTTACGAAACACAGCTGTAATAGCTACCTTACGGCGAACATTGTGCCCATTCATTGTTATTTAAGTAGGGTAAAATTAGGTATAACTGACCGTTGTCATTAACTGGCCACTGCGTATTTTAAACGTTTAAAATAAGAGTTGTGTTAAAAAAAACGCTGTCAATAGCTACGTCCAGATGTGTCACATGCCGCGCGAGGAAAATTGCCTCACGAAGTTTGACTTGCCTCGCGCGAGGCAAATGCGCGTCCTGCCTCACCTGAGCGCTGTCATTTGCCTCGCCTAGTTTGGCATAGTCATCAGACAGAACGATGTCAAACGTGTCAAATTGATTGCTCGGCTATACCTTTCTCGGTCTAGAGTGTCAGTTGCCTCGCCATTTGCCTCGCGCGGCATGCGAATGAGGCAAACGTCGTGCTTCGCGAGGAATCTGGGTGAGCAGCCTCGCGCGGCATGTGTATGTTGTAGACACGTCTAGTAATGATAAACGACTATTACTTAAACATTAGTTTTACCCTAGATTCTTACCTACTTACATTTGGAAAAACAGATTTGTGTAAGGAACTCCGACAATCCTTGAAAAGTACCTCAAACTCTCTCACCTGTCGTACTCGTCAATATAAAAGGTAGCCTATCATAAGATTCTGTAAAGGAAAACCGAACTTGGAAACCCCGTATTTTGTTCCCGAATTGGGTTCCCACTTAACCAATATTGTGTTTCTCTTCCTTTCCCAATTTAATACTTATTAAATCAGACGGTCGGTCGTTCTCGGAACCATTTAGAAATAAATAGGTAAGTATATTAAGAAAACGAGTCATTATTTCTTTAACAGAAATAGCTAAATTAAAAGCACACATTAATTAAACCGAGTACACATTATATTTGCGAAAGATGTAAATTAGCTGGGATGTTGACTTTCAGCGATGAAAAGCAAAGCGTGCTTGATGGTGATTCAATTTTGAAGTCAGATGTAGGTAACCATTAACAATATGAGATTGATAAGTCCTTAAGCATTGCAATCGCCCAACGTATTTTTTTTTCGTTTCTGAGTCGTTTCTCACCAAAAAAAAACGGCGTAAACAAAGATTAGATGCAATTTTTGAGACTAGGTAGTTCATATCTTTTCTGTTAGTCTCGTCTTATTTTTTATTTTATTTTTATTGCCCAGTTGTATTAATAGAGCGAAGTATATTCATATTCAAGTTACGTAACTAACCGCAGTGAGCATAGTTCACATTCCACGACTAAGTAATGTTCACCAGTAACCTCTTTACCTAATGATCATTGTGTGCATATTCTGGTTTCCAGGAATGTCTGAGTAGAGGTTGCTCATTGAGACTGTAATGTGTTAATAATAAAGAAGTAGGAATAATAAAATTTAACTTTTCATTTGGATTGTTAATAAGTGAAAGTAGAATAAATAAAAATATAATATTTGCAATGGTTATCCATCGCTATCTGATTTTAAATTCTTCGTTAGTGTAGACTGAACAAATATTAGTTAGAGGATAATAACATAGAAGAAAATGTCTTTATTACCGACGACTTAAGAGTTTTCAATTTGATAGACATACCTTATATCTTAGAAGATAGTTAACTTACCTTCGAAGAGTAAACTATTTATGTTTGATTTTAATTTTTATTGTTTTTTTTTAAGCTTAAACTTCAAAGCTTTACCACGCTTTTCCTTGACTGGTCCAAATAAAAGTTATATTTTTTTAATGCTACAATTAGACATTTCTAGTTATACTCTATAATTGTACCTACTCAGGAGTTATAAAATACTTACCTAGCATAACAATAATTCAAGTGAGGGCAGTAAGTTTTAAAGTGCTAAAGGCAAATTCAGCAAAAATCTCACCCAATTGCGAGCCTCATTTCCAGATGCTTTATTACAAAAAAAATACTTAACTTCGTCGAGAATCATCAAGATTTTTCTCGTAGATTTTCCGAGTTTTCTCTGTAATGACCGGCTTCTGATTGACGTTGTAACGAGAGCTTTATATTCAGTAATTTGTCGACTTCACCACCAAACAATCCTGAAAGTAATAGGGCTCAACTTTAAATAGATAGGTAGTACATAGTTTAGTTATCTTTTAGAAAATTCTTACGTTTTTGTCATTAGGTTTTTAGAAACGATTTTGCCATTAATATTTCCAAATCCTTAACATAAACTTTAATTTAATAATGTCCAGTGAATGTTGTAATTAATAGGCTCTTAAACAGAAGATGAGAAAAACGCTTAAAAGGTATGTTAATTTGTCCGAATTGGAATTTAATGAAGATTTCTCGTTCAAACTCTTATTTCATAAAAGAAATTCTTGACGATACCTGAAAGCCATTAAAATTCTTAAGGTTTTCCATCAAACAATGTTGTTGGTCTTGTTCTGTGAATAATTTCATATTTTTTTGTTTTGTGAACTCTTTTATCTCTGAAGCTATTATGACGCTGAGTTGGACAGTCTAATAGTATTTTCAGGATGACTGTTTCGGGCTTAATGAGTTAAAAGCTGAAAATGATGGCGCTTACTAGGTAACGGTATAACGGCTTTCGTTGACAACGCTTTTTACGATGCAGTGACACGAAACTAAATCTTGAAATCTTTATAGTTCTAAATAGCCAGCGGCTTTTAAAGAATTTAAAAAAATAAATATAGAAGATAATATTTTTAATTTATAGGACTGTATTTTACTCGTAGTAAATTCAACATTACTTGATAGGTCCTATAAATGAAACAAGGATGTTTTATACGATGAAAATACAGTTCGTTTCCTCATATACTTAAACGCTTTATAAATAAAAGCCCTGCGCTACATAATACTAGATTTATTATTAAGCAGTTTATGGTAAGTAATTTGAGGCAGCTAAAGAAATTACGGGGAGGAACGGAACGTTGCAAATTATACCCTTGTGGAAATATGGACGTCATAATAATGGCGCCCTTTGGTGAAACCATAGATCTATATTATTTACGCTCGTGGATGAAACAAAGTGGTCGGCTCCATCGAATATTGCGTCACATCTAAGTTTATCAGGACCGAGTCAGGACTATAGACATAGACAATTTTGTTTACTGCCAGGGTTAATTAGTAGGTACCTATATAGTCGCCGTGCGCTACTAACACAGGTAAGTTTATTTACGAGACCTAGTACGCGTGGAATTCATTTTTTTTTTAGTGTGCTTAAATAAAAGTAGCCTTAGTTACTCCTTATAACATCAGCTGTCTGCCAGTGAAAAATCCGTCAAAAACGGGCCAGCCGTTTCGGAGATTAGCCGGAACAAACAGACAATCAGTCAAATCATGCACCTAGCTTATAACGCTACATTTATCTCTTTCTTGGTCTGGTCTATATGGTTTTCCTTGATATGTAGGTATCAGTAGTGTAATGTGCTGTTTTAGTGCACTAATGTTCGTATATGTCGGGTCTATTATATAAAACGTCATTGGAGGTACCTACCTAGTTTTGTGCGAATGTCGGACAAATAAGTTTCGGCATAAATTTGTTTTCAAGGTCAGTTTTAGAGCAGTATAACGCCATTTATAGAGCACTTTGGTACACAGAGAATACTAATGGAAAGGCTTAAGTTATTAATGATTCAGTGGGCACTCCAGGCGTTTGATTACCGGTTCCCGGTTTGAGTCCCGGCGGAGCTCACCCGCTAATACTATTACCTCCGCAAATCGCGCCCTCATTCAATACTGAAAAGAAAAGTAGTTCTTGCGAAAACAAAATTAATAAAAATGTCGAGGAAACTGGGGCTATTCAAATAATAATAGATATTACGATTAAAATTCTCAGAAGTCCGGGTTAACATCCGCATTTGTTCGCTTATATTTGTTGACTCTACAGGTGAGATAGGTACATTTATTTATGATGTGCAGATAGACAGTGGGTGGTTATTTTTCGGCAAATATTGTGTGTTATCCTCATATTATTTTATTTATAGCGAAGCCAACATTGAAATAAGGGGGTGCATATTGAATTTTCGAATTTCGGGCGAGTCTCATTTTTAACAACGATTATTACTTTTCTATTTGTTATAAAAAAAAGCAAGTGGAAATCTGAGAAACTAATTTTCGAATAGCGTATGAAATCCGCCAACCTCACAGAGTAAAGACTAAAGAAAGAGGTGCCCTTATTAGATATATGTATGAAAAAAAAAACGTGGTCATTGTTTTTTTCATTTTCATTGTTCTATCTAGCGGTAAATAGTTGACCTACTCGCTTCGTTTTTGTGTCGATGTTAGTACTAGGCCGACCACTCGGCCGAGTTGCTTAGGCCCAGTCCCCTTAGTAATTGGTCCATGGCCAACCCACATTACCCTAATTATTATATTGATGTTTTTATTAAATTCAATACAGTTACCCATTTCAAAACTATTATTCAACACGGGCACGGGTGACACTGCTATAGGTGAAAGTTTATTCTAAATAACTAAATAGCGGTTAATATTTGCATATTTTGTAAACTAACGCGTAATTCAATTTAAGATTTGGTCTTGTTTCAATCAGATTTATTTAGTTTACATACTGCTCAGCTAATACATTTTATTACGCACATGAAAGCACTTTATAAACATAATTATGGTAATGTCGGCTCGCGGGGCGTACTATCTGCTACACTGGAGCTAGGAACTACCTGTGTAAACACCTTTATATTGTTATTTATTTAGTGCTTGTTCCTTTATAGGTCCTATGTTACGTTTATTCCAATATTTGATGTTAAGTAGGCATCAGATATCCTTTCTAACTACATTTATGTGGATTTCATGCTGAAAACTAAGACAAATGTTTGACGCACCAGATGTTATCGGCCATCTGTTAGTTCGGCATTCTATACTTATAAAACATATACGGTGTTATGACAAAAAGTTTAACACGTTTTGAACGGGTGTCTAGTCAGATGATATTTTGTCTTTAGTATCTTCAGTCCGAATCTTCTTTCTTTAAAATAATAAGCGCGAACCCACTAATGAATATTTTAAATAGGTTTGATTGATTGTTCCGTTTGAATTAATCAAGTATTTAATTAATCTGCGGTCAAGGATAGTTAGATAGTATAGCAAAATATTCGTGAAGTTTTAATTAATAATTTAGATTCAGCATATTAATTTCAATCGCCTCACTGAATCCCCACGATGTAGATTTGGGCTAAAGTCCATTGGCGCGCTGCTGAAGTCTTTTTACTAATTTCAAGTTGATTTCATATCGGATGTACCTACACTGTTTCCACAAAATGACTATATACAAATGTTGCATCATTCGATATGCTAAAATAATAATAATAATATCCTGGGACATTTATAACACACAGCTACCTGCTTGATCCCAAACTAAGCAGAGCTTGTACTATGGAAACCAGATAACTGATATTACTACATGTACTACTTTTTTGTTTGTAAATACATACTTAATATACATATACACCCAGACTCGGGACATACAGACATGTTCATGCACACAAATGCATGTCACGGGGAGGAATCGAACCTACAACCTGCAATGTGAAAGGCGCCACCGCGCCAACCACGCCAACGGGCCCGTCAATAAGAGATACGTTATACTCACTGGTTTCCTCACGAACAAAGATCTAAAGAAATCTCCTTTCAACAATCCCCTTTACTGAAAGCGAGTGATAATCATTTAAAACGTGTCCCACCGACGAATGTGAAATATTTCAGCACCTAATTCCTACATAATTATTCCAGCTATACCTAAACGACGACCAAAAATAACCAAGGCCTCATTAATTTTTATTAGGCAGGTCTTTTTGTGTGGGAATCGCTTTATACAGTTGACAAGCATTCCAACGAAGCAAGGACAAAGAGCGTAAGTAATAACACCAAATTGAAATTGATAAAGGCCTTCCCAACTCTTGAACGATCCCTTCTGTTCGACCCGCATTACAAATATAGACGTGGTTTTTATTGTTCTACTAGCTGTGCCGGCGACTTCGTACGCGTGGAATTTAACAAAAATGTTTGCTAAAATAAAAGTAGCCTAAGTTACTCCTTACAACATCAGCTATCAGTTAAAGTCCCGTCAAAATCGGTCTTCAAAACGCATAATGTGTACTAGCTTTTAGACCATTTAAAAATATGGTTCTCACAAAAATGACTGTACTTAGGCATTATTAATTCATTTTTTCATTGTTGCTCGTCTTAAAATGGTAATTATATTGCTCCCGTTTCAGGCACCTCGTTCTTGTTTACAGTTATGCTCAATATTCGACGCGGTAGAGGAGAGCCTTTGTGGTAGGATTTATATTTTATGCGCTGGCGCTGGCCTGATTATCGGGATTAAGGCAATTATTCACACATTATTCAAATACGGACGGATTGTGAATGTTATCACAAAAATGTTAAACACATGATGACGCTATGGGTGGCTTACAAAAAATACTAGACATTTCTTACACGCATTTTTTTGTCACGAGGTATACGACTATATTCTTAAATATTACTTATTTGGGTACCGATTACCACTAACGACCTTTAGTGTACTTCAGTACCGACCCCAAACTAAAACCGATATCAAACTCGACTCTCAAAACTTTGACTAATAATTTGAATCCACACGATTGATTAAAATCGATCACACAGCCCTTACCTCGTCAATCAAGCTATGAAGCTCGGATACGCCAGCACGTTATTCTATTACATCTCTATTAAAATTATGATATAAATCTCATGTTATTACTGGATTTTAATGAGATACTTAAAATCATTTTTGCTCGCTGAGATATTACGTACGTAGTAAATACTATTTAGTTGATTTTTATGTAGCGCTATTTTACCGCATACGCTACGCTACGCTCTGCGAAAGCTACGCTGCCAAAGCGCGGTTTTATGAAAATACATTTTCTACTTATTACTCACGTTGTTTTAATAGGCATGTGAAGAGAGAAAGCTTTGTTAGACAGGGGATAATTATGTAGTTAAGAGGGTACACGCGGCTGATGACAACTGCGGTGTTGAAAAGGCGATTACGGTTGTAGCGAATTAACATTTTTTTTAATGAATAACAAATGTCAAAATCCTTCAAATAGGTACATACGTATTGTTTAATGTCTTATGCATTATAGACTTCATAAAGTATCTGTAACCAGTTGTGGAGAGAATTTACAATTAAGGTTGAAAACAACACATTCTTAACTTGTTTTTTTTTATAGAAATTGGTACCATTTAAATAGAAATTTCCAAATACATTTTATCCTTACCGTCTCAAGTTTAACGTGATATATTTTATGAAGCACATGGGCCAATTCATCAACTATTTTGCATAAAGTCACCGTTTGGAGCCTTAGTAAGCCCTTAAGTTAGGTTGAACTTATCCCGAATAACCGGAAGAGTTCACTGTAAATCAGGATTTACAATGACCTTTGGAGAGCACTTAGTTTTAGACAGACTTAAGTTGGGTTGGGCCCGACTAATGTCACCTCGCAGGTAGTAAACGAGGCGCTTTGAAAATTGAAACAGGGATTGTTTGAGGATGGTGTGACAACCCTGATATTTTATACGTTATATGTATCACTCTTGGTTGTTGTAATCCTTAGGGCCGATTTTACCAACACACTGACGGACCGTTACAGCAGTAAACGGACTGGCATTAGTACATAAAAAAAGTACAGTTTAAGCTCTTATTGATTACTAAAACTTATAGAATATCGTAACTTAATAGCATACCTTGTCTATTCTTGCCTATTCTTGGTTTTCGAAATACGTTCCATATGTGTCAGGCCCTATTGTGAAGCGAACCATGACTTGTGAATTATGAAGCAAATAGTTTTCTACTATTCTTTTATACTTATTTCAATAAAATTTTGAAGATGAGTAATTGTGAGTTAGGTACAACATGTCTACATATTAATCATCACGTTTGTAATTCTACTTTGTGTTCGTGCTTGTAATATTTAATGAAAAAAAAAAAAAAAAAACTTTTCACTAAAAACGACCCAGAAAAAAATTAGAACACTACCTATACAATGTTAAGAATGTGTTTATTTTCTTCCGTGTTTATCTCACAAAATTTCTTTATTGTACACTACTTAAAATAGACCTGTGTCCCGAAGTGGTCGGTCACGCGCATATTTGCGTTCTATAAATAGTTTTATCACTTGGCAAATGTCCTGGCGAACCCTCGGTCGGCGCCTGCGCACCGCGCGAGAAATGTCGCGTGCTCTCGCGCCGCCCGATGCTCGCTTCAATATTTATTTTTGGCTACTGACATAGCGATTGACGCGTAGATCTAACTACTATCGATGGTCGATAAATCTGTTAGCATATGGGCTCGCACATATGCTTTGGCAATAAATATTTGAAGATCAGCTACGTAATATCTACGTCATCGAGACGTCATTTTGTATTTCTACATGGAACTGCGCAGACATTGATGCAAATGAATACTTTTTTAGCGTACCTAAAACACGAAAACAAGGGATGTTATTGTGTTTAAATTGTGTAGCACACGTGTGTATTTTGGTGCGTTTGCGTCCGTTTGTTGCTTTTGGAGGGTTTATTTTTTATTCACGAAAGTAATTTGTGTTTTGGTATTGACTTAACGTTGTTATCATTGAGTTCTGTGTTACCGCTTCGAACCTACTCGATTTCAACAATTTCATATACCTACATATTAAAAGGGTTTTCTTTTTATGATTGATTATGTTATCTACAACCTAATAATAGTCTGTACCGACCTAAACAAACGGGAGCTGTATTAATTAGTTATTTGGTGTACTTAAAAGTACCTAAGACTCGTTTAAACCAACCTGATTTACATACCATTACCTACCTTCTCATTATACCTAAGTTACTTCCTAAGTAATTTGCGACCAAAGCTAGGGCCCTCTCGTATCTGAAATGTGTAAAATTGGAAGCTCTCGACTACAGTCTCCTGAAACTATTCGTAGGTATTTAGTTTTGTGTAAAAGCCAAGTTTTCTCGACTAGGTTCGTAACTCGAAGGCACTTGTGAAATTGTTTAGTTATCGGCTCCCGCAATCCCTGAGTTACGCCTGAACTTTGGTGTAATTAACTCGAAATCACTCCGTTAGTTTCAGAATTGTGCAGCACGAGTGACTTCACAACACTATAGTGGGACTGAAAAGGGCACGGGAGTACTGAAAATTATACTATTGCTGGCAATTCCAAAGTAGCAATTAGGTGTAATTCATCGGTAGGTTGTAAACATAATTTTAATAGGTACCGAGATGTTTTTTGTCACGTTTTCAGAGTGTAAAGTATCGGTAAGATATTTTTGGGATTTAATACCGTCGTCGGCGAAACATTTTGTATAACTAAATTATACTTCTCCCTACCTCTTAGCCCTGATATTATGATATACTTATTAACAAAATTACGCAGATGTAATAAAACACCCAAATTATTTCATAAGTAGGTACCTAACCAAATAAAACACCCAGAGTATGTTAGTATGTATGTATACTTATGTAGGCACGTACTTATTGCGTGTATAACGCCATTCCCCATGGTATACGGACGACAGTGTTCTCGTTAATTAGTTTCATTAAACACGGGCCTAGTTTACTTTCAGACGTTTTATTTTGGGACAGGCACATTTATTTAGTAAAGTGACACAAGTTAACGTGTCGGCGTGGGTATTACGTGTTAGTTAGCAACCTAGTCTCAGGGTAGAAAGTGGGAATGGGTGAAAATATGTTGTTTATTAGTACTTACCTATTTCTTTCTTTATTTCTCGTATGAGTTAGTGGTTTCTATTTTTGAGGTACTACTAAGGGTATTCAAGTGTAGAAACGAAATCGATGGCGGGCCTCGTCCTTATTGGCTGCAACTCGTACGAACATGCAATGTAATATCATGCATTGAAAATGTTCAACGAACTCAACTCGCGCGAACTGCAATTAGGGAAGGTAGTCAAAGATTTTATGTTTGATCGCGAGTTCGTACGTTTGTTCGTGCGAGCGATTGCCAATCGAACGAGGCCTTAAGTATTTTCTTCATACATTATCGGTTTCTATTAGGTAGAATTTTCCCTGTAAGTGCATGAATAGTTGTGTTTTAAAACTGACATCGAGAAACACCACATCCTCGTGGTATAATCACACAGCCTGGTCGTTAAAAAAATCTTCATTAGTCGTGTCGACTATCTGCTCATTCGATACGCAATACTCAAAGGCTTCCGTGGAAAAACAACAGGCGAGAGTGTGTACCGACCAAACGGCGCGGGAGCTGGGAGGCACGGTAGCCTGCCGCACTGAACTGTGATGTTACCTTATCATTATGATCCATCTCTTTGTCTGACTGGAACTTCCCCAATGACCATTTAAGACCGCCATTTTAGACCATTTTGCCTTGTTTTTTTAAACCTGTTAATATCTGAATGTAGATGACAACTGTGCCAAACGATTTTAAAGATGGATAGATTGCGGTATTGCAACATAAATAAAATGCATGACATTAGATTTAATCAATTTCTTCTCTCAACATGTCTCCAATTTGACGACCGCTCGGCTCACGTTGCGAGTTCGATTCCCGTCAGAGGCAAATTTCTGAAACGGCCTCGTAATTTGCCCTGGTCTGGGTTTCACTGGGATCGCCCCCAGTACACTATACGGTAGGTACCCATAGTACCAACAAGCTTTGCTTAGTTTGGGACCATACATTTGTGTATAAGTCTAGCGATATTTATTAATTAATTTTCTCATATTTTAATGAATGTAACACGGATTTCGTCAAAAAATTTGAAGATGGCCTGCTTAATTGTTAGCTGAGTAGGATAAACATGGCATGTGTGTAATCCAATATAACGAACGAGATAGATAAGACTTGGATTCAACAGCGTTCAAGATGGATTACGACATTTCGTAGAACAGCTTGTGAGGACTGTTAATAGAACGCGATTGCTGTAGGTAATTCGACGCTACAGGAAATTAGTAATTGAGTGAATACAGGCTCTAGCGAAATAGTTTTTTGTTATAAGATTGATTTGTTTTTGTCTTTGTCTAGCCTTTCCCGTCCTCCTTTCCTTCATCTTTGTTTTCTTCCCATAATTATTAATTTTTCACCAGAAATATCCAGTTTGTTTTTTCGAATTGCTACCCAATCTTTGATTGTACCTTATAAGTATAATTTTCATGTGCCTATTTTTTATTAACATACATAATCCCAGTGGGGCAAAGGTCTCCTCCATTCTAATTTATGTGTCAGTCAAGGTCATCAACTCATCACGCCATATACTTATGTCTATTACATTTGATCAATTTATTAACTTGTACAAAATTAAAATAAATAAATAAAATAAAAATAAAAATAGTTTATTTCTCACCACTTAACCCAAGAATACATGTAGAAGTACATAAGAATTAAGATATCATTTCTAGAGTAATTGTGGTGGTTGTAGAGGACAGCAAAATGAAATTGACTCCTATCTCCTGAACTAGGTGAAAGCCTGTATCTCAGGAGATAGAATTCGTCCATAAATATTATCTAATAGGTATAACCCCATAAAAATCGTAGTGAATCACTTCGTTATGTCACATTAGGTATTAGTTTAGGTGTGTGATTTAATTTAATTACAGTTGATTCGCATCGTTGATTCGCATGCACGCACAAATTAAATTTTTTTTAGGAGTCTTTTCAGCACGGTTATTACTATTTTCAACGCCTCTAGCATTTTTGATAATGTGCATTTCCTTAATACCTTAACCTTCAAGTGCTGCTGGAATGTAATAATATCGACTTTGGCCGACAGTCTAATATCGTTTATCTACTCACGCAAATTGTATAGTAGGTTGGTATTATAAACTAATTTAACCATTAGGTATTTGCTTGCGTAGGTATTTTACACTATATACTACCTATAACGAAGTCAAGTAAACTACTATTGCAGCTTAAATCACGGGAAAGAGATTAAACTCCCGTCTTTCATATAAAATCGACAGTTTAAACTGTCCATGATCGATTTACTACCATTAACCTTTCGGCCCTTAGCAATTAAAGTTCTACGGCTGTCCCTAGAAATTATGGAACTTGTCTCTGAACTCAAAACTAAAAACGCTTAGGTATGTAGATGTATTCAAATGAAAAATCTTGTAACTGAAGATATTTGCCATTTGAGAATAGGCAGACTTCATTAATTTGATACTCGATGTAACCTATTCAAACGTCTTTTGAAATGTTATCTGCGAATCAAATTATCTATGCCACCATGTGCATGGATCATCTTTAGTCAAGGTGACAAGGCGACGAGATTGATCTCGTGTGGCGTGGCTATGGTTTGTGGAAGCATTTCTATTTCGGCGCGAATGTCGCGACACGGTACGCGGCGAGACGAAGCGGCACGCGGCCGGCGCCCGCGCATACTGTTGTACTCCTTAGTTCACGCGTATGTTCCCTGTACCGAACACGTCTAAACTAACTAGTGAACCTATATTGTGTTATGTCAGTGCCGTGAGTTGAACCATTCTGTCGTGAAACTGAAAATATTCTATAACACAAGAGAAGTGCCACGGAAAAATAAATTGTGTGACCAATTTATCGATTTTGTGATCAATGCACGCTTATTGAACTGTCGTCATTCTGTACGATTCTGTTTTCTTTATGACACGAAATAATCGAAAGCCGAACAAAATGATTGAGTAGTTTCAATTTATTACTAGGTAAATCACTATGCAGAACCAAATAGCTATTCGTGACGTTATGTATTTATTATTTAAATGAAATCAATTAAATATTCCCGTTGTCAAGGCTAAAACCCCGCCAGAACATGACTCACTGTATATTGACTGTCATTGTAGAACACCGAACTCGTAATTTCGTCCACTAAATGACGCTTCGGACTGTTATTATAAACGTTCCAATTGTAGTTTAATTACTTTGAACAGTACACAGACAATCTGTTAATATCAACCACTAGACTTCGAGTTCGTCGCTAATAATACAGCTGTGAGTGCGTCGCCGGGATGATGATCGATTTAGATAAATGATTGAAAGAAGTGGCCTGTGTGGGTGTTGGTATAGAGCATAGGATATTATGTCCCTCTTGCCCGCATTCGTATGCGATCACCGTTAATGTATGCGCCGTAGATACCAGTGTTTGCTCAGTGATAATGATGCCGGGAGGGCACTGCGCGCGCACGCCGCTCACTCTATTCGCATTCTTTGCATAAACCAACCACGTGTTTTCCTGTTGTGGTAGCATTCACTTAACCCATGACGTCATTCATCTCCGACGGAGCATGTAGATATTGGTGATTTAATGGTGACAAGTGATCGTGGTTCGTGTGTGCCGCGGAGTGCGTTCGACCGCCGGTGCGCCGATATGTTGTTGCATGACGGCGGGCCAGTGAGAGGGGCTGTACAACGGAGACGCTCAGGTCCCTGCGGAGTTCCATGCTGTCCTGGGGCAGGGGCGGGGGCTCCGCGGGCAGCTCCAAGCCCCGGCCCGCGCTCGCGCGCCAGGGCCCGGCGTATTCTAGTGGCGAGGAGACCCTCACCGACGGCGAAGCTGAAGGCGCGCTGCTCGCGGGCGCCGCCGCCCTGGCTCGAAGACGACACGCCATAAGATTCAAAAGAAAATCTAAAATCGCCTTCAGGGTTATAAGGTCTGTAAAAGTATCATCTATGTAGTTAAGTATTCTTAAAATGTTAGGTAAACAATTTTGGAAATAGGTAGGTACTCACGAATATTATACAGTTTGTTTTGAACACAGCCGGGTCGGTGCTGCGAGGCTCGTCTATTCAATGCGACGACGTTATTGTTAAACGATTGAGGTCAATCAATGAATAGCCCACTTAACCCCACAAAAATTAAAACAGTTCACTTTACTAACATAGCAACGGAGGGAACATTATTGATCTTACCAAGTATTGACACAAATAAATATCTTTTCATTATCTCTAGTTTCTGGTTGGATGGTCGCACGTGGGACGAATTTCATTTACTCACCTTCATGTAAGAAATAATTAAGCAGTGCGCATTAGTTACAAACTTGTGATACACAGAGAGCACTGCGATATGAACAAATAACGATATCCGGCAAAGAGCCAATTAACATTCTAGACACGTGTCGCGCCGGTCCAGCAACAGGTTTGAGACACCCGCGATGCTCGTAACGCGGCTCTGACGTCACGCACGACACAATAAACGCTAAAGCTACAAAGATTATATCAATAAGATTTTATTAAACAAATCGCAAAGATCCTATTTTTTTTATATTGTAAAGTGATCCCTTTCATTCAATCAAAGGATATGAAATCGTTAAAGGAAATTTGACGGTTCAGAGAGCTTTGATTACTTTCAATGTGCACCAAAACGTTATGTTGAATGAAAGGAAATATATGAAAAGGATTTTTTGCCCTTTTGACTACACGGAGCTGGGGAAGTTAGAGCCACTCAATACGAGAACTTTGGCCGGTTGAATTATTAAATACAAGGTACACACGAAACGGGAATGGATCCGTCAATTTGCGAAATCAATTAGTTCCCAGCCCGTCGGGCATTCGAGTTCAATTTGTCAATTAACAACCTGATTTCGCAATTTGACAATAACTTCTCAAATACCTACATCGTAGGCCCCTGGTGGGTGACATTTAAAAGCTTCATTAGCTTCATATACCTATCTGTTAAACGGTTTGATTGATTTCAATAGTTAGCCATGTCTCTCTCCACTCCGGTTAGCACAAGCGCGGGACATAGCTTGGCTTGGCATAAACGCTTTTACAATATTTCTAAAAAGTAGCTCCGTGATACAGTACTACTTTATTTTCTTCAAGAAGCCTGTTGGACTGTGCTCTTTCTTCCAGTATCTAAACTACATGCAATAGCGTATATGGAAATTATAGAACCTGAATATCTCTAGGCACTAAGCGTGCGTTTGTTACCACAACTACTTTAGTAGCTATACGAAAACATAGTACACCGTAGACAAGAGCCTGTTCGAAATATTTCATTAGCCGAGTGGGAGCAAAGTGAGCTTCAATCAAAGCGCGACTCGCCTGTGCTCTGGAACAGGCCCTATCGGGATTGAAAATTAAATTGTACCGCCAATCAAGTGTGCTCGTAGTAGTATTAGCTGCTGGAGCCACTCGAACGCCGAAATATCGAGAGTCTCTACTCGATGTCGTGCATACCGTATTATTATACTCGCTTTGAATACATCTAATTTGAAGTATGCGTTCAATACACGATAGCTCGGCGTGAATAACCATTGGCTCTCCCCAAAATGGATTTGGTCTACAAAAATAATAAACAAGTTGTTTCACTGTTCAAAAATGGTATAAAACCCTGTCACGAATTTTCTGTCTTTTTGCGGCATATGCATGATTTATGTTGAATATTTCTAACTAGAATTTATGTATTTATTTCCTAAAAATCCATAAAACTGTGAAAGATGAGAGGCGGATAAGTGAGCTAGAAATCCATTATAAGTCTTGCTTTATGATTGTTGGCGTGAAGCTATTTTATAGGCTGTAATTTCTGACCCCACTTGAACGATTTGTGTTTAACTTCATTTGAAGCGTTTTGGAGAATTTATGGACTATATATATTTTCATTAACTTTATAGTAAAAGGACTGCTTCCTTTGCGAACGTAAAAGTCCAAAACAGCTATTGCTATAAATGCGGATCGAAATATCCCGGAATTTTATGGTTCAAAGCTATAGGTATCAGAACCTATCACAATACAGAAACTTACACAGAAGCTAAACCTTGTAATTCTACTTACTAATCATGAAATATAACAGGATTTATTTTAATATTATAATTATTTAAACATGCGGTGATGCCAGCTCGGACTGCATCTACTGCGGCATATTGCAGTTGTGCCATGCCGAAGCTAGAATTAGAAACATGCGATACAAATTAAAAATAATTACATTGTGTTTTCAAACAGTTCCTTAAAAACTGAATATTGTGTTGAAACATCACCGATAGTTCTGAAAACGTAGAAGTTTTAAAATATAGAAGCATATAGGAAAATTGAGCGTGAAACATAATATAAAAATGAAAATCATATATGTAATAAGCAACCACGCTGTGGATACCAAACGGCGGGAAACGACAACGCGGCAGGCCCAGAAAAAGATGGCGGGATGAGCTGGACTCCTACTTGACGGATTGGTCACGGGAAGCCATAGACCGGAGCAAGTGGAAAAAGGGAGGGGAGGCCTTTGCCCTGCAGTGGGACAGTCCAGGCTAGATTAGATTAGATATATGTAATATTTTTTTGGTATAAGATCTTGTAAAGTCAGAATAGTACCGGCCAAAGAAGGTAGTTGCGACTGTCGGTTCATGAAAAGTCGAGGATCAGGATTGGTAAATATCTTGCTTTATCATCTAGTAATGTAGGTACGTAACGTTTGCCGATAGCTACAGCTAAAACTCTCACAAACATGATGTTTAGGGACTAAAAAGAATCTTTACGATCCTGAGCGCGTGTCTATTAGGTAGGTATATTCAAAGTCCCCTTGTAAAATGTGACTAGATAAACTTTCAAAACGAGTTTACCTTTTTTGTAATAACACCGTTTATCTTTTAATTTCACGGGACCAGTGCAGTAAGCGGGTGCTTTTCTGGCTTTTCCTGTTACATACATCAGAGGGAGTAATAACTCTACATCCGGAAGTCACTTTCGTGTCGTTTGGCACTATAGTAATAAGGGGAACGTAGAGAAAGGATCTTAACTCAGACAAACTAAAATAAGGAACAAAAGAGCGACCCGGTCTGATCCCCTAAATTTAAATATTTCTAATAGGTACCATACCTAGTAGGTACCTACTTTACTTTCTATTGGTTTCAGAAATATAATTGTATAATGAGGAATGTCATTTCGTTGAAAGGTTTAAGGCTACATTCTTTCGCAATACTGTGTGTGTGAAACGTCCTTGTGCATTTTTATTTTGATCGAGTACCTATCCACGCCGCGTCGTAAAGGGTTTCGTGTCGTTAACAAGGCCTCGGTTTTAATTTTATTCCCAACTCATAATTTCAAAGTAACATTTTTAAAAGCGAAACACATTTAATTTACCTCCCACCTACGTTTTTAGTTATCTTATGACAGAGATTAATTTTACGGTCGGCATTTTATTAGTTGGTATGAAAAAGTAGATTATTAATGTAAATAATTTTACTGCCACTGAAATATGATTCCAACATAATATCTACGGAAGGCCTGATTGAAACGGCGACGTTCCAATTTAATTAGTATTATAAACTATGGAATAAATCTGGAAAAGGGAAGTAATGGAATTTGGTTTGTATTGTATAATATGCATACAATACATACCAAATTCCATGATAAGTACCTACTTATAGGTATATATATATATATATACTTCATATTAGTTTTGCCACGTAGGTAACCATTGTTTCGATTCATTTGAAGGTTTCCCATACCTACCTCCATCACGACAAACATTTTCTGTAGCTGTCTCTGTAAATAATTTCATTGTATTATTATAATTAATTGTAAACGTTAATGAAAATAATATTGTTTAGAGACATTATGCTATAAGTCGTAACGACCGGCTGTCGTTCCGTACATCGTCTGACGATCCGTTTCCGCGCACCATCTGCGCTCCGGTCTCCGCCCAATAAACACCTCCCCCCTCCTCATAAAGTACACTTAAAACGTCTAATTAATCCGACTAAATTAATTAATTGAGATACGGAGCTGTACCTTTTAATTTTTTTACCCAGAAAAGAAATTCTCTTCTCTGTCACCTTAAATAAATTAAGCGCTAACCTTCAAATTCCGAGCCTCAAGTTTTCGCTTCACAAAATGTTCCGTCCGAGCTTATTTCCTTTGAGCTTTGGAAATTTTAAATTGAATCATGTTTGAAGTTGCGGGGTTTCCAGTTAACATAATATTTCGCATCGATGATTGAAACAGTTCCTACAAAATTTTGTTGTACAGCCCAGGTAGAGGGGCTATAGGTAGTAACTTCTTTTTTAATTAAGGATATGGCCTCACTAACCTTACCAATCAAAAAAATATCCACCCGTCGAGTTTTTAGGTTTGACTTAATAATTCTTACATGTCGATGCTTACGCCAAACGATTTGCTTATTTTTGTTTCTTTTCCCTATTGTTATAGGTAAGATAAATGGGACTACCAAGATGTGGACTATATGTATTTATAAAAAAAAACTGTTGTCTACAAGTTTTCGCAGCTGAAAACTTTGTGAAATTTATACTTGTGAGTGCGGTGTAGTCGCTAAAAATCCCATTAATATATTATAATTATAATATAAATGTGAAAGTTTGAATGGATGTATGGATGGATGGATGTTTGTTACTCAATCACGCCAGAACGGCTGAGCGGCTCTGGATGAAATTTGCCACAGAGATAGATTATAGTCTGGAATAGCTCATAGGCTACTTATTTTTTAATTATGCGCGGACAAAGTCGCGGGCAAAAGCTAGTAGATACATATTCTAGATTCCCAACTACACTACAAGCCAAGGCAGATGACAAATAGACCATTTCCGTTTGACCCGCACTCAGCGACGTATTTCCCATAGGGACAAGGCTATCGCCCAGGACAGCGTGTGGTAGCCCTTCAGCCGTGATCTTAGTTTTCATATGAGTTCCGTTCTATCTCTTAATATTCAGGTTTTCACATTTGATATTGAATTGAATTAATATCTTATAGTTCGTCCTACGTCCCTACCCGCACTGAAATCAAACATGCATTGAGCGGAACCCAAAGAATTTGGAACAATATTATTCAAAATTCTTTAGCAGAACCGTTTTATCAAATAAATTGTTCGATATTATTAATAATAATATTTGCCCTTTTAACGACCCACTCCTGGGCACGGGTCTACCCTCAATGCGAGGGGGATTCAGGCCTTAATCCACTATGATGGCCCAGTGCGTGTTGGTGGATTTTACATGTCGACATGCAGGATCCCCCACGATGTTTTCATTATTAAAGTTATGATTCGATTCGCACATAGATTTCGAAAAATCCAGACGTATTACTATTACAAAAAAATTAACACTGCTTCGCGATTTTAAACTAAAACAGGCACGTTCGTACTAGCGAGACATTACCGGTTGTCTTATAAAATTACCAGAAGAAACTTTTTGGAGGTCGACTACTTAATCTCGTTCTATAATACTTTGCGGTGATTAACTAGACTCGAACTAAGTTTGTTCGACATTCCGATCGCCATTAAGACAAAGAGTTGGCTGAGTGAGACATAAGAAAGCCTCCTTGTTATCATTGATAGATTGGTTCAGTCATGTTTTCATTCCTGATTTTCATTCCTATGCTTTTACTAAAATGTTTCCCCAGGTAGATTTTAAGGATAATCATAGATGTTATTTACCTACAAAAAAAAAATGGTTTGGATCGAAATTTTGTAGTTCTCAATGAGAATTAAAGTCAGCTTTGTGAAGTTAACACGGTCAATGTGTTATTTTCCACGAATTAAATGTTGTTTAGTTGTGTTTTTTGTATTTAGAAGGAATTAAGTAAGTATCTATTTTTATTGATGATT
The DNA here is from genome assembly GCA_947859195.1 of Drymonia ruficornis. Taxonomy (NCBI): domain Eukaryota; kingdom Metazoa; phylum Arthropoda; class Insecta; order Lepidoptera; family Notodontidae; genus Drymonia; species Drymonia ruficornis. The sequence goes on along the minus strand of OX401910.1, from coordinate 8,435,893 downwards.
CATTATTTTGAATGGTTTTATTTGGTGGTTTTGTCTTTCACTGGTATTTTTGTAATACCTAGCAAATAAGTAGGTACCTAAGTTGTTTAGAAATATCGGCTTTCGTAGGTACCTACCTACCTACAGGATGTATGATTACAATTTTCAGACTCAAAAAATTGCAATTGGCAGGCATACGGCGAAACAGATAATTTGTTATAATAACAAGTAGGTATGATGAAAAAATAGACTGTGGTTATTAACTTGTAAATTTGCATAAGAGTAAATATACAAACAACAAGTAACTACTCTCATAAAACACTCTCTATTTCTAAACGATTTTCACAATCGTTCACAAATGAGAAATATTACCATTCAATATTATAAACTTCAGCAGAAATCGTTCTAAAATGTACACACACTAGAGTGTCTCTTGGCACATAAAAAAGAAGTTGTAACCATCTAATTTATACCTAATTACTTAATAATATAGTTTGCTAAAGCTTTAGAAACACCCCGCTCTTTAATAAACGTCGTTGTTGCGGGACGCCAACGAAACTTAATTGAACTTAGTGCGAGAACAAAGTTTTCTTCTTGCCAACTTGGGCCAGTCCAACCTGCGGTCGATCCATTTTTAAACTCGACAACAAGTGCCTCGTCTACCTGTTACCTGTGTACCAGTGTAGGATCTGCTTTTTGTCCAGGATATACTGGTCGAACATTTCATTATCAATAAGCAGGGTGTCTATCTCGAAAAATTTTAATGTAGAATAGAAATTTTATTGCAACCCAGCTTTACAGAATATTATCTACTAGGTATTGCCCGCGACTTCGTCCGCGCATAATTTTAAAAAAGTAGCCTATGTGCTATTCCGGACTATAATCTATCTCTGTGCCAAATTTCTTCCAGATCCGTTCAACCGTTCTGGCGTGATTGAGTAATATACATCCATCCATCCATCCATCTATCTAAACTTTCACATTTATAATATTAGTGGGATTCCCATAATACCTAAATGGCAAAATAATACTAGTTATTAGGTAAAGGTCGATTTTGAGCTAGGTTTGGCTCTAGAGAATTAACTAAATTAGTTAAGATCGCATCAGAAACCTGAGAAACCATCACACAGAGTACCTAACTAACTCCCTTAAGTGACTTACTAGACTTAAGTATGTAATTGGTTTATTTATTATGTAATTTACTTTTCTCTGTGCGGTGAGTGTTTTCTCGACATATTAGTAGCAAACCCAAAGTCATTACATTAGAAGATAAGCTTCTTATCCCGACAATAAGTAAGAAAGGAGCTGGGGAACATTTTATAGGTTCATTTAAATCACATTTACATTTTACTTACACCAAATTCAGAGACTGCTTAAATGCCAAAATAACAACATCGTCATGATTTAACTGAAATCCCTGAGGATGGCACATGGTGCACAGGGTGCACAGGATAGCACATCTAAGAATTACCACTTGAGTATGTTCAATGATTCGTCCTGTGATTCTCTATTCCCCGGGACAACCTACAGCTATATCTGCTGTCAAACCAACGCGCCCGTCTAATTGTGAATTTTGCAAAAAGAAAAATGGCAATTAAAACTATAGGGCCCATATCTTAATAGAATACCTGAATCGACATCAAAAAAGGGTCCGGCTGAGGCAGGCGACTGTTATCAACATTCAGATAAAGCATTTATAATGCAGATATTATCATGCTCGAGATACCTCACTGATCACCTACTTAACATTCCTCCAATCAAATTTAATAGAAAATCGCTTCTATCGTGAAAGGAATACAGATTAAATGTTCAGTCTAAAGTGCGTGACGCCAAAAATTGACAATGGAAGGTCTTAATTAAACGAATAAATAGAACGTCCACTTAAAAATCTTTGCCGACGAGTGGCGCACAATAGTCGTAGGTGTGCGGGCACGCTGAGCCCACACGTGTCTTAACAATATGCCGGTTCGTAAATGTGACGGTGTACATTGCGAGGGTCCTTGTAGCACGTATTAAAAAAAATTGTTGGGAACGCGGCACGTTCAGCGGAGTGCATCGTGCAGTGCACGCGGTGACACGCTCAGCTCGGTCGGCGCGCTCCGCTCGCGCTGCAGACTCCACGGGCCCCGCGGCCCAGCCGGCTCCGTGGTCGCGCTAATCGCTTAGTCACGGCGCATGCCGCCTCCGACGCGCACCACATCTGTGATATAAATCGGATTTTACCTCGCCTATGCTGTGATGAAAACGTGATGTTAGTGAACATGGGATTTTTAGATGGAGTATCGTTTTCCGTTTTCAAAAAATGCCCTAACCTCAAACTGAAACGGCGATGCAAAGGACGCAGGTATAGAAAATATTTACTTTGTTTGCTAGAGCACAGAATGTCTAGAGCAGTCATTCAAAAACTAGGTCTTACGCAATTGTCATTAATATTGTTGTAAACGCCTGGATTTTATAGGAAATTGTGATTATAACTCCGATTTATATCAACTTACCTACATATTTTTCAAATAGAACTGTTAGAGACAATAATTCAATATATTTTTTGAGCAAGCAATATAAATAATGAAGCAATAACAAAAATAAATGTAACGCACCATCTGACACCATAACATGAGAGAGATGAACCTCGTGGGTCTGTTATCATTGATAAGATATAGATATTACGAGAGGTAATGCACCAAATCGTACAACAGCCGGAGATAACAGTGTTTTCTGCAAATGTGGGGCAATGTCTTCGCGATCCTATTATTAGTAATAAAAACGCGCTTTAAACCTATAGCTCTAGCGATTATTCTAGATTACCCTTAGATTTGCCGGATATGGAACCTTGTAACATCGCAATCACTAAACTTGTGCTCAGCTCAAAATTCACACATATTTTTTTAAGTTAAAGTTAAACCCATATCAAATACATTTGATCTGCATTATTCACCAGAAAGTAAAATTAATGATGCGCCGTATTGACAATGCCGACATGCGTTCAAGATGATGTTCCACAGGTAATTACTGAGCCCATGAACTCCGTTTAGTATGACAAACATTTTTGGAAAGTCTCTTTTTCTTGGTAATATCATTGATATTATCTATAAATTACTTATCTACCAACATTCCGTTGCTATTAAAGGTAGGTTTTGTGCTTAATGCGCTTTTAATTATGTTGTTATCATATTTAATTGTTGTTCCATTTATTTGTATGCTGGAATATGTTTAAGTGTTGTAAATCGTGTTAACAGGTTCCTCTAACGATGACCCGGATCTGTGTACTCAGTTGTAGGTAACAATTCAATATTGAAACAAGTTTATGCTTCATCGACCATGTCATCCTTGATCAGAATCTCACAAAACAATCTCTGTCTGTGTGCCCTTTGTATTCGATAAAAAATAGCAGGTAAAAAATAATAGTTTTATTTTCCATAATGAAAGGGATACATAAATTGTGAACCTGTCTAATATAGGGTTTGTGGTAGGTTAAGATTACTAATTAATAATCATGTACATTGTACGTTGTGTTATCCAAAATTTAGACATGTTACCGTCATACACATTCTGTCTCCGTTGACCATTCAAGCTAAACTTTACCGTGTTTTATCTTAAATGCGTTAATTAAAAAGTAATTACACCGTTGCTTGGTCAAAATTTCACGAGGTCGTAGTCAGAGACAGGTGCAAGCAATTTAAATAAAATGTCAATGCTGTTCCTGGGCTGCGTCTACATCACGCACACGCCGCGCCCGAGCACTGAGTTCTGACGCAGGAACGCATAGACATAATGTCATAACATGAGTGCTCGAGAGAGGCATGCGAGGCGTCTGGATGCATCTATTTATTTTTAATCTGAATTACGTCGTAATTTAATACGTCGTTACTTAAAGTATCTTTGAATGTCGGCCCCGTTTTTATTAATAGATGTACCTATATGGGGCAACTTTTAACCCTACAGCAAGACCGTCTCTAAGGTTATGTGCTATAGGCTAAGTAGGTAGGTACATTTTGATACTGAGCTATGTATACGACGATTACGGCGAGCGACTATACTGCGGAACCCCGGCAGTCGGCACCGTGCCGTGACAACGAAACGGATCGTTGCCTTTAAACTCCACATTCAAAAACAAACTCTAAAATAATTGAGCTAAGCTACATAATCCATATTTTGATGCATAGATTTGAAATGAACACAAAAAAACTTGTAACGAGGGCTACGCCAAATGGCTTGCAGGGGTGGTGGCGTTGGTTTACAAATAGTTTAAAAATACAATCTTGTCAATGAATTTGAAGAAAAAAGTCAACAATAGGTACGTTATTATATTCTATGAAAAATAATGCGTGTTTACCCTGCCCGATATTAGGGCACGATATTAAGGATCCCTAACTCTATATTTCTAAGAAAGAGTCTCTTACCCTTATTACCCCTCCCTAACTTAAGGTAAGGGCCCCTTAATATTGGGTGGTGTGATACCCACTTAAAGTTACTCAGAAATTATTTCTGACATTATATATTGTTTATTTGCACACAGTATGCACTCGTAAGTGATTACACACTCCTACAGACGTCACAGCATTAATAGTTTATTAGATTGTGATCCGTCCCTCTTGAAAAGAACATTATTATTTATAAGCTCCCTTTAATCTTCTTGCGTCATACAGATGACATCAGAATCAAGACCGTCTGAAATGGAAATAATCTACGTGAATAGAATCTCAAAGAAAAGCACGTAAGCCTTAAACTATGACGTTTAAATAGAAAAATCCAGACAAATGTAATGCAAACCTATGTGACCGCAACATCAAGGAGACGGTGTAATGCGAAAGCCTTTATGGAGTTATTGTTTTGTAACAGATTTCAGAGCTGCTATGATTATAGTGAAAGGGAATACCTCGGGTCTATGTCGAGCATTTCAACATTAATGAAGCTTCGAATATTTAGTGAGGGCTTGAAACCGGTATGCTATTTTAACGGGTTAAACTCTTTGTTTTTCGGGGTAACCCTTTAAAAACCGTTTTTAAGTCCTGAGTTATTTTGATGTTGTGTCCATGATAGCTATGATGTCATTGAAGCTTTCACAAAAGCACAACGCTCGTTATCTATTATAGCTTGATTTTTTTGGGTAGGTATAAGATTATGTCAGATGAAAATAAATGACCTTAGACAACTTAAGTATTCCACCAATCTGTAACTTGTATTGATACCGGTTATGCTGATTTAATTGAATTACTAACTACGAACTTACTCGTACCAGCGTTTAGCGTACTATTAATTGCTCATTTTTGAAATACTTATTCAGTTTATGAATGAACCATGTTTACATTTTTTGTTAGCAAACACTTCATTGCTGTTCAGAAATTGAAACTAACATCTTATTTATCTAACGATTCGTCATCATGTTACTCATAGTTTCAATGTAGGTGCCTAAATAAGAAATCGATCTGCCTACAAGTATCGCAGCTGGTTTGACAATCAAACGAAGGTCATTGCTTTCGGATCAATGCGAATGTAATCTTTACATTCAAGCGAAGAGAGTGTAGTGGGTTGAATGAAGCCTTTTATTTGACCCACTGCATTTGCATCATGTTACCCTCATTAAAATTAATCTCTGTGAAGCCAAGATAGCGCAATGTCACTAGCTGTATACATTCAGCTTATACACGTAACCCCTCTAACCTTGTCCAGCCATAAGCCGGTTCCACAAGATGCCCCGAGGCGGAACCGGTGCTCCTACACGTCACTATAGCACACTTCTGCACACAAATCCATTACATCTTGATTACATCAGAAACATTATTTATTTTTTGTACCATACCGTTTGTTGAACATTTTACATGACCATGTTTGTTCTGCATGTTAACATGGTTATTAACATCAGTTAAATTGCCAACGCAGTATGACTGCGGCTTTTCATACAACTTTAATTGGGCTGTAGGTACTTACCTACTTACGTGAATTATATTTGACCTGGTTTTACCCTGTATGAGTGCATTGTTTGTTGACAATGCCTTCAGAGACAAGTTACATCATTACTTAAATAAAGGCGTTATTATACCTGGCTGTGGCCGCTATGAGTACATTTACACCTAAGCCGCAGGTTTAGTCAAACGAGGGATAATCTCTGAATTAATGAGGGTTGACTCGGTGGCAAACATTGCGCTACGCCGCAGATGCTAGCCTCGTGGCGACTCATCGAGATTATCCCGCGGCATTTGAATTATGTAAAAATTGCGACACATTTTTATGGGGCATTAGAATGTATTTTATTTTATTTTAATTAAAACCGTTTGATACACAAGAATAATAATGCTACTCTACTAAGTGGCGTGCTACCCTTGTATTCTTAAGTAAATCCTGACTGTTGGGCTGAGATTGCATTACTTTAAACAATATAGGTAAGAAAACAATGTGGTAATTTATCTTGTTAACGCTTTTCTTTAGGTTAAAATTAAGCATGAGAGCGCATTTTCGTAACTTTGTATCAGATTCATCTAAAATTTATTACGAAATATTGTGAAGACTGGATTTGCTTTTATGAACAAATTAAACCATGTTTAAAGGTAAATTATTAGTTATTTATCAAACCATATTGAACGTAGGTACTATTAACAAATGGAGTAAAGCTGGTCACAGACGCATGCACAAGCTAAATATTTGTTCAAAGTTGTGCAAACTTCAGCACGAGAAACTTTGTTTAAACATTGGTGGATTTCGTAAGCGCTATAATTTATAGAATTCGGAGAGCCAAGCAAAGCTGTGTATTTTGAAATAACGTCAAATACGAATAATGTATTGGACGTTAGAGAATTTGAAGAAAGTTTTTGATGGACGGTGGATCTTACAAAGTGGATCGATGACTTCACACGCGTAACCCGGTGGTGCGCGAGTGGTGGTGGACAGTGATGAATGAAAGCCATGGAAAAAATGCATGGAAAATAATATTATAAAACCTGAAAAAAACTGAATTTTGCGACACATAGATATCTTCACTTCGTACTTGTAAGTAAAGCCTACATAGGTTGCTTCGCGTAGGTCTCTCAAAATAAGATGAGGCATGCCTAAAGGATCATGCCCATTGTTGGTATCAAGTTTTCTCACGCCTCAAAATAAAAGTATTACAGTAATTTATTTCTTATTTTTTTACAACCTTTTGCTTACGAGATTCGTTTTTCGAATAGAATAATTTCGCATAAAAAAGTTGTTGTTTCCACTTCCACATTGTCGTAAACAAACATTGCGTTTCATTACATGCAGAATTACATAATTTGTCTTTTTTCAAATGATGTTCCGTTCACATTATTTCTACAATAGTGCCCATGAAAATAGAAAAATCGTATTATCCAATCGTACTTTGCCATTTAAGAAATACGTAATAAAACTACGTTACTTTACAATAGTATTGAATTAAATGTGCTCGTTTTTTATGCTGTAGGTAATGAAACGCTTTTTGACTATGGTTATTTCGACGGTCCGGTCACTGCTGTCACTGCTGTCACAGGTGCAGAAACGTCAAAGGAACGTGTATTCCCGCCAAAATAAATCGATTTCGAAAGCCATAAAGATATTTTGCATCTTCCATGTTATTTAATTAAGCGTATTGATCGAATTTATTATTGCTATGAAAATAAAGTAGGTATCTACGCTTCGTACATACAATTTACCTACTTCAAACTGATCAAAACAAACTCAAAGTAGTAAAGACAATGTTCTAGGTTATCTTCAATTTTATTAAATTACTTTGGAACCCGATTTTGTTCACAAAAAAAAACTTTTATAGGGGTTAATATAATAAATATAGACTATAAAAAACAAAGAATGGTTTTGATGCAACATGATACGGGATTCCATACATTTTTGAACATTATCCTTTGTTGGACAAACATCACCTTGTACCTAAGAAGCAAGCTTGGGTAAATTACATGTGATAACACGTAACCAGTAATAACTGCACACAGCAGCTTTAACCACTGCCGACTGCCATTCAAATTGCGACATCACGTTTTAATTGACTGGACACGAAATTAATCTGGCGTTTTTCTTAGGGAACCATTGTTTTCCATTTTTATGATTGCCATCGAGGTCACTAACTGCATTGCGTGGACAAATCACCGTGAATATTGCAGTTATTAATAGGAAATAATCGCACGACGCCGAGCTGGTTTTATCGCTTTGTAGTTTTATTATTGTTACGAGTTTCTACCCGTAGTTTTCACTTGTACTATTGAGCGAATTATAGCAAAAACACGTAGGCAAAATACCTTCCTGCACGACATAGCGCGCTTGAAGATTTAATACTGTAAAATATGATTTCTGATAGTATAAATAAACAAGGAAGCGATAGACTAATCATATAGATACTTTATTAACACAAAGGTGATTATCAAGGTTTCGTTAGGATGCCACACCGTACCTATTAATATCATCATAGCATCATTATTTGCATATTATAGTAATTTTCGTTTATATCTATCATAACAGGATTTATAATTTGTGGTTTTGTCGAAAACAATTATGTGGATAGGTACGCGTATGCGGTCACAAATGGGTTATTAGATATAATGAGATGGTCATATGACATGGAACAATGATTTTGTTACAAAAACCATATTAGAGGTAATAGCCAAAAGTCAAGGTAGCTATTGTAAGGTATATCCGGTTACGGTGACTGCTTCACGGCAGACCATGTACCTACCGTGGAAATACCTACACTTTTACCCCTGGGGATCGAGATATCCCCGATTCTCGGCGACTGAGTGAACGATGTGAATAATATACAAGAGTAATGTAGGCACGTTGTTGCGCAAGCGCATGCCTTGATGATACTTGCATTCATTCAAAGATTATAGCGCGTCATATTTGATACTAATCACAAGTCCATACGATGCTATGCCACCGCACCGCCAGGAAGTATGACACGTCATAGTCCTATGCTTGAAGGTGGCTTTGACGTCATTGTTTTTAACTCGCATGGTGCTGACACGTCACACAACTAACTTTATTGAATCGTTATAAATGGACATCGGCGCAGAACGACCGACGACCGACCGCAGCAAGTACCTATACAAATTAAAACCGTTTATTCCATCTAGACCTACAAACTTCGTTCTACCGTATTATCCACTATTTGACGTGGTACCATTGTTTAATGCGAATTAAGGTTTTGTAGAATTGTGTAGGATATGACCAAATATTTGAGGAGCGGATCTTAAATTCGTTACACACTATGGTACCTTTAATGTCAAAGGTCCCCCAAAAAAAACCTGTCTGCCAAATGATTCGTGAACCTAGTTAATAAAACAACGCAAGTAAATCAAAATACATCTATTTTCAAATAATTCATGGCGAGGGTTCACAGGCAATTTACAGGTCAAAGTTGTCACAGGTTACGCGGTGACGGCGGTGTCCATGTTGGGCCCCGCCGCGGCCATTAGCGACTCGCACCGGCAGCACCGCCAGCTGTTCGTGCTGGGCACCAGGTGCTCGCTGCTCACGCACTCCAAGTGGAACTGTGACGCGCATATGCTGCACTTTATAGACGCGCAACCCGCCATCGTACGGTTACAGCAGGCACAGTCCATCTTGTATAGGTTTTCTAAGAAATTGTTACGCAATATCTTTATGAAAAATGAAGCTCTCTATCACCTGAGAGTAATTCACAATCTACAATATTAGTCTAGGTTCTATAATCACAATTAACTGTAATAACGTTTGGAAATATTTTGATTTAATATTGGTATCAATTTTTAATTTTTTAATCGGTTTTAAATAAAATAACGTATTTGGGGAGTGACTGACAAATTCCGAATGCGGAAAAAATTGAACGTTGATTTTCTTTTTTATCTCGAGTTGTTCTTTTTTCGAAGAAAATTAAAACATAGGCAAATAGGTTACATATATATGTAGGTACAAAATAAAATGTACTGTCTATGTATTACTAGCATTTACCTGCATTTACTCACATGCCTGCCCGCGTAGTCTTTTAGTATAAAAAGTAACCCCGAAGGAAAATATTAATATTGCAGCATATAATATAAATATTGTAGTTCAACCTAGCGGGTTTTTCCGTTTCAGACATAGATAAAATAATGAATTCAGGTTGTAGATGCTTACTTTAAAAAGTTTATATCATCCTTTGCCCATGTGACACCAAAGAAAAGAAAATTCACGCTTCAGCGATTTTCCAATAACGTTGCAGTATTGATTGTACGCTGAGCGGCACTTACTAAGCGATCACTATATTTCCATACTATCGTGGGCGTTGTGGTCGTTTACTCTTATTATAACTCTACTACTTGCAAAATGTTACTTTGCGCGGAATGTGAAAAATAATAATATCTCATAAAAATCCCGACCATTTTTTGATATTCAGTATGTTATTTGTTTATTTGAACTTGTTTTTATTAAGTACTAGCTGTGCCCCGCATCTTCGCCCGCGTGGAAATTGATTTGTAAGATTAGCCTATGTCTTATTCCAAAGTCTACACTATCTACGTTTAAAATTTCATTAAAATCGGTTTAGTAGTTATGGAGATACGTGGTAACAAACATTCACACACACAATTACTTTCGAATTTATTGAAGTAAGTAAGTATGATAGGAAGTAGGATTTTTACAACTTCGCAAACATTTTGGCATACCAGCTATTCCTTTTACAAGTTTAATTTCCTTTTATTTACATTTTTGATTCGCTTTCCTTTGGGATAAAGAACCCCTTTTTCTGATAAGTACCTATACTTATCTGTTAAGTTCTGACTCCTCCCTCATACAATAATTATTCTCAGCTCATAATATAATTGCAGTAGATAGCCCATGTTCATCTACCGTGAACTTCGAGGCATAGAATACTGAGTTCACTATACGGGTTCATATGGGTCTAGATGCCCGTTGCGCTCGGTCTTCCATTGACAAGATTTGTATGCACTATGTATCTATCTGTTGGGGTGGATTAACCATTAGAGGTGAGTCACTCCCGTTATATCAGATTAAGGACCTACTGCTGCGATTAGATATACCTATTCCTGAACTTGTAGTTTAATATTTATGTGTTCTATTTTCCTTTTCTATATGGATACGAAGATAAATCCAATTATGCGTACCCACTATAACCAATAACCGCATGTACGAATATTTGTAGGTGTCCCTGTGTCCATCGTAGATGGGGAGGCGAGCGTGCACTTCGTGGATTTGCACGAGCGTCGTCCAAACCTTGTAGATTCGGTAGATGAGATGATAGGGAGAATATATTGTTCTAGATGTTTCCACTTTCAGTGGTGGGGGAAGCGTATACATGTTTTTTTTTTTTTTTTTTTTTTATAAAAATCAATGACATAAAAATACTCAAGCGTGTCAGATATTTGTACTTTTCATGCTCCAACATGATAAATTGAAAAAAATAATTACTCGAGCGCGTCAGAATTTGTAAGCATCTATAGGCTACGGTAATCAGGCGGGCCATACGTTTTTTTGGCACCGCCGTCCTATATTAAAAAAAAAAAAAAAACTGACGGGGTGAAAAAGTGAAACTTCCAGATGCTTCCATTTCTTAGACTGACGATCAAATTAGCAAAATTGACACTTTTGACACTTCTTAGCTAGTAATAATGAATCCCCCTTATCTTAATCTGACGAGTTCGAGTATTTTAAGATGGTCTATTTTTTTTTTGGTTCCATTGAGCAAACCCACCAATATTAAGGGCTCATATTTTTTGAGGTTCTTACCAATCTGTAAGCTATCTCCCTTATCTTAATCTGACGCGCTCGTGCAAATTCAGAAACCCCTTCTACGGCTCCCCATCTATCGTTTATGTTTAAATATGAAAACAAGGGAATAAAAACAAAAAATAAAATAAGTGCAGAAACTTTTTTTTTTCTATGACAAAGTTTTATCTTGGTTTTATCAATCACGCTTTTTTATCCGTGGACAAAATATGGTGCCTGCATTGGTGCCTGTCAAAAAGTTTATAGTCATATTTTTTGACATAGGTAATGTTTTCTGTGATTATATGGTGATTTTTAGTAGGTACTAAAATAAGTGCTTTAAAAAAATTGCTTTGTAATTTCTGCGCTAAGCTGATTGTTAAACGTTTATCAAATACCAGAGCTTGTTTCGTGTTTGCTATAAGCTGCTACAACTGGCGGCTCTATGGAAAACAAACAAGCAGGCCTCAGGGAGCTATGTCGACGAACTCTCAAAGCTTAGTGCCTGGAATTTCATTTTACGACGCCACTTGGTATTCCTATTACAGGTGCTGCTTATGTTACTTCTTAGCAATGAAGTACTTACAATGCTTGAGCATTATTATAGGTAGATAACTAATGAAATTATTATCTTCAATTTTATTTTATTTTACTAAGGATTGATACACAAACACTGGGCAAACTTTCAAATAGTACCTACTTTTTACCCGACTACGGCGGAGGGTTATGATTTTGACCGGTATGTATGTATGTATGTATGTATGTATGTATGTATGTATGTATGTTTGTATGTATGTATGTATGTATGTATGTATGTATGTATGTATGTATGTATGTATGTGCGTCTGTTCCCACCTAACTTCCAAACTACTTGTCGTAATTTGACAAATGAGGTATCGTTAGAAGCGGCTTAATGGCGCGCTGGTTATAGGCTATGTGACGTCATATAAAATTGCATATGGCGCCCTCTAGAGGACATAATGTCATGAACAAAAAAAAAAACATTTTTTAATAAAACCGTGTGGGGTATCAAATGAAAGAGCTTGATGAGCACATTTCAAAAATATATATATTGTTACCTATAACTCCAAAATAATTGAATAAAAAGTAAGTTTAAAAACTAAAACCCGACTACTGAAAAATCGCGCTCTAAAAAGTATGAAACAAGAAAATATTCTCATCTAGAGGATAGCCGTGGTCCGTGTTCATATGCCATTTGGCCCTAAAGGACCTACACGGACCACGGCTATCCTCTAGATGAGAATATTTTCTTGTTTCATACTTTTTAGAGCGCGATTTTTTTTATCTTCACTTACCCATTTTACGATTTTTCCTTGATGTGGGAATTGTCTCGTTATTATCTAAAAGCTTTTATACTTCTTAATTTATTTATTTTCACAAAGTTACCTAACGTTTACTGTAATCTTTCTTGAGTACCTACCTGCAGAGTGCAGACAGATCCGGTGATAACGCGACACAGGAACATTTTGGCGCCATATCGCTAATAAAAGAATTATGACTCGAATGTTTAATCTGAACCGTTAAGCGACGCTATAAATCTTCATTTCATGGATATAGCTCACAAACACTGAGCTGTGGTAGAATTTATGCTCTTTTATATAAACTTCTTATAAAAAAAATCTAAACAGTACTGCAAGTAGGTACTATTCAGGCATTTAAATATTTATTTTTTATAAAATACGCCAATAAATAGCTGGCAGTTTAGTCTACACAATGGTGTACCAAAATTCCAAATTTGAATTTAAATTTTAGAATTTTCATCCAATAAATGAATGTAGGTGTTTCGATTTTTTTGATGAGAAGTGTACTATGTCGTACCTACTTGGTCGACTTTTGATAATTTGTGAATGTTAAGCTTTAGGCCTTGGCTTTAGGAATCTTCGATTTTTTTTCTTGTGTAAATAGATTCCATGATGAACTTTTAGGTACGAATCAATTTTATTTAAAGTTAAATATTAATTCTAGTTAGGTAGGTAATAACTAGGTACTTTAAGCATAAAAAACCAGGGCACCTACTCCTAAATACCTACGAAACGTAATGCTTCGACTGACGGATCGTACGTTTTCCTACGTATTTCGGAGAAGGCGCCCTGTGCACCTAGATTCCTGAATCTAGGTACCTTTACGTATTCGTACTATACCTATACAAAAACTTATGTCATACATAAATAAAACAAATAGTATGATTTCATCTTTATATTCCGCGCGTCTCGGTATCTATCTCTATGTCGGTCGGTCCCGTCTCTGACGTGCTATGGTTGGAAGCTATCACCTGATTGGTATTTGTGGTTTGTTGCAGACGGAGCGGCGACGGCGGAGGCGCGCGCGTGCCGCGCTCCACGCCCGACTGGGGTGACGCCGCCATCAGTGGCGAACACCTCTGGTCACCCACCTCAGTGTCTGGGGACTGCTGCTACGTCGGCGATGCCGAGTGTCAGGTAACTACAGACTACTGATAAACGTGATGAACTGCCTCGGTATCATAGACAATTTAATTTGTTGACGGCACGACGCAGGTCGGATATCAATGATGAGGTCCTGGATTGTATTTCCTGTTCGGAGGAAATAGATGTGGTAGTTTATAGCCCAAGTTAATGCATAGGACAGAGCATGTTGTAATACCTAGTGCATTAGCACAGTGAAATTTTTTTGTTCAATTTCGCAGTAATATGGTGGAAAAGAGGATATTTAACATTTACCCCCAAATTCATAGAAAGTTATGATCGACTTGCAGTGGAATTACAAATGAGATTTGTTCCTAAAATGCTTTTCAAAACCATTAAAAAACTGTCTAAAATCTCTATGAATTTGGGGGTAGGTAACCACCTACCCACCTATTTTTGTTAACTTGTCCAATAATTCTCTTCAGAAACATCACAGTAGGTAGGTACCTACCTACTACCGATTCCTTTAGGTATCTACAGACTACCAGGTTTCATTTATCCTTATAAATGAAACCTTGACCTTTAAAACTTGCAAATATTATAACGCATAATGTATATTTAGGTATACGACGGTATCTTGATTATAAATTTTATGTTTCAACACGATAAGGTAGAGTTGCGCAACTCTATAATAGAGCAAAGCTAAGGTAACTCTAATAATGGAAAATTTTATGCCCACATTATAAACAAAATTAAATCCCGTCGTAACTTATCTTAACGATGCACGTATGTACCTACATTTCATTACCTTTCTTGATGAAAGCTTTTTACGTTCTCATAAGTACCATATGAAAACGAATGCCGGTCTATAATATTTTTCATTTTTAATAGTTAGTTGCCGACGCCTAATATCTATTCTGCCTTTTATAAAGTACCGCGCCAAGCATTTGTGATTGATATACAATGGACTAAATAATGTTTTCTTTGAGTGACATCCCGTAATAAATTACTAGGACACAATACGCGCTCAGTAATTTATTCCCGGAGAGTTGAATGTGATTTTCCTAGCCAATATTACCTACCTCGTAGATTTTTAATCAAAGTTTGCGTAGAAACTAGTCCGACAAAACAGATTTTCATTCCTTTTATATTTTGTAACGAGGCTTACGGTCCTACACAAAGATATCTTTTACTTTCCCTCTCCTATTATTCGGATTGTTCCTGTTCGCGCAAATAAATTCTTCGAATCATCGTGGATGGGGTTTATAGGGAAACGTATTGAATTTCATACAAACAGGTTGGAGATCGATTCAGGTTGTAGTTGAGCAACAGGGCAAGAAATTGTAATTTCCCCTGCAACCATTAGCAAGTTTCCTGTCTATTATGCCGCCGGTCTGATGTAAGATTGATGACCCGATGCCACCATTGTGGTGCGGCGATGACCTGTCACCATCGCTACAACAAAGGGGCGTCTCACAGAGCCTATGGTGCCGATCATTAGCTAATTGTGGCACCCACGCCGCTCGCTTTAGGGACTCTGAAGGCACTTACATACTTGTCGAAGGAATTTTAATCCCAAACATACCCCGAACTCCTCCCAACTAAAAGTTAGGTATCGGTTTCACTTCGAACGCTCCACTTTGTAAGTACCTTTATCTAAGTTTAAGTTCTTTGCGTATAGGTACTGTACTATCTATCTTTCTAAGTATTCGTGCTCCGAATTCAGAATTTTCATTGGAATATGGTATTTTTGGCTTTGCTTACATAATGTCTCCTCTTGCAATGATATCAAATTCTCACAACACAATGCCTCCACCTTCAAATTTCCGTTTCAATGTTTTAAATCGAAATAAAAAATAACACACAGAGTTGTAGGAAGTAATTTTTAATGCTCAATTAATCTTAATAGACGGGCTAGCAAGGCCAATCGGCACAATAAACAATTTCCCTCAACTGATCTGATACACTGCGTAGTTTGTATTCCCTATTAACATGTTAAACAAATTGTATTACAATAAAATATTTGAAATGAAACTAAAAAGATTCCCGGAGCGTGAAAGCAAATTGATTAATACGATTAAACAACGACCACTCTGTTGCACGTGAATATTCATTTTTCACGCTTTTATTTATATAGTCAGGCTAATTTGATTGTTAAAGTGATTACATATTATATAGATGAGATCGGAATCATTATTTGCAATTGAAGTTGCATTGTTATTCATATTTTCTTGAATAGGTAGTATGTTTTCTCTCTAGTCTCTTCCCGATTGTTTAATGGGATCGGATTTCAATCTCCCCTGAATTACTTGATGATCCAGTCGAGGTTTGCTCAAGAGACGTGTAGTACCTATAATAGCAACAAGTTACAATTAAATATTAGGTTTTATTATGTTTAGTAACGTATGTAAAGGTTTATTATGTTTATAATTCATAATCTTTAATACATTATTGCAATTTTCTGTATTTTTCATGATTGCAAATTGTTGATGAACGATTTCCACACTCAGCGACTGCCGTCTTTTCTCCGTAACCTAACAATGGGACTACTCGTCATCGGGGACGAAAAGGTTGTAAGAATTTACATAGGTATGGGGCGTGCTATACACATATGCACAATACAAAACCCTCCGCCTGGGGCTGTGCCGAATAATGACGACCAGCAGCATAATGATATGTGTAGGTAGGTATACCACGGTTTTATGGGCTCATGTGATGTGAATGAGAGACAGGTGCGTACCCACTCAAGCGCTAGAAGCTAGAATTCATCTTCATTTGATGATTTGCTATGAAGAATAAAATATGACTTGTTTTTTTTAACACAGAAGTAGGTAACTTACCTACTTAGAGAAAAAAGACACGTTTCAAATGCCTTTTTGAATTATATTTATACAAATTCTTCTAGAATTCCCTAGATATTGGTGATGAGTGTAGATATTTATTTTTAAATAAGTTAAAAATTCAGTACCTTGGGGACTTGGTCGCCGAGGCATTTGCTGGGCAAACGTGACCTGCGTGCTAATGTCAATGGACTCGTGTTTATAGATTGTGCAAACTAACCAAACTAAAGTACCTACCCTCAAATTGTATGAAATAATTGCTTGGAAACAACCCTCTTTGTCTGAGATTTATTTTTGCAAAGAAAACTAAAAATGCTTCTGATTTTCTGAAGCCGAATAGAAGTCCAAAACATTAGAATTCTGACGGAACAAGGCGTGCATTCCACCATACTGGTTTCTGGAATATTTCAGGTAGGCACTTACTCCGCATACCTGCCGAAATAATACCTATTTAAAGATTCACATTTAAATTATGCCTCAGAATTTAACAACAGAAGATTGTTATGGAAGTGTCTTCTTCTAGCGCAAGCATTATCTTTGTATGTAAATGTTTTGTACTGTGTACCTACCTACGATAGTTTTTTAGGGTTCCGTACCTAAAGGGTGCTAACAGAACCCTATTACTAAGCCTACGCTGTCCGTCTGTCTGTCTGTCCGTCTGTCAGCGGGCTGTATCTCACGAACCGTAATAGGTAGAGACTTCACAGAATATGTATTTCTATTGACGCTACAACAACAAATCAAATAAATACAAAAAAAAACATATACAAAAAAATAAATAAAAATCAAATTAAATGTAAAAATAGAGGGGTCCCCCATACGGAACCCGATATTTTTGCAGTTTTTATACTACGGTGGTACGGAACCCTTTATGGGCGAGTCCGACACGCACTTGGCCGGTTTTTTTTATTTAATATGAACTTCCCTCACCAGAAACACGGGTCTCGCATGAAATGTTCGGCGTGCAAGATCGTCGCGCACACGGCATGCATCGACATCCTCATGGACCGCGTGCAGTTCACGTGCAAGCCGACGTTCCGCGACGTGGGCGTGCGCCAGTACCGGGAGCAGACGATCACGCACCACCACTGGGTCCACCGGCGCTCCGAGAAGGGCAAGTGCAGGGCTTGCGGGAAGGTGAGGGCATTGGCAGCGCTTTTTGTCGTGACGTCACTTGCTAACTAGTACAGGAGAAACTCTTGATCAAAAGTTCTAGCGTCGTACCCCCGCGAGGGCACTCGAATCGACAGATGCTTGATAGAAATATAAAAATATTAGGTTCAAATTCATAGAAGTCAAATTTCTACCTATAAAATTAGATAAGCAGTGCTCCCCGGTTTGTCACTATACGTTGAGTCTTAAAGTACCTATTATAAATTTCGAAAGAATTATTTACGAACAGGGGCCCTACCACCACCTCTTATAGCAGTATTGTTTTAACGTTTCAGAGGCCATTTGTGCAATGACGTTTCTTATTGTCATGACAATAAGGTACGTCATTGCACAAAAAGTCGCTGAAACGTTAAAATGTTCCTATAATTGAATCGCGATAAGAGGTCGTGGTAAGCCCCTGTACTATAAACAGAGCGCAACACCTTTTATTGGATGATCTTTTAGACAAAGTATCATCTACTTATTTTAATTTACTAAACCAATCGGGCTCGTAGGTATCTGAAATAAGATAAAATATCAAACCGAGATAAAGTCAAAGTGGACGGTAATGCTCAAACGATTAGTGTATGGGTGTTAAATAAGGAAAATTTACCTAGTAGCCTTGGAAATACATTGACTATTTACTATTTGATATTAGCAAGACTCGGTCGCATCCGCATGTCTTTATTTAATTAATAATGTTGCGTAGAAGTAGGTATGTAGTTAGTTTCATTAGGACAGTAGAATAGCTTTTAGGTTTTCACTGTGCCGTGTACCTATTATACTAATTCCGAGAGTTGCTTGTGAATTAACAAAGAAGTGACTTAGCATTGAGTCTTTAGAAATCAAAATTATATGACTTGATTGGACACCTTGCCCGCCAATGTTCATTATTATCTAAAGACAAGGAATATTGTTCCGCAAGCAACTCTCTAAGTTAGCTTAAGTAATTACTTAAACAGTCTTCAGAACACTTAAATGAGCCCTTAATAATTAACGAATCGGTAAGTACCGTATACATCTAATAGCATTTAATCGAGAAAATTTTCCAATCTAATTGTAAATATTTAGGTAGGTATATCCTTATCCATTAACTTTAGACTCGCACAATGAAATGGCAAACAAATCCTTGCGGGCGTCCACCCCTCGCATTTTTCACATAATTATTGTTTTAATGGATTAATTCTTGGGAAACACTCCTTTGTAAAAGATAGGGAGGGGAAATTAAACGAATATTTACTTTTTAATATGAAAGTTACGTATCTCGGTGGCTACAATTTTAATTTGTGTAAAGTCTTGCGTGGGAGGAATTGTTGCGCTATATCACGTACACGTCGGCAATTTCCCGCAATTATTCGAGTCGTGCGGCGGGCGGTGCTCCGCGCGGCGGCGCGGGCGGGCGGCGGCGGTGCACCGCGCGGGCTGGCGGGCGGGCGGCGGCGGTGGCGAAGCGGACGTGCCGCACCGGCTCGCCATTCGAAATAATGCCCGGGATGATACTATTATCTCGTAGAACTAAGTACTAACCACGACTTGAATTATAAATGTGCCAGGATAACCACAAAATTTATGTCAACACTCAATAGCTAGGTCAGGCTCAATACCTATAAGGTCTTAATTTTAAAGTGCACGATATTTTGCATAGCGCCTCAGTAAATGCTAAAGATGATGTACTTAACACAAAAGCATGGCTTTTTTGCTTAAGATAAATAACTGATTAACTACTACTTACCTAGTTGCGGTAGATGAAAATTGTCTTATTGAAAGTAAGGTAACTAAGTATATACCTACCTACCTTACTTAAGATATAAAGGTCAGCTGGAAATAAACGGGTAGGTTACATTATTAAAAGTAACTAATTTTAATAAGATTACTATTTTAACTAGATTAATAGGTACTAAGCAAAAGATGATTTTTTATTATCTTTAGCATTGAGCAATTGAGACGCCATTCAAAATATCGTGCACTATTAAATTAAGACTTTTGGTAGCTATATTCTCCAAAAGCGAGACGAATTATGTATTAGCGGGGTCAATCAATCTGTTTTATTATCATGTTTACTGATCCGTGGTGTGACGCGATCCTTGATGGCGGTTCACAGAGGGCTGCCGCACGCGGCTCTATCAACTTGAAATGATTTGAATTTCTGCTGAACTTTCATTGCCCTTGATTGACATTAAAACCAAAACTTGTCGACGCTGATTCAAATGAAGCTGCTTTAACATCCAATTGGGACACTGTGACATTATGACACCCTGAATAATTCCAAGATAGGTAAATTTTTGCCAGTTTACAATTATTTTTCAAAGCATTTCTATGAACAAAAGTTATTTGTATGCTAATGTTATTCCAACCGATAATATCGTTAGGGAGGCCTCTCGTGATCATATTATCGAAAGATGTTTTGTAAAACCATTCTAAAACATATAGGTACACATTATTTGGTTGATTCTATGCCTATCACGATCGACACTTGATATCTATCTGACCGACGTCGATCGTTCTCAATGTAAGTTCACCTTTGCACAGAACGCCAGATCCGTCAAGCACACGCCACGCGCGCCAAACGACCGCGAGCACTCGCTCTGCGCGGAATTAAAACTTCATTTTTAATGACGTGCCGTGTTAGCTTAGCATATCGCTTACCTCTGTTCCTATGACCTATTCGTACGCTATACGATTTTATACCTGAAAACTATGAGATTTCTGCGCTATTTTTAGCAATTTTGTTTTAGAATCAATTGCCTTTCTCAAATTCAAATTCAAATAACTTTATTGCGTTAATTGTGGTAATACAATAATTTGTGGTGTTAAAAGTAATGGTAGGTACAGCACAATCAATCTCAATCAGTTTGTCTATTTCATATGCATTAGGAATAAGCGGATATTGTAAAGAGATGCCCTAGGATTATGAGTATTGATTCTTATGGTAACGGCGCACTCACTATTGGCAGTTTAAGCATATTTATGAAATCTGTCATGTCGATAGATTAATTAAATGCGTATCCTAAGTGTTTGGTTTTAAACTATACGCCCTTATTAACTTGGTAATAGGTACACGGACAGAAGCGATCTTACAAGAGATCTAAGATAATCTATAGTTAGGTTAAGCCATTTTGTTTTATTATAACAGAAAGTAAGTCACAGTTTGGTGTTGGTACATTGATAACACTATCAATTAATTTGTTTTTACATTTTCATCATCATACATTGTTTGATTTGTCTTAAAGCCTATATTATAATATGATGTTAATAAAATAAGCGTTTTATATCATTATCCAAGTTTTCGACTTATGACGGCTAGAGTTTCGAGATCAAAATGAAACTATATGAACGATGCTCCGTGTAACCCGTTTATAACGCTGATACGTATTGCTGCACGGTTCATTCAGATAAAAGTAGAACCACACTACATTCCTCGATGCGACTTTATGTTACTTGTAGCATTGGTTCATATTGTTCTTACTTACCACAGAGGTACTTTGGTTCTTACAGTCCACAGACTTATCGCTGGAACGATTGATAATGTCATACAAGACTCACAAAATATGAAATTTCTCTATTGTACATTATAGTTCCAGTTTTTGCCATCAGGCCATATAACTTTGTGGCACTGTATTCGCGTTTTGATAGTTGCAACAGCAAATTTCAATGAATATTATCCTGTACGTTCTCATCAATAGTCATCAGCCTGCTTGTGAACGCTGACTGTAGGTACATTGATTTTGTAGCAATAGCTGTCGCAAGTCGTTTATCGGTAGCTAAGTTTAGACTTGCAACAAGACTTGCAGAAGTTGATTTCCGCCAGCGATATCGATGACTTCCGCAAGCAATTCCTCCTACTAAAGTGAGCTTGCCGCGATTGTTTACACTTTACACGCTAGGAATCGCGTGTGGAAGTCAACTTCTGAAAGTTTTGCTGTTAGTCCAAACTTAGCTTCTGTCACTAACACAATACATATGGTAAGGGATTACATAAGTATGTGTGTATGGCAGTCATCATTATTTATTTACGCTACACAGGATTTTTGTGGTGTTCACGTTAATTATTGTTGCTTGTTATTTTGTTGCGTCATATTCATGTTTGCATGTGTGTTGCATGGTTGTTTTGTTGTCACAGTCATTCCGGCGCAGTTGCTGCGGGTGGTGCGTACCGACTCGAGATACTGTAGACAAGGCTATACGATTAGAGAACGGTGAAATTGTTAATGTGCGTATACATACACCCTCACATGCTCCAGTCTAGACAATTTTAATTAACCACCGTTCCCGAAACTGTGGAAATAAACATTAAGTAATGTGAAAGCCTAATCATGTAACACGCCCAATATTTTTTATTAGTCACTCTGGTCACTCATGTTTAGTTTACTAACACAATTTGTTCACTGGATTTAAATGCGAAGGCTGTTCATGCGGGTAATATCCGGAGGGTACCGTCTGTCGCGTATTTACTCTTACATGAGATTTTCGGGAACGCCGGTAATTAAAATAAACCCTGTACATTTCTTGTATATTATTTTATTATATGTTGCTTGCTTTGCATGTAGAAATAATTGTAGCTAACAATAAGTCGTTCTTAACTACATACTACAGATTTCAATCTTTTAAAATAATGTTGTTTCTTCTACAGTCCTTACAAGCTAAGCTGTCGTTCAGTTCTAAGGAAATCGTGGCGCTCAGTTGTTCGTGGTGTAAAGATGCTTATCACAACAAGGAAAGCTGTTTTAACCTCCAACGAATAGGCGAAGAGTGTTCTTTAGGTAGAGTATTATAAAATTGCCACTATCCATTTCGCACACTGCGTTACGAGAGCTTAAGGAGCTGGGCAATGTATGGGGACGTGATGTTGGCTTTGCGTGCGAAAATCAATGACGTGACACACACACACCTTGTGCTCCATATCCAAAACGTGTCACGCAGGGGTACCTATTGCTGTGCTATCTAAACTTGTGAAACTTGTAATTTCTCGAACTTCTCGAACGCCCCTGTATATAATATCTGGGACTTGGTGTGGATCTTGCAGCGAGGGCTTTAATTTAATCTACAATTCTAAAGCTATATTCTATAAAATGATCTCATATGGTTTATTTTTTCTCAGGCTCACAAACAAACATCATAGTGCCTCCATCGTGGATAGTAAAGTTACCACGGAGAGGTAGTTTCAAGTCATCGCTGAGGAAATCGCCAAAGAAAAAAAGCGCATCGAAGAAAAAATCTAAGGAGTCCAAAAATGAGCAAAGAACTTTTGTGATAAAGCCTATACCGACGGCGGTCGTGAAGCCAGTACTAGTGTTCATAAACCCGAAGAGTGGCGGCAACCAGGGCGCAAAGCTCCTGCAAAAGTTCCAGTGGTTGCTCAACCCACGTCAAGTGTTTGACCTCACTCAAGGAGGGCCCGGGCCAGGGTAAATGTTTTTCTTTTGATATCTCTACATACAAATAAATAAAATAGTAGTGTCTGTTTGTAATGTCAAAATAGTAACAGCTTTTTACTAAATGCATATGAAAGCATATGGGTACTAATAACAAAAACACAATTTTTCTTTTTTTTTTCTTTGTCGGTCTGTCTGGATGTTTGTTCCGGGTAATCTCCGAAACGGCTGGACCGATTTTTACGGCACGTTCACTGGCAGATAGCTGATGTTATAAGGAGCAAAAATAATTAGGGTTCCGCGTAAAAAAATAAAAACCCATTATATTTCACGCGTGCTTAAACGCGGGTAATCTTTTTCTAAAATTTACGCGTACGAGGTCGCGGGGACAGCTAGTTCCTTATATTTCTTTACATTCTTCTCTATAGTTACATTAAAATAACTTACGTTACATTCACGTTGCATAAAGAGAACATAGCTGAAACAAAATAGTTTCTCTCAATAAAGTCTTATTAAAAAAACTTTCTTGGAATCGCTTTTATTACGTACTAGCTTTTCCCCGCGACTTCGTCCGCGTAGAATTTAAATAAAAAAAAAATCTGGTCTCTGATCCCGGATCCCGGATCCCGTATCTCGGATTCCGTTTCCCGTTTTTACCGAATCCCGGATCCCGTTTGCTGGATCCCGTAGCCTGGATATCCCAGATCGCGTATCCCGGATACCGTATCCCGGATATCCCGGATCCCAAAAAATATAGCCTATGTTACTCAGGAATAATGTAGCATTCTAATGGTGAAAGAATTTTTGAAATCGGTCCAGTAGTTTTTGAGTTTACTCATTACAAACATCCATACAAACATACAAAAATACAAATCTTCTCTCTTTATAATATTAGTGTAGATTCTGTAAAACTAACAACAATATTGGTCTATGTATTTTGATATATTATTATTACAATTTATTATAATAAATTGGTCCGTCCTAAGCATGGACCAATTACTAAGGGGACTGGCCCTAAGCAACTCGGCCGAGTAGTCGGCCTAATACTAACATCGACATAAAACGAAGCGAGTAGTTCAACTATTTACCGGTAGATAGAACAATGAAAATGAAAAAACAATGACCACGTTTTTTTTTCATACATATATCTAATAAGGGCACCTCTTTCTTTAGTCTTTACTCTGTGGTCCTAAGCATAAAATTCATCCATACACATAGTCAGTAGGAATGGTAGCGTAAAATTCAGGTTTTACACAAACAAAAAAAAATAGCTTTTTATTAAATAAACGATTTTGATGGAGAACTCAACTAATTTTGTTCCTTTAAAGGTCGCTCTCAGGGATTGTCATCCTAATGGGGATTAAGGGACCGAGACTCGTTCTCACAATAATCTTTTTCGCAATTCGTTAACTGCCTTTATTTGATGCGAACATAAAGTTTTTATCTTGTAATTCGTCATGGCCAATTTTAGTACCTGGCTTCGAAAAAAAGAACTTAATGGAATTGTGCTGGACTGTAATTGTCTGTCGGTCGCGGTGGTCTGTATCATCCTGACCGATTTGGGTTATGATTTTTGCACATATAATCTAGGTTTTATGGGGAGACAACCAACTTCGGGCTAGCTCCTTAGAATAACAATGATAGATTTCTAATGATATAAGAAAAATATAGAAGTAACGAAAATTATAATACAGGTCTGCATCATAGCCGACGAATTGTTTTCTTCATTGTTAGCATATCACATAGCATTATCCACACAAATGAAAAGTGTAATGTTATACATGTGTAATTCTTTATAAATAATAAAATGTTTGCAACTCTGTTTCGTGACGTGTGCATAATTATAATTGTCGCCATAAAAAAGCGTTAGACCACGCCAGCTCTATGCAATCTTTTTTTATGTTAATCACAGGTTCATAGCTGAGGACAAAATTACAGTAGTTGGCCGCGGGCGAGCGACTGAATGAATAGCTGTTGTGCATGCTTTTGTTCCTCGTTGCGCGTGATTTTTTATTTCAATCTTGTACTAGAGCATAAAATATTACCTTTGCTAAAGTATTATCAGACGTGTTTGGATGGTTAGATTCGTTAAAATATGTATACCTAATAATATCTCCAAAATGGGTAATGACAACTCTCACAAAATGATTTGGTTCGAATGTTGGTACCCACTGTTCCGATGGCAGTTTGTGGGGGTGTCTGCAGGAAAAAAATACTTACACACACTAACTACAGACAAAGTTAAAGTTAAGTTTAAGGCTTCTTAAAAGGATAAGTACATACCTATATCGTTTTAGAAAATTGGATAGGTGCTGCTAATATAGATGTAGGTATTATATTTTTAGTGTAAATTAATGACCCGTGGAAGACTGTAACTCAATCTTACATCACGCACCCATAGACACGTAAATTACTGGGTCTGAGCTATCACCAGATATATAGAAATTAATATAGATAGTCAATGCGTTCATAAAAGGATCTAACAACGTTGTTGGTGTGTAGGTTGGAGCTGTTCCGTAAGGTGCCGAACCTGCGCGTGCTGGCGTGCGGCGGCGACGGCACCGTGGGCTGGGTGCTGAGCGTGCTCGACCGCATCGGCTCGCGGCCCGCGGTGGGCGTGCTCCCGCTCGGCACCGGCAACGACCTCGCACGAGCGCTCGGCTGGGGCGGGGTAACTATTAAACAAAAACATTGTTTTGATGTGATGAAGATGAGACACCTACTTCCAATGACCTTTAAATTAGACTATAGACATGTTACCTTCATACAAACTGGCGTTCAAAACGCGACCACCTCCCTAGGCACCTGTCAAATGCGCTATCGATGCTTTCGTCACCGACGCGAGACTGCTCGGGTGTTGCGAACTAGACAAGTTTTAACGTGCCATTTTGTGAGCGCGTATAACGTGTCTACAGTTATTACATATTTCATCAAAACCTATCTTAGCTACTTCAATAAAAGCCTAAAGCCCGTAGTAAAAAATCGATCCCAAGTCTGAGCGATCTCGAGTATGCTTTTGAGGTAATTTCCTACTGGTATGACAAAAGAATGACATTTCCGAGAACACTCAAGACTTGAGAATGAGATAGATCTTTTTATACTAGGTTACTCAGACTGCACTGAGAAAAAAATTAGGTTAAATGCAAAACTTAATGTGAGGGATTGCAAAAAAGTTAGTTAAATACTACCTAGTTTAGGTAAATCGTTTTTACCTACAATAGGTTCAGAAAACCTAAACTAGGTAGTATTTAACTAACTTTTTTGCAATACCTCACATTAGGTTTTGTATTTAACCTATTTTTTTTCTCAGTGTGCGTAAGTACTTGTAGGTGCTGCGTGGGTACTCGGACTACGCTTAAAAAATATAAATAACGTTGAATCCGATTTTTTTGAATAAACCTTATATTAAAGTCGCCTATTTATAGATTTTGCTATTATAAACCTAGAACGGTTTAATATCCAATAAGACGCAGACAGGAAACGCTACTAACACACTATAAATCACCTCACTACCCCGCATTTGACGGCATGTTGAAGCAGAAAAACATATAACGAACATTTTGCCTTTACGATAAATGTTCTACAATCACGATAACAAAAAAGAACAGGCCTTTTTCATGCAATGTTAATAATTAAACATATACGATATACATACCTACCTACCTACAATATTGATGTGAATTTTCATGTGTCAGGAAGGTAAAAAATCAAAGCATCTCTTCGTGTAAAGGGCAAAAGGGTAATGAGTGTCAGACATGATTATGACGTTTTCGTTGTTTATGCCCGGGGGGCGGCTCACGGGAGCCGACCGCGGGCCTGGCGGGAAAGGTGTAAAATAAATTCGAGCCGTCGCGTCGTCCGCTCCCATGAGACCTATACCGTGTGTTTTAGTTTCGTTTTGTACAAAGCATGATATTTATCCAGTAAATAATAAAATATCCTACCTGTCCCAACACTTAGGGCGTACATTAAATATTTCTTCAGATCCTATTAGGATTAATTGATGGAATCAGGCGTAACTTTGCGGAAATCCATTGTTAAACAATTGTAGTGAGGGACCCACCACTCACCCTCGGAATTGCCAACCTCCAATATTATAAACCAAATGAATAGATCGATAATAGAAGAAGCCAACAAGACCTAACTCCCTGTCAGTCGAGAGTATGTCTGCCATGAGTCATGGACCCTAACAATTAGCAATTCTCCGCAGACAAAGCGAATCCTAAATAAATTCGACACGTGTTTCGCCTCTAAACGAGGCATCCTCAGGAAAGCTGGACTACGACTGAGAACTTCTTAGAATTATAACTTACACTCATGATCTATAGGTAGGTAGGCACTCGCATAGATAAATTACTTGATAATCCTGTTCAGCAAAGAAAAGTGCATAGGTATCTTACAAAAATATCTAGGTACTCGTATTTCTGTAATGGAAAAGTCATATCTACATCTGTGTATAATATTAGCGAGACGTAGCCCAGACGAAATATCACTGTCGGAATGAGAAAGCTTTTGCATTATTTACAATTTGACGAATATGACTGGCGCTGCTTGCAATTTTGAATAATGTTGACTACGATCGTAGGTAGTAAACATGAACTAAAAATCCGTTATTTATAAATAATATTCATTATTGATAAGATGTTCGCAGCTGCGAACTTTAAGCATCTATACTTTTGGCAATTTTAAAGTTATTATGATAGTTATTTACTGTTGGTACTCGTAAGCCATACTACTTCCCCATTCTCTCATTTTATGGACATCGCACCTGAAAAAAGAAGTGATTCCATGAATATATTATGCTAATAGAATTATTACTCTTTGTCGCCTGATGTACGACAATATGTTTTAACGAGTTCATAAACAAAGTTTATTGCCTTGTTCATGAAAATTATAGTATCAAAACGACGGACAAACTCCGGCGTGGCCCGGATTCGAGTAATATTCTGCCATTGTTGCTCATTACAACTGTTCCGGTATTTCCATCCTCGTTCCGTTATTTGTCGATCATCACGAATCGTGTCTAATTTCCCTGAAGAGTACGATATGAAAGCTCGTCTTACTAAGGTACCTTTTCATAAATTTAAATAAAAACACAAGTAAATATTCTTCGTATCTACTTCTTTTCGTAGGTTGCTATTTTTATTTTTAAAGCTTAGGAGCTCTTCTCTATACCCGTGAATTATTGAATATTATGGCAATTTGTACCTTTTCAATTTCTATCTTATTTATATTCCTTTTGTTTGTTGTGTTGAAATTGACCTTTCGTAAGTTTAAACGTGAAGCCGAACGAAGCTACAATTTTCAAGCGTACACAAGTACCTTACTTAAGATGAACTTGCAAAGGTACATAAACTAATTAGGAGCACGATAGGTTGAGTTAGAAACAAGCAAGATTGAACTTAAACTTCTTATAAAGCGACGTACGGTGAGAACAATGAGAAGTACCTAAGTCTGGCGCTCTCAGGTAACAAAAACTTATTTTGAGAATACTCCTAAGCTTAATGGTGAACCAGATTACCATTGACCACGTAGTCCTGTCTCCAAATGTCGACCTTGCTATATTTACATAAAATTCTGTAGACATTATCGTTCCGTTAGGTATTGTAGTCACAATATTAAGGCCACCGGCTAAAGTAACCAAATGCTCTGTTAGTTAATGGCTGGGCACTGAAATATCACATTAATACATTGCTGAAGAACATTTCATTTTTATGGAATCCGGGAAGAAGTGATCAAAGATTTCAGTGTATAATGTTTTCCTTATTTTTTTCCTTGAATGTAATAAGAAGAAATTCGTGCGTAATCCCCCTTCAATATTTAATTAAGAAACTAATTAGGTAATTACTTCACCCAAAATGAAACAACTTTTAAAAAGTTTTAAACTTATTAATCGTTAATTATTCGCCAGTTAACCTTAAAGCTTATAAACTTTTGACGACCTCAACGACTCACTCATCCGTCAATTAATGAAAATATAAGTCCGAGTTTCTCAACTTTTAATAAACGTGAATTGAAGTAGTTTCAATTACAAACAAAAACTTTGAAGCGGAAAGTCGAAACAAACTCGTCTACCAAACCCGTGAAACGAACTTGTGGCAAGAACTTCTCTTATACCTACATGCAGACATCTTTGAATAAACCACTTGGCTTGGTAGGTACAAAAGTACGGTCAGCAACATAAGTCGCTGAATATTATTTTAAATATATTTTTAAATCGCTTGTACACTTTTGTTTGCATCAAATCTATTATTTTTCTTCATCTAAACAAAATCTAGACAGCTCATTAGAGCCACCCGGCACCCGACCAACACCCACCCATTGGGACAGCCCCTTAAGCTAGGAAGAAAAACTCGACTGTGCCAACATTTTCTAGCTTTCTCGTATCCAAATAACCAGTATTTTCCTATCAGGGTTACGAAGACGAGCCAATATCCAAGATCTTAGCCAACATTGGCGAAAGTGACACCGTCCTGTTGGACCGCTGGCAGCTGACTGTGGAGCCCAACTCTGCGGCTGCTGGGGAAGACACCAACAACGCGAAGCCAGATCTACCTCTGAACGTGGTCAACAATTACTTCTCGTTCGGTGTGGACGCACATATTGCGCTAGAGTTTCATGAGGCAAGAGGTGAGTTTAGGTTTTTGTATTGGTAAGACTTTAGTAACAAATTACAACGTATGAAGATGATCCATAATTAGTTTTTGACGGTTTTTCTGCGTTAATTCGATTTTAATTACCTTCTTAGGTAGTTTGGGCTTATCACTCAAAGGTCGTAGTTATGTGTAGAGTCTAACCCCCAATTTTTTTTAGAGATTTTAGCCAGTTTACAATGGTTTTAAAAAGCATTTCTGGGAACAAAGGTGATTTGTAATACACTATCATAACTTTTTATAAAGGGGGTACATTTTCGGGCCCATTGTAGCTGACGTGTCAGGTAATGAAATTCTTACGCTATAGCTTGCTGAAAATATTTCAGAAAAAAAAAATATTTTGGGATCACGTCAAACGCCAAACAATCTTCGTAAGCGGCTTTACTGAAAAAATGGCCCCTGTCACTGTGGATAACACTAAGTAAATATATCCATGAAAAGATCCGGGCATTTTATATCTAGACATATGTTATTTTAGGCTGGGGCGACGACTGTCGTGCGATACCATGTTTATTTCGTCTCATTAAAAACGCCCGTTAAAAAGCTATCTAAATTTAGATCTAATGTCCAAAGTAATTCGATTCATTATAACGGGATGAGTACCATACTATTTTTAGATCAAATCTACTTTTGATGTAGCTCAATCTTGGGATTATCTATACCTCATACCTTTACCTATTCACTTCCCATAAGTTAGACTTTGGTGGTTAATCAATGAACACGCCGCGACTCGTACCTGACGTTGATAGAGCAATGTTATCAAGCAGGCTACTATCAAATGGTACCTTAAACCACAAACACACGAGCGGCCCTTTGCCGTCGACAGAGCCAACTGCAGCCGTCGATACTGGTCGGCCAACGCCGATGAGCCGACGGCAGCGCCGACCAGTGTCTACGGCTGCAATTAGCTCTGTCAACGGCAAGTACCGCTCGTGTGTTTGTGGCCTTAAGGTAGGAGTTCGATGCAAGCGGCAGACTGCGGAAGTCAGTCGATCTCATAGAAATTATAATGCCGTCTGCCGTCGCGGCACATGTCATCGCCACAATTTGTATGAGATCGACTGACGTCTGCCGTCTGCCGCTTGCATCGAACTCCTACCTTATCTTGTTAATTACTACATACCACCAATCTGAGTATATTACTTACTCACAGAAGCGCATCCAGAGAAATTCAACTCCCGCATCAGGAACAAGCTATTCTACGGTACGGCTGGTGGCAAGGACTTGATGCAGAGGAAGTGGAAAGGGCTCGCGGAGTTCGTGACCATGGAGTGCGACGGCAAGGACCTCACGCCGGTGCTACGCGAACACAAAGTACACGCCATCGTCTTCTTAAACATTCCAAGGTTAGGAAATGAAAATACATAAGTAGGAAATATTCTTATAGACACTGTGGAGAAATCATTAATAAAATATCGCTCGACTAGCTACAATATTTTGTTTAGGGGGCAGTTTATTCGTTCTAAACAAAAAAAAAAACATTATCTAGTTATCTACTTAGGACCATCGATAGAAATACTAAATATCGTTGCTTAGGACTAGTGGAGTTAAAAAAGAATTCTTGTAAACAGTAATGTCCATGGGACGATTTTTTTTATTTGTAAACATAATGTGCAATAGACTGGAAAGGATCCAAGTGGCACCCAGCAACGAAAAGGCATTTCCGAAATTTCCTCTGACGGGAATCGAACCCGCAAATCTTCGATCGAACCACTGAACCAAGCGGTCGGTCGTTTACTTGCAGCCAATCTTCTTGCTGTGGTGGTTACTCCATTAAGGAGTCTTTCATATTGCAGATCGATATTCCAACTTCTGAACTATGTATAACTATTAAAAGTTTTGCTAAAATAATATTAGTTACACAAAATATTTACCCTCTTAATTGTCTTCAGTTATGGGGGTGGAACTCACCCTTGGAACAAATCAGGAGGTGCCTTTGAACCCTCTACCGAAGACGGCTTAATAGAGGTCGTCGGTTTAACTACATATCAATTGGTAAGAACAGGACCCCCGGATACAACTTCACCACATTATGTTAATGTTATTCGGTTGCTGAAAAGGGTTTATTTGACACACAAAAGATTTTCAACAAATTATTCCCTAGAATCTACTAGAATATGTAAGCTGCTTACGAATAGACGATACGGATCTGTGAATACTGTTTCTTTTCTAAAGTAATGTCTACCTACGTAGGTACTTATTCATGCGCATTTCATAATATCGTTACAGACTAAGTAAATTATACAGTCAGTAGTCATCGTGTCCCTCATAGGTATAATGTGGATTAGGTACCTAAGATTGTTAGTATTTCTGGCATTAGGGCCGTAAGGTCTGGTCTGGTATGGTAGTTGATCGATCGCAAATAGTTTAAACTATAGATTCTAATATAGAAGACGGGAGATTAAACTCTCGCCCCTGGTTTAGGCTACAATTAGTGATCTGGCTAGACTTTCAGCAAAGTTTGTGGTCCGTTACTATTTATCAAAAACTGTGGTCCAAACTAATCGTGTAGGCTAGTGTACTGATGGATGACAGTATTTACCAAGAATTCCAATTCCGGAATGACGGTTTGTGGTAAATACTGACATCCATCGGCACACTAACCTACACGATCAGTTTGGACCACGGTATCGTGTCATTAAGCGTCGCGAAAGCAATAGAGTGGACATGTCTTCTGAGATTGCGGATTAAACCAAGCGCTAAGTTAATATCCATACAAGCTTTCGTGTTTCATTTGACGTCTGCACTGTGCGAACTACGTCACGATACTGACGGAATAAACACAGAACGTGTAGCCTGCCTGTTTATTCCGTAGATGGAGTGACATCCATCATTATTTAAAATTGATGGACCACAGTATACATATATTGAACGTCTAGCCGTCGCCTTACGACCCGAATTCGGACGACTGTACGATTTTTATATATTGTAATATTCAATACACGTACTTTTCCAACACCTTTCACATCAAGATAATAAGCTAGATGTTGTGATGGTACCTCCGGTACTTTCATCTTATAGGTAGGACATATAATAAGACACTTGCAGTGCCACGAACCATGAAGTCTTTTGATTTATTTACCTAAGTATAACTACTTGAAATGAAAACATCAGTGAAGTCGGAATTACGTGCTCATTCCAGTTGAAACAGATTTATTGTTTCTTTCGCTTCCATTTTAGTTTATATTCATGCATGTCGATTTGGGGGCCGTCGAACTCGAGTCTCGGAAAAGAGACATTATTTAATCATTCGTCCAATATCGTCCCCGGCGCGGCGGCGGCTTCAGTGTTTTCAGTTTTTCACATTAGTCTCTCTCATTTTGTATAGGGTATGGCAGTTTATTTCATTATTTATGAATATGAACTGAATATTGGAATGTGTCTTTATTTTTAAACATCATTTATTGTGATGGCATTTCGCCTCCGGGCCCTATTGGTTATCGGAAAAGTTTGGCTTATTATGTTTTGAATTTTATATAAGTAGTCCAACTTTGTTGATGATTTAACTTTATAGGTTTGTCTTAGGACATATTTATTTTAAATAAAATTCCTATGCCAATACAGGGGAGGTAGGTCGTAGGTCAAGAATTGTATTGTTAGAGTGCATAAATATACTAACGTCAATTAATGTTCTCACCCAGCCTTTATTGCAAGCGGGTGGTCACGGCACTTGCATCACTCAATGCAAGACAGCCAAGATAGTGACGACGAAGGTGATACCTATGCAAGTGGACGGCGAGGCTTGTAGACTGGCGCCCTCTGTCATTACCCTCTCGCGGCTCAACCAAGCCACGATGCTGGCGAAGAAGAAGCCAGGAAGGACATTAGCGCCGTGAGTAACCTACCAGCGTATTCCGGTTTTAGATTAGGCTTACAACCCACTCCCACTGTTAGTCCTGTAAGCCTTGATCGACTGTAATGTGCAATGATGACGCCGAGTTTTGACTCTCAGAGAGTCCCGGGGATAACTTAATTGTCTTGGAACCTGCACGTTTTTAATGAAAAGAAGGAATAGGAGTTGAAAGAAGAGTTGACTGGTTTAAGCAATACATATGGTTGTATGACACCATTAGGTCCGACACACTAAACATTGTGCTAATAGGTACTCTCTGTTTGCTGCAGTCAAACCACAATGGATAAGTTAAGTGTAACCGTGAATCTCATCACAATGGCCGACTACGAGAGGCATCATTACGACAAGGAGTTGCTCGCTAAAACAGGTAACGCGTCACCGTTTGCTAAATTTATTCAAGTACACCCACACGGTTTCACGAGTTCATTTGTTCCACCAACCCCTTTTTCAGATGTTGTTGCACAATTAACTTAGTGAATTAGGTTACATGATCACTTGCTGACGTCATGTAGATGTAAAATTTAAAAAAGGAAATGCGAGACGTAATTTATTTTCTATTATGTAAACCAGCTTAATAATACGCTCAACATATCGATGAGAAGGCATTAAGAATTAATCTATCTCCCAAACCGTGAATAACTTATGAACGATTTTGAAAATAGTTTGTCATTTGAAAATTATCACGGTGTTAGTAAATGCTCCCTTCATTAAGATAAGTTCATGTCCTTAAAGTATATGAAATTTTGTCTTAAATGTGCTTGCCTACTCCTCTAAACATTGCGCGCTAAAAGACAAGAAGTTAAACACCAAATAAATATTAATGAAGATCTTAATTTGACTTCACAAAGTTGTTCAATTTGATTCAGTTGTTTATCTCCCAACTCAAGATGAGTTCTAATAATCTGTTTTCTCATGCAACAAACAACAATCGTCATCATTAAGGGTTAATAGGCTTAAAACCCATTTCAAATTGTCGGTTACTTCAATGCCAGTACTTTTCGTGTTATTTTAAGAATTCTATGACCTAGAAACTAGCAAGTCTAAAATTTCTAACACAAGCTACTATTTACGTTGGCTGATCATTTTATGCTTTTATAAAAAGGAACTACATAATTGTATGTCCCAATTGTTGTTATTTTATGCGGATCGGCTTTAAGTCTATCCTGATTTCGCTGACTACCAATATTCACATGGAGCGACTGCAGTCTGCCTTCTGGAGTCCAACTTGTGGGACTATTTTGGTAACCTAAGGCTTTGATCGTTACGGAAACTCTATTTAGTTTTTCACGTCACATCGTGCGAATAATTATGTAGTGACTAGTAACTAAGTAGGTTAATACTCCACGAACTGAAAACGCCACACAGAACAATAAATAAATAAAGTCTAAAAGGGGCTAATGTGCGAGCTTTCGTTTAACATTAAAAGTTTACAGGTGGGACCTCGTTGCGGTCTATTTAAAGGATGAGTTATTTGAATTGTCGTAACCGAATTATCGTTAAGTCTAGACAAAGTCGATTTCGATGATAATTCTGCACTTATTAATAAATTTATTTTGAATGGTTCGTGCTGTATACCGCTGACGTTAACAAGATACAGTGTAGACAGTGGTGCTAATCATGTTGATACTCAAACTAAACTTGACAAAACTAACCGTACCTATTGCCATCCCTCTATTGGTCGTAATGTATGAGGGATACATACATTATATAGGTGTGTCAAATTTTGTTTAGCTATAATTTGACACTAACGAAATTGGAACCAGTGTCGACGTTATAAAATATCCTACTATCTATGGTGTCGACAGCTAATTACGCATACCGTTTCTAGTTATTTCCAAGATAGACTTTGTTTATACCTATACAAAGCTGTTCATTTACAATGTGGGTATTTCTAAATCTTTGTGAAATTCCTTCTTGTGGTGTTAATTTTTTCCAGAGGTATTGCGTTTCAGTTGCCAGATTTTCTAAGTTAATTGGATAGCTCTTCATTACTGTACAATTTGTTACAGCGGAACGCATTGGAACTTTAGAAGTGAACCCCGCAGCGGACCTCGAGCAAATGCGAGGGCTAATTCAAAGCCTCATAAAAGAATCTCAAGTATACTCGAACCTCATCGACTGGTGGTTTGTCGACTGTGAGTTTTTCAAATATCACTTTCTGTTTGCCGTTATGCTTCTTCTGTGTATAATTTCCGTTATTTACCATGGAAAGTTTCAAATAAAATTGGTAAGTACCTAATCTGTGCAAGTAAGGACACTTACTAGGTACATGTTTAGAAATAAGTTAAAAACAAACCACAAAATTTCATGTTTGTTGTTTGTTTTATTTGCGGGCTCGAATGTTTTTATTTAGAAATGATGCCTGTCAAGTATACCTACCTATTTTTTATTCGCTGAAAGTACGCTGATTCTATTCTGATCTATTTGTTCAGCAGTGTTGTTACTATAGCCTTCGGCGCATAACTCATAAATGTCGTTTTCCCTACAAATGCCTTTCATATCTACCGTTAAGGGAAATTGTTGGTTACTACCTGTAATTTCGTTGAGTAAAATATGACTCGGTTGGTCCAATAATAAATTATAGTTTTACTGCTTGTGTTTAACAACATTTTAGGTATAATTTATTGATTTTTTTTTTAATTTTTCACTTACTTATTAGTATCTCTATCATCAGTTAAACGACGATATACTTATGGGCCGATATATCTATGGGCCTATGTCGCCTGATAATAAATAAATAAATAAAACCACCTATTTAAACTTTTCTATAAAATCTTTCTACCGATTGCTAACAGAAAATCAGACTAATAGTTTATGAAGATGATGTTGGTTTTAGCGGAGAGCATTTCAAAGAAAGTTCAGTTTCAATTAACTTACAAAATTAAGTTCAGGTATGAAACTTTGGAATGATTAAGAACTAATAAATGTTCAGTAAATATCGTTAATGAAGCTTCAATACCGGTATCTCGACTTTTTCGAAAGTTATTTTTTTGTTTCAAAGATATCCCCACTCGAAGGTATTGGTGGAAAAGTTTCTTCTAACTTAGTCCGAGCTACTTAAGAGTTTGTTTCCCAGTTTTATGCCAATATTTACTCTTAATCGAAGTTGTGTGAGTATATTAAAGCGGGATTGTTTTCAGCTGTAACTGCGGAGCGTTTCTTCCGCATAGACAAAGCACAGGAGAATCTTCACTACCCAGCGGATATCGGTCACGAGAATATTTACATACTGGATGCGGCGCCGCGGACTCCGGACACGGAGTCGACGGCTCACCCGGACACCACGGCGACCGGCTCCCTCGACCGGACCGGGCCGTCCGTCTCGCTGGACACCACCACAGGGCTGTCCGTCTCGCTGGACATATCTCAGAGCGTGGACACGCCCAGTGCAGGCGTATCACTCGACGTCCCGGAATCACATCCGTGGTGAGCATAGATACAAGTGTTATGACGTGTCACGAGAAATTTGTACGTAAAATAAAATTTCCAAATGAAATGTATTAGGATCTCGTAAGATCCTCTTAAGTCTATGGAATGCAAGAGTAAGATTCATATCCTCACAAGGAGTATTTGCTATGACGATTGTTTTTTTCAACAGTGAATCGGGACTCGGCAGTCCGGCACGGTCATCAGAGGAACTTCTCACTCCGCAAACCCCTCCCCCCTCCGCTGTGTGTGCACCTCCGGAGCCTACGCCGGCGCCCTCTCCCCCCACCCCGCAGACCCCGGTGACCACCCCCAAGGCCGCGCCGCTGCCACCGCCGCCACCGAGTCCTCCCAAAGTGGCTCCCCCACCCGCTCATGAGCCGATCTCGCCACCGCTTTGCACCAGCCCCCTCGCCAAGGACCACGAGCCCACGACTGACTCGATAGCGCGGTTTAAAACGTGAGTACGTTGATTTTTTCGACTAACGTAGCTGTGTGTGCGTGTGTTACCTAGAAACGATATTTTCATTTGCTTTGATACTGATGTGCAAAATTGATTAAATAGATTCGCACGTTCGGTCGAGCTCGGGGGTGTTTGACCCCCGTCGGCCATCATTTACAAACAGATTAGGTATTATTTTGATGGAACAAAAGCCTTTTGTAGCTTTCGATATAATTTATTCAACGACTGGTTTGTAAATGAGCGGTAAATTAACCTCACTATTGTTTATGATTAATTAAGAACGTAGTTACTACTTGACCTGTTAAGAAGATTAGAGTTTCAGGCACTGAGTATGTATTAACACAAAAAGAGTTGCACGATTATTTCTGAACTGGTGTGGAGTTGGTTCTGTTTGCTATTGATAACACAGTGTGCGACTATCATGCTGTTAGGTTATTGCACAAGATAGCACTCTATACTAGGACTCACTCTCGTTGATAGATTGAAATCTGCACTCTATCTCTTCTCTCTTCTATTGCATGCAGCATACATGAAAAACTCTTTGGACTTGAACAAGAAGTGTTTGGCTATAGGTGAGATACAATAGACTAGCTTAATCTTTGTGTTATAACAATTAAGTCGATGGCTGCTTAGTAAATAAATCTGAGATATTTTGTTTAACGCCATTTAAATTGTTCTGATGGTAGAGTCATTGTGACGAACATCAAAGAGCTTAATGATACGAAGCCTGAAAAAAATTATTTTTCAGATTTACTTATCAAGCTGTTTTATTTTTCGTATTGGACTTAATTTTATGAAGGTTAACACGTCTAGAGGTACTCGGAATTTATATTCCATGAATCCAGTAATAACATTAAAATGATGTGCTATTATACCTTACAATCGTTTTAACAATAAGCCGGAGCATACCTGTAGCAGTATAATATCATTTAACAACCCACGTTTTCCCTAGTGTGCCGACTGCAGGCGAATAATGAAAAGCTCACGGGATGTAGCTCGACGCTCGTTTCCTGTGAGCCGTTATTTCAGCCTCACCGCACTAACAAAGCCTGTTGTTTTATGCTTCTTAAAACTTATTTATATTTCTTCAACAGAGCGCAAAGTAAAAGTTCGACGTTGTTTCAGAAATTTATTGGAAAAAACATCTGACTCTCTTCTCAAAGCGGCAAAAGTCGGCGATTTGAGAATGGTAAGGGAATTTTTAATTCAATGAATAAATAACTATATACATTTTTATCTCTTTTATTATTTTTATATAATAAGCTCATTCGTTGTATATTAAAGCTATGTAGATTTTTCTATCTGCTTGAAAGTTGCCAAATGTTTTAACGGTAGGTACCTATTTCATTGGTTTCGTTTTCTGTGTTTCCACTTCAGTTTCGTTCCTTTATTACCGTCATGTGACATTTTAGATGTGTCATAAAAACGAGCAAATCAAGCGACTATTTTATTACCGATCAAGATCGTTCACTAATCTTTACGAGCGGACAACGCTAATTGCACACCGTATAGTGTGTACATACACTTGCCATCAAAAGTGTCTGCGCCGGTCGTTCGTTCTATTCGACGCACACACGTCACGAGAGAGCAATTACCAGCGCTCTTCCGTCTTCACTAAAAGCTTTTTAATTTTGTCACTCAAGATGAAGGATCTGCACTCGGCCGGGTACTCGCTGCTGTCGATCGACGCGACGGGGCAGACGGCGTTGCATATCGCCGCGCGATACGGCAACAAGGAGATCGTGAAGTACCTGATCGCGTGCGCGCCCACCGCGATACTGAACATGCGGGACAACGAGCGCGGGCAGACCGCGCTGCACAAGGCGGCGGCGCACAAGCGGCGCGCCATCTGCTGCATGCTGGTGGCGGGCGGCGCCTCGCTCACTCGCCACGACCACGCCGGCCTCACGCCCAGGCATCTGGCGCTGCGCGCGGAGGACCACGACCTCGCCGCTTATCTAGAGAGTAAGTCCTTCCCGTTTACCGTTCACCTTGTACTCAAGTCTCTGGAGATTCGCTGGCTCTCTGTGTGGGCCTTTTGAATAATCCTATGTTGTAGTCCAAAGGAAAGACTTCAGGAGGGAGAGAATTCCACAACTTGAATGACTGGAATGATCTTCCTCCAGCCTGATGATTTTCCTTTGCACTACAACATAGTTTTCTTCAAAAGGCATGTTTACAGGTCTCTTAAATAGTCTCGCATCTGCTCCCCTTGAGTTGCAGATGTCCTGGGCGACGGTTACTGCTTACCATCAAGTGGACCGTGTGTCAGTGT
The DNA here is from genome assembly GCA_947859195.1 of Drymonia ruficornis. NCBI lineage: Eukaryota > Metazoa > Arthropoda > Insecta > Lepidoptera > Notodontidae > Drymonia > Drymonia ruficornis. Next base: position 8,395,793 of record OX401910.1, on the reverse strand, counting down.
GCCTACCTTAGGCAATAAAAATCCTATATCTCCCATCCTATAATCCTCGAAAAAGTTAATGGTAGAGCTTAGTAACCATAACCTAAAATATATTTCAGGTCAGGAACATTTCCAATTAGTCTCCGAGGACTTAGAAACTGCTGTATAATCAGATAAACTCATCATTATGAGAAGAAAAAAGACATTCAGCCTGACGCGATGGCGGAGTGAACGCGCCCGCGGCAGTGATACAATGACGTTATATGACTATTATATACTCTAGCATCGGTGATATTTTAAGATCTTGTGAAATTCATAGAATAATCAAAGTTTCACTATTAAAATTTATCTTAAAGAGTTTATTATTTATATAGTGTAATAATTTGAGTAATTTAATGAATTCCAAAACTAGTTTACATAAATGTTACAGAACTGAACAATTCATTTAGGTACCTAGTAATTTGCTTAGATATTTTGGCACGTGGAAAGAATGTGATGTAGACCCTTTTAATGATATTGCTCCAATTATACTATGATAACATAATTTCTGTGACATTTATGTAAATACATATACTTAGAATAAAGAAATAAAAAATGTAACGTGAATATCTTCGCATTTCGTTTTTGATTCCTTTTCCTCGTGTCTACACTACGAATAATAACTTATTCGTAGTGTCTAAAATAGTCTCCAGACGGCACGATCTGGCCTACGATCGGTAGAGCCAATCTGGGCGCAAGTCAATTTCCACCGATAGAAAACCATTAGTCATTAATATTATGTTCGTGAATTCTTCATCGTACATATAAACACTTGGAGGTCGACATGTTGTCGACCAGAGGACTGCTGACAGATGGCTGGCGACTACGTGTCGACCGCCAAGAAATTACGATGAAAAATGGGTTTGTGGGTCCTAACTTGCCTATTGACATGCCGATTGGTAAGGTTCCTCGGCCATGCCGAACGTGAGCCATATCGTGCCGTCTGGAGACTACTTATAAAACGTTTTCATATGATAAAAAGCGTGTGCCTTTCCTTGTGTGTGTGTTGAGAATGGGAAGATAATGGTATGTTTTCAATTGAACAAATAAGTAAATCATTTTTATTTTAATTAAAACCAATATTATTTTTAAAAACAAAATAAAATGGCTAAGGGATGTCCACTATTGATGTCCAAATGCTAATTACTGCAGATTCTATGATTGATTATTGTCAACATTTTATTAATATAAATTGACTCGTCTTTGTTGATTATTACAAAATGTTTATTAAAAGAATTTTATTTTTATGGCTAGAATACAACGTAGCTTTTATAAACATTTCTGTTTCTATATTTTGAAGCAAGCTTTTCGTCGTCACCGGCGAGTCGTCAAGATTTTCCTCTGAATTACTTCAATTATGAATCCAACTTACTCTACCTCAACCAACTTACTTACTCTACCTTATCCAGAGTCTTAATGATGATTAGTAATATTCTTTAAAAAATGATACTTCCTAAACTTTATGTACTTCTACCTAGACATTTATAATCTAAATATCATTTATTATAATTAAATTTTATGTTGAGATTTGTTTTATTTTATAGATTGTTTAATATAATGCGGTTATATCAATTCAAGTGGGTGTTATTTATTATTATTTTATTCACTAAAATGATCGGCCCTAATAGATACTTAAAATATTGAAATTACTTAAAGATACCTATATTCATCTCGTGTAGGTATTTTATTTAGTACTCGCATGTATTTAAAGTCTAAGACTAAATTTTGTACGACGAGTTTTATGTCACTGATGTAATCGGTGTATTACCTATGTAATATGATCTCAGTATTAATGTTTTGTATTTAATTATTGTGTTTTCATATTTTGATGACGTTCATGTCTGTGTATTTATGCAGAGCGGCTTCATAATTGTTGGTAATATTGTAAACTACGATTCTACATCATCATGTATCATTATACATGATGATGATAATGATGTGAATTCTACATAATGATACTAATTATTTTAGGAACATCTATCAACGAATCGGAATGATAAAAATATTTAAAATCATGTTGAGTCGCTTTTGTATCATGAGTGGTTAAAATATTGCTAAGTATTATTGAGCCACCCTGTATACAGTACAGGTTGAATTTTTCAATGCCAAATTCGCAGCGTTTCGTTCGAGCAATTTTCACTAATCCCTATTGTTACGGCTTTGGCCATCCACGCACCTTTGAAAGATTCAGCCTGTATAATAAAATGATCGATTATTATAATAATTGTTAAATCGTTTTCTATCTCGTTTCAAATCTCAAATAATAAATTATTTATTGGAGCTAACATTGTGTACTCATAAATGAGACGCTCATCCGAATTGCCGAAGAGCCTTTGTCCAGCCGTTATTTATTATCTCGTCTACTATCTCCTGCGTGACTTGTGTGATTGAACTTGAACGATGTTGGAGTCCTACCACTAGTGTTATGTATGCCAACACCTGTACTTGTAGATGTACCTACCTAATAGTTTAGTGTTTAACGAATTTACTCGTACTACTCGCTGACAAGCGAACAATGAAAGACAAAGCTGTGAGAATTTTGGTCATAATGTAAAAAGTAAGTTCATTTGTATGTTAAGCGAGAAAGAATACACCATTAAATTAAACATTTGTGAGTTTCTTAATTTGTGATTTGTAGATAGACGTTTTAATATGTACGATAGGATTATAGGGTGTAACTAGTTGTGTTGAGAACTGGTTTTCGCACTCTCAGCGATCGATTACTGAAACGAATATAAAATTAAATATAGCAGCCTTGAGCGGATCGAATATTATAAATTATAGCACTCCCTGTAGCGCTTGTGCGTCCTCCTTCGAAAAATTAAATATCGGGTATATCATGGCTGACGAGAAGCGATATTAAATAGTTATAAAAATATGTTTGAGTTCAAGTCGGTTACCGCTGGGCCCGGAAATCTCGGTTAAATAACACAAAACGTAAAATAAATAAAAACACTTAATTTAATCAAACTTCTACCTATTAATTTTCTTATCGCTTCTCGTTGACTGAGGTATAGTATTACGTAGGCATTCTTCCAAGCTACGGCTAATTAATACTGGTCTCTTAAAATTATACCTTTGATACCTTCGTAATTAGCGTCCTCAATTAATCCATGGACGGATATCCTAAAATTGTTAGTGATAATTTTCCTATGAGATATTATTATTAAACGTAGTCTTGTACATACTGTAATTGAGGCCTTCATTCGTGTAGATTAGCGTGTGTCTCTTTACACGATTAGTATGTATATTTCACGACCAAGTTCTATTTAAAAGGGGAAAGAATATCATTAGGTTAGGAATTTGAACTCTCCAATGCGAAGACACGATTTCGGACAGTCCGTCCCATGAATTAAGCCACCTGTGTCGCATTGCGCCCGTCAGGTTATCTACCAAAATACTAACTGCCAATTACTCAAATTACTTCACTTACCCATCTTAAAAAAAAACAATGGCCAAATTAGGTATTATACTGATACCATGGATGTACTACCTAAAAAAGGATTGAGCGAGCTCAAGATATTACCGGAGTAAATAAACTCTTGTGTGTATGTTATTTTTTATTTATATCCTTTATCTCATTAGCCATCTAACTTTCCTATTCCGAATCATCCTCTACAATACTTGTTATTATACCATTTTCAATTATTCAACAAGTCCCTAGCTATACCGAGGCTTGTCACCCTGCAGAGAGAGTTGCTATCCTCAGGTTAGGTATTTTAGTCATCGCGTTTTTCTCTCATAGTGCTCAATTCTCTTTGAGTAGAATATCCTTGGCTGTCACTATCACGAAAAAGCGTATTGATGGCCGGCGCACAGTGAGGACGGCATGGCATGGCATTTTATTTTTTATCAATCGCATTTAATACTTATCCAATCGAAATAAGGTATATATTTCAATGCTCGGTGATCGACCTCGGAGCATCGCGGAGCATTTTCTCGGTGCACCCGTTGGAGCACCTTATTTCGATTGGATAAGTATTAAATTCGATTGATAAAAATTAAAATGCCATGCCATGCCGTCCTCTCTGTGCGCCGGCCATTATGGTGCAATAGATGCATTATTTGTTTGACACTGCTTACTACATAACTTTAGGCGTGCTATGTGTCACTAATGTCTTAATTCGTTGGATAAACTTTAGCAGAAATTATAAACGAATGCACTTAATACCAACCTACCTATTGCCTTTGTAATGTTTCGTGATTAAAGTTTCTTATGGCCTTCTGTCATTGTCATAAGGAATACAGTACAGCACCTCTATAATAAAATAGTGGATGGATTCCACCGTGTAATGTAATGAGATGGGAAATAGACTACACACCCTTTGGACTCGGCTCTCTAGGATAAAAGTTGCCGACATAGGTACATACACTTAATAAAGGTGTATTACATTTTATAAGTCTTGCGCGCGCGCTGTATCTAGATTCCGCCCTACATACTAAAAAAAACATTCCGAAAAATGCACAACTGATTACGGTCGTGTCAAATAACGGCTGCCGCCATGAAATTCCATTGGGAACCACAAGCCACCAAACGTGATCAAACTAAAGTAAATAAAAAAAAAATTAAAAAAAAGATTACCGTTGCGTCCTGTCAGATGTACTGAATTACACCGACTTTGTTATCTATGGTTTATTATTTTCATCACTATTTATTTTGATTTTCTGCAAGTCGGCTCAAATGGGCCGTAGGCATGTAGGACGAGTTGACGAATTACTCACAATGCAATACCTCAGCTCCCGCCCCTTTGATTTTTTTTATTTTATTTAGATGCAAGTTATTCCTAGTGCGGAGTCCAAAGGCTGGTTAGTCTGTGAAAAGTAGGTAAGTACCTATATAGTGCTGCTGAAGAGATAGCACACTTGCCAACACAAGACTTTTGTCACGCAATATGTCGCACCGAGTCGCTCTCTCTTATTTAATGCATAAGAGAATGAGACCAAATCGTTTTATCTCGCGTTTTGTCTTGTCATGGGCGGCTGTGCAACCCCGAGTCGCTTAGCCATTAAACTGCCACTGTAGCGTTTTGCTATTGTGACCGACCCTCCGATTGTTGGTCGGTCAGACTCGACCGACCAATCAGAGGCTCGGTCACAATAGCAAATTGCCACAGTGGCCGTTCAATGGCTAAGCGACTCAGCGTGCCGCACCCTGTGCTGGTGTGGGTAAGGTCATAGTCACGGATTTTTGATACCTTAGTTTGAGGCCCTTTGTCGTGCTTTTTTAACAGGTTGTGGAGATATGAGTATACTTATACTTAGGCATTATGTATTGTTGTTCTATAATACATTGTAATTCTAAATTATGTAAATTAGTAAATTTTTTGATTTGTTTTAAACAATTCCTAACGTCTGCGTTTAAAGTAAAATATGATTTTGTTGATCACAGCATTCCATTTAATATAAACAAATTGACTTAATTAAATGCACATACAGGCTCTTATTTGATCAAATGAAGCACCGATACGAATAATCTACATATTACACTGGACCGCAAAGAAAATGGGTCGGCTAGAAAATCTTCAATATTTTCAACCGCATTTTTATTAATTTTACATTTAGGTATTAGAAATAAAAAGCTTAAATTCATTTTTTAAAATTTTCATTGAAGCACATTAAAATATTCTTTAATTTAGTCTTTATTTCATAAAGCTAGGTCAGGTACTTTTGTAGATATTGAAGATTTTCTAACCGACCCTTTTTCTTTGCGGTCCAGTGTTAGGTTACCTATGTTGGTGTTTCAGGAACATTTATCGAAAATTTATACGAAATGTAATTATTTTCAGAAGTGTCACTACAATAATAAATATTACATAGCTACATTATTTTTTGTGTTCTTAAATGGCGGCGTCTTCATCAGACGCATGCCTCGCGCGAGCACTCACTTTTGACGTCGGAACGCATAGACGTAATGTCATAATATGAGTGCTCGGGTGAGGCATGCGCGCCATATGGACACATCTATTGAATTATGGAAGCCTTGAGTTGTAGATTTGATTTTGGTTTCATTGTTAATTTTATTAGGTTATTTATTGTAACTACCTAAATGTTGATATAATAAATCGATGGTTTTATTGTTACGTTAATTTAATCATGTATTGTCTATTCGTCTTGTTATCTGGATTAATAAGGACTTAAAAGCAATCTTACAGCCTTGAACCCGTTACTCCTGACGTGCGCTTATTGTTGGAATATTGTAAAAGACACACATTACTTATAAATTGGCAGCTGTGACACACAGAGGCCTGTATTAATAAATGCATCTCAAAGTTGAGATCGATCTTAAGATGCAGTTTTGACGTTTTATGTATGGAACATCTGTCAAAAACAGTAGGTATCCTATGTTCGATCTCAATCTTGAGATCGATTTATTAATACGGGCCATAGGTACCCACGCATGTTGTTAATGTTACGTACCTAAATCATCGGGTGTATCTACTCACTGGGAGGATAATTGAATGGTTAATATCTAATGTCGTTCGACCCGCGTTCTACGTCGAATTTCGGAGTCCCTGACTTTCCATTTTTATATTGTTTCCTTATACATAGATAAGTACCTATCGAGACAATTCAGCGTTTCCGTTATTTGTTCTTTAATGCAAAAATGTCGAGAAAACTTTAGTCTCCATACAATCTGGGCTTCTCATTGTGCAGAACAAGACAACATCGATCGACTCTAGATAAGCTCCGTCTGGGCTAAAGCTGTCTAAAAATTAATAGGTACCTTGTAAAACTCGGGCTTTGTATAGCCTTAGCTACAGCGAAATTAAATGCCGCCAAGCAATCAAAGTCAATTCACCTCATGTCGCTATGTAAACTTGTTATAGAAAGCATGTTCACTCGCTCATCCACCGCTGAATACACAGATGAAGCGAACTCCAAAGTCGTGGCTTATCTAAATACAGGTAAGTTGATTTTCCATAACGACGGCGACGTGATTGCTCTCTTATCCTTTTATATTCGTTTATACACCGAATATAGGTATGTAGAGCTCTAGGTAACTGTACCTACACATGCGGGATTTACACGGGTCGATTTCCGCCGCACGACTAGGAACAAAAACGAATAAATTCCACAAGATTTTTTTTCCTAGCCCCATGGCAAAATCGACCCGTGTAAATCCCCTATTACGAAGTCAGTCATATCCAAATTCTACCATGATTACCTCCTGGTGAGAATATACATACCATATGAACATTTTTTTTTATTGATTCTTCTTATATCGGGATAATCTCCAAGCGTTATAATAATACATATAGTAGGTATAAGGTACCTTTATGAAGCGTGGAACGGCATCTTTATATTTGACTGTATACCTTTTTAGAAATTATGATGTATAGCTGTACCAAACTGAATTCATGTATTAACATAAACTATTGAAAATTAAATGGTAACAATGTTTAGTGTTTTGAGAGCACTCATTTCAATATAAGTACACATGATACTTATTTTTGCACTCGATAAAGTCACTATTTTAAATAAAATTATTCAAATAAAATACATACACTGAATGAACAATAAATAAAGTATGACTTAATTTGGGTTTCATTTACCCTTAGTAGTATGCATACCTATTCGTATTGTAAGGTTTTCTCCGAAGAATCTTGCTTCGAGTATACGATAATTTATGACAAGTAGGTAGCTATAGCGCGTAGTACCTATCTTTTTAGTGGTAGAGCTAGGCTGTAGCCAATTGACTGCAGCTCATATATGGGCTGGCTCAACCGGGGTAATACCACCCTCTCACGGAAAATTGGCTTAAAGTAGCAATTACAACTGCGTTTCGTACGATGAGCGATAGACTTCGGAAGCCCAACCCCCCCTTCCCCTACCTCTGTCCCACTCCCCTTCAGGACGGCAACGTGCGAGCGATGCCTTTGGTATTGCAAGCATCTATAGGCTACGGTAACTGCTTAACAACAGGCGAGCCGTACCTACGATTGTTTGTCATCTAAATAACAATAAAAAACATTTCTTTATGAAATCTTTTTCGGTTGAAAAAAGGCTGAAAAAGAGCTTAATTTTAAAAGGTATTTTAAGTGTATGTAAATGCACTCATAGGGTAACGTAACCTTGTTTGAGACCCTTCTTGGCAAGCTTCAGCCCTTTCTCCCAACTTTGCCACTTTTCATTTCACTGACTATTCAGTAAGTAATAAAAACCTTTTCAATGGACCCACGCTTTTATGTGTTTACGCTCTTTATAACGACCAACATTTACATTCGTTTTTGTCCGTGAGGGACTAGAACCATAGTAGAAAGATGGGTAGTAGGTTATCTTCATACAACGCAACGCAACGGGGTAGTACCACCCTCTCACAGAAGATCGGCGTAAAGCAGCTATTACAGCTGCGTTTCGTACGATGAGTGAGAGAGCCGTAAGTCCGCAGTCCAATAAAAAAAAAAAAAAAAAACGCACCGCGCGCGGCTTTTACGTGTGCTCTCTCTGCTATCTCTGCGTCGCGCACGCACACTCAAACATCACATGCATTGTTTCGCACTGCGAACCGGGTCGAGATTTTGTTTGAGTGTGCGTGCGCGACGCAGAGATACGCATAGCGCACACATACAAGCCGCGCGCGGTGCGTTTGTATGAAGATAGCCTACTACACATCTTTCTACTATGCTAGAACTATAGGAATACGGGGTCTTTTAAGTTTTATTTGAAAGGCACTTTACCATACTACATGCCGAATACGCTACTCATTTGTAAGAGGGTAGTACTACATGGGACTGATGATAGAATGAAAATGCGATGACGTTTGTAGCAAATTTACGATTTTGATTGAATAATGTATGTCCTTTGCGAGCTTCTAAATTTGAACAGGTAGGTAAACATGCAGCATATTAATAAATATCGCCAGACTTACACAACAACTGTATGGACCCAAACGAAGCAATGCTTGTATTATGGCTACCATACAAGTGACTGGGGGCGATCACAGTGACACCCAGACCTGCAGGGCTATTACGTATCTCAGTTGACAACTTATTCACAGAACTTTGATGGTAAATTAGAATGACAAAAAATGGTTATTTCGGTGAATGGATATCAAGGTACAGTGAGTTTAGGTTAGATTAGCCCTGCAAGAAATACCTACGTAATGCCAATGTTATGTCATTCTAATTTACCATCAAAGTTCGGTGAACAACCGAAGCCAGTTGTCAACTGAGATACGTACCTAATAGCCCAGATGGTCAAATTATGAAAAGAACGTTTCTAAAATTTGCCTCTGGTGGGAATCGAACCCACAACCACCGGATGCAGTGAGGCAAGCGGGCAACGCTCAAACCACTACACCAAGAAGTCGTCAATGTAATCGTAGTAGTTTCTAAGCTTTGACAATAGCTTGCAAAATAATAACATATGTGGGTAACATAGAATCATATGTTTCCTATGCGATATTTAAGGGTGATTCCTGCGAAGCTCGATTTTAGCGGTCACACAGTCTTATCTCTGGTCTTATCAGAGATGCCGATTAAAAGTATATTTTTCTAGTTTCTTACTACATTTGTCTATTTGGAAAACATAATTTTTATTTCATAAATAAATAAATTATACACCCAAACTTCATTTGAAAACCGAAATCGGGGTCAAATTAGCCGTTCTCGCTGTGTCACACGCTTCACTTTCATGAAACAATAGCGTTTAACTTTTCGGTAAATGGTGTTAGGATCGTGTTATAGATATCAAAAAATTTGTAAAAATATACTCTTTTTATTGATTACAAATTTAATATATTTTATTGTTTAGTTTAAATATTAAACAGCTATTTGTGTTGGTCACACGTTTGTGCACATTTTTACGGCGCATGACTAAATGATCTATAAGTCTACGATGAAACGATTTATGGTCTTGTTTTGTGACACTACGGACAGGCAGTCATGTCGAGGCAGTCCAGCAGAGAGATGATCGAGGGTGTATTCCTCCGCGATGAGATATAGGGTATCAAAGTCCAAAAAACATGTTTTTTTGCCGATGTACCGGAGTTTTGTGGACAAAATTTATTGTTGTTTGAAGTTACTTTAGATACTGGGGTTTTTAATATGTATTACTTAGCTGTCGAAGTATGATTTAGTGTTCTTTAATTTAAACTACATTTTGAAGTGTAAGAATAATAGTGAAATATGTTTAATTTGACGAGTTTCGTGGCATGAGATTCGTGGCAATTTCTCCACGAATCTCATGAAATTACCACGAATCTCATTTTCCGTAGGACTTTTCATGTGATGAACACGTCTCAGTGCCATATGAAGTACCTACATATTGGCATCAGACACTGGTTGTATCCCTCACGCAGCGATCATCATTGCTGACGCTCATGATTTACCCGTCGCGGATTGATTGTTTTGTCTCACGATGCTTCGCTATTTGTTTATGTCCATGGTATCGTAAAGCTCAGCGTTGATCGCATTTGCTCCATACTGCCATCTCATTGCATTATTAATTGCTTATGGTTGTGTCCGTCTTTCCTAGTGATTTGTCCAGGAAACTCTTAACAAAATTCAAAAATATATTTTTTTTTATTAATATAAACTAAATCCGCACGTCGTAACTGGCCTATCGACCACCGATCCGATGTTTGCTCTGAAAACGATTGCTGATGAATATCAGTCCAAAAACCGACCATTGTATGTTGCATTCTTGGACATGGAAAAGGCATTTGATGATGCAAGAGACACAATCTGGTAGAGCCTTCGTAAGAATAATGTCCCCAAACAATACATCAACATCGTTGCCGACATGTATAAGGGTGCAAGATAGATAGTTACAGCAAGCACTTTTATCTTGGAAACATAAGTTGCAAGCCGTGGCCTTGTGCTGAGTGTAGCAAAGACCCAATTTATTTGCTTAAACGAACCAGGTCCAAGCGACAGCAGTTCGATTCCCATCGATGGGCAATTGGTCCCTTTGTGCGATCAATATAAGTACCTGGGGAGTATGATGTACAATTCCGGGAACGTAGAATGCAAAATTCAGCACCGAATAGCTGCAGCATGGCTAAAATGGCGAGAAGTAACTGGTGTTACATGCGATAAAAGAATGCCTGTTAAACTATAGGGCATGGTATATAAGACCATCATAAGACCAGTCCTCATGTATGGCAGCGAAACGTGGGCCATAACCCAAAATAACGTGCATACCATTTAAGTTGCTGAAATGAAAATGTTGAGGTGGATGTGTGGCATTATCAGGCTTGATAAAATCCGTAACGAGTACGTGCGAGGAAGCCTGGGCGTGCGCGATATCACCGACAAGATGCAAAAGAGTAGGCTGCGATGGTATGGTCACGTGAACAGGAGGCCGCCTGAATACGTAGGGAACTTAGCACTACAACTTTCCATTCCCAGCCCAAGACCCCAAGGCAAACCCAAAACAAGATGGAAAGCTGTAATGCTAAAGGACATGAAAGAGTGTCAGGTATACGAAAACGATGTCGAGAATAGAGCGAAGTGGAAGGAAAAGCCTAGGAAGGCTGACCCCACCACCATGTGGGATACATAGTCAGGAAGAGAGAGAGGATAAACTAAACCCGCAACGCAACAAAATAATTTAATTTAATAATTTTGTCGGCGATTTTATTTGTTTATTGGGTCCTGCTTTTGATTCGGATTTTATTCTGGACAAAACTCATACCTAGGTAGTACTTATAAATCGTTAACATAAACATTTTAGCGTATTGCTTTCATTGAGAAGAGCTGCAAGAACATTCCTCTTGTCTATTTAATTTTAAGATGCACCTGACGGGAACCTCTATTGAGAACATAAAGCTGAGATCCTCCAGTCCAGACCAGGATATCATCAGCAAATTGAAAGTGCTAACAAGTACACCTATACTCGCCATTAGCATCGATGCTTTACCTTTTCCAGTGGGGAAGGTAATAGATATAATTCATCATCATAATTTCGAAGATGGAACGTCTCCCTGTCTGACATCTTTGGCAATTGGATCGGTTTCGAACTCTAGTTGGTCCTAAAGCTGGATTGATTGAGGTCCTGTTTGTATTTGCGAGAATGCTCCCAGGTGAAGAGTCAGAGACGCACGGTCATGTACTTTTCTCCTCGATAAAACATGAATACAGAGTTCCTTAAAATGCGAGATTGCTTTAGAATTCTGTCGTTTACGAAGATGTCTGAACAAATGGCAGTCCAGATGGGATATAACAACTAGGGCCACCACCTCCGTGAAATTATTTCTATGCGTTTGTGAGCATCTAGAGAGGACATGGCTAGAGTTGGACCACAGTGTGGCTCAAATTTTCACAAGACGTTACATCTTTTCGAGTACCTAAATTATTCTATTTCAAATTAGTTTCTTCACCTCTACATACTGTCTCAAAAGTACGAAATAATACTTCAGGTACATATAGGTCAGTTGATATGTAGTTCGATATGTTCAAGCAAACTATACCTACCTCTTCTAGTTTCTGAGCTATTGGAGTTCAAAATTGTTACGAAAACTTTTGTCTTGTGACCCTTAAAAAATCAGCTGATTGTGTAAATAAGCACACTTCAACGTGATTAAGGAGTGATAGATAGGACACATGTTTTGTACCTACTAACATAAATACTGTAATATGGCAAATCAAACACATTTATGGTACCTATGTTTTATATCATAACGTTGAGTAGGTAACTAGTACGTACCTAACATAATACATCGAGTTTAGTAAAACTTAGACACCAAAATCTTTGTTTTCCTTGATCTTGCATGAAAAAATATCTTCTTAGCTCAAATTACTAACTCGTAATTTTCTATTCAATTACCAAAGGGCTAATAACAAAACAATATGCCACCATTTAAAAAATAACTCAGTTAATTAAAAGTAAAAAAGCTAAACAACATTTAATTCTCTGCATTCAATAATTTTCACTATTTTTTAATAATATCTTTGAGTAGGTAGGTAGGAACAGATTTCTTAGTCACATCTAAAAAGCCTCTGATCTTTATTCTATGATAATTCCATTGTCATGGCGGTAAATATGTATACATGGTGGCCATTTTTGGGGAGGATCTAATTAGATTATCGACCAATGACAAATATCTTGAAAATGGCGGAAAATCTGCGATTGGTCGAGCTCAATATGAAGCGGTTTCCTTTGACAAAATGCAGTTTAAATGCATGTGGTTCCGCATGCAATTTTTGTTTTATTTTAGTTCAAGCCCTGAATTTCAGGGTATAAATCTTTACTTATTGTGTAAATTCATCATCGTGCATGAGTTGCATCATCATGCAATGTGATTGAAAAAAGTAATTTAACTTTTTCTTAGTGGAAAAACATAATAAATAGCGCGCATTGTAAAACTCATAATTAATCAATTGCGTGGTTTTGGGCCTGTTTCAGAATCGTTACGTAATCTTTATTTTCCGAATAAATTTATTATTTTGACAGAACCGTAATGGATCATCGTCATTTTGGTTTTTTTTATTATTATTTTACGGAACCCTTCTAAACTTCTAATAATAATTGTAAGTTCGTAGTAAGTCTTTCAGTTACGTAACATCTGTCACGTTATCTCGTTGCTTGTTAAAATGCCGGGTCGCGATCGTGGTAATAGTGGAGTGTATTCTAATAGTGTTTTTTATGAAATGATGATGTGTGTTGGTGCTGCTGACGGGAAGGTGCGACAAGCTCGGGATCTGTACCGGCGGCGTTTTATCCATGGCCGGCCGCTCGATGATCGATGTTGCCGTTGTCCTATACGGCTATACCTACCTGCTTTCGAAACCTATGCCTTCGATCTCAAAGCACTGGTAGCTTTCACTCGTCGTCCACTTGAGTAGGACGACATAATACCTACTCACGCCGGTACGGAATTAGAAAACCAGATAAGTACCTACCATCATTTTCGCGACAATCCGCGAACTAGCACACGACGAAGTGCTACAGTATTTAATGTAGGTACCTACATCACAATTTCGTGTGACGGACACTGAAAGACGATGGCCAACATCCTTACCACTTCCAACGTGTACAAGAACTTACACCCGCTGACTATCAGCCTAGAATTCGCTTTTGCAGGTGGTACATGACTAGCGTTCAGGGAGACCCTGAATTGTCAGCGAGGGTGTTGTGTTCGGACGAAGCGTCGTCGTTTACTGCAGTAGGTACGCCTTTGCCTATCCCTACGGGGAATACAGTCGTGATAATGGTATTTAGTAGGTAAACTGTATGTAGGTAGGTACTGTTAATCTGTTGATAAACTGAATACCTACTCACCGAATTTTAAACACCGACCGTGTTATCACAAAATTGTTAAACTCGTTTTGAACGCGTGTCTAGTTAAGTTTTCCTTGTTAATTTTGACATAACTCGTCTTCATTTCGCGTTTATTTATTTTTTAAATAACACGGTAAAACTTTCTACCGATTTTTTTATGAGTAGGCCTAAATGAAACATAATAATATCTTGCCGTCGGCACCGCACCGTACGCGTGTGAAGGCGCGCGGTCGCCGCGCTGCGCAAGCGACACAAGTAGCCGCGCTTTGTGTTTGTGTGCACGACGACCGGGGGCGGGGCCTAATACAAAGGGAGGCCGCAACGAAAAATAACCGAAGTTTATTCGTGTAGTAGGGCTATCCTAAAAAAAAACTGAAAAGTAATTTTTAAGATTTGTATGCAAAATAAGATGTATGAATTCGGACTTAACACTTTACCGGGTAGTTCTATGCTTAATACCCATGCATACCCCGGAGTATTATTTCGTACTTTTGATACAGATAGTATAACAATGGTCGACGCCGCATAACGATCACAAACAATTTGCATATCACATCTTTTGGGAGTGTGGTCTCTGGTAAAACGAACGGAACTCTATGTTAAATAGCTTGCAAGTGACATCTGGAGTAGTATATCACACAGACCTTGTAGAAATCAAGGAAAATATCATTGGAATCAAGTATAACCAGCTCACAAGTTTAGATTTTTTCCCATATTTTGTCTTTTATATTCATACAGAAGCAGAAATTGTGCTTTTATATTCTCTTGTTATTAAACACAAGTCCCAACAACCATAAAGAGAGCAAAATATATAGTAAAGTACATAAATAATGCGTAAAAAATACCCCGGAATTTACTGCGTGAGTTTCGTGTGGTACTGCATGAGTTACGTGGCACCATTTTCTTCAACCTTGAATTCTGTCCAAAGTTATCAACAGATTTACAAAAGCGATAGAGCTTTGAACTTGTATAAAAGGCTATATTATGTTATTAATATAGATTATCTAAAATTCACAAAAACAAAAATTACCACGAAAATCACGGCGAGAATCTGGTTCGCAGGAATGACCCTTAAACTACTTACCTATCTATGATCTCTGAAATTTTCTTATTCCTTTAGTTCTGACTGAGATAAAATATTGCGTACAATATTTTACTTTATTGCGTTGGTATCTCGGAGTTACGATCTGGTTATTAGATTGCGTTGGCTACGATATGTGCGTAACACCATAAAACGCACGTGTAGTGACATAGCGCCTTGTACCTGTAGATACAATATTATATCTCGCCAGACTTCTCATAAAATAGCTGTTAGACTATCATCCAACTTTATTGCAAATTCTCATCTATTTCCCTTACCTTGGTTTTTGCTTTTTGATTTCCATTTTTAGTAAGTTCATATTAGATTAAGTAGGCACACGTGATTAGATCGGAGAACGCGAATGTTTATAATCCTATCGATGTTGATATGTAGGGATTAAAAGTATGCTTAAACGTACACTGTCCGACTCCATGCTAAGCTGATTGCGGATAGCGTGATTGCTTATGGGTTTGTGTGTGGAAGCAGTGGGTGAGATATTGCAATCTTTGATAAACCTAATTACTGATAATAATTCCACCCACATGATATAATTAAACAGGTAACACTTAATCATATCAATTGATAACAATATTATATTCTTGAGTTAGATATACACACTTGTAGACAAAACTGTGAAGGTTTATTTACTTCTTCAGCACATGGAGAACTTACAGGTTACGTAATATAGGATAATCATTTACCCAATGGAAAGCGAATCACAAGTCTTCACTTGTAGTGAACTAACTATAGCAGAACCCCCAAATTTATAGAAAGTTATGATGGGCTAACACCAGGGTTGTTATGAATAAAACATCTTGTTTTAAACACCGTGTTTAAAACATGTTTTAAACATTTAAAACACAATGATTTTTTCCTTCTGTTTTAAATCAATGTTTTAAACACATTTTAAACAGTTTTCATTTTAAATTTCCTGTTTTTTTGCAACTCTGACTAACACTGGCATCACAAAGCACTTTTGACCCTAGAAATGCTTTGTAAAACCATTGTGAACTGGTTAAAGATCTCTATCAATTTGGCGGTAACATGTGAGGAAGTACAAACTCGGGAAGATTGCATGCAATTGACTGATTGATTGAATTAGCTTTGTGACCATAAATCACACGCTGGTTACAAAAGGACTTATTTCGGGCTGTTAACATAATTTGTTGAAGTTAATGATGCATAAAAGATAATGTCCTAAATCTACGCAATGTAAAATTTCTAGGGACAGGAATGGCGAGGCCAAGTGAGACATTGATGACTAAACTAAATTTGACATCTAAATCGATCTAAACGATCATGAAAGGATGCCATGAAAGATAGAAATAGTTTAGTTAATTTATGTACCTACCAACAGAATCCGTTTAGGTAATCTCTTTTCACCTTAGATACTCTCGTCTTGGGTCTCCAATCCAACATGCGGGTTCCAAGACATTTTACTTTTCCCCGGCACTCGTCGAGGGTCAAACTTCGACATGATCGTTGGACACAATGTCGGTTGTGACTTAATTTAACAGTGGTGGGAGTGAGAGGACCTAGTCTCAAATCTAGTCATTATTGATAGGTGTTTAAAGACTTTTTGAATGGATCCTATTTCTCAAACTCGGTCATGACTCTACAGTCTGTAACAGCGGTGAAGAAACATTAGAGAACATATTATAACGCATGATAGACACGTGAAAATCTGAGCGATTAGGTTCGCTGGTTCATTTATTGATAATGCTCACATGAGATTACATATTAATAACATAATTAATTACCTGTTATCAGAATCCGAAACATCAACTGTTCATGTATGTACCTACTTATATCTACATGGTGAGTGTACTTACCTTGATTTAACATATTCGATTTCTACCATCTACATATTATCTACATATTATGGATACTATAACTGACCTGGGGCCCTACCAACATCTCTTATAGCAGTATTATTTTAGCCTTACAGCGACTTTTTGTGCAATGACGCACCTTATTGTCATGACAATAAGAAACGTCATTCGCTGTAAGGTTAAAATAATACTGCTATAAGAGGTGGTGGTATAGGCCCTGAGCGCTTGCTTGTACCTATACATTCTTTGGTTGGAGACTTTCCCAATTTCCACTCTTTAACACCCTCTGACTCGCGCATTTCTGCAACATCTGTAATATCATCAGTATTTAGGAGTATCCTATTTGTATGCCATCCAAGACTATGAATAACTATGTGGATAATCCTTGGAAAGTTGGGTTAAGCATGCATGTGATTGTTTTGACTGAACATCACGCAGGAACAGATTTTTTTTATATCATATATCTGCGATCAGTCCTACGACTATGAGCGGATAGGTGGTGTGAAAGTTGGCGTGCTGAGTAAGCCCTCCATCGAGGGCACTACTCTTGTTAGGAGGGTGCTACACCCTTTCGTGCAACTTTATTACATCATGCCTCTTTAGGCATCCTAAGTGCCTAAAGAGGCGCCCAGGTGTTCTTGGCTTTTAAGCTGGCTTGCCAATTGATTACAGTGTGAGGCAAGCCGTTGTTGGTATATTTGTAAGGCAATTCTAATTTCTTGCAGTTCGCTTACGGTGCGGGAAAACATCGTGAGGAAATCTACCTATCCCACGGGATTAGGTAATAGTCAGTTCGTGTATACACGGCGTCAAGGTTCACCACCTGTCACGTTGGGTTCTGACTATCTGGTGAAACGTGGGCTTTGAGTTGGCTTAATACCTCCACAATGTGGTGGTGTATGGCCACTCAAGCCTCTGACTACCCCCGAATGGGGATAAAAGTCGTGGCGTATATTTCATTTTCTTCATATATATTTATTTCTAAATACTTCCTTCACTGTGGTCATTTGTATGTTGGTATGGATTTCATCGTTTGTGATGAAACAAGAGACGTTGGATATGGTGCGCAATATAATATTTTACAGGCGTGGTATTATTAGCAATATTGGAGTTACTGGGGCTTCCCTAGACTTGTATCCCATACATCCACACTGGTTTCAGGACCATTTTGTAGATCAGGAGTTTATTATCCATTGACAGTTTGCTGTTACGACCTAGCAGCCAGAGCAGAGTTTTTTTATTTTATGTTGAGCTCATGTCTTTTCGATATAACATGGTTTTTCCAGGTCAGTCTGCGGTCTAAGTGGAGACCGAGGTATTTAACTCTGTGCGAGTGAGGAAATGTGTTATCTCCAAGGTGTACTTGAGGGCAATCACCCTTGTTCAGGGTGAATGTTATGTGGATTGATTTGTTAATATTTTTCTAACTTTCAATATATGTAGGTACCTATTATTTTTCTCGTTAATTCAAGTAAGTAGTAGAACAACCTATGATTATAAATCCACGAATCATCATTGTCATTGCACGCACAAAGTATTTGTAGTACACGTATCGGTAAATTTACCACGATAATGTCGATAATATGAACACGCCCACGTACCGTGGGATCTCATACGTAACCCTTGCGTATCGACTTCACTATCATTTGTTTCGTAAAACTGTGACTCGACTACGTAATTTCCTTACGTTTGCAGAAAATTTTGTCACTACCTCTGTAGGTACTTTTACTACTATAGATATACAGGGTTATTGGTAAAACACTAACAACCCTGCAGGGGCGTATTACTGACATCAAAAACAACAACTTTTGTTCTATGACTTTTTACAAAACATAAAAAAATAACAAAAAATCACACTCTAAAATGTATGAAACAAGAAAATATGCTCATCTAGAGTATAGCCGTGGTACGTTTAGGTACTTTAGGGCAAAGTGGAATACAACCACGTACCATGGCTTTCCTCTAAATGAGAAAAAAAAATTCGTACATTTTAGAGTGATTTTTGTTATTTTTTTATTTATTTTGTAAATAGTCATAGAACAAAAGTTGTTGTTTTTGATGTCAGTAATACGCCCCTGCAAGGTTGTTAGTGTTTTACCAATAACCCTGTGTACCTATTTAGTCTTGAAACTAAGTAAAACCTACCGATGCCGACAACGCTACGAGACGCTCCGACCCTACGAGGGGCTTCAATGCTACGAGCGGTTACAACGCTACGACCTAACGATATAAAAGTATAAATAGGGTTGTCAACACGTAGGTTTAACGCACTATTTATTTTGTTGTCAATGATATTTATAACAAGTTTACTTTAGTTAGTATACAGTAATATACACTGAACTGCAAAGAAAAAGGGTCGGTTAGAAAATCTTCAATTATATCTTCTATAAAATTTAATATATTTTACATTTATTAAAAATAAAAAACTTCAATTCATTTTTTAGGGGTTCTTATCCAAAGGGTGCCAACGGGACCCTATTACTAAGCCTACGCTGTCCGTCTGTCCGTTCGTCCGTCCGTCTGTCAGCGGGCTGTATCTCACGACCCGTAATAGGTAGAGAGTTAAAATTTTCACAGAATGTGTATTTCTGTTGCCGCTATAACAACAAATAGTAAAAATTAAATTATATTTAAAAATAAAGATTTTATATTTTGACGTTTAGGTATATTGTACGGTGGTATGGAACCCTTTATGTGCGAGTCCGACACGCACTTGGCTGGTTTTTTATTTTCATTTAAGCACATTAAAATATTCTTTAATTTAGTGTTTATTTCATAAAGCTAGGTCAGGTACTTTTGAAGATATTGAAGATTTTCTAACCGACCCGTTTTCTTTGCGGTCCTGTGTATTTTCAACATCCCATCTATGAAAATGTATTTTTCAAAAATCCAATAAGTGCAGTGCAGTATTGGTTTCCATAAAAATTGGCTACAAGAGCCCTTCGATCAATTTTCGATATGCCGTTTAGTTTTGGATTTGTCCACGCACCATGTACACGTTCACGCACTAATTTTAATTGTAAATAAACTCCCTAAGCGTTGATGTTTTCCTGAACTTGTTATAGCGTGTCCATTAGCGGCTTTACCCAATTTCGTTATAGGCCTATGTTAAGTATTTTGTTTGCACAAGCAACGGCTTATTAGGTAAGTACCCTGTTAAGCCCCTATAAGATAAGCACAAATCACTAAAAATAAATTATTGATTTATTTAAAGTGACAGAGTTTTAGACACACATTCAGTTTCATGTATTTTTCTCTATATCTCCGTCCTCAGTTAACTGAGGACGGAGATATAGAGGTAAAAAATACCTACTTACTTTTTGGAACTTAAGTCCATGAGAGAAAATTACGAGAAAATAATACATACTCGTACATTAAAACATCCATTGTTCAAACAAAACAACAGTAAATCTGCTATATCAAACAGACAATAGTACCTTCTAAGTTGGAAGGATTATAATTTTCTCAGATTATATTTTCGGCAGCCCTATGCAACCCTTTCGTGCAAGGATCAGTGATTTCGCCAGTTTGCGAATGGCACAGCGAACGTGCCAAGTGAAAGAAATGCGTTAGCAGTTAGCACTTACCTTTGAACTGTATGGAATGACATTTGTGAACAATACAACTCTCCCGCGAGTATCGAGTGTTTCTATTCACAAAAACTTCGTTCCTTAGTCCCACAAACCAACCACAATTTAGACCACACTAGAAATAAAATTCATCAAAATAATTCCGATAAAATTGCGCTGCGGAAGCAATGTGATTGATTGTTCGGGAGCGAAAGCAACGCTTAGTGAACGGCTGCATCTACAAGAGGCGAGCAGTACCCCAAAGCAGTCAGTTTTCACATCGGAACGCATAGACTTATGTCATAAGTGATGGCTCGAGCGCGGTAGTTCCACGTGATCGCACCGATTGGTCTATCGCTATCCGCCATCGAAAATAATACTTCTAGATTATGCTTCGTCGATCGTAAATCTTATAGAACTTATTAAGCGTATGTTTTTCGGAAACTTTTGTCCTAGAATGCTGACTCTAAAGGGTTTTCGTGTAGGTGGTAGCTCCGTGGTAGCTCCGTGTTTAGTTTCCACCTACACAGCGTACAACTTTCATGAAACGTATTTTCACTGGATAAGGGCGTCGTTCGTCGATTCTCTGGCAAGGAGAATATATTGTCATCAAAGGGACATAAAATGGCACGTGGAACGTTTTCTGTGATAAATTTAAAAATGGTGTTTGTTAAATGCGATTATCTTTTTATCAGTAGACATTATTATAGGTATAATTAAAGGAAATTAAGGAAAAGTATTTCCATAGCTGTAGCCTTATGCTCATAAAAATCTTAATCTTAGGTATATTAAGATTTCTATGTGACTTCTACGATAAAATGTGTATTATTGTAGTTAGTAAAAAACTGGAAAATGTACTTCGTGGTATGGCCCTACCTACCTTTTTTGTTGGGGAAATCATCATAACCCGCCCGCCTCCGCTACTATCGGCTAAAACCCCACGGCGGCGGCGCGGCGGCGGGCCTTCTCCCGCTGAACCACAGGATAGATGCTGAACGATGGGGTCACGGGAACGCTTGCACATACTACCGCGACATCGTACAGGTACCTATCGTAACCTAATAATTATCTTGGAAAAGTCACCCATCTGCATACAAATCATTAAGATACGAAGTAATTATTCGAGTAACCAACAATGTCTTATTAGTTTTATTTCGGTAGCGTTAAGTTCCCTTTCGTTGAATGAAATATAACTGGGACAGATGTCCCAGCGCGTATCTAATAAAAATGCAACTCCCCTGTGTTCTAATTTAAGTAGGTTATTGAATATCTTTTACGAGGAAGCAGATTTTAAAATGCAGGCTTTAGCCTTCCAATTTGCTAATCGGATCGTTTCCGGTCACCGCGCCCGCTGCGCCACCCGACTCCCCTTTTTAGTCGCCTTTGCCTCTTCCCAGATCACTTCGAATCGTCGTGCATTATGGTTAGTTTTAGGATTTTTTAACCACCTAGAAAAACCTACTAACAAAAAATCATGCAAAAAAATGCGGCATCTTATATTGTCGTGGCATGTCATTTTCATACATTAGTTGCTGATAAATGTGTTAGAGTACTTAGTAGTACGCCGACTTCGGGATAGTATCAGTTGCCGCATTTTATTCGTGTGCGTGTTAAGATCCATAGAGGTGTATCTAGTTGGAGCGCCCGCCTTCGCGGAAACCAAAATTAATCTATAGGTAAAAGCTTAATGCAAATAAATTATTCTTTTACTTACTTATTAATTATTTCTTTGAAAAACACAATTAGAATATTCTTATCCTGTTTTTTACTTTCCTGTTCCTTTGCCGCATACCTACTCTACCTTTGATTATAGGTACTCTGTTTGAAACAAATATTGTCATATTTTAATATTCACCAGAAGAACAAACTCAATCTATAATGACACAACTTTGTTTGTTTGCATGTGCCAACGAAGACACTAATATCCGAAAGTTGGAACAATATTAATAAAACTTCACGGACATTTTGTTTAATATTTCAAGCGTAAGGAGAAGTGGATGGATTTTTATTTTTCAAACCTAAAATACTCTTCCAATTATTTTATAAATCGATGTTGTTCAACTGTGAGCTTTCACGAGACTTGGAATTTTGTTCAATTTAACTTAGGTACCTATAGGTACTTTACATGACTCGTATATTATGAAATTTAGGTATATTTGGCTTATGATAGTTACCGAGTCTAGTACTTTATTAAGCCATCAAAATTACGTAGATAGGTATTCCTGAAAACTCGCGTGTGCTTTTTTCATTCGCTGTATTATTCAGACGGGTGGCTATCGACCGTGACCCTGGTATTTAAATTAGCTTTTGTGAGCTTGATAAGTATTGTGCAGTTGTAGATAACACCGTCACCCTGCGCCATTAGCCCATGCTACGCTGATGAGGACTCACACGTCTCGTGCAATCAGGACAGTTTTATGCAACACGAACCTACGATCACAAAAAAATCTAAAAAGGTCAATGGTACTAATGCAATTCAATTAACAATTCCTCAATTGATTTTAGGTAAAATAACTAAATATAATGTACCTATAGGATAACTAAGTATTCTCTCTTATTCAAAATCATTTGTAATTATGTTCTTCACCGGGTCGGATTTCGCCCTGTGACTTTTTGTAGGTATTTATTTTTTAAATGAAAAAAAAATATACCGGCCAAGTGCGTGTAGGACTCGCACATAAAGGGTTCCGTACCACCGTAGAATAAAAACGTCAAATGTCATATTTTTTTAGTATTTGTTATTGTAGCGGCAACAGAAATATACATTCTGTGAAAATTTCAAGTCTCTACCTATTATGGTTCGTGAGATAGGTATAGCCCGTTGACAGACGGATAGACGGACAGACGGACAGCGTAGGCTTAGTGATAGGATCCCGTTGGCACCCTTTGGGTACGGAACCCTAAAAAGGTAACGTTAGTGAGTGAATTCATGCTTGTTTTAAATAAGTAAGTAGGTAGATCTGTATTCAATCATAGCCCTTAAACATTTAAATAATATTATATTGCGCACGGTAGGTAAACATACATAACATACAATAATGTTTTGCATATTATATTACCTATATTAATCGCCGAGTCACTCAGTCTAGTTGAAATCCATGTAACAACAGGCTAAACTGTGTAAACTATTTTAAGTTATATTAATAGCGGTGCCTATCTCGCGTTATCACAAAGTTGTATAATAAAGGAAATCGGCCACCGCGCCCCGTCATCATCGCTATTTTCGCCCCAGCCGGGCCTTTGAATTGAACCGCCCCAACTTACAGCTGAGGCCGCTTTTGAACTATGTAAATGGATGTTTAAGCCCGTGATATAAGCTTATTTGGCAACCCCGCACGATTAAACAGACCCAGATTGATTATTAACTAATGCGTTTGGTCATGTTTTTGTAGAGCTTATCCAAGTTTTTAACCGACATAAAAACGAGGTGCTGTTGTATTAAAATGCATTTAAAGTTATGGGTTATAGAATATACTGTTTTCCCGTATTATCTATCCGATATTTAATTTCCGTGAGTCATTAAATCTAATTACACCTTATTATTCTTATAAAGGCTACGGCTCCAAAATATCGGGTGGTGTAATAGGTACGGGTTTTAGTTAGTAGCCACCAGAGTTGGACAAAAATTAATTGCTATTAATTAATTGCAAATTGCAGGTGATGTCACAATTAACAATTAATTGTGATTTGTTCGCGATTGACTAACAAATCAAAATTAATTGTTAATTGTGACATTACATGCAATTTGCAATTAAATAATTGCAAATAAATTTTGCCCAAGTCTGGTAGCCACTGACAGACACCACGAGATAGAACGACCATTTTTATATTTTTTTGGGTTCCGTACCCAAAGGTTGCCAACTAAAATTAAATAAAATTTAAAATAAAGGGAGTTCCCATACAAGAAACTTGATATTTTTGACGTTGTTATTATTCTACGGTTGTACGGAACCCTTTATGAGTGAGTCCGAATCGCACTTGGCCGGTTTTCTCAGATGTTTTCCAGTAAATATTTGTGTTTTGCTCGTGGTTCGGCTCAAATAGTCGACGATCAAAATTATTTGTACCTAAATATTCTGGCTTAGGCACCAACCACCATTAGGGCCTCCGCAGACTTGCTACTTTTAGCATCGGCGACCGGCGATTTTGTGACGTATCGATGCTGCGTCGCGTTCCTTCGAGCGCGAACGAGAGAGACGCAACATCAAAATCGCCGATCGCCGATGCTAAAAGTAGTAGTAGCAAGTCTGCGGAGGCCCGTGATGTTGCCAAAAACACTTACGTAAGCACCTTTAACATGGGTAAGAATTTCGTTAACGAAGCCCATCTGAACTTCGAAACCTCGTCTAGTATACGGAAAATCTACAAAGACAGACAATAGAAAGAAAGAAAGAAAAACTTTATTGAGACAAGCAAAATTAGTGGCATAATTGTAAAAAATGTAACAAAAATATAAAATGCAGTGAGCACCGGCCGTTAATTAATAAATATTTCCAATTATATCAAAAGCCCTTTAACATTCAAGGCGGGTAGATGAGGCACGGTCTTCCTGAAGTCGTTGACGTCACAGCAGAAGTTGTAGGCGCCGTCGCGGTTCGTCTGCCAGCGCAGCCAAGCAAAGTCCTTGTTCCTGCTGCAGCGGTTCTTGCAGAACTCGAGCTTGCGCAACTCTTCCTTCTTGTAGTAAGGGTTGTTGACACTGATGAAGGCTGTGCCGAGTTTATAGCGCTCATCATAAGCAACCTAAGAACGAAATATTTGTCAGTTAATGAAATACGCTTAAGCAAATGATTCTTGGGTGGTCTATTATGCAATTGGCCATACCCATTCGATTTCGTGCAAATCTACAATAATAACATTTTGAAGTGTTTGTTTATAATGTCAAACAGCTTTTTACTAAAATCATATGAAAGTATATACTGTAGGTACATATGACAAAATGAAAACAGTTTGTTTTGACTGTCTGTCTGGGTGTTTTTTCCGGCTAATCTCCGAAACGGCTGGACCGATTTTGACGGGACTTTCACAGGTAGATAGCTGATGTTGTAAGGAGTAACATAAGCTACTTTTAGTTTTGACAAAGAATTAGGATTCCGCGCAAAATAATTAAAACCCTTTAAATTCCACGCAAATGTCGTCGTCGCGAAAAATCTTTTTCTAAAAATTACGCGTACGAAGTCGCGGGCACAGCTAGTCTATATTAAAGTAAGCAGCGCTCTCAACTCAATACTTTAGCTCGAGCTAAAGTGTGTGTTGAAAGCTGCCCCACATCTGGCACTACCTTTAGGGTTGTGGACGAAAGAGTTTGGAGCCCTGTGAGTCCTGTCACCAGTCACCGTTGGCACGAGACTCGAAGTACAGTCACGTTCATAAGTGTGAAACAAATCTAAATAAATATAGTGCCGTATGTTTACAGCAATACAGTAATTAGCATGCACTTATAAGCGCTAACTGCACATAACTACAATACCTATTTTACCTACTTTTTTTCCATTCGATCGTTATTGTTATTATTCTCACCTTATAGAAATAGAGAGGCACGGGGATCTGATTGCTTTTGTCAACTAAATAGATGTCGACTAAATGGTTGCTCGCATTACGCAGCTGGCACACGCCGAAGGTACCGGTGTAGATTATGGTGTTGTAGCCTTTCTCTGCGATACGAGCACGCAGTCTCTACAAGCACCACCAAGACAGTTTAATTGATTTAGACCTAACTTTGTTATAATGTTTATTTGAAATAACTGATAATGAGGTTAAGCCTTTACAAGATCAAGATCGCGTGTATAAAAGTGTATTTCAGTACGTACTTAATTACTGAAACGTTCAGTAGGTACGTACTGAATTTTGAATAAAATAGCACTTACTTGCTCGAGATCGCTCCAGTCCTTACTGTTCAATCCTTGCCACTGTGGCGCGGCGTTGATGAAGTTGTAAGTGGATCTCTGCCCCGTCGCAAACACGAAGTCGCTCCTGGCGGCGAGATGGCCACGAGTCAAGAACTCGGACGCGGTCACGTATTTATGGACGCGATCCTTTCCGACGAACTGAGCAATAGTGGTCCTCTGTTTATCCGGGGAGTACATGGTGTCGACAGCGATATTCGGGAAGAAGTCGCCAGCTGGAAATTATAGATTTTATCAGATACATCTTGGAGAGTGTGAACATAAATTACATGAGTTCCGTCGTCTCCTTTTCTCCTCAACCTGGCATGGCGAGCGAGGTCATTCTTATGTCGTCCACATTCCTCCCATTCGCACAAAACTATTTGTTTATTCTACGTTCTTCTTACTCTTTTTACAATTTATTTGCGCGTTCTTAATGCGGAGGTCAGCTCATTCTCTTATATAACTCTTAATAAGCTGATAACTCTAATAAATCTTCTTTAAATTCAGCATCACATACCCTTCCAGCTCCGCTTCTTTTCGTCTTCAGTTTGGGGCTTTGCATTCTCAGGGATCTGGGAGTACCGGACGTACAAGACCTCCAAACGTTTCTTGTAGAAGCAGGACTCATACAGAGTGTAGAACTCGTCGTTGACCTTGTAGCCAACCCTGTAATAATATGACAATCAAAATACTAAACCAAGAAGGAGAGATATGGGTAACTGTTCATCTAAAACACAGGTCACCTATTCCTCCTTACTCCTGATGAGTTTATTTATATGAAATTATGAAATGTCTTTTAAATCAAACTATCAAAAAATCTTCTGCGGGTGGTGTCTACAAATCGACAACATGGTTGTGCCTGTTTTGTACCTATGCGGGAGGGTCACTCCACCCATCCGAGCTCCTCAAGGAAGGTCCCCAGCATCAAAATACTTGCTCGTAGGTATCCAAACTAAGTTGTCTACAAACCGAATAAAGTGGTTTTTCTCGAAGCATCTGATATTAGTTAATTCAGCGACGGGTGTGGGATGGTCAGAGCATGTCAGCTTCCCAAAGGCTCCGGTACCATTCAGCCAACCGGCGCCGGAAACTAGATTCTCATTCACACAAGTTGCGATCTGTGGCGGTAAAACAAACCAGGTGAATTTGTTAAAAAGACTTGGGTCTGAAATTAAATAATTGATGGAATCAGGCGTAACTTTGCGGAAATCCATTGTTAAACAATTATAGAAAGGGACCCACCACTCACCCTCGGAATTAAAAACTGGAGCCTTTTTATTTCAACCCCGTAAGGTAGAAATACTTAAATTTATTGTAGTATTATGATTTTGAACTTTTATTTCCTCAAGTAAGTAGGTTGGAGGTGTATTCCTGCTAGAGGTAGGTAATTTTTTTATTACATTATATATTTTCAATGCTTACTACAACTGTAGTGTTGACCAATGGGATGATATTAGGATGCTGAATCTTTCCGGAACCAGTACACGCGACCGTCACCTGCTCGCCAGTGTTCAGAGGAATTTCACCCTTATTGCCACGAGGACGAAGGTATTTGCCCCTATGAATGTACACCGGCTGCGGTTGGCCGAGATCTTTATTTATGTTGAAAGCACACCCTGGATAGAAACAAATGCCTATTATATTACTATATTTATAAAAGACAAACCCGTTAACCATGTAGTCCTACTGAATGAAAGAAATAGAAGATGAAACACTACTAGGTGTTCTACCTAGCCATTAAGTCCATAACTCCACTTCTATCTTCAGAACCATACAGGTGAACTAAGAAAGAACATGAAAAACTACTTTGTAGGCTGTGCAGTTTAGAGTCGGTGATAAAGTGGTATTGGTAGTATTATTATTGCCTTGATTGTTATTGCGTTTGACTCGGGTACTAGATGAGTTGATCCATTTAGCTTCCTCGATTTTCATCCAGGCGTCAGAGTAGTCGTCCAAATTATCTTCTCCCAGGACCGTTGTCGTCCGGCCAGGCTCTGGCACGTGCGAGGGCAGCGCCAGCGCTGCCGCCACAACGGCAACAAGAACCACTACCAAGCGCATCTTTGGTAATCCTATATTATCAGGGATGTCAAAAAGGATTCCATGGTTATTTTACATGTGGGTATAACTTATTAAAATAACTATTTATACAGGAACCCATACAACCTTTGAAATTATCAATCTGTTATGGATCTCATAACAATCAACTCTGGCATCATTGCCGCGTTGTAAGGCAATGCTGATATTCTGACCAAAGTCGATGCTAAAGTTCTGATCACCCAGTGTCACCACCGAATCTTAGTCCCAGCGCTCCAGATCTCCACCGACCCGACGTTTCTTCCCCAAACGCCTTAAATATGTAACTTGCACGCAAGAACCATCATTTCTTTGTTTTGTACCTATCTTTTGTTTAAATATAAAGTGCGAGGCGTTCGTTAACACTTACCTGGGAAGACTTCCAATATGACAGACGTTGGAAGGAAGTTCTACACCTTGCTTGTAAGTAGGTACGTGTGTCGCACGTTCCCTGCGATGCATTACCTGATGCCACCTTTTGTGTCCAAGAGACGAGAAGAGCTGGTAGTCTTCAAACAAAATCTACTAGGTATTTCTTACTAAAGGCTCCTCAAGGATGGCTCTTCAGTTTCCTTTTGATGATTGGAACTGGCCAAGTGTGTTAACTAGACTGAGTACTGACAGCGACGACGGCCGCCTTTTATACATAATTCTGACCGCACTGAGTGATTCATTTGGTGGTCTTTTGTTCGCTATTTTACCCAAAAGGAAAGATCCTGTTGGAGCATGTGTACCTAAAACACTATCATGCATGTATCGTGATCGTATTATAGTGCCAATACAATAGAAGCGCCGCGAGTCTTGACAGACCAATTCGTGGGGGATTTGAATTGATGGCTTTACCGCTGTTGTATCCTTTATAACGTAGACCTACTGGAATTTTCATTTTGTATCGGATGCGCGCGCAACGCGCTGACAATCAGTTTACTTATGTACTAGGTACTTTCAAATAGTAGGTACCTAGTTCTCAAAAGCAGCTATCATCAGAAAATGGTGCGCCTCTCTACTCACCTGCACCGGTGGCGGCATCACCAACACTATTCTTCGTGTGTTTGCAGATCGGTGAGATCCCATGCTGCAGAGATGGATGAGACTTCACATAGAGTTTTAATTACAATTACTAAAAATTATTTAAGCTAAAAAAATTACTAACACGATATGGAGTTCATCAGTAATAAATTATAAAATGTATTATTATTATTATAACTTACATCGTAGAAATAAAAATCATGATAATACGTAAGTTAACCTACACACTCAGGTACTTAACTAATAAAAATTTGAATCACAAAATAGGCTCTAAGCGACCTCTTACATTGGCATCAATAAGGTACCTTTATATTTTTAGAGGCAGGGGATTATTTAACTTGCAAAAAAGTATAAGTACCTACCTGTAGAAAGATACACCTCGAGTCTACTAGCATTTAACCGCTCGAAAACCACTGGTCCCTAATATTATCATGTCTTCATGAATTCTTAATTATAAATCGCAGATTCTTGGCAGTCTACATTTTGACAGCCATTTGTTAGCAGTCCTCTGGCCGTCATGCCGACCGCCAGGAATTTACGATTTACAATAAAAAGAAAAAAAAAATGTAATGTAACGTCACGACTTTTATCCCCGTTCGGGGATAGTCAGAGGCTTGAGTGGCCATACACCACCACATTGTGGAGGTATTAACCAACTCAAAGCCCACGTTTCACTAGATAGTCAGAACCCAACGTGACAGGTGGTGAACCGTGTCGCCGTGTATACAGGAACTGACTATTACCTAATCCCGAGGGATAGGTAGGTTTCCTCACGATGTTTTCCCTCACCGTCAGCGAACTGTAAATTATGCACATAGATGAAAATTCATCCATTGGTGCATGCCCCACCGGTGATCGAACCTGGGACCTTCTGATTGTTAGCCCAACCTGTTCACCCCTAGGCTACAGTCGCCAACAAAAGAAAAAGAAGTGCACAAAAGAAATCACGAAGATAATACTATTAAATTAAATACCAGTGGTTTCGCATTGCTTTATAGGTTAGTAGACACGGGGCCCAAGCATGACATTGACCTATTATTTAAATATCAAGTACTTAGGCATAATACGATTCGGGAAAAGGATGTTGTAACGCCTACTTATTTCACTAGACTTCGGCGGAGGCGCTACCGTAGGTACGGTCAGCAACGAAAGTTGCTGAACATTCTCAGTTTTTCAAATAGCTTGCACACTTTCGTTTTGCATCAAATCCATAATTTTTCTTTATCGAAACTAAATGTAGACATGTTGCTAATGTTTGGTTTTATAAAGGTTTACCAACGTTTGTAGATTAAAGAGTAGGTATAACCGATTTGAAAAATTCAGTATGTTCAGCGACTTATGTTGCTTACTGTACCTCCCGATTCACAGCAGAAATATTTTTTACTTACCTTACTTACTTAGGTAGGATTTACTTTTCGTATCAGCAGAATGTGTGCTTTTAAATTTTAATAATTCACACTATAAATACTTAGTTTAGTGTAAGTAGGGGAGCGGGGGGCTTGTTGTAACAATTTTTAGTTTATTTCATGGGGAAGTCAAAATATTGAGTATTTTCATGATGAAGCACTCTTAAATGAGAGGTCATATATTCAGGTATAAATTAAAATGATAATTAGGCTTTAATTGATAACAAATGCTTGTATAAATGACTTTTTGTGAAAGAAGTCGAATGTTACAACTTACCCCAGAGTTGGGGCTAGTTGTAACTTGCGTGGGGCAAGTAGTAACAATATAATAAAATAAAATATTTGTATAATTTACAGGGATTTATTGTCAATTAATATGAAAAATATTATTTATAACGTATTTATTCCAAACTATGAGGTTAAAAATGTTTATTTATCAACATTTAGTGATCTTTCTTGACACTCATTATCTACTTAGTCTTTTAAACTAAATAATAACATTTCTATCAACAGTCAAAATAATTTTCAATATCATAACATATTTTTTTGTTCCTTGGACTTGTATTGTTTTAAAATATACCTAAATCAAATGGCTTTTCTAAAAGTTGCTAGTTAAAAATTATCATTAACTAAGTAGTTTTAAAATTTAATCATCACAATCAACGTGGCAAACTAGTCTAGCTTCATTGAACATCATATTAAATGCAAATTCAGTCGTCATCAGAATCACAGTTCACACAAAAGTATGATACATGCTCGCCTTGTACACATTTAACATGTTACAATGTGCCCCGAAATTTCGTTACAACTAGCCCGATGGCAAATTTTTGAACATTTTTGTATATTGAAAAAAACGTTTACGTTATTGTCAAATGCTAGTAGTTACGTATGATAGCTTAATATATTGACTACACAAATTAATAGATACTCATTTCAAAAAGACATTGCAGTAACTTAAAATCAAACTTTACGAACTCAATTTTGGTAGGTTACATGGTAAAAATAGTGCACCTGCTCACAACTAATTACTGCGCTCTCCCCTGCCTCACTGGCTGTGCTTACGTCCTAGGCCCCGTTATAAGGAGCATATTAAGTGTAAACTGAAAACAAAATATTCAAAACCTGCTGAGTCATTAAGCTGTTTCTACTTACCCCTGTTACAACTAGCCCCCAGCTCCCCTACTACTTAGTTTTACAGGTCGTTATATATATATTACCGGCCCCTTGACCGAATGAAGCTATAGGATTTGTTTCCAATTTGGGGGCGTCCATAAATTACGTGAGGTGATTTTTGAGATTTTTCGATCCCCCCTCTCCCTTGGTGAGATTTCGTGAGATTTTTGCTCGACCCCCTCCCTCCCCTTCTAATCACACGTGAGATTTCTAAAAAGCTATATTTTAGAGGAGAAACATGTTTTACTTAAGTAATTTAACAAAAAAAATACTTAAATAGTAAGCAAAAGTTAAGTTTAGTAAAAAAAACTTAATTTAACCCAGTTTTCTTGCAATTTTACACTGATTCACGCGGTAAAAAAAATTACGTGAGATTTGCCGAGACCCCCCCTCTCCCCCGCGTAAGATTTGGTGAGATTTTGCTCGAACCCCTCCCCCCCATAAATGCCTCACGTAATTTATGGACGCCCCCTTTCCATTTTCTTATACTTAAGTAGGTACTTATCTACTTAGGTGCCTACATGCTCCATTGTATAGCAAGAAAAGTATTGAATTTAGGTGCGTACCTAATACTGCACCTGCTGGAGTCAACCTGCTGAACGTGTCTCATAATCTGCAGCGGTTGACCCCAGCAGGTGCCTTACATAACATCAAATGTGTCCCAAGGGGTCTGTAGGTAAGTGTTGGATCCGTGTCCCTACGCAAGCCTTCCAAAGGTCCGGGTATAGACGAGATACACAATAATATTAAAAGATAACATAAAGATATAATAGTCGATGTAGTATTTAGGTAGGTTAGTTTTTAATTACTGATTACGAGTCAATGACTCCATTGCGGCCAGCCATTGCCATGTTTCATTATTGTGACTTTCCCTTGATAAGAGTGGTGTGGTAGTATAACTCATCGGTTTTTTACTTACACATTATATAGACTACTGTCTTTCTTTCCTTATGATAATGATACCACTGACATATTGTCCATCCTATAGCATTGGATCATAGGCGATACTCCTGTATGTCCTAAAGTTAGTCAGAGAATTTTATGAGGGGTTTGTGACTAGGTCTTCTGTGTAGATAAGTAAGGCATACAGCTCTTTAATACGGACATTCTAAAAATAAGCGGTTTTCATAGGTTTTGAAGCAGCCAAAAGTAGTGTTATAGGTACCTAATTCAGAAAGTGCACTAGGTATAGATAGACCGAGCGTAGGTCGCTCGGTTCACTGCAACGGGTGTTTGCGCGTTCGATTCCCGCCATAGGCAAATTTCGGAAACAGCCTTTTCGTAACCGGGATCGCCCACAATCCATTGTAGGTACAAGCGTTGCTTAGTTTGGGAACATACAGTTGGTGGTTAATGGCCGCGCTCACTTTGGATGCGTTTTCGTCCGAATTTTACTCGTGCATACACGTACGAACAACACGAATGTTCCCGACCTTCCAAGTACTACGGGAGTGTGCACATTAGGCCGCGCTCACTTTGGATGCGTTTTCGTCCGAATTTTACTCGTGCATACACGTACGAACAACACGAATGATCCCGACCTTCCAAGTACTACGGGAGTGCGCACACTGGTCGTACGTGTACGTAACTCGCACCC
Source organism: Drymonia ruficornis (assembly GCA_947859195.1). Taxonomy (NCBI): domain Eukaryota; kingdom Metazoa; phylum Arthropoda; class Insecta; order Lepidoptera; family Notodontidae; genus Drymonia; species Drymonia ruficornis. The sequence goes on along the minus strand of OX401910.1, from coordinate 8,361,901 downwards.
AGTGTGCGCACTCCCGTAGTACTTGGAATGTCGGGTTCATCCAAAGTGAGCGCGGCCTTAGTCTGGCGATATTTAGGTATTTAGATGGCTAAGGACGTGCCGCGCTAATCCAATACTGTTGGTTTTTTTATTTGTGGCTATCTAGTGAGACGGTGTTTAATCACTTTAAATAAGTATATTCGCAACGAAGTAACCAATATGTGGAAGTAACAACCGACGCGCTGTAATCTAATCAACAGGCCCGATTCGATTTTAAATAAAAACATCGAGATACGATATTGATATCTGTACCTATTTAAGTAGTACTTATCTATACAGATTTTTACAGGTTAATTTAATGCAAAATAATATAAAATGGCACTAACTGACGTTTAATTTGTTTTGTTTGACGGGCCCGTTAGCATGGTTGGCGCGGAGGCGCCTTTCACGCTGCAGTCGTAGGTTCCATTCCTACCCGGGACATGCATTTGTGTGCATGAACATGTCTGTATGTCCGGAGTCTGGGTGTATATTATAAGTATATATTTACAAATAAGAAAGCAGTATACACTCAACACCTCATACATTCTACACCCACACACACCCCCACACTTACACATTCTCAAAGACACAAACACACCCCTTCAACCTCGACATTAACTTCCTTTTATCTTCAACTGTATTTTAATCTCTTACTAATTTTAATTCTTTAATTTAATTTATTAATATTTTATCTTAATACTTAATTGTTTAATCTCTTTGTACTAATATCTCATTATTAATTTCTGGCCTTTGCGATACAGGCCCAGAGCCTAGTGCAAAGGCCGCTGTATAAACATTGTGAAACTGTACTTTGAAAAATAAATGATTTAATGATTTAGTATATGTAATAATATCAGTTATCTGGTTTCCATAGGTAGTACAAGCTCTGCTTAGTTTGAGATCAGGTAACCGTCTGTACAAAAATGTCCCAGGATTTTATTGGGTTCCAGAAATTCACTCGAGCAGTATGTATAAACAAGTAGTATACTGCTTAACGATTTGTAGAAGCGCTCGTAGATGAATCCACTTGTCTAGAACCCCTTTTTTAATTTTGGAAAACCCCTAAATGGGTCCTCTTCCACCTCAGGGGAGACGGGAGGATATGTGGGAGTCCGGGCAAAGTTCTCTCACTATAATGCCACAGTATAACATCTCCCGCCTCTGAAGAAGCGCCACGGGACCCTGATTGGCGCGATTTGATAGCTATTATATCATTGGGCTCGCGCTCGTTCGCGTCTAAGTAGGTAAGTACCTACCTACACCTCTAGATTTCAATTTTATCTCAAAACAAAACGATGACTATGTACTTTTACCAAATTGTAGGTATGTATATTCAAGATGAATCACCTTACAAGTACCTATATCTTTTCTTTTCCATGTTGATACGTTTGACAGTACCTGTAAATTCACTTTGTTTTATTGTACCTACCTACCATAAATAGGTAATGTAAAACCCTTCCAAAAAAAAGATCAATTAGACCACCAAACGTAGCACACCCGGAAATAATACGGTTTAATTTCTATTATAATTTTTAATTGCATGATGATTACGCACCTAAAATTAATACCCTACCTATAATCGGCTTAATGTGACGTTACACAGAATTAGTGATTTCGATGAAATAAGATATGGGTCGGCTATAAATGAGGTGACATCAAGAAAATCTGGCAGTCCATTGGTGTGTCTGTGGAAGGCGGTGAAGTGGTTGTGAGTAGTGAACATGCGTGTAATAATTCTGTTAGCCGTCGTGGCCGCGGCTGCGGCGGCGGCGGTGGAGCCGGCGCTGCCGGACCCGAGCGAGTTAGCCCTCGTCCTCAACGAAGACGAGTTCGAAGACTACCTCGACACCTGGCTGGAAATCGAGCAGGCTAAGTCGGCCAACGCGTCCGCTGCACAGAAAGATCTTCGCAATGGTAAACTCTATTCCTACATAATTACAATTTTTATATTGGAACACTCCCGTCTCCCACCACTGATACTCCAAAAAGCCAGGATCCACAATGGCGTGCATGGTTGCAGGGAGAGGAGGTTGGTCTTCTAAAATAGCCACAGCTAATTTAATTTTGGGAACCTCAAAAAGAATAAAACAGAACCCTTAATTAAATACTGTGCAAGTGTTAGTGAGCCGTGCTTTATTTATGATGATGTTGCTGTTACCTACTTCTTTAGTTTGGAAGGCGCACTAATCTGTCCGACTGCCATTCTTAGATCTTGAGCAATTGTTACATGCATTGTTAGAAGCCTTAAAACTCTGATATTATAATATAAAATGGCCTTATCCCTAAGTTTCCGACAGGCCTACTAGTTAGGTCTCGGAGTGCAGATCGCTAAGTGTAAATATCAGTAATCAGCTAAATCGGAGTAAACTGAGAACCGACCTCTCATAATGGGATAAGGCCGTGAAGAATACCTACTGATCTTGATCTACGGTTTGTGTAGGCTGCACCATTAGAGTGAACGGCGATCTCGGTCAGCCCCAGCCGGTGTACCTGCGCAACAACGACTACCTGGTCCCGACCGGGAACACCGGCCTCATCCACCTTAACACTGGTGACCAGGTGGTCATCGCTTGCACCGGCTCCGGACGCATCATCCAGCATCCTAACATCGCCGCATCTGTCGCCACTGGTGTAAGTAACCTGCTGGAGTAGTTCAGTTACAATTTACTTTTCACTTTGCTATTTTGACAATTAAAACTCCTCGGAACTCCAACCAACCAACTCTAATAAAATCAGACTCTGCTAATTAATAATTTAATATGGACTTCATGGAAATAAAATTGGACAGACAAAACTAAGTCAATACTTCTCATAATAACATTTTAAATCTCTCTTTTGCCGTCAGACCGTGACTATTTTCAATTTGATCCTTAGAAGTGACATTATCGGCTGGTGTATGTATACAGGATTTGTTTTTAGAAAAACTCACCTGTTGGTACCTACATATTATAGGTAGGAAAAACATTTAATAAAAAAATGTCGATGTTGAAAATCGGGACAGTTAGTGTCCCGCCAGCCCTTTAGGCTGAACGCGGGACACAGGGGTCTGAAATCGAGACAGTTGGCCGCCCTACTCGGAAACCACACGGAGAGTCATATCTCGGTCGTCGGAGTCTTTGTTAAATCCCGCTACCTATCTATAGATCCCGCCCGACTCACGGGTTCCGAGGTTCCGATCCGGTTGTAGAGCCGCATTTAAGCCTTAACAAATAAGTAAACAGTTTTATTTTATAGTGTGGTCTTTAATCAAGTACCCTTTTTAATTTTTTTTTGTCATAGTTATTATAAGTAGTGAAAATTGCCGTTTGGTTGATGACGTGCTGTAGCATAACGCTATTAATATGCCGTTGTAGAAATTATTAATAAAGAAATTGCCATGAATCTTTCACCAACAATTTTCCCTAAAAATAAGTTGAATAGGTGATGGTAGACGATTGAAATTAGTAGCTACTAACTTGTGTATCTTACCTACTTATTATAATTTCCAAATAACAAGTACATACCTACTTACTTACAAGAATCTCACGCCGCCGCCTCTACATCCCAAATTCAAGAAACAAAATAAAATTGGATCTCCGAGTTGTTCTACACGCGCCTCGGAGCGAGATATGAAAATTAACCTGCGTTAATAAATTTGAGATCAAAGAAAAGCAATTCTTCTGTTACTTAGAATACTTTGCGAAGCGGCGAATACATCTCCTCCCTTAGCTGTTATTCAAATTATTCTTATACTTTTCCGTGTACCTACAGATAAATGTATTTTGTACCTAAGGGCCATAACACACGTGGCCGGCGACGTCGCCAGCCACCGTAGCCAACTAATTCGTATTGAAATGTATGACAGTTATCACACCTGGCGACGGACTGGCGACGTCGCCAGTCGATCGCCAGGTGTGTTACCTGTCGTACATTACAATATGGCTACGGCGGCTGGCGACGTCGCCGGCCACGTATCCAAACAATTTGTATTGACTGGCGACGTAACCAGCCCGTCGTCAGGTGTGTTACCTCCCATACATTTAAATACGAATGGCTCCGGTGTCTGGCGATGTGGCCACGGCTACCCGGTGTGTTATGGCCCTAAGAGAAATAAAATATCACTCACTCTATTCATTTCGTGTGTGACTTGTCATGAGCAGAAATGCAACATCTACATGACGAATTGTCCTACTTATTTCCATAAACATTTTCCTGGTTTAAAAGCAGGATGAATATTAATATTGTAGGATAACATTGTAAGTACCTATATGTTCGCAGACCGCAACATGTGTGAATAACGCGCTTGTGTCTGGTGCTGGGTGGCTGAATGGAAACGGAGCGTTCGGTCAGCTCACCTGCTCTGCGAACTCCTTCCACGAAGCAGAATACACTAACGAAAGATGTTACAACAACAACCGCGTTATTAGGTAACATAACACATCCCTAAAAAAGTACTGCTAATAAAACAGCATACATTGAAACATTTCAAACGTCCGCCGCTAACAGCGCAATACATAAAGGATAATCTCCTGTCAGGCTGGGCAATTTGGCCGGCAATCGCGGCGTAAGACATTTATGTATGGTTATGATCCTGGCACCTCACTGAAACTGATGTATTACCCCAGCGTTATTACTGCCAGTCATTGCTGTAGTCTTACTTTAAGACATTTATTTATTTATTCCCTTCTACCTTATTGTAGGATGACTAAAGTCTATAGTCTCCCTGAAAATAAATTCCGGTTAGCTATCTAAACTAGCGCTTAATTTCCAGGGTAGGCTTCATCGTCAACGGTGTATTCTACACCAAGTACTGGTCCTGCTTCGACCCGAACCGCCTAGAAGTACTTTACGTGTGGGCTGAGCAAAACCCACCCAATGGTGTCCATCAAACTGGCGTGGCAAGGCCTAGTTGGATGGGTAAGATTATGGCTATATGCTCTAACTAAAAAAATCTACTTTCGTGATCATTTTTTTTATATCTGACGATTCTCTGTGTTGTTAGCTGGCACTTTCTTCCCCGGCGTTGCTGTGAACACCATGTACACTCAAGTTCAACAGAAGGCTACGATCGCTACCTATGTAGGCCAAGAGTTGGCTGACAAATACGTCACGACCACTCAATTTTTGGCCCGCGGTCATCTTTCCGCTAAGACTGATTTCATCTACGCCACCGGACAGCGAGCCACCTTCTACTTCATCAACGCCGCTCCTCAGTGGCAACCGTTTAACGCTGGCAACTGGAACTGGCTCGAGCAGGTAAGTTCAGTGTTCTTGTTGATGTCATTGAAATTCCACCTATACACGATAGTCACCAGTGAAATCACCTGATAAGATAATACAGTCGTAGTGCATACAACAAAACATCAGCTTATACCTACCTATTTCATTAATAACTGTTTTGGATCATATCTGCGTAGATTTTGTGATAATCACTTGTATCCTGTACCTGCCGCACCGCACCTTCTTTGATCGCTGAACATGCTCAGTTCTTCAATAAATTCGCTTGCATTTATGTTTTTTGCATAAGACCCTTAATTTTCTTCATCGTAATAATATTCAAATATGTAGCAAATTAATTATTTTGGTTTTGACAATGTTCAGAGACTTAAAAATAAATTAAAAATCGTTTATTTCTCCACTTAACCTACGAATACATATAGAAATACAAAATTTATTAACAGTGTTTATGATGGTTATAAAGGTCAGCCAAACTGACTCCTATTTCCTGAACTAGGTGAAAGTCAATATCTCAAGAGCTTACTACCACCGCAGTTTACACACAGTCGAAAGTAAACTTTCGGTACCTAGAAACTTTCTGCGCGGGTTACCTATTAGACAATAAAATTACTTACTTATCCAACCCGTGGAATGTTGCAGCAAAAAAAAAATATCTTCTTTTGTTTTTATGCCCATGCGTAGGTGCCCGTAACATACCCGTGACACTCGATCTTTAATTTCGTTATGTCCTTTAGAACCTCCGTGTTCGCATCGGCAACGCCGGCTACAACACGATGATCTATACCGGCACCTTCGGGGTGAGCCAGCTGCGCGACCAGAACAACCGCCTCGTCGACATCTATCTTCACCGTGACGCTAACAACAACCCACAAATTCCTGTGCCCCTTTACTACTGGAAGGTACGATTTCAAACCAAATCCAAATTATCATAAGTAATAATAATATATGTACGAGTATTATGATAGCTATCATACCTACCAACCTGCCTACTTTTTTTACCTTCAGACAGTAGGGGTACAATAACAATATTGATTGCGTGGTTGGTAAGATTTCGCCTATCACGCTGCAGGTCGTAGGTTCGATTCCTACCCGGGACATGCATTTGTGTGCATGTACATGTCTGTATGTCCGAGTCTGGGTGTAATTATATTTATTAAGTATGTATTTACAAACAAAAGTAGTATAAGTAGTAATATCAGTTATCTGGTTTCCATAGTACAAGCTCAGCTTAGTTTGGGATCAGGTAGCCGTGTGTAAAAGAATGTCCCAGGATATTTATTTACGGTTTTATTGTGACAACTGCATTCAAATCACAGGGAAAGTGACCAGACATTGTCTTTATCTTATCAGGTGGTATACGATGCCTCCCGCCGGATCGGTACAGCGTTTGTAAGCATTAACAATCCTTACTACACCGAAGCGGAAGTCCGCGCGCTGACGTTCTGCACGGACCGTTGCCGCGGGAACAGCGCGTTCGACTGGCTGCGCTGGCAGCCCGACCGCATCGACATCGGCTACAGCTTCTGCTGTGACGTCGACGACTTCAGGAGGACCGTGCCTTATGTACCCGCTTTCACTGTCAACGGCCTTTTGGCATAATCATATTATTTTAACTACTGCATCATTGGCTTCATAGTTACTAACGTTGGCATACCATAATAAGTAATGTTTTTGTAAATAATAAAATACGGACTTATGATTTTTTTAAAATTATTTTTAGTACCTACTTACTTAGGTACCTACCCATCCTATATTACCTACCTTATGCGGGATTTACACTCGTCGATTTCCGCCTCACGAATGTGATGTGCGTGTGTGTGGGTAATTAGAACAAAAGTGGTGTAACATGTTTTTTGGGTTCCCCAAGTAGTCTGGTAATTTGTCAGTAAAGTATCCACCACTTTACCACTTTACTGATAAAACAAAAGAAGAGTATACTAATGTTAGGCTCCAAAGGGCTTGTAACCAGGGCCGTAAAACAAACTAAAAAAAGTACTATAGGGAACAGCGTTGCCAGTGCGTTACAAAAGTAACGCATTGCGTTACTTTTGGCCCTGTTGCGTTACTTTTGCGTGACTTTTCGAAATGGAATATCAAATTTTAAAAATATTAAATAAATTTTCCTAACGCAGCTTAGTGAACAAAAAACTGAAACGGAATGCAGCCAAGTTAAGTGGTAGAATTCACAAAAGAAGTTATGCGACGGAATGTTATTTTATTAACCCTCTATAGTTTAGACTCCCCAAAAATTATATCTTCAATCAATCCGATTTCAGTGATTTATTTAAATTATTTTATATTAAAACATAACAAAATATTGAAATGAAAATGGAAGAAACATTACGAACTGGTGATGACGCTAGAATATTGTATTTCACGATTCACAAATTACACGTAATTAAATAAAAATGACCATGACTATAGGAAAAAAAAACGTACATAAACAAAATTAAATGCTTAGTATCATTTATATCTTTCTGCCTTACCAATCGATTATTCAGAGCCGTGACGCATAAAATAATGATAAAATTTGCTTTTTTTATGGGATTGCGTTACTTTTGTGCTCAATGCGTTACTTTTTCAGCAGCCTTGCGTTACTTTTGACTATCGGGCACTGGCAACACTGATAGTGAAGTACAAGTACCGGGGCTTTTTGGCGGGAAGTGGAAAAGTCATGTTGTCATTTTTGTTTTAATTTCCAAAACTTGTGTTTTCGTGTATTATAGTGTGTAATATTGGTGGAATATTAACCATTATATGGTCATAAATGTGCGTGAGTGTGGGCAATTGGATCAAAAGTGATGAAACATGATTTTCGGCTTCTCCCAAGAAGTCTAGTAATTTATCAATAAAGTATCCGCCACTTTACTGATAGGGTTTGGGGGGGTAGAAATAAGGTAAATATAAGGTAGATTTAAGGTAGTTATAAGGTAGAATTAAGAAAATATGTAATAAAAGTATACTGATGTTAGGCTCCAAAGGGCTAGTATCCAGGGGCCGTAAAACTAATCTTATAAAAAAAAAAAAAAAAAGTACAAGTACCTACGCTGCGTTGACGTATCATAACTAGAGATGTCGGAAAAAACACGACTCGAGTTAAATTGAGTTGAAATTCACGTAACTCGAGTTAACTGGATGACTGAGGGGATGATTATTTTTTTAACAATTTAATGACTTAGCTTCGCAACAATAGTAAAAAAATTGGAACAGATTGTGTATTGGGAAAATTAAGTAAGGAGCGATTTTGCAACAAAAATGTAGGTATAGTCTGTAGAAAGAAAGCTCGATTACAAGTAATTCCAACGAACGAATCGCCGCGCTTACGTAAGAACGAGAGCTCTTAATAATATTCAAGATTTAAAGAATGCAACTCGAGTTAAACCCAACTCGAATTGACACATCAGTTACATCACTAATCATAACTGATAACAAATTCAATGTGTTTTTTTATCATTTGTAGATGTAAATTATTAAAGAAAAGAGTGAATGAAGTGAAATCAGTGCGTAGAGAAATAGTGAATATAAGAGATAAGCCGGAAATTTTTAGATTCCTTTGACATACTGTTTGCTTAAAACTATTGCATTGCATTTTCAAGTGTTCGTCGTAAGTGTTCGTAGCCATGGCCCAAAAACCAAAACCTGTTAATGATGACGACTTGAAGCAGTTAAAAGAGAGGATGAATTTAATCGTGAGCGCAGATCCAGCACAGTATCATAATGAATTTTCATTGCGGAGATACTTGAGAGCATTCAGTACTGTTGACAATGCTTTTCAGGTTAGTAACCATTATTAATACTAATACTATACTACTTCACCAAGCCAACTAGACACTCGGGTATAAATATCAAAATGATAATAAGTCACTGATTCCGCGGTCCTTCCACCACGTAGGAGCTACTGCTACAGGAGTACCCAGGCATTGGCCCAGGCTCGCTACGTTGTGGAAGGCCCGCGGAATCATAGACTGGTAATGAAATTTAGTTGAATTGGTTTTTAGTGAAATTTCGTTATTTACCTATCTGATTTCATTTTATTATCCTGCCACTTTGTGACTATTTTTTTTCCTGTTTAAATTCAGTTTGTATTAATGATTATGAATAAGCATGCAACTTACAGGAAATAACAGCTACTGTTATTTTTCAGGCCATTATTAAAACCAATAAATGGAGAGTGGAATACGGAGTATCAGAGTTGAGTAATGACAAAGATCTGATTGAGAAATACTCACACAAGGCAAGAGTACTCCGACATAGAGACATGGAGGGCCGTCCAATTATTTACATTCCAGCAAAAAACCACAGCTCTAGTGACAGGAACATTGATGAACTGACAAAGTTCATAGTTTACTGTCTGGTAAATAACATTGCTGCTTTATTATTTACTAGCTTCCGCCCGACACCGTCCGCGCATAATTTATCCCACGGGAGCATACTATCGGGATAAAAAGTCTCCTATGTGTTAATAAAGGTTATAAACTATCTCTGTGCCAAATTTCATCCAGATCCGTTCAGCTGTTCTGGTGTGATTAAGTAACAAACATCCATTCAAACTTTCACATTTATAATTAGTGGGATTGTTCATGTAAAATTTCATCCAAGAGGTGGGACATAACAGGCTAATAATAATAATAAACAATGAAGAATTCACAAAGATAATATTGGAAACCAGTGGTTTTATAATGTTTTATAATTTGATGTGGGGGCGAAGCAAATTTTTAAAGGGCCTAATGTGAAATTAACCATTGTAGTGGCACAGTACTGGAGTGACTGAAGCACCCTATGATCAATAAATAGACCGGGCAGCTCTCAAACTAATTTTTATTTATGAATGTTACAGGAGGATGCTAGTAAAAAGTGTTTTGAAGAAGTTGTAGATAATTTGTGCATAGTATTTGACCTGAACAACTTCACACTGTCATGCATGGACTACCAAGTGCTGAAGAACCTGATCTGGTTGCTCAGCCGCCACTACCCGGAGAGGCTCGGTGTTTGCCTTATCATCAATTCGCCAGCATTCTTCTCTGGGTGCTGGACTGTTATAAAAGGCTGGTTAGTATTTAAAATTTTATAGGTACCATTGTCTGCCAACTCCAGCAATTGATATCCATCCAATAGTATAAACAAATGGTTCTCGCGCTTAAATGAAAACCGGTCAAGTGTATGTCTGACTCGCACATAAAGGGTTCCATACCACCGTAGAATAAAAATGTCAAAAATATCAAGTTTCTTCCATGGGGACTCCCATTATTTTTAAATTTTATTTTATTTTTAGTATTTGTTGTAATGTTGTTACGGTTCATGAGATACAGCCCGCTGACAGACGGATGGAAAGCAGAGTCTTAGTTATGGGGTTTCATTGGCACCCTTTGGGAAAAGCACCCTATTAAATCAAACAACTGTTTTGAGTTCAGAGTATTTAATATAGGCAATATATTTTCTATTTTGCAGGCTCGACGAAAATACTTCCAGGAAAGTTACATTTGTTAATTCCGAGATGGACCTCTGTCAATATCTGATACCAGATATTCTTCCAACCGATATGTAAGTCCAGTGATATGGTTGATAAGATTGGCAAGTACGATTGTTAAGATATCTCTTATTTTATATAAATTTTATATTATGTCGCTATTACAAAAATATTACTATTAAGAAGAATGTGTTAGTACCAGAATTGGGCAAAATTTAATTGCAATTAATTAATTGTTAATTGCATGTGGTGTCACAATTAACAATTAATTTTGATATGTTCGTCAACCGCAAACAAATCACAATTAATTGTTAATTGTGACACCACATGCAATTAACAATTAATTAATTGCAATTAAATTTTGCCCAACTCTGGTTAGTACCAATGTAATAGATAACAATTGTATCGCTTATTCAGTACAACAACAAAGGAGTACATACTAGTGTTGTCAGTAATATCAAATTTTGTTATTTTGTATAGTTAAGTCCTTTATAATGTTATTACTTTCTCTAATGCTTATTGTACACTTTATACATTACTATGTACAGGTAAAATACCCACCTAAGGTAACTTACACATAAGTGAAAACTTGAACAAAATTGGTCTAGTACTTTCTGAGATTTACCATTCCAAATGGACATTATTGTTGATTGTTTTATATGATTATTACAATTAATTTATCTTTTTATGAAAAGTAGTTTACTTTAAATAGTTAAATTATGCTTGTTGCCATACTTAAAAATGCGTTTTGTGACAGATTATAGTCACAAGTGCCAACACATTGCCATTCTTAATTTATTAATTAATAAAATAATATAGAAAGTTGAAACTAAGTCTTACCATATAATAAGTACAAGATTTTAATATTAAAACATACCTAAAATAGTTAAGTATTAAATACCCCCTCCTCGTTCACACATCATCCTGTATACAAGACTGATAAATTGGATCCGTTTTTGTTTCGTTGTAATCATTTGTTGGCTGATGATGATGATAATGATGATGATGACTTGTTACTTGATCCGGAATACTGTCGCGCGTGTCAACTCGTACATACAACTACGTACTCCAACACCGAAATTAAAACGGTACCGCTAAGAACGGTCCCGTAAACAGTTTGTGTGAACGGGGGTTTACCTAGCCATACACGTCCGCCATTAGTTGCCATTCAGTTAAGGCCCGCCACATACATACGGAATTTCCGTACGGAATTCCGTTTCGAAATATCGAATCGGGGTTTCCGAACGCGATACGTCCATACATTTGGATGGATTTACTGCGTTCGGAATCCCCTTTTCGATATTTCGAAACGGAATTCCGTTTGTATGTGGCGGGCCTCAATGTATCCTTATTTTGTTAGCTACATTGTATAAAGTTCTAAAAAAATTTAACCTATAGAAAGTCAATTACTTTTTGTATTACCTATCTTTCTCTATCTTTTGGTGAAAAAAATCATAAACTACGCATGTTTGGAGGCTGTCTCCTGTCTGATAAATCGAGAAAAATCTGAAAAAAAAAAAAAAACTTTTTATTTATTAGCCCTTTAACTTTAAATTCATAATAGGAAAAAGTGCTGTTTCGACTTTCAAGTTCCATCTTCTAAACGGCTTAGAATGTTATTTTATTTTTCTCCAAAGGATCTCTAATTAAAGATAATACTTTAAAAAAATTGTAGGATCCTATGACGCAATCGTTTACAATTAATTATTTTCGATATTTTTGCAAAAACAAAGTAGCGGCGTGGGCACAGAAAATGAATTGAATCATTATGATCATCAATAGTTATAAGTATAATGTTAGACATTGAGATTCTTTGTAATTACTTAGGTACTTAAGTATTTACTTATTTAAAACAGGCTTTAAGCGATAATTCGAACCCAAATAACAAACTTGTCATCCCTTGTAAGAAAATGAAAATCATTAACAATTTACAGGGTGTTGTTAAAGCTATGTTGTATACTTCTGATTTTAACTAGTTATTAATATGTATAGGCACCCAACTTATAATAATAAAGACAGGAATAGTTTAATTAAATTGTTATTAAATAGGTACAAGATAAAAATCTAACTACCAAAGACTAAAACCACGTCTTTTCTCATCTCTAGATACCACAGTAAGGTCTATTGCACATGGTGATTCGGTGCGTCCAGATGCCTCGCATGCCTTGCCCGAGCACTCATGTTATGACATTATGTCTGTGCGTTCCGACGTCAAAACTGAGTGCTCGGGCGCGGCATGCACCTGATCTAGACGCAGCCAATGAATAGCACATTTCATACCTATGTAAAAAGAATGATGTATCTCAACGCATCGTAACTAAAATGTAATTTTAACACTTTATGACAGTTCCATGTAAATACAATGCAATGCATGTGCACTGTCATACAGTATAAACTTCATTTTTATAGTCATTGTAAAAAAAACATTTTCATCGCTCATACGCGGAAAGTAGGTCGAAAGGTGCCTAAAGAGCCGACAGAAGGTGATACTTTTTAGGTCGGGCAAATTCGTTGACAGAACAGGCACAATCGTATATCCAGGTATACGATTGTGCCTGTTCTATCAACGATTCTATCAAATTATAAAAAATACGAGTTCTATTTTCAAATTTATATTGAACCATGTTCCAACCAAAGAGAATGTAATAGTTCGAAAATTCTTACAACCACTAAAAAAAAAAAATGACGGGTAAGCGGCGATCCGATCTTCATTTATTTTTTCGAGTTGTAGAAGTATAGCTCACTCATTTTTTCGTTTGGTTATTTATGTTTTTATTTTTACTTTCCTTGTATTCGTGATGAAAAACACAGTGTTTACCTCGGGTCAAAGTAACTTATTATTGGTCCCTCGAAATATTAGCGCCCTCGCTACGCTCGGGCGCCAAACCCCGTCTTGGCACAGAATAGATAAGGAGTACAGAAGTTGCACTCCTTTGATCTTGAAGAAAGCCGACATTTTAAATTATTATTATTACCTAAACTTGCCGCGCCCGACCGCGCGCAATCTAAATTGTGCCTTGACGCAACGCGTTAGCGTATGTAATTCGCCGTCCCGCTGCCGCACGCTGCTGCACGCTACTTAACCTTCAATCGGTAGGGTTGTCACAATTAATAAAAATAAAATAGTACCAACATTTTTGTATTTAAATGTTAATTAAAACTATACATTTTAAAAAATTACAGTTGTTGCACTTTAATGTAATGCCTTCGATATTTTTTGTCTTTAAAATAGCGGTTATTAAATTTAATGGCAGCATAAATGCGAAATCTAACAAATAATTTAAAAATGTAGTCTGAAGGTAAGCATGGACATGGAGTGGTGAAATTAATATGTTTTAGTAAATTAATTAGCGCATATAACAGCACGCAATAGCATGGGAACAATACGCAATAGCATAGCATGGATGCATAGTAGAATATCAAGCAACAGCAAGTGCAAGTCGCTCATTGAGTTATGACCGTTAACCTTGAATTTATAGTTCTCTCACTCGCTTTTTCCGCCGGTGGCCGAGTGCTCATAAAACGCTACGGCAACTAGTATCTACTTATATCGACTTAGGTAAGTGTCTAATACGAATATAGGTAAGTAGAAAAACTGGCAACACGATGGATCTCGTCAACTATGAAAGGAATTAAGGTAGGTAGGTATTCCGTAATCGATGCTAGTAGGTATAACGTGGTATAACCGTAAAAAACTGTCATTTCATTCTGTTCCAAATTACATATTTTCGCTTCAATTCCACTATTCGATCCTACCTCTTGTAAATAACGTCTACTGCACTGAACTATGAGCTTCTTTTTATATCTAAATAACAAAATAAAACTTCAATTAGCTTCAATTACCTTTTACAATCAGCTGGCAAAGAAAAAAAAGACAATTTGCAGTTTCTATAACTATTTAGACAGCCATATACGCCACAGTTCGTCTTGCTCGTCATTTTTAATTTTAAAATAATAATTCCAACGCGAGCGACCAACCAAAAGCGCGCGAAACGTTATAGCGCGTGTTCACGCCAGGAGCGCGGCGGCCATATTGAATTGCGTACAGACTTTGTACGCGAACCGATCGGAGCTAGTTTGACCGAAACCACAGAGTGACTGAGGCCTGGTCTTGGTACCAATTAATAAGTTACTTTGCCCTTCGGATAACAATGTACTATTACCTATTTGAAGTAATTGACCTGACCGTATAATTTAATGATTGATAATTAAATAATAACAAAATATCACCCTATTTACTCGCAAACAAATAATACGTCCTACACAAGCAACCAGGTTTTCGTTTTAGCTAGCAGACTCGGGGCCCAGTGCGCGCGCAATATGACTGTGTTCTTTCTTACACCGGTTATGTTAACTTTGTTATAAGTGATACCACAGAATAGATAAGGCGTAGTAATACATACTTATTTAATACGTTATATTCATTGTATAATAATTAACAATACAATAACGAGTGTTTGTATCCTCGTTTCCAACCCTCACTGGGCCAGCGTGGTGGATTGGCCTGAATCCCCCTCGCATTGAGGGGAGGCCCGTGCCCAGCAAGTGGGACGTTAAAGGGCAAAATTATTATTATTATTTATGTTTTATAAGAACTTAGTTATAAAAGTACATAATTACCTGCCGGAATGACATTCCACCTATTCACACTTGACATTGTATATATAAATAAAATATATGTTATGTAAGTTATATTATATTTTTATGTTAAATAAAGGAAGTATAACTTGCATATTGTTCATTTCTCACCCTACGTCACTTCCGCAATGTTTATTGTAAAGCGAATAACATTTCTTAGGTGTCCTCACTCCTAAAGGTGGTTCGACAAAAATTATATTTTAGTTTAAAAAATATTACTGGTATGCCTATAACGAATGTATGACATTGTCATTGGTTTTAGAGGAAACTTGTACGTAACAAGTGAAACAACGTGATTGTTCTGTCGTAAATTAAAACACCATTGTATTATAATAATTTTATTTTACTTGGCTTAAGTTTTACAAAACAGATACAAATATGGGTTGTACAAATCTGCAGGGTATTTGAGTTCGTGTGTCAATTACCTATGTACTTCTATGTATAAAAACTGATGTACTGTTTAGAAAATGTTCGTCGTAAAATTGAATATTTCAACTTCATCTATTAGTTTGTTAGCATCGACACACATCAATCAAATTTTATCAAGTATTTCAAGTTTTTTTGAGATTTGATGACATACACTTACTTACTCAAAACATTAAACAAATCTTAAACATACCATGTTATAAAAAATATTCATAAATACTTCGTCATTCTTATTAATTAGCTTTCACGCCGAACGAAAAGTACCTAAAATTATGTATTGAGAATGTATTCAGTCATTAATGCCTAAAATTAACAAGAGTTCACTTATAATTGGCACATCATCTAAGTTTCACCTCTGTTTCAATTAAATAGATTGGTAACCCAACGCGATGATGTAGGCAGGTACCTAAATGATTACTGTAGTCATCACACGAATAATCATGGAAACATTAGGAAACTACCTATATTGCATTACTTGGGTTACATTTACTCATTTGCCACATAATTTTGATTAAAATTTATAAGAATCTGTTACATTATTTTCCTTTTTCAGTTTAATATTTACTAAATGACTAGTACTTTTTAAAGGAATGTACAAAAATTATACTCAGTCCAATTAACATGGAATGATTTGTGACAAAACACATAAAACATAGCAGTGAGCTAAGGTAGGTGATGCGCATTGATTTGGGGGAAACTAGGTTCACAGTAAAATGTGGAAATCGCGCAAACTGTAGGAACAAAAGTTATAACGAATTATATTTACTTAACGATAATAATGTAAATTATACATATGAAAACCACTTTGACGGCATTTACAATGTAGGTACGGTCGCTGTGTAACTAACGACTAGTATATTAAATAACTACAGTATTTTATTTACACTAAAAACTACCATGAATATGATATGAGTGGGTAAAATAGGGGTTTATCTAACTAGTTAGATAAGTTGCTTCAGGACGCGGTAAACGGTAAAAGCTATAATTACGGTAACAAGGTTTTTGGACATTACAGTAGGGAGATTGACATCATACTACTCAAGAGGAAACAAAAGAAATCTAATTTGTACGTAATTTTTTACATTCCATCTGCAATATACATTTAGCTAAAAACAAAACAACCCGCTTTGTACATAAGAAAAGTAACTAGACAATGGACAAACCTACATTATTCTAGTGATAAAAAATCAATTCCTATTGAGTGGACAGTTCCCGCTAATAGTGCACTTATTGTCTGGGTTCGATGCTGTGTTCACAGTGTGCGTCCATACATTACTATGATAGCAAATAGCCTTTTTAATATTGTTTTTGAAAAATATATTGTATCATAATCGTAAATTTAGATATGCAAGTAAGGAGTTCATAAGTAGACGTATCACAAACATGCTAGTCATGGAAAATTAAATATAAGAAGAGTTGAAAGTGAAAATAAAAAGGTATAACAAATATTTTTGGTAGTATTCCATGTCAAGGAGTTGTATGTATCGCTCGAGACGAGGGGATGTTCTGAATACGCTAGATACGTAATACGTCTAATTTTATGCTACGGTACTAAAATTCCGTGCATTATAACCCAATTGAACGAAGTTATAGTGCTTTATGAGATCAATATTAATTGGGAGTAGTCCAATACTCCGTCCAACCGTTACTAAAAATTCTTCGCAAGTGATCTCAAGAATAAAATGTTTTCAATTTCGAGTCGCATTTGAGTATTTCGAGCTGAATCAGAGGTATGTCTCACAGTGAACAGGACAAGATAGGAAGACTGGTGAAACATTTTCTTAAAGCGTCAGATAAAACGGATTCTGATAGCGGGACGTATTACCTATCTACCGTGTAGTCGTGTGGCTATGGGTATAGGTGGCGGTAAGCGTTCAAGCACGTTTGTCAAACATTTACGTTTTGTTTGTACGGATTTCTTTTGAGAAAATGTTTGCATTGGCGCACACGTTTAAACAAAGATCCTTTGAAAACATGTACAGTACCACAAAATTATCTGGCCTGGTGGCCAAAAGAAGAATCACAAAAATAATAATATTAAACGCCCCAATCCGGCACATGCTCCCCTCAATGCGGGTTGGTGGACTTCACATGTCTTTTGAAATTTGTTAGATTTTCTAAGATATGCCGGTTACCTCACGATACCTGCATCGTATTGTTCTATAAATTTTAAATTAAGAAATGTCATAATGAGTCTCTGTTCCACACTCGCGGGCTAGATACGTTAACTTACGGCCCGGCCACGACTTCGCGCTTCAGCGACGGGCGACAGCGCGGGGGTGCTAAAATGTTGCATCGCGCGCGTTGCCGCCGAGAGCCGCAGCTCGTGGCGTGATGCAACATTTTGGTGCCCCCGCGCTGTCGGCCGTCGCGGAAGCACGAACTCGTGGCCGGGCCGTTAGTGGTTTGTCAAACAGCACAACAGTTTGACAAACACGTAGTTGTGACAAACGTGGTCGAACGTTTACCGATCCACCTTATGCGCGTGCGTGTGTGTTGGTGTTGGATGGTTGGCTGGTGTTGGTGTTGGTGCTGGTGTCGGTGCCGGTGCCGGTGCCGACGTGCAGCAGCTGCAGCAGCAGGCGCAGTCAGTCGGCCAGCACGGAGTGCGCGACGAGCGCCAGCTCCTCCTTGAGCGCGCGGAACGACGGCCGCTCCTCCGGCGAGCGCCGCCAGCACACGCGCATCACCTGCCGACATAATGGGTTTCCGCAACGAATTTAATTGAGAATGTAGATTTATAGAGCTAAGAAATCCATAATGCCGTGTGTCCACTGGCAAGTAACTTCTGCAATTTCTTGCAGAAGTCACTTGCCGACGTGTTTCCACTGACTGCAATTTTACACAACCGTGTACATGTGGGACTTGCAGCAAGTTCGGCAAGTCGCAGAAGTCCGCTTGCGTGAGTGTTTACACATTGGAAGTCTTTTGCGCAAGTAAACTTGTGCAAGTTTTCTTGCCAGTGGACACACGGCATAACATACGGGGGAATTTTTTTTTGGTCTACGACAAAAATTGACGAAGTTATGACCAAATTACTAGCGAAGTTCGCACGCGGTTATTGTGACGTCATTTGAGCCACGCGCGCTTTGTAATGAAAGCGGCGCGGGCAGGCGCGGGTACAGCGCGTCTTCAATCCGATGGTCCCGTGTGCCGTCACAAGCACATGCCGCACATTATCTCAACCCCTACTCCTCCTCCTTCAGGTCGGCAACGTGCGAGCAATGCATTTGGTATTGCAAACATGTATTATAGGCTACGGTAACTGCTTAACATCAGGTAAGCTTCAAGTAAGTCTTTATTCTAACACAGTTTCGCAATTTGACGACATCGATGTGAGCATAAAGACCATTCTGTTTTAGCCTACTTGCGGCGACGAATCGGTGCAATGAGTCAAATCTTGTCGATAGATACTCACATTATATATTTCGTTTAGACATCCCTTGGGTTTTTCGAGGACTTGGCCCCTTTGGACCATGTCAACCACTTCCGAGTTCTTCATCCGACCGTAGGGCACTTTACCGCATGTGAACACTTCCCACATTAGTACACCTGAAGGAAGAAAACAATAAAACATTAATAAACAACATTAGTATTAATGTATGCGGAGCCGGACGCAGTATACGTACCGAACGCCCAAACGTCAGATTTGGAAGAAAACCGTGTGTAATTGAGGACTTCAGGAGGTGCCCATTTGATGGGGAACTTTGTGCCGCCCGAACTTGTGTACTGGTCGTCCAAAACATATCGCGCCAAACCAAAGTCTGCCACCTGGAATTAAAACTGCTATTGAATTTTGTATCATAACCCATTAGGTACTGGGTTCATAATAGGTTCTGAAAATATTGGGAAGATGACCTAGACGCATTCCAAAAAGGGAGATTAAAACATGGACTTTTGATGATATGGGGTAAAACTTATTTTATAGCAATTGCTATCCTTGCTTGGAGAGAAATACAAAAAACCTAGCCTTGGCTAGCTTTTTAGACCTGCACAACCAAATTAATAACACTTACTTTTACTACATTTTCATCTCCAACTAAACAATTTCTCGCGGCTAGATCCCGGTGAATATAATTATGCCTTTCTAAATACGCCATCCCTTTGCAAACCTGGAAGGAAAATAAATAATTAAGATATGAGTGCCTACTAACACACGCATAAACTTTGCCAGGGGCTACCGTCCGGGAGGATCAGAAATTCGGCGGAATTGCTAATGCTAATGATTCTGCTGGAAATCATAAAAATGAACAGCATGGCGCGTGTACCTGTATGTAGATACACAGGCGCGTGTACCTGTATGAGGATACACTGGGCGCGTGTACCTGTGTATGTGGATACACTAGGCGCGTGTACCTGTATGTGGATACACTAGGCGCGTGTACCTGTATGTGGATACACTAGGCGCGTGTACCTGTATGTGGATACACTAGGCGCGTGTACCTGTATGTGGATACACTAGGCGCGTGTACCTGTATGTGGATGGATACACTAGGCGCGTGTACCTGTATGTGGATACACTAGGCGCGTGTACCTGTATGTGGATACACTAGGCGCGTGTACCTGTATGTGGATACACTAGGCGCGTGTACCTGTATGTGGATACACTAGGCGCGTGTACCTGTATGTGGATACACTAGGCGCGTGTACCTGTATGTGGATACACAAGGCGCGTGTACCTGTATGTGGATACACTAGGCGCGTGTACCTGTATGTGGATACACAAGGCGCGTGTACCTGTATGTGGATACACTAGGCGCGTGTACCTGTATGTGGATACACAAGGCGCGTGTACCTGTATGCACATGTCGAGCAGCACGGCGGGCCCGAGCTGGTCGGGCGCGGTGCGGCGCAGGTAGTTGAACAGCGAGCCGTGCCGCATGTACTCCGTCACTATGTATATCGGCCGGTGTTTCGAGCACACGCCGTACAGTTGCACTAGGTTCTGGTGCTGCAGTTTGCTAAAAACAACAACATAAATCATTATGCTCCATGACTTATAAGACCCAATATTGAACACTTTGCTGATAGGACCCGGACGTAGGTAGGTATAGTATATCGGGATTGGTAACTATACCTATAATAATACCGCCTTTGTAGACATTTTAGTCAGTTTACAATGGTTTTAAAAAGCACTTCTATGAACAAAAGTGATTTCAAATGCATCAGAAAAGAAGTCACGATGACGTAAAATGTGACTATTTTATAGAAATTTCGCGGAATTGCTAAGGATTCCGCTACAAAATCTGAAAAATGTATTGCATTGGCAATGTTTTATAGTGGCGCTATTAGACACCCTGGTGGAAATGCGTGTGTAAAATCTAAACTAATCTACACTATCTACACTAATAATATTATAAAGAGAAAAGATTTGTATTTTTGTATTTACTGAATAAACGCAAAAACTACTGGACCGATTTCAAAAATTCTTTCACTTTTAGAATGCTAGATTATCCATGAGTAACATAGGCTATAAATATTACTAGAAAAAATTAGGGATCCCTACTAAAACTTCAATAATGTAACCCAAGGTGTAAAAAAATTGGCCATAAAATGCCTTTCATCGCATGCGCTACGGAAACTATTGGTGACAGAACAAAAAAATGTTCTACAATATTAAAGAACATATCAATATCTACAAAAAATTTCGCGATACCATATGTCCAACTATTGTAGTTACGTTACTATAACTACTTTTTACATTTTAAAAGTTGATGGAAATGCCGACCAAAATCAGACCATGTTATCCATACCTTAGTATTAATCCTTATCCAAATAAATCATTTCGTATTTGAGACTATTTTAATACCTGTAGATTACTTTTTGAATTATTTAAATCGGACATTCCATTCAAAAGATATTACGAAGTTAAAAAATAGGGGATGAAATTTTTAATGGAAGTTCATCATTTTTGAAGAGAGAATCATGAAAATTCGTGTGGAGGTTTCTTTTAATACGAGACACGGAATACGGGATCCGGGATACAAGATCCGGGATACGGGATCCGGCAAACAGGATACGGGATCCGGCAAACGGGATACGCGATACGATAAAAATGGGAAACGGGATCCGGTAAAAACGGGAAACGGGATCCGAGATACGGGGTCCGGGATCCGGTATCAGAGATCCGATTTATTTAATTTAAATTTTATGCGGACGAAATCGCGGGGAAAAGCTAGTAATATTATAAAGAGAAAAGATTTGTATGTTTGGATGTTTGTAATGAGTAAACTCAAAAACAACTGGACCGATTTCGAAAATTCTTTCACCATTAGAATGCTACATTATCCCTGAATAACATAGGCTATATTTTGTGGGATCCGGGATATCCAGGATACGGGATCCGGGATACGAGACCCGGGATATCTTGGCTACGGGATCCGGGCTCCGTTAAAACGGGAAACGGGATCCGGGGACGTAGTCGCGTGGTAAAGCTATGGTAAATATAGTGGATGGATGTGATACTGACGTCATGACCTTGGCCTCCTCGATGAAGTCGTCCTCGGACATGGTGCCCTCCTTCATCATCTTGACGGCGGTGTCGACGCGGCCGCTCCACTTGCCGCGCCGCACCACGCCGAACTGCCCCGCGCCCAGCTCCTCCAGCAGCACCAGCTCCGACGGGTCGATCTCCCATTTGTCTGGGGATGACCACACACACCTATTATTATAACTACCGAACCGGACTAGACCCGTTACACACTCCCACCACTGTTACTCCTGTAAGCCAGGACCGAAAATCGTGTCCAACGATGACCCCCGACGAGTAAAGTACGCTAGCGACCAGCTGGCCTCGGTAAGCTTTTAAAATAATACGAAACGCGGCTAAAATTGTTGCTCTTCTATGAGAGGGTAGTACACCCCGGCGGAATCAGCGGAGGAATCGGCTCTCTCACTCATCGTACGAAACGCAGCTGTAACAGCTACTTTACGCCGATCATCTGTGAGAGCAAGCCCGTATATGAGCTGCATTCAATCGGCTACATCTTGGATCTACCACCTTTAAAATGAAAAGAGATGTGTACCGTGGGAGAGTCCGGCGGTGGGCGGCGCGGGGCGGTCGCAGGGCGTGGTCTTGAGCCGCGAGCACAGCCCGCCGCTGTTGTGCTTGTGGTAGTTGATCAGCTCGGGGATGCTCGCGCAGCAGTGCTTGTCCGACAGGTAGAACTCGCCGCGACCGTTCTGCTTTATGTGGTAGTGTTTCGTTTGTGGGTGTGTACTGCGGTAACGAAACGTTGGGAATTAATATAAACTTTCATCCTCCATTTCAAGCTCTGGTTTCCTCTGATAGCGGTACCGTCATATAGCGGTTGTAATATTATGGTGTCCAATACCGCTCTCTAGGAAACCGTGCGATTTTATTTACATAGCCAACGTTTTAGTGACGCCATTCACCACTATATTACAGCCGCTATATGACAGTACCGCTTTCCTAGTAAAACAGGGCTTTAGGGGATGAATTATAGGGTAGGGCAATAGAATTTATAATGGTATCTCAGCCTCCAGACCCACCGGTTCAGCTCAGTTAGTCAGTGAGATGGAAGTGAATGAAATTGAACAAGGCCTGGTGACAGCTACTTTACTGGGGATGACGTTTCTATAGAATGTCCAAATATATCAAATTAGAAAGGTTTTAAGGCCCTTCGCACACGGGTCGTAAGCGTATCGTCAAGACGCAACGATTACGAGATGTGCAGAGTTCTACACACGACTCGTAGCGTAGACGTATCGTTTTGTAAGCGAAGTCTCATTCTCATTCACACATTCTAAATTCGAAATTTATGAAGAGAACGATTTCTTATAAATTTAGAATTTAGAATGAAAAAAAAGAAAAAAATTTTTTTTCTGCTCTTGCTTTTTTCGCCAGCACGCTACGAATATCGTTATGAACATCTCATACGATACGCTGCAACATCACTTCGTCTGCGGACTTGTTTGAAAATGTACGTGCTCGTATTGCTCTCGTTCTACGCGCGTATAACGATACGCTTACGTTACGACGCCGTGTGGAGAGGGTAAGTATTAAGGTATAGGTTTCACATAGTATCTGCGAGCTGATGTAGAGAGAATTTACAATTTAAGTTGAAAACAATGCATTTTTAACTTGTTTTCTACAGGTAACATTCCGGACATCAAAAATTTACATCACCGTTTTGAGCCTTAGTAAGCCCTAAGTAGATTATTTATTTATTTTATATCTACTCTAAAACACCAGGAACTTACAATGTGTGCGTTTTTTTTTCATACACAAAATTTTATTTAGCTAGATTGTGAAGCTAGTTGATTATAGGTTAGCAAAAGCGGGCGTGGTCGTGCGTACAAAAGTGCTACAGACCGAGGTCAAAAGTTGAGTGTACATTGATCCAATCGCGTTAATTTGGCCATTCCGTAGCACGAAACAAAGTTCACAATCAAACCATAATTTTTTTGCATAGGACTGAGGTGGCTAGGCAACTTATATTAAGTATTCACCGTAGCCTATAGATGCTTACAATACTAAAGGCAATGCTCGCACGTTGCTGACCTGAAGGGGAGTGAGACGGAGAGAGGGGAAGGCTTCCAGCTCTCTCACTCCACTCATCTTACGAAACGCAGCTGTAATAGCTGCTTTACGCCGATCTTTCTGTCATAGGGTGGTAATACCCGGTCGAGCCAGCCCGTATATGAGAATGCAATTGGCTACAGCTTGGCTCTACCACTAATCACACTTTCAAGCAGAGTTGGGCAAAATTTAATTGTAATTAATTAATTGCAAATTGCATGTGGTGTCACAATTAACAATTAATTTTGATTTGTTTGTCAATCGCGAACGCTCATACGGTACGCTCATATACCTGCAATTAGCAATTAATTAATTGCAATAAATTTTGCCCAACTCTGCTTTCAAGATACTCACACTTTGGTATATAGAGAGAGGGTGTACATTCCTTTGGTGGAGGAGTTGCGGACTACGAAGCACCCCTCTTTGTCCTCCTGCTTGAGCAGTGACTCGGCACGTTGCCGGGACATCTCACCGACGTACCATCTGGAAATAATCCATCAATCAACCGGATTGGTTCAAATTACACCAAAACTATTTTAAATTTAGTCTTTTAGACTAATAGCATAAGCATAGCTTTCGACTGTGTGAAATGCCATAATTATAACATTAAAAAAAACCGGCCAAGTGCGTGTCGGACTCGCACATAAAGAGTTCCATACCACCGTAGAATAAAAACGTCAAAAATATCAACCCTTTATTTTTAAATTTTATTTTATAATTATTATTTGTTGTTGTAGAGGCAACAGAATTACAAATTCTGTGAAAATTTCAATTCTCTAGCTATTACGGTTCGTAAGATAAAGCCCGCTGACAGACAGACAGACAGACGGACGGACAGCGTAGGCGTAGTAATGGGTAACCCCAAAGGGTCCCGTTGGCACCCTTTGGGTACGGAACCCTAAAAACCTTTTATAGATAATCAAAGTAAATTAAAATATAATTCCATTTCTTGAAGCTAAGTCACGTTCATTTCGTTTAGCCTGCTTTTGTGTATAAATAATCTAAAACAAAACCTACATGTGCTTATGTAAATATAAACAATACCTACACACTATCTCCCTTATTCATAGTTTAATTTTGTTCAAGGAGAATTTTCTATAGCATTTAAATTTAAACTATTTTCCTGCATGCGAGGAAAACCCTGCTGTTAATTGACAGTCACTCTTCGTAGTACGACACGCAGTGTTTGGTACATTAGGGCCTACTCTGTTTCAAACGAAAACGAAATTTCGGACGAAATTCGCGTATTTCCTACTACGTTCTCATTGATTCCGACATTTCTTACGAACGAAAATTGTTTGACGTCTTCGTCTTCGTCGAATCTAAACGTCAAACAATTTTCGTTCGTAAGAAATGTCGGAATCAATGCGAAACGTAGTAAGAAATACGTGAATTTCATCCGAAATTTCGTTTTCGTTTGAAACAGAGTAGGCCCTCTGGCATACGAGTTCAATGTCCAATGGCCTGGAAGTTCCTGTCACAGGCACGTACAATTTACGTGATAGATCCACAATTGAGGTCATTATAATCTCGCACGGAAATCCGCGTAAATTAGGGGTCATACAAGATTGGGTAGTGTGGATTCGTATCCCATGCGGGGAAATATTCGAAAATAGGCTTAAGGCACTACTTCCGTTCAAGTTTTGGTCGTCTGGATTGGTCGACAGCGCACTAACCCCACCCACTTTTTTAACAAAAATATCGAAATTAATTAAATGTGACGTCAAAAACGATTGCATCACAAAATCCGACAATGTTTTTTAGGTATTGACTTTTCCATCTTTTGGTGAAAAATATCAATAAAAATTCCAGGCCGTTTAGAAGACAGAAATTTAAAGTCGAAAACTGCTTCACTCTGTTTTTTTTACACACAGTAAAATAACAAGTAGCTCTCTTTCCTGCTTACAATTTAAAGATGAAGGTTTAATAAATAATGTGATATATTTTTTTCTATTTTTTACCCCCACTCGTCTAAGAGGAGAAAGCCTCCAATCATGCCTGTTTTCGGGAGCCTCGCCTTAACGTGATTAACTTGGTCTGGGTGTTTGCTGAGATAGCGCCCATAAATCTACATATACAATAACCATATATTATGCGTATAAAAAACTCACTCGTATTTCTGCAATCCTATAGTTTCTTTTTCCTTAACGTAATTGCTCGGAATGTAACCAACCAACCTGCAAATAAAACATAGGTGCGAAGGTATTAGGTATTATAATCCTTTTATGGCATAATAGAGTGTAATCAAAATGTTCAACATACCCATTTTCGTCTTTGACTTTCCACCAGTGATCCTGCGAATCGTCTATCACTTCATATTCCGCGCCCTGTAAATTAAAATCATACTCAAGGCTATGTTTACTTACAAATAAAATACATTTTATATGTCATATAATGGGCGGATGTGTTTCTTACATCATTTCTTTTATCCACCCACAGAATTTCAATAATCTCCGAATACAAAACACTATAATTAAAACGAAGTAAAAAACTGTGTATTTACTCAATTATCTAGGCGTTTAATTTGCGCTCTTTTGTTTTTTACGCCAAACACCTACGGATTTAACCAAAAACCAAGTGTGCTTGCTTAATTTCGTGGTTGATTGATCGCGCAATTACCTATAATGACTGATATCTATAACGTTGACTCCGTCCGTGGAACCATCATCACCTGACATTTAAAAGTTGTAGTGATTACGAAAATAAATCACGATTCTTATCATTTTCAACAGATATTAATTTTATTTTTTCCTTCCTGTAATTCTTATTTTCCTCATTCCATTAAAAGTTACGGATAACTAATGATGTATTTGAATATTTACCTTTTCAAGAGAAAGATCGCCGGTTTCGATAGCTTTAAAAGGGTAGAGTGCTACCACAACCTTTGTCCTTTGTTTTTCCTGAAAATAAGAAATATTGTATATATTATTATACTAGCTTCTGTCCGCGACTTCGTGCGCATTGACTTCAGAACGTCCTGTAGTTAGTTTTTTGATAAACCAACAGGAACCTAACATTTGCCGGGTTAAAAAGTAGCCTATGTCCTTCTCCAAGGTACCTTGTCTATTTCTATACCAAAGTTCATCAAAATTAGTTTAACTGTTTAGTCGTAAAAACGTAACAGACAGAGTTACTTTCGCATTTATAATATTAGTATAGATGCAAGTACCTACAAAATAACATCCTAAACCCACCACAGCGCGTGTATGTAGAAATATAAAATATTGGTTTCTTCAAAATCAAATGTAGTGTCGCGTCTGTTCATAGTTATTTTATGGTCCATTTACCTTTGGCTTGGCCGAAGGAGTGCCGGGAGGAGCGGCGCCTCCCCCTGGCATGGTGACGGCTGCTGTGACGGCTGCACAAAAATAATATTCAATATTAGGTAAATATCGTGGCAGCAAGTGATGATACTCGTGACAGACCAATTTCAAAGGTCACCACAGCAGTTGGTAGGGTACTTTAGCCTATAATAATAAAATTGCGCCTATATTAATTTAGTGACGTAGGTAATTATCGCTGTCCCTATTGCCTATTTTATTATAGGCCAGTTTCTGAATCGCCGGACAACTTTCCACAAAATAAATTTGAAGATTTATTATCTGTCAAAGCGTAGTATTTATTCGGTGAATAAAAGTTATCTGATAATTTTGAAACAGGGCTCTAAATCGAAAATTCAAACTGCCACAAAAGATGAGTGCCATCATTCACCGCCGCAAGTACAGTTATAAACTACACCGATCCGTATGCAGCCTACTCAGTGGATAATTATTGATACATTACGCTCTGAAAAAAGGTTTCATTAGGAGCATGAATTATTAAATCGATTAAACTTTAATTCTAATGCTATTTTAATTACTACACCTACTGTCCTTAATTTCCTTGTTAGTTCACATGGTCTTCCTACCATTCAAGATACAACATTTATTAGACAGATTGTATCAGTTTGATTGACTCTGTTGATTGGGGTCATAATTATTTATGTTGTGTAGTTATTTCTTAAAATATTTATGACATTTTAAATTATACCTACCAGTAGGTATAGTATAATAGCAATCACTCTCGTCTTAAATTTGGTACAACTGTTATAATGTTCAAATGTGCTGAGAACCTCGAATATGGAGTGTAAAATTACTCATTATGCAAAGGTCACTACGCTATTAACATTTTACCAAATATTAACATAATAATGTAGAATGTAACAATATTGGTAGTTTACACGAGAATCTGCCTATGTTGGCAATCTTTTGGCAATATATTATTACTTTTGTAAATAAGTTTTTATGAACAAATAGGTATCTTAGTTTTTGCATAAGCACAGACCAACGCAAGGTCTTAGGATTAGGAAGCAAAACTACAAACGGATAAGTAGGTTAGTTCACGAACACAAGGTTTACTCTTCTTAAAAATCTACCATTTGGAAAAAATATAAGTAGTTGACAATAATACTGGTGTAAATCAATCCCACTGCACTTCCACGGAAATGAAAACCAGTTTACGAACAAGAAAGTTCTCATGATAAAAGACACAGATGACCTTTTAGTATAGAAAACAAAACGGTACACACTATCCATGGCACTTTGTGGCATCCGAATCAACACACGGTATCACTTTTAACATTACACAGACGCATTACATTACACCTGACGAAGACAAGAAAGTGAGTGCAACGAGACCAGTGAACGCAACCGGTGGCGGCGAGGCCAAACGAATAGAGGTCAGACGAAATGAGCCGTACCCTCTAGCGCCGGGAGGAACGACGACAGCGACAGGCATGGTATCTTTGACTTCTTCTTCGTCACCATGGGCTCGTCGTCGGACTTATTCGGCAACATGGGAACGGGACTCTGCGACCGGACGTCCGCGCGCGACAACTCGCTTCGACTGCCTACTAAACTAACGTGTCGAGTACCGAGGCGAAGGTAAAGCGCGGTGCACAACAGCCAAACGCCGATACGGCACGTACGAGATTGGATGTACCAACCTATTAGTTTTTATTTCTAGTTTCAATTTCTTTTTTATATCCAGTGTAACCGGTTACGTTTGTGTTTGATAAGACCGACGAAACTTGTTATTCTATTCGATTTGAAACATTTAGACATCCTTGGTATTAAAATAATTTGGTTAGAGCCCAACTAATGGCTTTTAAACAAAAATAAGTGTAGCTTCGATATACAGGTCATTAAATTCCTTTAATCTGAGTTACCTATAGATTATGGATATGATACCGTTATTATAATATTATCACCATGGAAGACGAGGCTTTATACACGGCGAGACGAGGAGCAGGCTTCAAAGATGGTTGCTCGGCCTACATTCACCATTCGATGCGCGAGCGCAGGCGGTACACGATCTCCCTTTCACTTACGGTGACTACAAGAGTGGAAACGTGACGGACAATACTCGTACAAACGTCATCGGCAATGTTTCGCTTGTATTGAACATTATACCATCCTCCACAGAAGCCTTGTGTGTGGAGACTTTTTGCTCTAACCGAAAATATTGC
The DNA here is from genome assembly GCA_947859195.1 of Drymonia ruficornis. NCBI lineage: Eukaryota > Metazoa > Arthropoda > Insecta > Lepidoptera > Notodontidae > Drymonia > Drymonia ruficornis. The sequence goes on along the minus strand of OX401910.1, from coordinate 8,332,084 downwards.
CTTATTTGTTGGTTTTTGTGAGTACGAATGTAGGCGTATGAATTATGAATTTATGCATTATTGAGCACACTTGGCTGGAATTTATCCATGTAGAAAGGTAAGTCAGCAACAAAGATATAAAAACTCTTTAACGCAAATACCCAAAATAATATTTTATTAGCTGATCTTGGAATAAATAAAATCATTTAAACTCGACAAGAATATCTGGATACCTCGTCTCCTATTGGGTTAGTATCATCACTCCTATTGATTCCATGGATTGGAGCACGTGACCACCTGGTCACCTCTAAATCCCCTGAAATATCACAACCTATACAGTGGGGCTAGCACAACCACCAAGACAAGACTTATATCGCACCGAATTGCTCTCTCTCTACCTTAATGCAAAGGAGAGAATGAGGCAAAATCGCGTTTTGTCTTGTCGCGGTCCGCCTGTGCTACCAGTGCAGATAGGTACTTTTAAAAGAAAAACTTTGTCAAATATACCATAGATACTCACAAACGTCGTCGTTGGCTATTCCGTTATCCTGTTGCTGTTCGACTAGGTGTATGTCTTGATCATAAAGTGCCCAGAGGTCGGCGAGCGCGCAGCCCGGCTCGGCCCGCCGCTCCGCGTCGCAACACGACCAGCGGCGAGCGGACCACGCGCCCGGGTGGTAGCGCTCGCGGCGCCCGCTGCCCACGCACACTGAATCATAACAAATAACTATCCTTCTGACAGCCTGCTGTTACGGCCCGGCCACGACTTCGCGCTTCAGCGACGGGCGACAGCGCGGGGGTGTTAAAATGTTGCAATGCGCGCGTTGCCGCCGAGAGCCGCAGCTCGTGGCGTGTAGCAACATTTTGTTGACCCCGCGCTGTCGCCCGTCGCTGAAGCGCGAAGTCGTGGCCGGGCCGTCGTCGAAATCGTAGCAGACTGCAACGCGTGAAATCCTCGATTTCACGAAGAATGTACTAGATCGGAATGCGTAGAGATCCAAAACGCAGATTATATTATAACTTTCCTTCATCCTGACAATATCCCAACAGTCTATCAGAATATTCTTAATGTGTAGGAAATTATGTATAAGTTGAAGACTAGATGCGTGGGATAAACAGATGACAACGAATACATATTAGTTTCAGGCAGAGTTGGGCAAAATTTAATTGCAATTAATTAATTGCAAATTGCATGTGATGTCACAATTAACAATTAATTTTGATTTGTTTGTCAATCGCGAACAAAACACAATTAATTGTTAATTGTGACATTGCAATTTGCAAGTAATTAATCGCAATTAAATTTTGCCCAACTCTGGTTTCAGGAAAGTTCTTTGTAATCTGAAAACATAAATGCTCGGTGAAAAGATAAGGAGCTGCTGTAAGTGCACTGGCTGTATTCTTCAGGGACAATGCCAAAACCTGCATGCAGTGCCGCAAAAGCACGGGCTACCCTAATGAAGATATCCACCGAGCGAAAATGAGTGATATGGTAATATTAAAGACAATTACATATGTACACACACACAGATACACTGCACACCAAGCAAACGTACGGCTGTCTTTAATGATTTATCGGTGGTACTTCTTCACCTTTATGATCTGATTTGAGACCTAATTATTTATGAGGGTTTAGCTTCACTGCTTCAGTGAAGTCAATTTCCTTCATAGTTTTGCAGAAAGTCAGCAGCATGCTTACATAATGTCCGATTCAGGGCGCCTACTCGGAAATGCTTCGACTAACGGATCGTACGTTTTCCAACTCTGAAAGTGTTTAGGACCCGAAGTTCGGATTCGATAGTCATGATTTGACGTTTCTTCTTTCGTGAATCCGAAATACTTGGGAGTACGTACGATCGTACGAACGTACGATCGTACGAACGTACGAACGTACGAACGTACGATCTGTCAGCCGAAGCATTTCGTTTTGTTTTTCGGAGTAGGCGCCCAGCTTCACGTGGATATAATATTTTAGAGCGCAATAGATAACGGTTGTATGTATTCATGATTCACTCAATACTAACGTGTCCTTGCAGCACTTCGCATTGGTGATCTGTGAAACTAATTAAATAACATCACGTTACGGCTACATGGATACGTACCCGATCTGATTGTGTGGATCCACTGCAGGCGCTCGGTGTGGTCACCGGCAACCAGATACAATGTGTAGTCGGAGTTTTGTTCAGTGTAGCCCACCTGAATAGAGCATGCAAGCGTTCACACATGAAAACATCTAGGTGTTATGTTTGGATGATAACATTGATTGGCATGATCGTTACCTACATGACGTGAAGAAATATGTACGTATTTACCTGGAAGGGATATCTATATACAGGGCTCTTGTCACCGTCGCTCTCTGGTATATGTTTGGTCAGTTCACTAAGTCGCGCTAACTCCACCGTATGTATCGTCTCGGTGTTGATACGCCCGCGCTCCTTCCGTCTCTATAAAAATTATAACACTATTAAGACGATACAAGGAAAAAATGAATTTTAGTTTCGGGGTGTGGCTAGCGTCGCGTGAGCTGCCGAAGGATATATCCCTCTCGCTTAGCTAGGACAGAACAGCTATGGAGTAGACTATAGTATAGTTATTTTTTGAAGGAACAATATTGTTTAATTCGTACAATTAAAATAATATGTCCCAGTGCACCTTTTAAAATAGATGAAATGGATGAAAATATTCAAATATATTTTTTTCGTTTTATATGGGATTTTATGTCGAGTGTATTTGAAAAAAAAAAATTTAATTTCTATGTTGTTTTTATTGCTGAAGACAAAGTAAGTCAAAAGAAGACAAACGATACCTACAATATGCTGATAGATACGTATAACAATATTTCGATCGTATAATAGCCTATAACCAGCGGACGATCCAGACGCGTCCAACGATATCTCATTAGTCAAATTATTATGATATAAAAATAGTTTGGACGTTATACGGGAGCAGATGAACATACATACATATCGGTCAAAATCATAACCCTCCGCCCACCGTAGTCGGGTAAAAATGTACATACTCTGTGTCAGTGACTGACTGCCGGATATGAGTATCTTTTTCATGTTTCGTAGGCAAAGGAATACTTTGGTACTTAACTTCGATGCCGATCATGAAGTCATCAGCGGTGTCATAATAATTTTTTTTACCATATTTAATTTATTTTTTAATTTAATTTTCAGTTTTTATTAATTTTATTGATTTAACCATGCATTTATTTTTTGTTTATCTTTTTATCTTTATTTTTTTATCTATCAAAATCACCCTTAGACTGGTTACCGCCACAGGTGACAAGAGGGCTGGCTCTTTCCTTGCTCAAAAAATTCGCTTGACAACAGGAACAGCTTGAATACAGGGAGGACATGCAGCCAGTATCCCACGCGGACGGTATTTGTTTAATTAGGGGTAGGTTTTTATTTTATTGTATTTTATTTTAATTTATGTTATATTATATTGTATTTTAATGATAAAACATGAAAAATATTTTTTTTTTTTTAAAATTTAATTTTACTTTTATTTATTGTTTTATATTTATTGTGAAATTATAATAATTTTAATAATCAATATTGGACTATGTCTGAAACAAATACATTGAATTGAATAATTTAAATACAAAAATTATCACATTAACTCGTTAAATCACGGTTTACACCCGCTAGAACGAAAAAGATCCTAACATGGTAGGTAGGACCTGAGGGTTGGCCAGTTAATTACTTAAAATACACTATATTTATTTCAAGAAAACATTCATAAGATCTGAAGGCGTCGGACTCGCACATAAAGGGTTCCGTACCACCGTAGAATAAACACATCAAAAATATCAAGTTTGAGACTTGATATTTATTTTTAAATGTTAATATATTTTTAGTATTTGTTCTGCACCGGCAACAGAAATACACATTCAGTGAAAATTTCAACTCTCTACCTGTTACGGTTCGTGAGATACAGCCCGCGCTGACAGACGGACAGACAGACGGACAGCGTAGGCCTAGTAATAGGGTCCCGTTAGCACCCTTTGGAACCCTAAAAAGTAGCCTATGTTCTCCGCCAAGACCCAGTCTATCTCCATACCAAAATTCATCAACATTGGTTCAGCGGTTAAGCCGTGAAAAGGTAACAGACAGAGTTACTTTCGTTTATAATATAATAGATTGAATAGGACGGACAAACATTTTCCTATCCATATCTGTAATGTTATTTTTTACGATAATTTATTGATGTATGATATATTTATTACTTGCCCATCCATACCTACAACAAACGCAATAAAGCGACTCCATTGTTTTGACAAGCAATGTATTCCCACTGTCGGCCCAAGACCATGCTGCAAGTATATAACAGTAAGCGAAATAGGGAGTTTTTACAGAAATGACACGAATAACTATGAAATGACAAGAGATGACACAAAATGACAAGAGATGACACAAAATGACAAGAGATGAAAAGAAATTACACAAGACAAGGAAAAGCAAACGAAAATCACGCTGCAGTGCAGGTCATAGGTTCGATTCCTGCCCAGGACATGCAGTTGTGTGCATGAACATGTCCGCATGTCCCGAGTCTAGGTGTAATTAAGTGTATATTTCGTTTGTATTTACAAACAAAAAGTAGTATATGTAGTAATATCAGTTATCTGGTTTCCATAGTACAAGCTCTGCTTAGTTTGGGATCAGGTAGTCATGTGTAAAAGAATTTCCAAGGATATTTATTTATTTATCATAGGCGTCGGCGGACTGTAAATACTGTACTGTACCTGTAATGTGGCACGACCGTAATATTTTTTCGTAATATTTTTTAAAAAATCCTTCACAGGTCCGACGTCGAACAAGTCCGAGCGGACACTGACAATACAAAGTTAGAGAGAGACATGGTTAGTTCAAGTACTTAAAATGTGAGATGGCGATATTGTGCGCGCGCTCGGAAATAAACAACGTAAGCGCCAAACCACATTTTCTTGAATTAAAAAAAAACTACTTCATGAATTAAAATATGGTTGAAGGGTAGTTTAGATATCATTATTTGCTATGTTTTAGAAATAATTTCGTGATCTAAATCGTAAAAACATCGTGGTAGCAAGGAAAATTGTAAATAATTAGAGCTCATTTCATATTTTTTTTTTATCGAGAAAATTTCGTCAAATCGTGATTTGGATTTAAAGATACTCAAGATAATATAGTCAAAAATCATACATCTAAATATAAGATTCCTAGTCCACATACTTACTTAAAGAAAAAGTAGAATAGAAAATCAACCAAATTTCGAACCCTCATCTTAATTAAGATACTCTACTGAAACTCTACTACGCCTCTGTTTACGTCCAGATTTTTTAATTTCTCGATTCTAAGCTACCAATAAGCCATTATCAAAACGAAATTTCCTTATAAGTATATCTTTGCCATTCGGTTCTCTTGAAGATCAAATGAAACTAATGTAAGCATCCTAAATGACACGTGCTTAGCCATTTAATTAACTATTCATTATACAAACGTGAACAACGTATGGACTGAAACATGTACTGTGTTATTACAAAAAAAAATCGAGATAATCACAAGTTATGTCAAAATTCACAAGGGAAATTTGATTAGACAAGCGTTCACAAAACAACTTTTAACTTTTTGTAATAATACCGCAAAAGTTTAACTAGGTGCCTAGCTAGATAGCATATTAATAGTCTGAAATTCAGAAACTACAAAGGCTGTAATTGGGAAATTTAATTAAACGCGCCCCAAAAAGAGTAAAAAACTAGTTCACGCTACAGTTCTCACTAATTGAATGGCTGAAACTGAAGCCTGCGCCTGGATATTTTGCAGAACCAAACCCGAACTGCAACGCTGCGTGAAAATTTCAATTTTAACTTGACAGATACCAATGTATAGCACCCATATCACAGCTCATAGTAAAACAAGAAGGTATTCTATTCAGTACCTACTCAAAACTTTAGGTAGAAAGTATACAGGATGAATTTGAAATCATGGGCACATACATACACATGATTCAGAATATTTTAAGCAAATAAATAAAAAATCTATTGATAAAAAAATATTGCTCGAGTAAGCAATTAAGCAAACCAGTTAACTGTACCTACCTGGGCAATAAATTGTTATCATTTGATTTGTTAAATAATATTCCCTAAATATTCTGAATTATGTGAAGAATTACCGTTAAAAAGGATGCCCATGATTTCAAATTCACCCTGTATATTGAAATACAGGGTGTCTGGTGGCAGATTTATATTTTTAAAATTAAATAAAAAACTAACTACTTGACGTATCGCTATAGAGAAAATATTGAAAGACAGAGTAAAGATGCGGATTTTATTTTTTAAAAATTATCTCATCCAAATGTCGTCCGTCGAGTTGCACACACTGTTCGAAACGGAGCCTTGTGTTCCGCGCCACACGCTGCAGTAAGCTCGGTTGAATAAGGCTGATTTCATGGCGGATGTTTTCTTTTAACTCCATAACAGATCGTGGATTGTTAGCGTAAACTCTTTCTTTGAGGTAGCCCCATAAAAAAAAATCCATTGGGGTCAAGTCAGGCGATCTCGGTGGCCACGGGATGTCCCCAAAGCGACTGATTAGTTTTTGGGGGAAAAATTCCCGAAGCAAATTCATCGAAGTTCTAGCCGTGTGTGGGGTAGCACCATCCTGTTGGAACCACGTGTGCGATGAGAATGATGGATGAGCTCGCAGGTTCGGCAAAAATAATTCTCTAATCATGTGCCCATAATTTTCACTGTTGACATTCGTCGCCTGGCCCCGGGCATTTTCAAAAAAAAATGGTCCAATAATTCCATTCGTCGATAAAGCGCACCAAACAGTTACCCTTGGGCAATGCAAGGGTTTTTGATGTTTCAAACGAGGGTTACGGGTCCTTGGAGACCAGTAACGGCAGTTCTGCTTATTAACGTGCCCGTTTAAATGGAAATGAGCCTCGTCGCTCCAAAAAATGCAATTCACAGTGCGAAAACGCTCCAACATCGTTTCACAAAAATTTTTGCGCAAAACAAAGTCATTTTCTTTCAGTTCTTGAACGATTTGAATTTTAAAAGCATGGAACTTCAAATCCTTTTTCAATATCTCATGGATAATCGCTCTGGGAAGTCCCAACGAGGCTGCCCTTTTCCGTATTGAAAGTCGTGCATTTTCACGTAAACTCTGTTCCACCAATTCAATGTTTTCGGGAGTCCTTGCAGATCGACTAGGCCCTGGCCGTGGGGTGTTCATAGCCGAAGCTGTTGCCCGGAACCTCTGTACCCAGGAACGAATTAAATTCACACTCGGTCCATCACTTAACCGTCGAATATTGAAGTGTGAACAAAATTGTCGACGAGCAATAACGTAAGAATCGTTGCACTTGAAAAATGCCTCGATGGCGTACGCGCGATGTTCACCCGACCACTGCGACATTGTGACTGAGAAATCCGCACGATCGGTGATTCTAATGAGACCACCCGCCCCCCGCACCGTTTATTACTTTTTGAAATAATCGTATTTAAAAACATAAATCTGCCGCCAGACACCCTGTACTAACGAATATAAACCGTCAGATATGTGAGTGCAAGGCGCGATAAGAGTAACGGCGACTTAGCTGGCAGAGCGCCAAGCCAGGCGAGCGAACACTCCTCTACAACGTAACAGACTAGACCAATTACTAACTTCAGTGAGCCCGTACACCGCACCTCATGTCGTTACATTCAGCAAATTGATTTATAGTTTAGGTAATGTGTGGTATAGTCGCTTGTTACTATCGCCATCGTTTCTCTAATGGCATTTTTAAAGGTGGATTGATTAAGTACTTCATAAGTACATTTGCATAATTTCAACAAAGGATTCGTCCCACTATTGTCACATTTGTAATTTATGGTCTTGCTCTACTCTACGGTGATCCTTAACGAAAACGGCGAGATCAGACCGTCAATGAGCCCGGAGAAAAACATGGATATATTCGTTTTAAGCATGACAAAAATGCTTAGTTACCACAAAAGCAAGCTTATGCGCTAAACTAATTTATTTTGTCGTTGTTTCAAAATGCCTCCTATTTTGTTTGGTTAAGGTCAGATAATTAATGAAAGTCCGCAGTCATACGTGTATTAAGCTAAAACCCCCAACCTGCATAAGAGCATAATCTAGCCTACAGTGGGTACCTCAACAGGAACACCGAGCTCCGTACTAATTAATCGAATCACCGACGAGTTGATTCCCTACGAGGAGACTTCCGCCTACAGGAACTTCGCAATAAATGAACGATTCCCGCGGCTGCAAAGTGATCTTTCCGTAAGCTTACTCCACTACACTATATTTCTATGGTGCATCAAATTCGAGCAGGAACATACGGTCAGCAACATAAGTCGCTGAACATTCTCAATTATTCAACTCAGTACTACTCTTTATTTTACAAACGTTTTGAACATTATTAGTTCCAAATATTAGCAACATATTTAAATATTGTTTAGATCAAGAAAAATATTAGTTTTTTTGCGTGCAAGCGACTTTTGATACTGACCGTACTACCTACCAAGGACTGGCAAAGAGTCGCTGAGGATATAGATCAATGGAGGCGGATGGGAGACACCTTTGTCCAGCTGTGGGACGAAATAGGTTAAAAAAAACTTTTTGCGTATTGTACATTTTACGTGTGGTCATTTTGCGATTGAGGGTTCCATTTTGTTTTTGTATTGTACGGCCTATTAAACAGTCTAGCGATGTAACACGGAAGTCGTATACCGTTATATAAGCACCGTTATATATAAGTAAAATAATCCTTAATTGAATATTTGATGATACTCACTAGAGATTAACTCACATTATGCAGCATCGATCAGCCGTTTTTCTTTATCATTTATTTTATACTGCTCAATGCTAAGGTATTTATTCGAGTAAATATATGACAATACTTCGGGTAAAGAAGATGTAAAGTGAGCCTTTTCAAACAATTAACGCACGTGGCATAGGGTTCTCCATTAGAATTGCTCGCGTAACGAGGGACCGCACGCCTGCCGCCCGTGACTGTACATACATTAGTGCGGTGAGGGGTTCCCGTCATGTGGGGACTTGGGGAGTGATTGCCATTTCTATTTCGTCCCTCAAATACTGCTGGATGAGGGTACACGCGCAGTTTGTATTTAACAATTTTATTTTAGCAGTAAGATTTTTTGTTTCGAAGTTACATTTGTTATTTAGAATATTGCTTGTCGTCTTGAAATACGCCTGACTTTTACGGCCTGACCCAAGCAAACTATGAGTTTTAAGAGTGGCACGATGATCCTTGATTTTTTTCCGAAACAATAAATTCACGTTAGCCAAGACACCAAACTTTACTCTGTACATCCACTCGCAGACGAGTAACATAAAATATCACCAACGTCATTAACGTCGAAGGGTTGTCGTAATAAGTACATATGTTTACTTCATTTAACAAATTGTGACACGTTACTGTTAAGTTTTTAGGTTTTTCTCGATTACGATCGATAATTCAAATGTTTTAGTAAGATAGTAACTATTATTAATTGTTTGAATTAATTGTTACACATAAATTTTCTCTTGTGATGGTACTTAATATCGTATACTTACTTACACACAAGGGTTTGTTGTGTAAAATGTATTAACGACCAAACTTTTAATTGCAATAAACATAGATAAGCAATCTATGTTTATTGCAATTAAAAGTTTGGTCGTTAATACATTTTACACAACAAATACAAATGTCTCCTAAGTTGTTTAATAAACTTAATTTAATTTAACGTGTTGCCAAAGGACCAGAATTAAATACATAGCCAAGAGCACCATGGACCATACGCTCAGCAAATGGCTGATGAATGTCCTGCTGTGCATTGCTTTACATTGCTTTACATTGAGTGGTAAAATAAAAAGATAAGAAAACATATTATTATGCTCTGATCTACGAACTAAAACCACAAACACCATATAATTTCAATGCGTCGCGATAATTAAGTATAAGCGATGTTTAACTGCCGTTTTAAAATATGGTTTTTGCGTAGGAAGATACTGAAAATGGAACGCGCACAAATCTGAACACCGGTTTCTATGTACGGATATCATTAAAATTTGGTCACGATAAAAGAAATAATGTGATGCAAGAATTATGAGATGAACTGGGTGTAATTTTATGTCAAGATGTGTGTGATAAAGCGATAAGTGATTGGTAATTACCAGTGCGGGGCAGGTGCGAGGCGGCGACGGTTGGTGTTGCGGAACTACCGACCGTTGCCGCCGGGCGTCGCGCCGGCCGATAGACACACCCAGCTCACGCATGCGCACCATCCACCGACCCCATATTCACCCCTCCGTTCCTACCTAACTAACTCCTACGAACAGTATTAGTAGGAAAAACCACAATTGCTGAGCTTTTAAATGAATCAAAACCTATAACAGTTACCCACTTCTTGTAGAATTTTTCTTCGTAGCCCAAAAGCCCTTACTTTTACCTAAGATCTATTTTAGGTGCCTGAAAATGGTCGTCGTCATTAGGGCAGCCCCCGCCTTCTAACGTTGGCGTAACGACCTAGATGCACCCCAAAGGATTGGCATTTGGCACGGAGAGTTGTGGGGAGTTTTTAATCTCCAGTATGAAGGTTGATAAAAAATATCTACTATGCTTTCTATAATAAAGAGCTTGGGGTCCATTAGGCGCGTTGAGATTCAATTGGAATCGAATGAAGTTCCAAAAATTCGCGTAGTAATGTTTCGTTTTAACTGCGTCCACTTGCAATGAGTCTTGTTTTTTTTTTCAGATAATAAACATCTGCATAACACTTGCATCGATCATGTGGGTGCTGGCAAATGCATGAGCAACAGATGTAATATCCGTGACATAAATTAAACTTCTACATTTATGAATACCCAATGGAAGTATGTAGCTGATGGGGTGATATTTTTAATAGCCCACATCTGGCAGTTACCTACCGTGAGAGCTTTTATGTTAATTATTTTATAATATGCTAGTAAGATTTTTTTTAAGACGAACGACTCTTGTTTCTTTAAAAATGAAAAACTGGCCAAGTGCGTGTCGGACTCGCACATAAAGGGTTCCGTACCACCGTAGAATAAAAACGTTAAAAATATTAAGGTTCTTGTAAGAAGGGGACCCCCTTTATATATTTTATTTTTGTATTTGCTGTTGTAGCGGCAACAGAAATACATATTATGCCAAAATTTCAAGTCTCTACCTATTACGGTTCGTGAGATACAGCCCACTGACAAAGGGACAGACGGACAGCGTAGGCTTAGTAATAGGGTCCCGTTGGCTCCCTTTGGGTACGGAACCCTAAAAATAACCGGAATAGTGCGAGTAGGACTCGCGCCATGAGGGTTCCTTACAATCTTAATAGGGGATGAATTTCTAGAATTCCAAAACGCATATAAAGTCTGTTTCAATCAGAAAAAAAACTTTGTAAACAAACCATCACTCAACACAAAATCGTCGATTTCACACTTATTTCGTTTTCACTACATTAGATTCTGATGTGGGAATCTTCGGAAATACTGTCGCCTTCATATTACACTCGTTTTAGATTGTAATTTCAACTAAAACATGTAAAAATCATCGAATTTATAAAATGTTAATTAGTTCGTTGTTTTTTTTTCCGAATGCTTTAGTGATGTGCTGATGTATACGACATTGAATTAATGAAACACAGATTCAAAAAAGTAAAAAGGCAAAGGAATTCTAGGCCATTATGCCAATATGCCCACTGCATTTTCAGGTAGTTTTAAAAACAGAAATTAAGAAAATTCATTTAATTTTTATTTCTTACCGATTTGTTTCTACTTCTATGTACAACGAGTGCAATTTGCAGTTTTAACTATATTTTATGGACTTTATGGACATGGGTCCATCACGTAGAGGCCCATAGAGATAAATTTGATGTTATTAAGTCATCATCATCATTTCAGCCAAAAGACGTCCACTGTTGGACATAGGCCTCCCCCAAGGTTTTCCACAACGACCGGTCATGTGCCACTTGCATCCAGCGGTTTCCCGCGACCTTCACTAGGTCGTCGGTTCACCTTGTCGGGAGCCTACCCACGCTGCGTCTTCCGGTACGTGGTTGCCACTCAAGAACCTTTCTGCCCCATCGGTCATCAGTTCTCCGAGCTATATGCCCCGCCCACTGCCACTTCAGCCTACTAATTCGCAGTGCTATATCGGTGACCTTGGTTTGTCTACGTATCTCCTCATTTCTGATTCGATCTCGTAGAGAAACTCCGAGCATAGCACTCTCCATAGCTCTCTGAGTGACCTTGAGCCTTCTTATGAGGCCTACAGTCAGTGTTATTAGGATTTTTTTTTTAAATAATTTTGGGCCATAAAACTTGGGCATATTGCGCGCTCCTTTGTACTTATGGGCCCGCCCATAAGATCCGTAAGTGCAAGGGAGCGCGTAATATTACCTACTCCAGCAACGTTTTAGGGCCTCGTGTGCCACGAGCGTAGTTATAATCATAGTAAAAATTACCTCTTTTGGTTATTATTTTGTTGATTATTGTCCAGCCCGTATTTATCTCGACTGTCGGCATCATACGTACTGATGATTCTAATAAATTAGTTCTTTTGTTTGTTGTAATTATGTACACACTATATTTTAATGCATAACAATAGTTAAAATCGAAGAAAAGCCCTATACTAATATTAAATTTATAATAAGTTTTATTATGCATAGGTTATTGATTTCATTTCATAACTATATTTCTATAAGTTGACGTAAAGAAGCCGATACCTTCTAATCAAGTTTATTCCATCGAATGAAAATAATCCATTCACTCATTCGTTCATATTCGTTATAGTATACAATAGGCACATCACTAAAACTATTTAAGCACTTTGACGTTTCTTTGTTTACAAAGTATTTTTTTCTGATTGAAACAGACTTTACCTATTTGTGATGAGTAGCCTTAATAAGTACTATTTTTCATGTCTCTCTGTTATAGAAAATTGAGACCCGCCATTCAAACATTCACCCCCTTATTTTAAAGTGCTCACTCTAAAGATTTTTTTTTTATTTACATGCACAGTCACAGTAAATAACAAAGTACTTACCTAATTATTAAAAATACGTATTTTTCACCTAACAATATACAAATAAATTTAATACACTTACCTTAATATTTAAGAACCATCCTTGGTAGCAAAAAAAAAAAGTTGCATTAATCCTTGTTATTAGGTGTCAATAAACACACAACTTTAGTAGGTACAATGATGTCAAATCTCGACTCAAATTAATTTCATACATAACATAAGACTTACTTTTATACTTAGGTAGTATAAAAGTATTTCTATATTGCTCATATGTTACATTACATACTAAAATTAGAAGGATTAAAATTAGGGTTGCCAGAGTTTCAATTTTTTTTTAGCTTGAGCTGAGGCGTTCGCTAAGTGAAGCGGGCGCACGCGGCGGGTGCCCGCCTCGCGTGTTTGTATCGAAAGATAGTTTGAGTAGCGCTAACTGGCGTGGACGCGTGCGACGGGTTTGTAGAAGGTTTTTACACACGCAGCCGCCCGCTCCGTGCACACGCCGCGTGCAGCCGCTTCACCAAGACCTAGGGTTGCCAACTATTTTTGAGAAAAATAAAGTATCACATCTTTAATGGTGCGTTCCATTCACTGTTAATTTTGTAATTTTCGTTATTTTCGTCCACAAATATCGTTCCATTCGCAAATGAAAGTGATCACTATGATCGTTCTTAACATTTTCACCCCTCGTTCCACTGGGATTGAAAATGCTATAAGTAGGGCAAAAATAAAGTATTTGGAACAAAAAAAAGTATTTTTCAAAAATTTATTTATTTCTTATTTTGAAGACATATTTTTTGTTTTAATAATTACTTGTTAACCAGTCGTATTGGTTTTCCCATTCGGATTTATATTTTTGTAAGATTTTTGATTTGATTATTTTAGCTTTTTTTGGGGGAGTGATTGGTGTATCACTATCAGAGTTACTCATCATTTTCAGCAATTGAAATGATTCGATTTACTTTAAAACAAATTATTTAAATGAAAACAAATAAACAAACAATAACTAGGTATTTTCATACAATTTCGCTGATAGTTATGGTAATAGTAACAGTAATTATTCATACAAGTGTTTCATTTTACGCACCACAGTAATGATTGGAAATAAAGTATTTTCACATACTTTATTTTTATGTAAAAGTATAAAGTATATTTATCAAAAATAAATTAGGATACTTTATTATAAAGTATGGTTGGCAACCCTACCAAGACCCTAAGTCACAAATAGTAAATTTCGCAAATTAAAAACGAATTAAAAACATATTTATTATTATTTATCCACATAAATATTTTTTTGGATTTTAAATCTAACTTACATGTTTTTGTTTTATTTTAAACATGTAATAAAGTCAATGCAGACATCAGAGTTAAGTATACCTTAATGCAGTGCAAAGCCTGTCCTGGCAAAACATTTACAATTATGTCTAAATAATGGGATTGCCTGGGAAATATTGGATGCCTGACAACCCTAATTGCAATACAGCAAGTATAGTACCGACATTTTAGTTTATGTACCTACCAATAGAATCAGTACCATTATGTGCCAACAATAAGCTGTAAAGGGCTATCTAAGATGCTTATCATTCAGGGCAAAAATTGATTGCTAATAAACAAGTCATGTTTCTTTTTTACTGCGATTTGTTGCTGCAGTAAAATCAACAATAGTACAGCAATCACCATAAACATTTTGTTGCAGGATATGGACTGAGAATGTACAACATAAAAATTATGATTCATTATGTTTTATTAAACGGTAAACAGGAATCAATTACAGCAATTATCTTGGTAACCTAATAAATTGAATATTTTTTAAAATTATTTATCAATTATTTACTAAAATCTTTGGTACTTATGAATTAACAAAAGAACTAGGTATACGGAATTTTGAATGTTCAGCAACTTGAGTTACTGATTTTACCTACCTATTTAGGAGTTTGGCAACATAGATGGGCAATATCTACATTCTGAAACTACCTATATCATACAATAAAATAATTAATCAATATGAGGAGTAGGTATAATTGTTGTGACTGGGGAACCTCCTGGTGTAGCAGGGATGGCTGGAGTAACCACCCCAACCCCCTCCAACACACAAAACAGGCGAACTTAAGGGGGCGTCCATAAATTACGTGAGGCTTTTAGGGGAGAGGGAGTCGAGCAAAATCTGACCAAATCTCATGTGGGGGAGAGGGGGGGGTCTCGGCAAATCCCACGTAATATTTTTTTACTGCAAGAAGCGGGGTTAAATTGCAAGAAAACTGGGTTAAATTATGTAAAACATGTTTCTCCTTTAGAATATAGCTTTTGAAAAATTTCATACAATATGTAGGTAATATAACATTGGTTTGCTATTAGATTTATGTTGTATGGAGTAAACAACAACAGGTATTATAATATAAATTACTTAGTTCAGTTTGGATGAAAGATTTTTAGGTAAGGAGGTACTTACCAAATTATTTGCATTTAACTCCCAAATTATAGGGGGTATAATTTTTTAAGTTGTGAATTATAATTGTAGATTCTTATAGCAATATAAGCAACACAATAGAACTGTTCAGTTATAAATAAATGTATAAAAAGTTTACCTCTCCATCTGTGTCATAATAAACAAGTGCTCGACGGGTCAGAACAAGACAGCGCTCCTTGTAGTTAACCGGTGTGAACAACTTTTTGTTTTGGGACCTCTTTATCATGAAAGTCTGGAGCAACACTTCATCATCATCCTTTCCAGCCATATTCAGCAATTGTTTTTTTCAGTCTACACCACTATCACTAAACTTTATCAATTGGTATGGATGGAGTTTAACTATGTAAGAAGGGTTAAAGAATTCGTACTGTTCTAAGTACCGACAATCAGCAACAAAAATTATGTACAGTAGGTGTTTTATACGTCCCACAGGAGTAAAAGATTATGATAAGGACTGTCACGCACACACAATGTTGATTTTCTTAGATAGCGGGGTAGGTATATCACGAATATTGCCTATTGCGCGTAAATTGAGTGGGTCACTAGTTTGAATGAATCATAAAAGTTAAAAAGCAGCTCGATTTAAATCAAACAAACAAAATCATATATTTGCAGTAGCTTTGAATGAACAAAATTTATCAACTCTCGTTTTTTTATTATTGCTGCGTTCCATTCGTAATATTTGTTATTTTCGATCACAAATCTGTTAAAAACGATAATAATGACCACTTTCAATCAAGCTTTCAGTACAAGTTGGTTCGAGTGGAACGACATTTATGAACGAAAATAACAAAAATTACACGTCTGGAACGCAGCCGCCAGCCTATGTACACGCGTACGTTCAGAGGCTTCGCTCCCGGCTCCGGTTGCAACTTTTCACTCGGCAGCGTCAGGGGCTCAGGGTGCAGTTGAGGGTTGTTCAAAAAATATTCTTAAACTTCATTATTTGATTCGTTATCCTACCTAGTTACCTAGGTAGAAGATTTTTTTATATTAAAAGTTGAGCGAATGAAAAAAACAACCGACAACTTTACTACACTGCACTTTGAGCCCCTGAACGCGGCCGAGCAGTGGTCTCGAAAGTCAAAACCAGAAATCGGTAGAAATGCCCTAAAAAATCGGTAGATTTGGACTAAAAATCGGTAGACAATATTTTTTGATTTATTGAAGATACTGTGTGAAAAAATATTTTTTGTGGGTGTATGTCCTTTTCAGAAACAATTAAAAACCTATTTCTATCAAAACTTTTACAGTAGGCATAGTTCTTCTCATTAATTCCATTCAAATTGGTATAAGGTGGATTACTTTTTACATCCGCGCTTGTACCGACTTAATTCTGCAGTTACTGATCTAAACTTAGAATTATACATGAACGAAAATTGTACATCAAAATATAAATAAATTTTGAAATTCAACTATGGATTGAAGTAAGACAAAGTATTTTCCAAAAGAAACTGAATTAAAAAGTCCGCAGAACAAGCATTATTGAGATATTTTCACACAAAATACACACAAACAACATCTAAAAAGGGCTGCCAGCACTTGAAAAAGTAAAATCGGTAGAATTTAGCTTCATCCTCGGAAATCGTGAGAAAATCACTCGGTTTCTGTATATCGGTATAACAGCCCCCAAATCGGTAGAAATACCGAAAAATCGGTAGGTTCGAGACCACTGCGGCCGAATGAAAGGTTGCAACCGGAACGTACCTACCTAGCCTCTGAACGCGGCACATGGCTGCGTTCCAGACGACGTTATTTTTGTTATTAGGTTCTTAGATGTCGTTCCACTTGACCAACTTCTACTGAAAGTGATCACTATTATCGTTTTTAACAGTTTTTTGTGAACGAAAATGACAAAAATTACGTCGAATGGAAAGCAGCTTAAACAGAGGGGCTCCAAAACGCGTGTACCCAGGGCCATAAAATAAACTTATAAAAAAAATTGATCAGTTGACAGAAGACAGCAATAGGGATGAGTAAAAAAAAAAAAAAAATCGATATCGTATCGATATTTTTAAAAGATATCGTAAAAAATGAATCATTTCGGTATTTTTATCCCAAGGCGATATACGCGTTATTTACATTTTTGCAAGTATGAAAAAGAAAATGAATGAAAATGAATTGTGTTAATATTAATAATCAATAATTCAGTTATTTGTACCTAGCGCGCATCAAACGGTTAAAAACATCATAATAATAACGAATTTCATACAAATTTGATACTCGAAATAATTATCGAATATCGATGTATATAGATTATTTTCTGAAAGAATATCGACATTTCGATATTTTTTGTTCAAGCCTAAACAACTGAAACAACTGTTTTCTTGATTATAGAACTATAGTCGTGGCGATTTTGACAGCTTGTTGTGACCATAGAATGTAACTTAGCGCGGTTTACTTTTCGGATTCTTAAAACATTCATTACATTTTCGGATTCTTTAATCGTGCGTTAAATAATACCTGAGAAGATATTACAAGTATATTTTTTTCACGAAATAATCTAAAGTAAAATGTAAATATTGTATTGCTAAGAAACGTTTCAAAAACAGTTACGTTCTACGTCCTTTCTTTTTGTAAACCATAGTCCTTTTACTAATTTAATTGCCGATTTTCCATGGCTATATCGATTTCATATAAAAATATTGTTTTAAGCGTTTAAGTAAGCTTTGTATTCGGTGTATTTTCCTAATGGTTTGGCTTTATTTTTGGGCTGTTTCTGTTAACTATCACGTTGAATTTCATAATATTTTAATTTTTGCTACAGAACTCAGGTTTTCTTGTGTTCCATCATATTATCACTTTCTAGAACTTAAAACTACAAATATTAATATAAAAGAAACGATTAAGTTCTTATATAATTTAGAATTGATTTTCATGATAATCGGATATTCAGGATTCCGATTTCTTTGTTTCGCATCCCTAAATACGTCATGATGACAGATGTCAACTCAAAACGAGCCTCGTATGGCCGTTTTCACATTACACGGCACGGCAGCGGCGACGGCTGTCACTGAGATATTTTCGGGGTTTTCATTGGTCAGTAACCAATGACAACTGGTCAAAACCCCGAAAATATCTCAGTGACAGCCGTCGCCGCTGCCGTGCCGTGTAATGTGAAAACGCCTATTTCTACGAAAGTATAATACTGCTGCGTTCCATTCACCGTAATTTTTGCTATTTTCGTCCACAAAAACTGTTAAAAACGATAATAATGATCACTTTCAGTACAAGTTGGTGCGAGTGGAACGAGATTTGTGATCGAAAATAACGAAATTATCAAAATTAACAGTGAATGGAACGCACCATACGTAGAAAAAAAATTGTTTAGTAGTAAAACATTCTGCGGTATTTAATTCCTATCTTTTGTTTGTAATATCGGCTACAATAATGTCTTCAGAAACAACACAAGTCAGTTCATTACCGCTGCCTCCTATGCAGTATATTAATTTTTATACTGATGAAAATGTACGAAGAAATAGAGCACCTCTACCACCGCGACCTATTCACGATTCTTACTCAATGTTTGGGCATACGTTCAATGCGGATGATACAATAATTCGGTCGTTGGAAAGTCAGGTAAATTTATGTTTATTGCCTTCATACAGATGTTACTCTTCTCCGTCATAACACTCTTGGAAGTATGGTCGTGATGTTACCCAAGCCGAGCAACTCGCTGCGACGAATGCAATCGCTGCGAGTGACCGAGGCTAGGTACAGCCTGCGACAGATGGACATGGCCATCAGTGTGCGAGGAGGGACACCTAGAGGGTGACGTCTCAGCATAAAGCTTGAACAGTTCTAACCGAGGTTTTCTTCTTTCTACATCAATATCACATTGCCATGTAGCTGGTTGTGTCCTGTATTTGGCTATAATTTCTGATGTGGCCTAGAAAAGGGTTGTTGGCATATCTGAAAATCTTACACATTAACAGGACTAGTTGCCAAAGCTATTAATTTTCTTAGATATCTAGGTACGTAAAGACTTGTGTATTGAGCCCTCATATGCAGCAATCAGTGACATAATAGAAAATAAATTGTATCTCATCCAGAGATCTGTGTTTAAGAATACAAAGGGTTAGCAATAATGAGTGTGTATATTAATTTTAAAAATTTCAGGGCTTTCGACGATTATATCCTATGCACTTTGAAAGAAGAAGGGAACTGAAGAAACTGAATCACTCCTTGCTAGCAAATTTTCTAGACCTGCTTGATTTACTAGTGCATTGTCCCGACTCACCGAAGAGAGCTGAAAAAGTTGAAGATCTAAGTTTGCTGTTCATTCACATTCATCATTTGCTAAATGAATTCAGACCTCACCAAGCCAGGGAAACATTACGAGTAATGATGGAACTGCAAAAACGTCAACGAGTTGAAACTGCAATAAGGTTGTTGAATTTGTTTAATCAATAAGTATAACTTACCTATGCCTATACCTAGGCTTGTCTGTTTGGTTACATTGTTAAATCTAATCTGACTTGTTATGTTAAACTTGCTTTTTCCAATAGGAATGAGCTTGTGGAATAATATTATTAGCTCTATCCCCCGAATACTCAAATGCAACAAAAATTTGAGAGCTGCTATATGATGTTCTTTCCAAAAAATTACAGATAACTAACTATGTCTCAAACTGTTAAGAGATTTAAACTGTATGTGCTACTGTTAACATGCCATGATCCCATTACTAAATACCTAGTAACTGGCATTTGCAAAACCAGTACTGGAGCCCCCTTTTACCCCCTTTTTTCTGAGGCAAAGGTTTGACTATGTCGACTATCGTTGTTACAACAACTATAATTTGAATTGTTTTCAGATTTAAGAAGCATCTCGACAAAGTGCAAGATATACTGCAGAACGCCTTGCAAAGTTTGCCAGATCAGAATGAAATTGAAGCTAATTTCAAGGTACCTGTGGAGATACTTGAACACATGGACTGCAGTACTAATGATGTGTTGAATGCCGATTCTTGCTATGAACTTGATAGAATTATGTGTAATGTTGTTGATAATATGAGGTATATATAGTAGGTTAATAAAACATTTCTCTCTTAATCATCTTTATACTAAATTGGGAGATTGATATAGATGTAGAAGGATTTTTAAATGTTATTAACTATGGTTAATCAATTAATTCAATAATCAAAGAGAATAGTTATGTAACAAAAACAGTCTAGGTAGGTACTCTAGAATAGGATATGATTGGATTAGACAAAATAGGATTATTTATTCCCAGTGGCGCCACCCCTGGTCTTCAATTAGTACTTGTACAACCTATTGTAAACTAAACACATTAGCCATCCCTTACTAAAATCGTATCGAGATGTAGGAACATACAATACAATACGAAAGTGTTTGTAAGTTTGGGCATCATACAAAAACGGCTGAACGGATTTCAATTAATTAGTGGAGAGGTAACTGCTATGCAATAACTAGAATGTAACATACACAGAGTAAAGACTAAAGAAAGAGGTGCCCTTATTAGATATATGTATGAAAAAAAACGTGGTCATTGTTTTTTCATTTTCATTGATCTATCTACCGGTAAATAGTTTTACTACTCGCTTCGTTTTATGTCGATGTTAGTACTAGGCCGACCACTCGGCCGAGTTGCTTAGGGCCAGTCCCCTTAGACTATTATAATCATCAAAGAACAAGCGGGCGGGGCCACTGGTAAATACTAGTTAAAAGGTAAATAAAAAAAAATACAATAAACGAAATGTATGATTAATGATTATCGTCTGGTCATTAAATATAACTCATTAAAATACCTAGTTTGTTACTACTATGATATAGCATTTTATTACCAAATTGAAAAAAGAAATACTGTGAGAATGATGGTATGGATACAGATTTGGTCTGTTTTATGTAAGTTTCCCGTTTTAAATTAAATAAGTACTTAGGTATATTACTTCCAAATACCTACCTATAGTTGTTGTTTGTAGGCATCTTACAATTTGATCCATTAATAATCATGTGTATCTCTATGTTTTATTTATAGCATTGTATTCATTATGCTCAAGTTTTCGGACCCCACCAACTTCATTTAGAACGACAACAACAAAACATCCCTATCCGAAAGATCAAAAGTGGGCGGAGCAGGTCATGTCAAGACATTTAATTAATATGACCGACAATATGATAAGAGGTGGGTGGCCAGTTAGAGTAACACGCCAAAATTGTGACTAACTTACCTAAAATAGCAGGTGGTCGAGAAGTTAAGTATGGTATATAGGTAGTGCCAGTCACGTAAAAAGTGCTGGATGGAAGACTGAACTGTGGGTCGAAGTATGTTTGTTTACGCATTGATACTCTTCACTTTTTTATAGGACAGGTGACAAACAGGCGTACGGCCCGCCTGATGTTAAGCAGTTACCGTAGCCTATAATCCTTGTAAATCCTTGCAATACCAAAGGCATTGCTCGCACGTTGCCGACCCGAAGGGGAGTGGGGACGGAGGAAGAGGGGTTGGGCTTCCGGCTCTCTCTCATCGTATAAAACGCAGCTGTAATTAGCAATTGCACTTGTCTAGTTTTATAGTATATACCTACTACGATACAAGCAAAGCTTTTATTATTATGTAGACTGTGTATAATGTACATTTTGTATTAATTAAATTGTTCTATTTACCTAGTAGGTAGGTACAGCTACATTGACGCAAGTGAAGTCAAATAGGTTCATCGAAATAGCCCGCCATTCGGTGCTTGCAAACAGTGGCGCTAATGCCAGCCTAATGATTATTATTTATCTCTTATTGGTAAGTATGTGAAGTTAGTAAGACTATTACATCTAGATCTTCAAGACAAGTTCCAGTGGGCTACGAAAGTTCAAGATTCTTATAAAGGTAGTCAAAGCTACGAACTAGGGTACCTAGCGGCTGGGATTCAAGAAACGTTCAAGTTAATGTTGGAAATCTATCGTACAACTGCAAATATAAAAGATTTCATGAACAAAACGTATAATGTTGAAGAGCTTTTGGATGCCTATCATGTTATCCGTAAGTCATCTTTAATCAGGTTTTAGTCTTCACTATATTTTTTCAGAATAACCTTTAGATTTATTTACAGAAGGATATTACAATGAAATAAGAGTACAAAAGAAATTGTACTTTGATATTTTAGAAAAAAATAAGAAAACGCGCGAAACAAGACAAGAAAGCTGGGATATAATAGATCAATACTGCCACGGCGGCCGAAAAAAGAAATTTAAGAAAGTACCCGATGATGTTTTGCAGAACACCGCCAGTATAGTACACAATTTAAAAGCTTACAGAGTTGTCTCTAAATGTGAAGACGAACATAAACTAAAAAAGGAATTAGAAGCTCTTAAATGGCCGCCTCCTTCTAGAAGACAATTTACGGACATGAGGGAATCGATTAATAACCCAAACAAAAAAGAGGGATATAAAGTTTTGAAATGGTCAGTAAAAAGCGGGGATTTCAAGGCAATAGACGAAGTAAATAAAGAAATAGATCTATTTACTTAAGTCGGGTTGACTACTATATTATCACAACTTGTAAGTTTACTTGATTAAATAAATCATGGGGTATCGATTGCCTACGTACTAGGTAATTTGTAAGTCATACCTCAGGAAGCTAATCAGCTTCCTGAGGGATTTGTCTGAATTGTATAAGTACAAATAATCGTTGTAGGTAATCTAAATTGAAATAAAACAAATTATATGTATGGTTAAAATTATTTTATTCCCCAATGGAAATCCACAAGTTTCTGAAATGATCCATTTGACCTCCTTGAAACCACAAAGAAGTGCAAATTCTGAAACAAAAGCTAAAGACGAAGAACGTTTGTTGCTTATGTTTAAGCTATTTACGGACTTTTTATAGGCCTTGGATATTTTATTATTTTACTTACCAAAGTAATTGAGACACCATACTGCATGCACCGCCGAGATTAAGCTGTATGTGGCAACAATAGAAATGAAATTGTTTCAAAAATTATAAGGTCATACTTACGATCCGATACTGATGTGGTGCGTCCGTTAATCAAACTAAAGTAGGTTAATATTAAATAAAGGCGATATTATAATCACTTACCATGTTCTAATCAAGATTCTTATGCATAAAGAATCACCACGTTTCTAATACTAATAAACCAGGGGGTATCCGAGAGTAGTAACCAGGAGCAATAACACTAATTCGATCCGAAGGCTGCTACAAACCTAGATAAATATGGACACATACAAATAAACCACCGACTAGCCAAAATGTAGAATTATTCAGCATCGGCACCTGAAATATTGTTGAATATGGATGACAAACTACACAAACACTAATTCTAAACACCCTAAAAACAAGACGAGGACCAAGACTATAGCAATAAAATCTTGGTGGATAGACACAGATAATCTCCATGTTTGCAGTTGCAATTATCTTTAGTTCCAAAACTATGTTCGGATCTTTTAAATATGCCAGTATCTGATACTTCTTTCATTTTTATAAGAAGACCTCAAATACTAATAAACGTATAGTCATTCAATCAGGTAGAGAATATAAATCGTCCTTTTCGAAAATGCCAGTTTTTTGTCTTTTTGTCAATGTTAATAGTTGCTACGCCTTCTGAAAGGGGCGCCACTGTTTCTGAAGTCACGCCTACCGTAACCCCTTCCTCTAGCAGCGTTTGACCCAGCGCGTCCGGTATTATTTAGTCTTGAACTATATTTGCCTGAAGGCGGGGTGTACATTTTTATGTTTCTTTCGCCACTTCTTGAGCGTTTTTCAGGGGAAACTTTTTCATCATCACCGTCGAATGTAATGGGACGGTGGCGCTTTTGTGATGGTGATCGCTTTGTGCCTTCAGAGCTCGCTGATTGATTTTCCTGTAACAGTACATGCAAGGTCAAACAAACATACTGGAGAATTTAAAAATTTATATAGCTCAATGTTATATGTGTTTCATACCTCTTTTTCAGTTTTCTTTGAATGAAATGAAAGTTGAACTTTGCTTTTAAAGCTAGGCGGAGTACGGAATATGTCCCTTATCAGAGTGTTTATATTGGAAGTAGTTTTTAGTGCCGCAATTTTCAGCTTATTTTCTTCTGAGTTAGCATCTTCACCTTTCTGTCCCTGAGTACAAAAAGACAAAAAATCAATGATAATGGTTCTTTCTTTAATAGTAATATAGTAAGTTCTTGATTTAATATAATCATACCTGGGTAACTTCCTTCAGTTTTTTTATGTAGCCTTGTGTAAGTCGCGCCGTATATTGTAAACGTAAGCGGAGTGATTTAAGTTTCCCCACATCTGCGTTCAATGTCTCTGGTGCCTTCCGGCAGAGGGAATGTAAAGCGAACAGCACACATTCAACATGAGAGAACTGAAGAGATGGAGCAGCTTTCGTTTCTTCAGTTTTCTCTTCAGACTTATCACCATTTTCTTCACCTTCAACAGGAGCTTGTGGTAGGTATTTCTATAAAACAGCAACATTACATTACAATAACTACAAAAGCTCAGCAGTAAGTTATAAATAGTATAGTAATAGGCAGGAAGTCAAATATTGTTGGTCAACTATTGAACACAGGCCTCTCTCACAAATAGCTGCTGACCGTAATCTGCTGTTCCATGCATGCTTTCAGTAAGTAAATAATAAAGTTACCATTATTAAATCATAAACTGTGTTAATCTTCTGCTCAGGGTTCTCCAGCTCTCCACAATGTTCTGTGATCTCTGCGAATATCTTCAGTAACTCAAGTTTCGGGTCTGCTCCTTCTGTGGCAGTAATATCATCCCACCTTCCAAGCACATGATCACAGAAGAAATTGACAAACTGTGTGGAATCCACCTGGGCCTGTTGACGAAATACTTTAGTTGTAATTTTGAAATGGATTTTCGAATAAAGCATTATAATATGTATAAAAAAGTGACCTATAAGTAGACCCTCACTCTAATGACCATAGTATTTTGGTAGTGGAACACATGAGTTCTGCTAGAAAATGACACATGAGTCACTATGCGGGGTGTTATTTATTACAAAAATATGATTCATTCAACAGAGTCTATGCAACAAACAACAAAAGAGTATTAAAAAAAAAAATATCTTTGGAATCTTATCAGATCAATTATTAATACAACCTTGAAGCAAAATTTGAATACCTCAATGCTTAATAAATAAAATAGCTTACCGAAAACAAAGGCAAGGCATGCTGTGAACATTGTACAATTCGATCTACGTATTCCGGATCTTCAGGGTGCCAGTCATTAGGAGTGATTGCAAGTGTTGCTACTATTTGCACCAAATCCTTTTTTCCAGCGGGAGTCTTTCCCAATTTTGACCAAGTTAGGAGATCCATTATATGGTCAAATTCTTCTGCCACAACATCTTGAGTCTAAAAAATGTAAAGAAAGAGTGAAAAGATGGTACAGGTGGTAGTTGATTTATTTCATAAAGTATCTGTTCTGTGTCTGATCTGTTTCTTAATAGAAGAATAATGGTGGTGTACATTTCATTTCACCTAATGGAGTTTCAAACATACCAAAATAACATTTCAATCCTTTCTCCCTATGTGAAATTAGTGATATGTTTTCATAAACACCACAAGTAGTAAACCACATAGAACATTGTATTGACAAAATTTGATAATGTTTAGTAACATGTAGCAAAAATTGGATAATGCATAAAATTGACAATATTAGTATATTATATCTCAGCGAACAATGGATGCATTATCTACTTTACCATATTGTATTTTATGTAGATCTTGAAACATTGAGAAATAGTTTCCAATGTGGGTCAACTGCTCTGCGATGCAATTGGATATACAAGTGGACTCTGCAAGCCCATATAGATGGCGCTCTTTTTGATGGTTTCTTTATATTAAGCCGATAATTAACTTACCTCTATAAGCTTTTTGCACTCGGCAATAATCAAATCTTCAGCTTCCTTATTAATAATGTCCCTTCCGACTTGCTTCACCTTAGTTGCCAAGAACTTGATGCACCTCTCCCTAACAATCTCATTAGTGACTTCAGTGTCTGCATTCTGATGTATTTGTGAAAATAGTCCCGTCAATGCACCTTTAGGATCACTCTTCAATATGGCTAACAAAGAGTTAGTGACCACATTGATTTCAGTGGTATCATCTGACTGTAAAAGCTGAGCGAGAATATCAGCGATCCTTTGAGTGTGTTCCTTATGGTCTTTGCATAGTGTTGGTAAATCTTTGATAGCTTGCTTACGAATCTGCAACATTACAACATAGTTAAACACTTGTCTAGAGAAAATAATTTCAAAGAATTTCATATTTAATACTTACGGCTACGTCGTCATCCTCACACAAATCAAACTGAGCTTCAATAGCTTGGTCGGCTAAGCCGGGGAAACTGTTGAAAAATTTCGCAATAAACTGTGATGCTAAACGTTTCTCCTTGTCGGATCCCTTGACTGCGGCCAGTATTTCTAAGTATTCCTTTTCATGCTAGAAATATTAAACAAATTAACGCTTTAGAGGCAAAAGCTGTACATAATTTTACGAAAATTAAAAGGTTAATAAAAATATAGGTTACCTTAGAAATGTCATCTTTGGCGTCTGCTAGTATCCCATAATTTTGGTACAATTTTTCTATGTTATCCGCTGACATGTTCGATTTTCTTTTGTAACTCTTTAAAATAAACAGTTATAACAAGAAATAGTTAGTAGGAATTACTTTATCCACTATATTTCATGAAAAACTAAGCGATCGCACACAACTAGAATCACCACGCATTCCAACTTTCTGCCAAAGAGAAGAGAATGAATGAATGTCTTTCGTTTTATTTTGTCATTCTTTCATTCAATACGGAGTTGCCAGAATAATAAAAAATAACAATAAAATATTTCGTTACTTAGAATGTTGTCTATGGTTTCATTAGTCAATTTTCAGCATAGACATTTCCAAAACTTGTTTTTTCGTGTATTATAACCGAGCGTTTCCACTGCACAAAAGCATGTTGACACAACATATTGCTGTCTCTATTTTTTGCTATCATTAAATAGAGACAACAATATGTTGTGTCAATATGGTTTTGTGCTGTGGAAGCGCACGGTAATGTGTAATGTTGGTGGAATATTAACCATTATTTATGTTTATAAATGAGCGTGAGTGTCGGCAATTGGAACAAAGTTGGTGAAACATGATTTTCGGGTTTACCAAGACTGGCATATGCAAAAAGCGACGCCAAAAGAAGATAAAAAAAAAACAAACCACGTCTTTTTTGGCGGGAAATGGAAAACTTCAAAGCTTGCTCCGTCTTTTTGGCGGGAAGTGGAAAAGTGATGTTGTCATTTTTGTTTTAATTTCCAAAACTTGTGTTTCCTTGTAATATAATGTGTAATGTTGGCGGAATATTAACCATTATATGTTCATAAATGTGCGTGAGTGTGGGCAATTAGAACAAAAGTGGTAAAACATGATTTTCGGTTCCTCCAAAAAGTCGAATAATTTGTCAGTAAAGTATCCGCCACTTTACTGATAGGGTTTGGGGGGTATTTTAGGCCTAGCCAAAGGTCTTCCTGTGCTTAACGCAGCAAACAAATTTAATATTATATTTTACTTGACACTGGCATATGCGAAAAGCGACGCCATAACGAAGAAAAAAAAATTGTTTTAATTTCCAAACCTGGTGTTTTCTTTACGTAATTGTATGGTGTAATTTTGAGAATAATAACCACTATCCAAAATAATCCTTTCCATCCAAAGGTTGTCTGGAAGAGATCGCAGCGTGCGATAAGACCGCCCACTGTACACTGTTTTTTGTTTGTCATTTTGTTTACGTATTCCAATGGTGTACAATAAAGTGTTATCTATCTATCATTATTATTATGTTCATAAATGTGCGTGAATGTAGGAAATTTGAACAAAACTGGTGGGTCGTTCGTTTCATACACTTTACGATTCATAGAATAAGGAACATTTCAAGGTCGACAAATCTAAAAAAAAAAGTGTTAGTATAGTGACTATAGTGTTATAATAAGATTTCTAATCAATATAATATAAATTTGACCGGACTTTCACACGCAGATAGCTGATGTTATAAGAAGTAACTTTTGCTACTTTTATTTTAGAATAATAGTAAGGGTTCCGCGTAAAAAACCATAAATTGCACGCGGACATAAAGCTGGTAATCTTTTTTTTTAATTTACGCGTACGAAGTCGCGGGCACAGTTAGTCCTAAAATAATAAAAATAGATCTTTTGCCTTATACCTAGTTCGCTTGCCTTAAACAGTAGGTAGGTAGGTAAGTACGTAGTACAACACAAACTCAGTTACCTATACATATACCTATTCCTGATCAGATTTGTAAAGTGTGTACGCTAGTACCTACATATAGGTATGTAGGTAGGTATACAAAGTTATTTTTTGTATATCGAAAAACCAAAACACCCAAAAAAAATCGCTTCGAATTTGTCTAACCTATAATGTAATGTAATAATATTAGCGTTTTTAACTTCCCACTCCTGGGCACGGGCCTCCCCTCAATGCGAGGGGGATTCAAGCCATAATCCACCACGCTGGCCCAGTGCGGGTGGGATTTCACATGTCTTTCGAAAATTTGTTAGATTTTTTGTTTTCTTTCATATTAATAGGTATTATAGTTATGTATCGCACATAGATTTAGAGCCGTGACTGCGTATTTGGAGTCAGCTGAGATCCACGTATAAGGACCTTTAAAAATACCTATTTTACGGTGTGTATAAAATTAACATTAGGTACCTAGGTATATAAAAATAATGCTGAACAATGTAATCTCTTGCTGATTCTGAAAGAAACGAATTTCAGATTAACTAATTGGGGTTTTGGTACCTAACCAAAAATAATGTTCTATGATCATAGGTACCTATTTATGATAATGTTGTCCGAAAACCTCAAGCGGCTCAAATACCTAATAGTGACCTTTCTGGACGAATTTTTTGAGCCGTTTCAGGTCGAAACTTTTAGGCACTTGATGCCTTAACGAGCATTTTTTCTTTTCCGAGGTAGGTACTACTAGGTGTTAGGAGTGCGTTTGCCCGCTATTTTTCACGCAGTAAGCCTCGCTATTCGCATTTAGCACGAAAATGCGCCCAACATGGGCACTTGGCATCGATGACGATGAACAAGCACTTTTTGTTTTTACATATTTCTATTCTCCGTTTGTCTGTTTGTCACAGGGTTTTGATGCAGAGACTATTAGGTCCAGGTACTAATTAAATGACTTTTTAAAATGATTCACTCAGAAATTTTGAGCTTCTAAAAACTTGAAGCATTGTGCGGGAAATACTTAGAGCCTGGGCGCATTGCGATTAAACCTCAGCGCTGTTTTATTCGCGCGGATTATTTACAGCGTATGGAATTTCACCTAACACGCACTGCGATTACATTTCCGAAATGATACCCACTCTCAAAAATGTTTGTCCCTAAAGCTCAAGTCAAAAACCTAAGTTAGTTAAGTTAAGAAAATATAAATAATTAGTTAATAGTATTCTGTAATATTATATTGTTTATGAATAGTTCAAAAAAATATAAAGCGTTTAGTTTTAGCGTTACCACCGTCCCACTTATTTACCCCCTAAATTTGGGAGGGTAACCCGTAAGTTGGCAACACTGACTGACCCTCCGCCCCCGCCACCCGCTTCCAACGCGGTTTTTTTACCGCAATGCGTCGAGCGCCATACAACTTCATAGTGCACAAAATATTCGCGCGGGTTTAAAACCGCGTCGCCCCGCGTCAAATATGTATCGAACCACAGATTTTTCTTCATCGCGGATTTAACCGCTATGCGGCCTAGGCCTTAAACTATCAGGATGGTAGGTACTAGCACTGTACCACTTACATCCTTTGAAAATTATAATGACAGTTATGGGCTAGTGATCTAGCTAGTGAGATCACCAGCTATAGTTATGATTGATAGGTACTCCGGCGTTTCTGATCAAACTCAATAGTGCAGTCAGAATTCAACCGCAATTTATTGTAACTTTGTTTGTGTACTTATTGAGTAACCTACCCATTTGACCCAAACAAAGAAATTAAATCCATACCTAAGTATTTAGGTACTTCCAAAAATAATCAAATAGGTACCTACAACAAAATAAAATTTGAACTAACAGCAAGATAGGTATAATGGGTAGGTTACAAACACGCTATGGAACAAAGGAACACAATGGTAAAGTTGCCCGACTAACTTTACCCAACTCCAGTCCCTGTCCGTTTGTCAGCGGGCTGTGTCTTACAAACCGTAATAGGTAGAGAGTTGTAATTTTCACAGAATTTGTATTTCTGTTGCCGCTACAACATGAAATACTAAAAATAAAAAAAATAAAAAAATATATAAATAAATATACCGTCACGACTTTTATCCCCATTCGAGGGTAGTCAGAGGCTTGAGTGACCATAAACCACCACATTGTGGAGGTATTAACCAACTCAAAGCCCACGTTTCACCAGATAGTCAGAACCCAACGTGACAGGTGGTGAACCTTGTCGCCGTGTATACAGGAACTGACTATTACCTGATCCCGAGGGATAGGTAGGTTTCCTCACGATGTTTTCCCTCACCGTCAGCGAACTGTAAATTATGCACATAGATGAAAATTCATCCATTGGTCCATGCCCGACCGGGGATTGAACCTGGGACCTTCTGATTGCTAGCCCAACGTGTTCGCCCCTAGGCCACAGTCGCTACGCCCTAGACCACTAAAAATAAATAAAATTTAAAAATAAATGTGGTCTCTATACCTATAAGAAACTTGATATTTTTGACCTTTTTTCTACGGTGCTACGGAACCCTCTCCATGTCTGTGTACGGAACCCTTTAAGGGCGAGTCGAACTCGCACTTGGCCATTTTTTTACAATTATACCGATATAGGTAGGTACTAGGTAGGTACCTAATATGGAAAGTAAAAGTGCCTACCTATCTAAGTGCTTAAAATTAACAATTACTACGTGAAATAATTGTTATTATTACCTACTTGCTACCTACTTGGGTAGCAGGTACTTAAGTAGGTATCTACATAAAAATACGTAGGTATCTCATAGGAGGCCGACTTCATTACGGGCAGTGTTCATTATTTTTGTTGTAATTAGGCAAATTAAATGATAGTGCGATAGTGCGCGGCGGCACGCGGCCGGCGGCAAAGCGACGGTGGCGGCGCGGGCGGCCGCGGCTGGGGCGGACCGCCCCACTGCGGCGGCCGCGCCTCCATTGGCCAAACCAGACACCGCCCTCCACGGCCGCCGCGGTCCCACCCGTTTGCGGCGCCGGCCCCGCTCGCAGCGCAGCCTCAGCTCAGTCGCGTTCGTCACGTCGCGTGCGGTGTCTCTCGTGCTTGCGCGCAGGACGGTAGTGTTGTGACACCGAGTGTGTGTGCGATGCTCGGACGGTGATCGAAGCATGGTGAATTACGTCAATCCGCTCGCCATGTACCAAGGCAAGGGCGGGCAGTACGGCAGCGGCTGGTACGGCTGGCAGCACCAGAATTTCGAGGAGCAACAGTGGTGTGCGTGGAACGGGGCCCCGGCCGGGGGAGAATGGACTCCAGACCCTCATCACTTCCCGAAGCGGGAGCCTAGTGAGAGGGAGATAGCGGACATGCCGTCCCCCGCGAGGGGTGACCTGGCCAGCCCGAGCGAAGGCTCCCCGGGGTCGCGGCCCGCGCAGCCCCCGGCCCCGCCGCGCTCACCATACGAATGGATGAAAAAACCCAACTATCAGACTCAAACCAACCCAGGTGTTCATTTTATCTATTTACTTTTACATAAATAATATAATATTCTAAGAGCCTGTTTCAGAATCGTCGAATAACTTAAGTTATGCACCAAATAATGGTGCGTTCCATTCACTGTTAATTTTGTTATTTTCGTCCACAAAAAGTGTTAAAAACTACAATAATGATCACTTTCAGTACAAGTTTGTGCGAGTGGAACGAGATTTGTGATCGAAAATAACGAAAATTACAAAATTAACAGTGAGTGGAACGCACCATAAATATGCTTTTTGACAGATATTCTATGGAATAACTGTCAAAACTTATTTGGTGCAGTATAGGTATTTAAGGTAAAAATTTATTTGGTAGATCAATGTTATCTGACGATTCTGAAGACACCATACAATTTGAGGAATCCACGAGGTACCTTCAATTACAGAAATGTAAAGTTTATTTTGATATTTAACTACCCACAATAAGCAAAACATCCATAGGCATACCTATATAAGACCTTAGGTATGTTGTGACCTAACATTGGTTAACTAGCCCTCAAAATAGTAAGTTATGGCACTGGCGTTACAAAATCACCTTTGTTCCTAGAAATGCTTTGTATAATCATTTTAAACTGGCTAGAATCTTTATAAATTTGGCGGCAGGTATATATATAACTGTATTACCTATGTATTAAATCTAGGTAGGGACCTATTTAACTACTTACTCATTTGAATACAATTTGGTACAGGGGTTAATGCTCTGGAATATAATACATAATAAGGTAAGTATGCAATTTTAGATCCTAAAAGAATAAATACTCCTATGCAGTAGGTATTTATACTACTTATAAAAAAGTAGCTAGTATTAATCTTTCATTAACAAAAATAGTACCTGCCACAAACATGATTTAATTACTAATTTTAAATCAACTTCAAAAAAGGAGTAACCGTATGTATTTTTGTAGCTAACACGTATTTTTTTAAAGTTAGTAGCAAGGTTTTAACGTAGTGCTATGGCTGTTTATTCTGAAATATTGCGGATGACGTTAGTTAATTAAAAAAAAAAATGAGTAGCCGTTTCTTATTAAATGGCATTACAATATTTTTCCGTGTTGAGAAGCCAGGACTTTTTTAAACTTAAAATAATGGAAAACAGAACCTTCTTCTAATGCTGCGTTCCATTCACCGTAATTTTTGTAATTTTCGTCCACTAAAAGTGTTAAAAACGATAATAATGATCACTTTCAATACAAGTTGGTGCGAGTGGAACGTGATTTGTGGACAAAAATAACGAAAATAACAAAATTAACAGTGAATGGAACGACCATAAGTTGGTCGAAAAGGCTTCATATAACTTACCAACTGAAAAATGTGGAAGAATATTACAATAAAAATCAGAAAAACATTCTGTCTGAAGGGTGATAGCCATAGTCGCTCGCTGAGGGTAGCCCTCGTCCCGAAACTTATTGCAATTTTTTTGTTAAGTTTTATCTGTCATTTCTTAACTAGTATTTTTTTTATTAGTTACGGGTAAGTATGAATTATCATGGGCTAGAATACGTCCCTCGTCGAACCTATTGCGAGATTTACACAAGTCGATTTCCGCCTACTACGAATAAAATCCAGGATTTTGTTCCTAGCCGCACGGCGAAAATCGACCCGTGTAAATCCCCCATAACACCTTATAGTACAGCTAGTCAAGTGATGTATGTCGGAGACCTACTGAAACAAAACAGGTTAACGACGATAACCATAAAACGCAATAAATTTTATTGGCTGAACATTACCAATGCTCAAATCTGAGATTTGATATTTAGAGTTGGAATCAATACCAAAACTCGTTTACGGTAGGTATCCTACCTATAATAAATAAATCATTTAAGGAATGTCAGAGCGGACGAAAAGTATTAATTTGAGATATAATATCTACAAAGATAAATAAATTGGTACCTGCTATAAGCATGAATCACTGAGGGATCAATAATTCTATACCTACTCTAAGTAAAACGGTTTAAGATACCGTGTACAGAAATTAGGTATTATACGTATATATTCTACTCCTTTTCAAATATTTTAAATCATTCGAATCGAAATCGGTCACGGATTTTGAAACTTTAAACGTCTTTATTTTGCCAATTTTATATTGTGTGTGTGTTTTATATTGAAAAAAAAAAAAGACTTAGGTATAATCGAGTCAAGTGATTTAAATACCCGTGCAGGAGACAAGGTTAAAGAGCCACCTATAAAGAACCTTTTCATGACAATTACTTGAGTTGATGATAGAAGTAATAGTAGGTGTTTAAAGCAGAGTTGCAAAAAAACACAAAAATTTTGAATCAAAACTGTTTAAAACATGTTTAAAACATTGATTTAAAACAGGAGGAGAAAAAAACACCGTTTTTTAATGTTTAAAACATGGTGTTTAATTCAAGATGATTTTTTCGTAACAACCCTGGTTTAAAGAACACCCGATTTCGCATCAAAGTGGCACTGCACTTTTGATTGAAGTGATTCTTATAGATTGATTGATAACTATATGTTTGAAATGACGAAAACTGAGTCTCGGAATTCTTCCACATTTCCTATAACGTGCTTTGCCATTTATAAATTCAATTCACTCGTATTTGGGTCTGCAAACTGGTTAACTACGTTAGTTCGAAATACCGAGTCTCGAACTCCTACCTTCACCTAGTCGTTAGATAATTTTTAAGTTACCATGAAGTAACCGGTTAAGATTCCTGAGATCCCGTTAACAAATGACGCGCGCGATGAAATAATAGGTAGGTAAAGTCGCAAATTAAAATAATTGACAGCAAATAACCTAACATCCGTTGACCGATGACAGGACCGCGTCAAAATACTTTAATTGCTTCAGTTAATTAATTGCTGGAGGGTTTTGTTTATCACGTATCTTTTGGTATTAATAAAATGAACAAAACACGTTAAATATTAAAATGTGTTCACACTTGAACGATGATCTCGCTTTTGCATACCTATATTAAAAATGTTTAGTTCTAATCTAACGTTCAACAAAACGGCGGCGTAAGAACAAAACACTAAATAACTGTCTTAAGCTCACCCTATAAACCACGAAAGAAAGAAAAATACTCTATGTAAAACAAAATTAGGAAAAGTTACAACAAAAGAAGTTGTGTCTAAGAATCTATGTTTCGATGTGCCTATGTAAGTGTTTCAAAACTTTATACCTACCCTATTGATCCCCAATGGAGTAGGTAGGCATTACCTATTGTATACTGTGCTACTTTAAGTTATGTTTCAAATGTATCTACATTAATTGTATTATTACAATTCTTATAGTTATGTTTACTATAATTTCTATGTTAAATTTGTGGTATCTTAATACAAATTAGTTAATAATTATATTTGCTTGAATTTTGTAATCCATCCCCGAAAATATAATATTCACATTTTGGCTGTAACGTACCACCCCATTGAGCAATTTTGTGAAGTCGTTGCAATTATCATTGAGCATAAAATTAGATGTTATTTTGCGTTTACTGAAACGGGTCGGTGTTAACGTGTGCCCAGGGAGAGGGTGCATGGTTTGAGCAATTAATTCCGGGGCTAGAGGGGAACGGGGGGGCGGCTCGGGGCTCCCGGCGACAATCACTGCCAATGGCGCCCCTGGGACTCAACTGAACAACTTAAATCTTTGCCAACTAACTCCTCGCCAACTCTAGCGCAATTTGATATTGTACCCATGCCAAGTTGCACCAACTCACTGGGTTTCATTTATTTTTCCTTTTGCGATAAAATTATTCCTCCGAAAGTGCCGACTCTACATACCGAGTCTTTCAAAAGTACGAAATAATAATTTAGGTAAATATACGGTAGCTGATTAGGAATGTAGATGCCTAGTGAAGACAGACTATACGTCTATCATAGTTTCCGAGTTATGGGCCTTCGAATATTTGTGACAACTTCCGTGTTCCGGCCTCAGAACACATAAAATAACGTAGAAATTAAATTTCACTGTGTTAAGGACGCAGCCACTGACATTTAAGAAATAGGTTGTAAAAAAATTGCATAGATATAACTAAAAATAAACAATTAACCATGTTATAACTTATAACAATTGGCGGGAAAAAACAATGAAAAAATGTGTTCAAATTTTTATGAAAAATATATTCCATTTTATTCTATTACCAATACTGATCCAAACCCCCAAGTATTATTTCGCACTTTTGAAACATCCTGTGTATTCGTTTTGTACTACTTACTTTCACTATCTCTATTCAACGCCAATTATAACTGAAAGTGAAAATATTGCATCAGAGATATTTCATGCATAAATGGTGAATTTGGAAGATACAAACGTATTATGTTATATTACATCAATACAATGTCAAGTTTACACATGTAACTATGTGTTTGTATTGTCGGTTCTGTCCACAAGACGTCGTTTTCGACCGGCTTTCTGTGTACAAAACCTTCTGGCTCTATTTATTTTCGAGGCTTGTTTGCGCAAACCTGGGGACATTCGGGGAAATAAATCTCTATTTGTCTATATTCACCAATCCCGTGTCCCGCTGCGGGAGTCACTTTCGTCAGAATGTTTGGGATGGACGAATGAATTTTGCCATGAATGGGGTTCTCTCGAAAGTGTTGAAAGCTCGTTGTGTTAATGCGGGTTTAGCGCTACAGGGAGCTCGCAAAAAATCAGTAGCGCATAGTAGGCGTGGTTTTTATTTATTGTTGTTGAATATTCCGAATGTCGGACCGCTCCTTTTGATCATTTCGGCACCACGCTGTGCGGTAATTGTAGATAATCAACTATGTTTACTAATAGAGTTGACACGTAACGTGTGACGTCTGTATATTTAGCATCAATCATAGACATGTGGTAATTTGCGTAGTTTGGGATACGCTTCGTTTATGTTCAAAATATTTGATTAATTAAAATACATGGCTGAGCTAGTTATACCTACGTGGTGAAAAATGAGCTGGTTGGACAACATTATTAATTTGCACTGATCTTTGGAGCAGACGATGTCTTCCGCATTATTTGTGGTAGGTAGATATAAATAACAATCCCAAATTACTACCGCCTTTTAGCAAATAAAGCTAGATATTTATTATCGTCTTCGTGTATTTATTTGTACCTTATTAATTATTGAAATTAAAATACTTAATGTAGCAAAGATATTTTTGGTAACATGCGCACCAACTAGCAAGTTTCAAGTTATTGGTATCTGATCGGTAGGCAAGGTTTATTCTATCATGCATAGGATTTGAATGGGATTATTGGCGTTTAAAGACAGATACCCAAAAGGATATAAATGATACAATTGCACACACCATTCTAGACTTCGTTGTACCTAGGGATTAACGAAACTAGTATTTAATATGTAGGTGTAGATAGGTATGACATAATAAGAATTTTGGTTAACGCGCCGCTTCCTTAAGTAACACTCTTCCTTCCGTTTTATTTGGCCTCGAAAACAAAGTTGGTCCTTTTTAAAACGTTATCTACGTTACGGTAGTACTTAATTACAGCTTCTCGCCCGAAGAAGTATTATTCCAAAAGTTTATAAAATATTGTTTTACTAACTTAAATCTATTACCTACCATTAAGCTCCTTCTCTCCAATTTACCAACGTATGAAATACATAAATTACGGATATGCAGGTATCAATATAGGTACCTACATCGTAGCCGCCCTGCAGTCGTTGGACCCCGTCATCGCGTCTGCATTCGAAGCCTTAAGTGGAAGTAAAACAGGACATAAAGTTGGTCCGCGCCGCTTTATAGCCCGCCCTCCGGAACCCTCGCGGAAGGGCCGGGAACAGGCCTGCCTCCCGGGGGAGACCGCCCGGAACGTTTTAATTCTCCCTACCTATAGGTACCTACACGCGAACCGCTCAATAATATTCAAACATCGTTGAAAATTGCTTCCTACCTTATTAAAATTTGTCGGAGTCGATCGTAACAAACATTCTGTGCTCTACAATATTGGCACGGGTTTTCTCTACTATTTATAAATTTGTTTAGGATGTATTAATATAATCTATGAGTGATAGTGAAAACCGCATCATAATCTGATGCGTAGTTTAGAAGAATTAAACGGACAGACAGACACGCGGATTGCGATTTTGTATTATACGAGATTTTTATTTTATGACTAACTTCAGTG
This sequence comes from Drymonia ruficornis, assembly GCA_947859195.1. NCBI lineage: Eukaryota > Metazoa > Arthropoda > Insecta > Lepidoptera > Notodontidae > Drymonia > Drymonia ruficornis. The sequence goes on along the minus strand of OX401910.1, from coordinate 8,293,786 downwards.
TTCCACTTTGTCAGATTTTCGATTTCAGCTAACATCTCGAACAACAACAAAACAATATCAAGAGGAAAATACACATACTAAGAACATCCATATTGATAAAATATCAAATCTCTGAAATCAGATTTGAGAGCTATCAAATCCGCATCGGTCTCATCTTGAGCACGAATATCAAAATAATTCTTTTGGAAGCGGTTTATCGACGCGATAGGCGATAACGGCCGTGCCCTCGTCCATCAAAAACGCATTACAAGCGCTTACAAGAAGGTAACTGCGCGATATGACGCGCGTTTGAGTCAACAAGTTCAAAGAGGCCGCCGGCCGGTTATCGCGACCGAGCCGCGATAATCGCGCGTTAACTGAAAGCGGGATTTCGGCAGGCCGACAAAGCTGCCAGCGTCGCTGATAACCGGTCGATTAATAGTTTTCCTTTCACAATTTAAGCCGAGTACGCGTTCGACAAGCAATCCGCGATGTTTGATAAATTATACACGTGTAATCGTTTATTTATCAACTGATGTCATATTTTTCAGCTAGATGTACCTATTATTAGGTGCTTTAAGGCTATTAGTTATTTTAATAGTACGCATAGTTAGGATGAACGAGCTAGATTCTCAAGTTATGCGCAAGTACGACGCGACGACGCCGCCCGCGCCGCCGCCGCGCCCGCAGTGTGTGTAGAGCGCACTAATTCTATGGTAGAGTTCTGGAGATTTTATTATTTTAGCTATTTAGAGCAGTACACTGGAGCTATTATTTACCAAAATACTTGGTATTAGTGGCGGCGTTAGTGGCGTACTTAAGTGGCGATAGAAAAAAAGAATACAATTAATGTACTTAAATAAGTTTAAAAACTAAAACCCGACTACTGAAAAATCGCGCTCTAAAAAGTATGAAACAAGGAAATATTCTCATCTAGAGGATAGCCGTGGTCCATTTAGGCCCTTTAGGTCAAAGTGGCATATGACCACGGACCACGGTTATCCTCTAGATGAGAATATTTTCTAGTTTCATACTTTTTAGAGCGCGATTTTTCAGTAGTCGGGTTTTAGTTTTTAAACTTACTTTTTATTTAATTATTTTGAAGTTATAGGTATATATAACATATAACAATATGTATATTTTTGAAATGTGCTCATCAAGCTCTTTCATTTGATACCCCACACGGTTTCATTAAAAAATGTTTTTTTTAGTTCATGACAGTATGTCCTCTAGAGGGCGCCATATGCAATTTTATGTGACGTCACATAGCCTACAACCAGCGCGCCATTAAGCCGCTTCTAACGATACCTCATTTGTCAAATTACGACAAGTAGTTTGGTAGTTAGGCGGGAACAGATGCACATACATACATACATACCGGTCAAAATCATAACCCTCCGCCGTAGTCGGGTAAAAAGACAGGCCCGCTGAGTTTAATGCCGGTTCTTCTCAGTCGAGATCGCGTTTCCAATCCGGCGGTAGAATTAAGTAAAACATGTAAAATGAGAATTTGTAAGTGTCTCCGTAGGCCTAACTAAACAAAATAAACAACATACCTATTTGAAATTCATGAGCCGCTTGCGACGTTTCATTATTTTCAATAACTATTCCCCAGTAGTGTCGCATCGCAATACACAACATGTTTCAACCGCACAATTATTATTTTATCTTGGTCTAACTAAGTGAATGAGTTGTTATCGTTATTACTATATTATAATACGTAATAATAACTGTACTATAATTTAACGCATCAACAAATATCTTTATAGTTCTAAGTTATTTATTGCGTCCTACTGTAATGATTTATTGTGGGAAATTTAGTTGCAGCTTCTAACTCTACACTATACAGGGTTATTGGTAAAACACTAACAACCTTACAGGGGCGTATTGCTGACATCAAAAACAACAACTTTTGTTCTATGACTTTTTTAAAACAAATAAAAAAACAAAACATCACACTCTAAAATGTATGAAACAAGAAAATATGCTCATCTAGAGAATAGCCGTGGTACGTTTAGGTACTTTAGGGCAAAGTGGAATACAACCACGTATTATGGCTTTCCTCTAGAGGAGAAAAAATAATTTTTGATACATTTTAGAAAGTGATTTTTTGTAAAAAAAATTTTGTTTTGTAAAAAGTCATAGAACAAAAGTTGTTGTTTTTGATGTCAGTAATACGCCCCTGCAAGGTTGTTAGTGTTTTACCAATAACCCTGTATAGGCGTACGTGCAGTTTTCAATGGTTACCGATCTTGTTATCACTTCAGGTTTCAAAATGGTTGCAAATGGATTTTAGTCCGACATGATTTAGAATGCTTGTACTGTTTATATATTCTTAGCTATGAGCTGTTGGGTTTCTTAACGACATGGAATATTTTTCACTCCAAGAGAGTTTAGTATCTTTGTTTCATAGTAACATTCGCCTTCACTTTAATAATATTTTATTTTAGGTATTCATTGCAGTGGTAAGATATCGTAGCTTAGTTGATAACAGTTCGGTATGCCTGATAGACCGACGCTTCAAGCTAGCTCAGCCCAGACTTGGAAGGGTTGCCGAATTGGACATCAAACCTATTTAAAACTGAGGGCACGTTTAGCTGGCGGTCAAGTCGTCAAGGTGGCAATTGATGTCAGAGAGAAGCCTGAAAACCCTAACGTTGGGTACTTAACCCACGTCTATAATGATTTCAATAAAGTATTTATAGTAAGGCCTCGGAGGAGTGGGAATGTTGGCAGTATCTGCTCCATCTTAATACTATAGGTCAAGGACCCGTACCTGTATAAAACAGATTTATTATAGCTTTATGGTGCCGGAGCTGATAAAATACTAAATACTATAGGTCAGTCAAAACTACGTTGACATTACAAATTCGGGATAAAACTAAAACATGATGTTAGTAAGAATGGTGATGTATGTTTTTATCCCGTCTATACTTTCCGGGTTTATCTGCCATTCGGCTTATCTGTGCCTGTGCACCTATTTGTCCATGATAACCGCTGACTAAACACTATTCGCCGCCGCCCTCGGCCGCCGCGCCCGCCCGCAATGTTTACGAACCACAAACAACGGACTATTTTTTTTTTCACTAATAATCTTACATGATAATGTAGATATTTACTCTATTAGTTGTAACCATAAATTTTATAATTATTATGCTGGATTTTAAAAGGTTGGTCCTGTTAATCGTGACAGGCGGAATGGATGAGTCGGCATGTGGAGTTATGACGGCATATTCTACTGATTTTGTAACGTTTTGCCTATTTCTGAATTCCTGAAATAACTGTAAACCACTCGTTGAGGTCTTTAACATTGATGCTAGTGAACTCGTAGTTTGCATGCGATACGGGCTAAAACTGTTTTGCGTATTGGTTAGAGCGTCGGCCTGCTCGGCTCACTGCGACGGGTGGTTGTGTTGTGGGTTCGAGCCCCGCCACCCGGGGCAAATTTAGAAATTAATTTTAGTCTGGGACTCACTGCTGTCACCAACGATCCATTGTACGGTATCTTGGTGGGCTAGTCTAGCAATTTATATTCAGGTATTCTGTAACGACAACTTGATATCTCACGCATGAATTTGCTGGTGCCATGTCAATTTTTGTAATGAAATTATACATTTCACGAGCTTTACGCGCAGGTTAAGTTTTTGTCGATACGAAATAGTTACCTTGCACATAAATATCCAACATCGGAATCTCACATCTAACATACAACATAGATCATAGCCGGGAAGAACACGTATTTTCTCTATAAAGTGTTTATAAAAGAAATCTTAAAGAAAATAAACTCCATTTTTATTTGGAGCGTGCATTTGGTTTAGCAATTAGCGCCTCCTATCAAGCGCATCGCGGGTATCGCCTATAGATGGGACAACTCTGTTTGCCTCGCTGGTTATCTACCATCCCTTTATGTTTGCTTCTCTAACCGGAAATTTATTTAAGTTATAATGTAATTTTCTGTCATTCGGGCTCTCCAAAGAGTTATCTATAGTAGACTTCAAAGTCGTGTTGGAAAACATGTCACCGTGTTGACTTTCGACCCCTTGTAGAAAAGAATGTACTACCGCGTTTATAGCGTCGTAAATATAATAGAAATCGTGCTTGTATCTATTGTGGAATATGTCGTGTTCTAATAAAATATAATGATAATATTATCATCATGTTAAAGTTAAATATTAGTATACTAGCAACTAGATCCGGCTTCGCACGGCTTTCATCTACTTTCTATTCATTTCATTATACATACATATATATGTATTATAAACCTTCCGGAAGAAACTCTCTAAATGAAAATGAAAACCACATCAACATGCATTGCGTACCTACTTTGCGTACTTTAGAAGAACTAAGCGACTATAGGGACTTTGTGTTATACTATATTTCTATATAGAGATGCTTTCTTGTTATCAAATTGTTTAGCTTGACGGCTATAATTCGTTGATCGGAAGAGAGAAATCATTTAAATTTTATTGTGCGATTGTTAAGTCTGAATGTTACATAAAATATCTAATTCCACGCCGTTTCTCGCGAGTGACAAACATAATTTATGAAGTTCTTAATACCGAGATAAGGGATATTTACACACTCGGAGTTGGTACACACGCACCACCTCTGCTCTGTCTTAGTGTTATGTACATAGATGTACGTATCTTGGTAATTTTACTCGTTGAGACATCTACCTACACCGCTGATAAAAATTGTAAACAAAAATCTACGTTTTTGACTCTAAAATATTCATGATTCCATTTCATATAGATTTAGTTCTCTAATCTATCTGTCCACATTCCTGTTGTAAAGTTCAAGTGCAAATAACATACACAAATCTTGGGTTTTTCACTTTGGCAATGTAAGCGCATACCTATAATACTTACAGCCGTATTCACAAGTAATACTCGTCTAAGTAAGGCAATAATAACTTACCAACATCATTATCATGACTTTGCATATATCCTGACCTGTTGTTATTCCTTCTATGTAAAAACTAAACAGTCAAAAATGCAGTTGTTTTTTGTTCTGTTTCGTAAAATACGTAATTTTACAGTAATTAACATTTTTATCAATCACAAAGCTTATTTCACTAAAGGTAAACTAAAAAGAACGAAAACTAAAAACTATAGGTAAACTAAAAATAACGGTGCCCCTAATGCACCTTCTTATACGAACAATCCGTGTGATATTCAAAATTGCATAATCATAAGGTACCTAAATGATGGTTAATACAGGCACTACGCTCAGGCCAAGAACAAGAGTGATCAAGTTTTAATTTTTTTCAACTGAAAGTGTTCTTGCCCGGAATTCTTGGCATGAGTCTTGTATAAACAGCTATCTTCTTAAAAAATAAGCGCTAGGTACGAAATGCTCGGCCACCTGCAGTTATGTTATGTTTAGTTTAGTACTAATTATACATATATTATCCAGTGGTATCGCTAGGTGTGGTCCCGGCCAGATCCCGCGCTAAGCCTCGCCCGCGCGGCGCCTCTTGATCCCGCCGCTCGGATTTACCTTATCGAGCCCTCGGGAGTTCCCTCAGACCCTCGCAACACTCCCTACGTCTGAACAAACTAACTCTGAATGCGTGTCTCGTTACGAGAATATAAAAGACTGCTCGTGACGTAAATCGAGCTGTTATCGTTGTACTAAAGTCAGTCTTAGTTGTTTTTGTATGTAATAAAATGACTACTAATCCTAACAAAATGACTATACTGTAAAGGTAGGAGTTCGTTGCAAGCGGCAAACAGCAGACGTCAGTCGGTCTCATAGAAATTGAATGCCGTCTGCCGTCGCAGCACATGTCATTGCCGCGTTGATCGAACTCCCACCTTTAAGGTAGGAGTTCGTTGCAAGCAGCAGACAGCAGACGTCAGTCGGTCTCATACAAATTGTGGCGATGACGTGTGTCGCGAAGGCAGACGGCATCTAATTTATATGGACCGACTGACGTCTGTCTTGCCGCGTAGATCGAACTCCCACCTTTAAGAGGATCGAAGAGACAAAAAATTGATTTTTATTAAATCGAGAACCTACCCATACATTACCAAAACACCTGTATATCTGTTGTGTATTCGTAGTATCAATTTTTGTTTTCTCAGAACACATTTTAAACTTCGATTTACCTCAGAAATATTAATTAGACATGGCGTTTTACCGAAGGTTGCGTTTTTATTGCATCTCAATTAAGCGCGTTAAAACTTCTTTGTTTACATATTCATTCAACAAACCAAATAGAACTAACAAAACACTTAACACGATTTGCGGAAAAATATTACAAGTCCCACAAAATTAGGTACCTACTGCTTAGCTAGTTTTGTAAAGACTGTCAAAATAAGTCATTTCTGTATTACACATTTTAGTTCCTTGGTCACCAGTTAGTTAGTGGCATTGAGATACTTATACAGGGTTATTCGAAAACCACTAACAACCTTGCAGGACTGTATTACTGACATCATAAACAACAACTTTTGTTCTATGACTTTTTACAAAACAATAATACATAGGTATAGTGTTTTTCCAATAACCCTGTACTATATGCCGGAGAAGAACCAACCCTCTCACAGAAGATCAGCAGCTAGCTAATACTGCTGCGTTTCGTGTGATGAGTGAGAGAGCTCGAATCCCAACCCCTTCCCTTCCCTCTGTCCCACTCCCCTTCTGGTCTCCAACGTGCCAGCGAGCGATGCATTTAGTATTGCAAGCATCTATAGGCTACGGTAACTATTTAACATCAGGCGAGCCGTACGCTTGTTTGCCACCTTAATCACATAAAAAATGAAATACAAAACTTTTCTGGTGATAATTTTTTTTTAACTTTTGTTAGTCGTATAATCCGTAGGTATTGTGTATTAATTGAAATTAATATTATTGTTGTAGGTAAAACGCGTACAAAGGACAAGTACCGCGTGGTGTACAGCGACCACCAGCGGCTGGAGTTGGAGAAGGAGTTCCACTACAGCCGGTACATCACCATCAGGCGCAAGGCAGAACTCGCCGTCAGCCTCGGCCTCTCCGAGAGACAGGTAACTAACTACCACTAGCCATCCACCTGAGCCCTTTCATCTTTTTATGGTTCCATACCACAGAAGAAAAGCGTCAAGTATACTTCCGCGACCAAGTTTTTCTGTAGGTTACATAAAAAAAATACCGACTTCTAAAAAACCTGATGCACTAAAAAGCCTGAAATAATATTTCTATTACCACCTCTGCCTACCCCTTCGGGAAAACCAGACGTGATGGTGTGTTATCGAGTATTTGGGGTCGGTGCCAATCTATCTTCTTACTTTTATAGTAGGGATACTTGGCATACCAAGATTGGCACCGACTCCAAATACTCGATAACACACCATCACGTCTGGTTTACCCGAAGGGGTAGGCAGAGGTGGTAATAGAAATATTATTTCAGGCTTTGTAGTGCATCAGGTTTTTTTGAAGTCGGTTAATTTTTTTTTTATAAAAATAATTTTATTTCACGATTTATAGTGGCGCCATACCAATGAACATTTTGGCATATTGAACCGTATGAAGTAAGCCCAACAAAAGATAACTGCTGTAAATCGTTGAAGAATTCCCTCGACTGTCTATGGTCTCCATCATCAGACCTGTAATGGCACTTATAAAAGATATGGGTGCAAAGTTCTCATCAATAGAAATGAATTAAGTCCAAACACAAGGTAGCTACTGTAAAAGTTGAGGAGTTCCCTTGACTGTCCTACGTCTTCATCATCAGACCCCTAATGACAGTCACAACCCATCTAGGTGTACAGTTCTCATCAATAAAATTAATCAAGCCCAAACACAAGGTAGCTAATGTAAAACGTTGAGGAGTTCCCTTGACTGTCCTACGTCTTCATCATCAGACCCCTAATGACAGTCACAATTCATATAGGTGTAAAGTTCTCATCAATACAAATTAATCAAGCCCAAACACCAGGTAATTGCTGTAAATCGTTGAGGAGTTCCCTTGACTGTCCTACTTCTCATCATCAGACCCCTAATGACAGTCACTTCCCATCTAGGTGTAAAGTTCTCATCAATACAAATTAATCAAGCCCAAACACCAGGTAATTGCTGTAAATCGATGAGGAGTTCCCTCGACTGTCTTTCGGCTCCATCATCAGATCGACTCCAGACCTTCATAAAATAGTAGTGCTTTAAAATAGTTAAAGAAAAAAATTACAAACGCACTAGTCGCCCCTACGATTTTCGAAGGTTCCCCTCGATTTCTCTGGGATGCCATCATCAGATCCTGGTTTCCTTATCATGGTACCACCGCTGGAATATCTCCTTTCCAACAAAAAAAGATTCATCAAAATCGGTTCATAAACGACGAAGTTATCCGCGAACACACATAAAATATATATATATATATATATATACGGTCGAATTGAGAAACCTCCTCCTTTTTTGAAGTCGGTTTAAAAATGGGACTTGGCCCCCCCACACACTCCCATTACTGTTAGGTACTTCTGAAATCCAGGATTGACTATGGTGTCCAACGATGATGCCAAGGTTCGAACCTCGTCAAGCACAGTTAGTAAATCATCACGCATAGCAATTTGACTATTTGGACCTAAACTCGTGAGGTTATACTAGATTCCAATAATAGGTATGGCAAAATCGCCTGAACGCACGGAAATTGTCCCTAGTTTCCACAAGGTAGTTAGCTCCGTTAAAAATAAGAAGATTTTTTCCTAGGCAATTTAAGATTCACACACACGACTATATCCGCGCTAAACGACTGAATAACAAAACTAACCTATAATATATATTTTTATTTTCACCAACTAACAAATTTTACTACATGTAGGTTTTTTCCAACAATTTTACTTAGCGTTTATTTATTTGTATGAAAGTTATCGAGGATGTAAATAATGTTACAGCCGCGTTTGCACCTCTTTATCTTGAGAATTGGTTCCATATTTGTCGTTGTCATTGAATGTTGGAAGCCAACATCCGTTTGTGCTTTTGAGCGTAGTATTTTGAATTATGGTTATTACCGTCATAATAAGAAGGAACCTCAGCCGATTCTTCGTATGCCCCGGGAATAGTATACTCGTGACCGGTACACAAGTGTTACGCAAAACGTCTGGAATCCATGGTCCATCACGTTCGCTTATTTGACTACCGTTAAAGATTTGATCGCGCAACGAATTTTAGATTTTCATTGAATGATTCTGTTAAAGCAACTTTCTCATAGGGGATGCTGATAGCCAAGTTGGTAGAACGCTCGCCTTGAAAATGAGGCTCGCAGGCCCGGCCTCTGGGATTTCTGGATTCCATGTGCTTATATCATTTTCAACCATGACTATCTTTAGTCGTGCCTCGGAGAGCACCTATTCCTACGCCTGACCTCTTTCTGGTGACGGATTGCCGTCCTATCGGACTAGAAAGAGTAAGGGAAGAGACAGTGCACCTGTGCTTGCGAGCACAATTGTGTACTATAATATCTCCTGAGTAGTTGGTTAGTCTCCGATGAGATTGGCCGCTGTTACCGGAATTTTACATAAGGGAAATGATTCAATATAAAATCTTTCGTCGCAGGTAAAAATATGGTTCCAAAACCGGCGCGCTAAGGAGCGCAAGCAGGTGAAGAAACGCGAGGAAGTGGTGATGAAGGAGAAGGGCGACCACGCGTCGCTGCAGCATGCGCAGCTCCACCACGCCACCATGCTGCATCACCAGCAGATGATGAACGGAATGATGCACCATCACCACTACCACCAGGGAGTGCTGCAGGGCGTGCCCGAGCCGCTCGTGCCGGGCGTGCCGCCCGTGCCGCTCCTGTGACCACAAAACCAGGACTACTGTGCTCACAGTGACAACTTCGCGTAGTGACTTTAATTGGTGATCTAGAGACTGTAACTAGGACAATGGCTCGCACGGCCGACGGTGCAACTATAATTTATTACTTCGACGAATGTGTGATAAATTTAGTGCAATCTTGTGGGAATACTGTATACGCGTGTCGGATTTCAACATTATAAATTGGAACTATTGATTAATACTCTTAGGTACTACGAGGTTAGTTACCTAACAGCTGTAAGCGGAGACACTTACCCGACTTTCTGGAGTCCAGACTTTTTCAATAATGAGATACTTTAGAAGTAAATTAACTGTAAATGACTTTTGGACGCCACCATTAATGAAATTGTCTTTTCGCTAGAAACGTTATGCCAGCTTTTTATTGCTATTCTAGATTATCTAAGTGTTCACGCCTTATAGCCATTCTTTAGTACCATTTTAATGGTACGATTAAATCTATTGTTTTTTTTTCACTTGACTGTAAATATAGAACAATATTTTTGTATTATTATTATTACTATTAAGTACAATTAAATTGGTTATATTAAGGTTAATTATTATTTCTCAATGCTACAAGTGCCTTCCCAGTGATTTTATTAGACATTTGTGTCTATGTATTGTAAAAATAATTATACCTACAACCGAATACAAATTGTTTTGATGTTTTTATTAATTTAATTATTGCATGTATAGTATGCATACCACAATAATTCATGATGTGTATTTTCTTAGAAGCAAATTGTTTTAGGCGGAACCAACTTTCATTGCGAATCTCATAATGTGAAGTGCATTCCGCACGGCAGTGAAATGTGAAAAACTTATATTGCGTGATAACAATCGCATTTGTGGCCTTGAGAAGTAGGTGCGGATAGTTTTACGTTGAATGAGATTATTCTTAGCTGTAATTGTTCTGTACATAATAGCTTAATTCGTAGAATAACGTATTCTTACGGCAGTTTCCTTAGCAATAGGTACACAGTAAAGAAATTATCACTTAATTCACAGGAGACAACGTCTTTAAGTTTATATGTGTGGGTAAAGCCTTAAAAGGGGTTCAATTATAATTGTGACATAACTGTACGGTTATGATAGAGTTGATTTGTTAATGATTACATTATTTTATTTATTGATTCCCATTCCATGGAAGTAACGTGATTGTTTATCGTTTTGTTTTGTGATGCCAGTTTATGTATTCGGTGCTAAAAAATCATCTCCGTTCACTACATTTGCAGTTCGATGAGTTTATACTTTGTGTGGAAATGTAATATTTTGTGCTTGTTGTATTAAAGGTATGTTAATGTTTGAAAATCGATTGTGAACACATGAAATGTTAGAATTTACGAAGCACTATCACGAAACACATTTGATAAACTAAATAAATCCATGTTAATCTATATCACCTTGTATCTTTTTTCCTGGTCAACGTTTATTTTATGATGGAAGTGTGTGATTGTTGTCGAAATCGCAAAGAGCACAGAGGGGCTAGCCAAGTGGCATGAACGCTAATCGAATAGAATAGAATAGACTTCACAATGTATGGAAACGTCAAACGTCGCTATGTAGATCAACAACAAGTTGCTATGTAGATCACGTGACTTATGTCATTTCCATACATGAAGCGTAGCGATTCGAACGAACGCTCGTAGACGTCAGTCACTTGTCTAGCCGTTCAGATCTAACTTGCGTTTTATGGACACAGAATTTAGGTAATATTGTTAGGAAAATAATTGAACATCGGTTTACAGGAGATAATAGTAGCTACCAATAACAATGTCTAGGTAGAGTCACTTACTATTGGAAGAGTAAATTTTTGCTCATATATTACGCCGTTTAAAGGAACAGAACGCCTAAATATTGCAGTTCTTTGATGTTTGGTTTAAAAAAGTTATCGCGTGCAATCTAAGTAGACGTAGCCACTAAATAAAATGTGAATAAGAATAGACGGTCATATAAATATAATATTCCTTTTCAAACCAAATACATAATATGCCAACCTGTGAATACAAAGCTATTCTGAAGCTTTCAAGGTTTGCAACGAATAAATTTAAATAACCAGTTAGGTACTGCATTTTTGGGCAGATTTGGCTGTTCAGCCAAACGAATCCTAATCGATGAAAGAATTATTTCCTGGTCGCGATGATACTCAAATCACTACCAGCTCCGTTTACACAACCCAAAGGGTAAATTGAAAGCTCATGCGACACCAAACACGATGTTTGGACCCATGAATGGTAACTTTCATTGAATACTTGTCGCTTTGTTGGACGCCAACGGAAATGGGTAACATGTTAGATAAACGCTCACTTTTAGAGTCGTTATGCTGACTAAACATGATGGTCAATATTAAGAATTATTGGGGCGATAGGGCTGCACTTGAGGTATTCCTGAGGCAGTTGAAACAGGTTCGTTTACAGTATTTTAGACCACGATTACGCATCAACTGCAATTGCTGCCTACGAACACATTACGACGACCGACCTAAAATTCACACTTTCTATTACAATTCTAACAGATCCTCGAATCTCTTAACATTTGTCAATTGCGAAACCAATGGTATATATTACCTTCGTGAATTCTTTGCTGTAAATCGTAAATTTTTGGCGGCCGGCATGTATCGGCCAGAGGACTACTAACAGATGGCCGACAACATGTCGACAGCCATGAATTTGCGATTTATATTGAAAACAATTGTTAAGAGACTCGTGCCTAGTACTTAATTAAATATTTAGGCCACTAATAGTTTTACTAAGAACAAGGTAGGTTTCGGAAATCATGCTAAAAGCCAACATAAAAAAAAAATTGGAAGAAGGCCCGGAGAAAGAGACAGACAATAACTTTAACCTTGTTAGGCACTTTTCTATAATCGTTTGTGGTATTACACATTATGAAGACGATAATATGTTTTCCATACATTTTACAGTATATGGCTTATCTGTAAAAAATGTATAGAAAATCTTTTTGTGTCTTCATCATGTGAATACAGCCTAAGTTGGTGTTGTTCTTCTCTCAGCCTATATCCTCGCCTGCAGGGTATAGGCTTCTCCTCCTTCACGCCATTCGCTCCGGTCCTGTACTAGTCTTATCCAGCAAGTGCTATTCAAGCCTATTGTACAAATTAAAACACTCAAATAAACATATACCTAACGTTACAGCAACCTGCGTAATTTTTCACGATAAAATGGCTCCACATTTTATGAAAGGTATAATATAATTTAATTGCAGTACATTAACCTCGACTTGCATAGGCCATTATTTATGCCTGAACGTGGGCGAAAGTGATGCCGAGGAAAAATGATTATTCATTAAAAACATAGGCATAAATAAAAGTTTTCGGTAGCCTCAGAGTTTGAATTTTAAGCGTAAATATTGACAAAGAGTGTCATGAAAGATGCATGAAAGCTCTAAAATCTGTCAGATAAAGTTTGAATTATCTCTGGCCATTAACTGCATTGTTTTCGACTGCGCCAGCCCTAGGATGTAGAGTGTGTCGGCGCGCGGGCGCGGGTGGAATGTGAATGCGCTAAACGTTGTGTAAACCGACGCTTATTGAGGCCATTTCGAGAGCACCGTCAAAGGCGCCGACGCATTGCATCTCGCCGCCCACCGACTTATCATCGCCCCCGAACTTCCTATCATTGGCAGACATTGGTGGATTGAATTTGAGTACCTAATCTCATCTTTCTTTGGTCTATAACCTTATAAAGTCGATGAAATTAGTTACATATGCACTAAGCAGTGGAGTGCCTTGCTGTATCCCATTTGTTTCAGTGAACTGTTGTAGAGCTCTGTTAGATAGAGTTTTGTGAAGACTTCGCTTTACAGTTTTGGACACGAGTTTTGAGAAACTTTAGTGGGGTTTTGCTACTATAAACTATTCAAAATAATAATTATAGATAGATAGAACTCTTAATTATTCCACCACAAGAAAAAAAAACAAACATTTATAAATAATTACGCAATTTACACCGAAAGTGGAAAATGGACGGCCTTATCAATAACAGTGATCTCTACCAGGTAACCTTGGATGGAGAGGATCTAAAGAAAAATAATACGGGGGTGTACTTACATAAATTAATTTATACATACATATACATTTCATAGTATGTCCGTAGTCCGTTATATCCGTTCTATAAAAATAATATGGAAACGTTCACTGCTAAAATTGCCTACGCTGCGCTACGCTGCGCTACGCTGGAAAGCATAGCAGAGTATAATCTTAGTTTAATGGAGATTCTAAAACCATATGCAGTAGCTGAAATTATATTTTTAATTCACTTAATTCGGATTGCGTTTCTCATAGCACTTTTTAAGGAACAGGGGGCTTACCACAAGCTCTTATTGCGATTCAATTACAGGAACGTATTAACGTTTCAGCGACTTTTTGTGCAACGACGTACCTTATTGTCATGACAATAAGAAACGTCATTAAAACGTTCCTATAATTGAATCGCAATAAGAGCTTGTGGTAAGCCCCCAGTTTGTGGAACTAGACAGCATTTAAAACAATGTTTCCTGGCACTGGCACTGTGCCTGTATGTAGGTCCTGAATGGCGCTATATCTAATATCTACGTATGTTATTACAATTCCTATTCATGAATATTACATATCACCGACCGACGCAATAACAAACAAAGTTAAACAATGAACGTGATAAGATATCGGAAATTGACGGAAATTACACTGCGTTGTATTGGACTTTTGTTAAGATTCAATGTTCACATCACAACTAATTTAAGTGTTGTTATTTGTATAGTTAATTGATAGGTTTTTCGGACGACTGAAAGCATGTTATATGATTATCATTTGTAGAGAGGGGCAAGTTTATGAGTTTAATCAAAGTTATTAAGTGAAGTTATTAGTTATGAAGTGATTGCGTAGTTTTAGTGATGTGGTTCCATCCATTGTTATAATCTGAACAAAAGTAATTTTAATTCAATTTTAGTATATACATATACAAGTGGCACAGGAACGGTCATTGTGGAAAACCTTGGGGAGGCCTATGGCCAACAGTGGACGTCTTTTGGCTGAAATGATGATGACGATGATGATATATACAAAGCAAAAATAATATCTGATTGGTCGATCAGAATAGCAAAACACTAAAGAGGCAGTTCAATGGCTAAGCGACTCGGCGCGGGCACCCATGTGAACCGTCTATCCTTGTGCCTACTCAGGCAATAAATGTGCTGGGTTATGCTTACTCATTATGTTCATTTGATGACGATAATGCCTGACTAAATTAACATTGCCGTTGTAAACAAGTGGTAGTACGACCCGACCACCGCTTCGTGGTACGATCACCGCAGCGGCCCGCCACGGCAAACAGTCAACAGCCCTGCATCCTCACTTGTTTGCCGTAACCCCGACTTTGTTTGCCCTTTGACAGCAGTCTCACAGGTCGTTAACGCGTCACGATGTACCAGAGGACGTCTCGAAAACGGCGCCCGCGCCGGAATCAAGCATTAAATCAAGAGACACGTCATTAACCAGCAAACATACCTAAGTCATGAGCCGGAAATATTTAGAATTCAAGATGACACGGCCGGATTCAAAACATTCTTCAGTTGGTTTGTTCTTACCACTCTGTTTACATGACAAACTGTTTCAAAACGGACTAAGATTATGTAAATGCCTGGTAAGCAGTCCTGGGTCTCGAGTCTCTTAACAATTGTCCATTGGGAAACCATTGGTCTCTAACATTATCTATGTGAATACTTCATAGTAAATAGATGTGTCCATATGGCGCGCATGCCTCACCCGAGCACTCATATTATAACATTACGTCTATGCGTTCCGACGTCAAAAGTGAGTGCTCGCGCGAGGCATGCGCCTGATGAAGACGCCGCCAATCGTAAATTCTTGGCCATCGGCCATCTGTTAGCACACCTCTGGTCGACAACTGAATGCAGACCGCTAAGAATTTACGCTTTATAATGAATATTTCACGAAGATTATTTTAGAGACCAGTGGTTTTTGGTTAATTTTTTAATAGAGCCGAGGCCCTTCAAACAAAATTTCAGGGATTTCAATTCTACTGGGATATGTCCCATTGGTGAAATTATATTGTCACGATACTCATCGCTGTCTGCAATTTGTATTGCAATTCTACTTGTTACTCAAAAAATTACGATTAGTTACTTATGGGAATTAAGAAAAATTATTTATGCAGGTCTTATTAAATTCCAAAGATCGTTATACATATATCGAAAATAAACGCGCATCTGTGGCAACGCGGACTTTGTCGCGACCGTGTAAAAATTCGTGTTTCTTTAAATGAAGTTTTATTTTCAGTAATAGCAACCAGTTCAAAATACACCCCCCCCCCACAAAGCAGCTGAAATTCACCAAAGCCAGGTAATAAAATATGTTATGAGAATGTTGTTTTATTATGTTTCGAGACATTTCTGTCTTCCCAATTCTATACAACTCAAGGAGAACGATAACATGAAAATGCGATTACGGGCAGATAATCATGCGTTATCGTGTGCATTATATTTAACTAGGTGGGTTTAATCCCCTTGATTTGATATCTTGATAAAGTCCGGATTATCGGCGAACATGAAAGCGGCTAAATTAATTTTTAATCCCGCTTTCCCTCCGTCACTTGGCCATATCTTGGCTACGTAGGCACACAAGTCGGTGATATGAGACCGGGCGATAGCGGCGGTGGTGCCGACAACGCCGCCAGCGCCGTCCGGCCGCTACCATAAACTTCAAGACATGGAAATTAATTAAAATAGCGGTGTTTCATGGTATTTATGCAAGGCAGGCGCATTAAGATCTAACCACAGAGTAAAGACTAAAGCAAGAGGTGCCCTTATTAGATATATGTATGAAAAAATCATTTTCATTGTTCTATCTACCGGTAAATAGTTGTACTACTCGCTTCGTTTTATGTCGATGTTAGTACTAGGCCGACCACTCGGCCGAGTTGCTTAGGGCCAGTGCCCTTAGTAATTGGTCCATGGATCTAACGCATTTTGTCCGTTGTAAAATGACTACGTGAGGTGAACGTATATTATCGGTGCTAATTAATTAAAATTTCAAAGTAAAGAAATGAAAAAGCAGAAAGTTTTTAAATCATACAAAATTTAACCAGCTTTAGTTTTTTATTTACACTAAGTTTTAAAATGACATTACCAACCTTTTGCGTCTTTGAATATACACTGCCATAGCGACCACATTGTTTTTTAAATAATAAAGTAATAGAATCAATCAATCTGTTTTATTTTTATTTCTGTTCACAATAAATACCTTAATACCTTATTAGAACCAATCCCACTTATAATATTATAAATGTGAAAGTTTGGATGGATGTATGGATGGATGTTTGTTACTCAATCACGCCAGAACGGCTGAACGGATCTGGATTAAATTTGGCACAGAGATAGATTATAGTCTGGAATGATAGGCTACTTTTTCATTTTTTCTAATTATGCGCGGACGATTCTAGCATAATATATACGAACTCTGTCTACATTATTTATAGTGAAAATATAATACAGAATAGGTATCTACGATAGCAAAAAGTTGAAAATTAAGTAATACTAACTCAAACAAAAGGGGATCAGTAGATCTACTAGAATACATTATTGGTACCAATAGTACTATTCGCATTTTCCTACGATAGGTACCCTTTTATAAGCCCGAGTATTGCCCGTGAACCTAAAGTGTCAATTTTATCAATAAAATTAAATAAATGGCCATGTTTTTGTAACAAGTGTTTTATTTATATTAACCTTCATGAAACCTGCCACCTCTACATATTTTTTAAATCTACATAATGTGGAGGTCCTCATTTCAATGTAGTCTACAGACTATACATAAATCATGATTCATTTAATTGGTTTTTTGACAATATATTTGAATAATCATTATTTCTTTAGAAGAAGTATGTTAGTGTTTATCAATAAGTAGGTACCTCGTTAATTTTTAATCTATGTAATACTACTTACTACTAACTTACTAATTCTATCAGTTTTTACTATCTATCAACTAATACTATTTTTTTTTTTGTCAATGCAGTTTCCTAATGGCTAAAGAAATATATTCAATGGAGTTCTTAGGTCTACCAATAGGTTTTATATTTTTTATACTTAATAGTTTTATGGTTTTATTTAATGTTGGTTAAATTAGTCATGTAGCATTATTAAAACCCATATCCAATATAAAAAGTTTTATATACCTAATAAAGTGTTTAGTTCATTGGTAACCAATTTTTATATGTGTGTAATTGCAATTACTAAAAGACGTCATTATTTAAATAAAATTTTACCTGTTATGCACACAAAAACGGATGCACGTAAAGGCAATTGCAAGTAGGTAAAGTTAGGCTTATTTAAATATGTTGGCTGGAATTCGTTTGATGATGCAGAATTAGTTTAAGTGCAGTGGGTAGCTCTACTATGAATTCGATAGAGCCACTAGTTGCAAGCGTATTGTTTCCTCAAGTTACTGATAGAGGCTCCACGCTAACAAGTATTTTATATAAACGCTACCCACTATTAAGCGTAATTAAGGGTAGAGCTACATAATGTTATAGTGAAGGAATACTGCCTAACAGGACATGATAGCACCTAACGTTACAATATATATTTAACTATATGTAGGTATAATACTTTTTTATGTGACTTGTAACTCAGAAACGATTGTAGTTACTTACGTATAGTCTGTCTTCACTTGGAATCTACATATCAGCTACCGTATATGTAGTTTAATTATTATTTATCACTTTTGAGATACTCGGTATATATTATATGATTTTAAATAAGTATTCAGAAAATATAGGTACCTACTTGTAACTATATACCTACCCACCCATGCGTATATGATGTTACTAACTGTATAAATGTGGGATATTCTCAAACAGAACACAAAATGTGGCCGCGTCGGAATTCGACTTTCGACCGACAAGTTTCCTTGAGAAGTTGTGACATCTGCAATTCACACTGAATTTGAATGAGACACTCTAGAGACAGCTTTGTATTATACTATCCATAAATTGTCTTGATATCGAAATTAGTTAAAGCTTGTAGTTTTCTGAATAAAAAACCAGTGATAAAATTACAAATATAATAAAGAACTTTTCTGGAATTCATATTGTGGAAATGGAATTTCAATTCTTTTTTACGCGGGATACTTTAGTAGGCCAGGTAAATTACCTGGCTATTTTAAAATCCTTACTAACTCTACATATTCATTGAGATAGAGCCTATTCGTATTCAGTGTAGTTAACATAATTTATTTATATTCTGCTTTTTTAAATTATCGTGGTATCCCGTAGTAAAAACGAGAATTAAAAATAATAACGATTCAATACCAAACTTTGTAATGATATAACGCTCAAGACTTCGACGTAAACAGGTACATCTGAAGTGGCATCATTTATTTAGGTTTTTAATAACACAAGGCATGAATACGTGATGCGATTTGACGCCGGCCAAGATTTATATTTATAGCGCTTTTAATTTATAGTGGGTTGTAAAATACGTGGAAACTCCGGCGATCGGCCGTGGGTGCCTACCTGACGATGGCGTCGCCGTATCAAACACACAGTACCTACCTTCGGGTATATAATACGTGTACCGTAATAAATAAAACGATTTTAGTATTTCTTTTTTATATACTTGCTTGATAGATTACGTTTATAGATACATTTTAGATAGATCCCTACAAACTTTACATGATTCCACTTGCTTTTCGCTACAACCGCGCTGTCATTCCTATTATTGTTTAGGTAACTAGCTATCATCTACTCTGATTAATTTCGAGGAATATTATACAAGACTACAGTAATAGGTATTTATTATCATGTTTGTAAAATTTAAAAGGTTGGTAGATAGGCACGAGCCTCGTAGGTACCTAATAGGTATTGATATTGTGCCTAATCTGATAGGCAATAAATTTATTATAGGTACGTTATCAACGAAAGTTCTGTGGACAAAGTAGGTAGGTACCTACTGTTAAATTAAATCCATCGTACATCTAATAGTACCGATCTACCTACCTATTATATTTGTCTCATTATTGCTCGTACCCACTGGAAGGAACCTAAAACACAAGCAGGTAACAATAGGAGAAAAAAACATAAAAAATACTTTCTAGACTCGAGTAACTTTTGTAAAGCGGCTGATAACGCCAGGGTAGGGACGCCAACTGTTTAACGGTTAATTCTCCGCTATTGTTTCACAACCCGCCAACATCAAAACAATGTCGGTATATAAAAAATCTCTCTGAAATAGGCGCAACGATTCAGCACGTGATCATTTGCAAAAACGGAAAAGTCGGTGCGCTTCAAAGAAGGAATCGCTCAAAGAGGCGTCCGTTCGAGTCAAAATATGTACAAACGCGGCCCGTAATGGGCTAAACAATAAAAAAATGGATATCTTATTTAAGTATTAACAATGAGCGAGGCTGCGTTTCGTGCGGGGTACGGCCAAACAATGGTAAGTTTTACGAGGTCGTAAAGGCAGCTTCTTTGTCCACGCTTCGGTCAATAAACGGAGCTGAGCGGTGCCAGCTTGCTCGCTTATGGAAATAAATTCATGTGAATTTAAAATTGATCCCATGGAAAACCTGTGCTGTCTTGTAATCATCATGTAATCGTATTCTGAATAAAATATAGTCATTACATGAATACGAAGTATAATTTAATATGTAAAGTTTACCTCATTACTAATGCTAATTACTACGAAGACTAGGTACATATATGCATCTATCATATAAGATACGGGTTTTATTTATTAAACTCACCTAACATAATAATAAGTTGACTACTTACCAACTTTTTATTCGTTTTTGAACGTACTTCAGTACCTATGTATAATTTTCCAATGTTGTACTCAGATAATTTATTTAAAGAGTATTCTGGTGGTCTTATTCATGAGAATTAGCACACAGGATGCTTCACGAACTTGCTACCTGCGTTACTTCAGGGCCCATTTGCCGGCTACATATTTACGCCCCATTTGTGAAGTAAAAGCCGAATTCATTGTTTAAAAAGTTGTGAACTACGGGAAAATCCCTTACTCTGAAAAAAAGCTATTGTATTAATTCATCAAAGAGCACCGCTGTAATAAAAGCAGCGGAGGAGCCGACGCCTTATCGACACTGGAACAGATAATTGAATTATTTGTTACGAGTATTGTAGCGAAATAATCTTTTTAGTGAATATTTAAAACAATACGGGATAAGCTGCGCTTAAGAGTTGTTTGTGTTTAGATTGCTAATAGCAAACAAACGGTTTGAGGCTAGATTTTGAATTAGGAGTGTAGTTGAGCAAAAATGCAGCGAGTTAGAAAGTAGATAGGTAGGTAGCTTTTTCATATTATTATGTTGCTGCAACATTCAAACAAGTATCTGTAAGAATCTAAAACTCGATCTTTGTATCGCAAAATTTTCCTGATATTTGGTTTAAGCAACCAACCGTAAAAGTTTCCAAAATGTTGCCGAAACATTTTCTGAGCTATGCTGTACTACCGGAACGGTATTTTTTGGTGTAGGCACGTTTCGATACCTATGCTGCCGGGACCTATTTTGTATTCCTTGGGTTGTGCACTGATTTTTATTGTTTCATGTCGACTGAAACACTTTGGATGTAGGTATGAACATACAGAAAATTACTAAAATATAGAGGTGAATTACCTCAAAGGTTACCTTGTGAGTGTCAAGCTTAAAAAGGCTCGGGTTTTACCCGCACATCGACGATTAACATCATGAACTATGTAGATAAAATATGCGATTTTGTATATATTGTATACCTACCTTTTTCACATTATCGACCACAAAAAGACCTAATCGTAATAATATACTATCGAATTTTTATTGCTCATGATAATATAAAATAATTTATGTTTACCTTGGCGTAACATTGATTTTGAGATATACCTACCTATTGGATTCATACTAACAATGCCTCCGTCCCAAAAGGGTAACATATAAACAGAGAAAATTCGTAATATTAGGGTACAGTACTTACATCCATTTTACTCAATATGTTTGTTGTCTCTAACTATTTCAGGCAAAAAAAAAATTCATCAAAATCGGTTCATAAACGACGAAGTTATCCGCGAACACACATAAAAAAAAAAAAAAAAAAAAAAAAAAAATATATACGGTCGAATTGAGAAACCTCCTCCTTTTTTGAAGTCGGTTTAAAAATATGATTTACACCGTGAAAATAGGGCAGTGCAGTACTTTCAAATAATTTCAAGCCTTCAGATCCATTTATAAGTAACACAGTTACTGCAGGAAAGGGAACCACTTAAATTTTAATAAGAGCAGCGATTATGTGCCATAAAAAGCCGTAAATATGTTGTTAGCCGGGTTCCCTGACGGCAATTTGCGTTCAGCTTGAGCGTGATTCAAGTACGGTATTATCAATGCCCATAACTGCAAATTACTGACGATAGATATACTATTACGTAGCTATGTGTAAACGTAAATATAAATGAGTTATAAAATATACCTATACATAGGTAGGTACTAATAGAGTTACGTAAAAACTACGTAAGTGGTCTTGCTTGTTGAATTTTATATTACTAATTTGGTTGATAGCGCCACCTATTACTGTGCTTAGAAATCTATTTTAGTGCGAATCGATGGTAGAGTAAGAAATATTTTAACTTATATGGTGGTTTCCTATATTGAAAGCGAACGTTAGAGAGGACTGTTTGGCAGGATAGAGCGGGTCATTACAAGGATCATAACGTAGCATTTGCCTATGTTACATTTATATAATCGAGTGGAACGCAACCACATAATTTATATTTTTTAACACGAGCAAATCCTAAGCAGATACCACACAAACGTGAGGCGTATTGTAGGTAGAGGCTCTCTACAGTGTGAGAAGGAAGAACTCTACAAACACTAGTAAATAATTATAACTTAACAGTGTATTTAAACACGGTAACGGAGCTTAATTACTTGTGTTCAAGTAATTATTCACTGTAAATTACCTACGTAGAGCACATAGGTCATAATCTCTAATTGTCAGAGTTTCTAATACGCAGGATAAAAGGCGGGGATTAAACCAAATAACACGCTTAAATAATATCCTTTAGGGCTATGTAGTGCTTGACCCTAGACTCTACCAAAAGTGTTTACCCTGGTAAATTGACATAAAATCTTAAGGGACAGAAATATACCTACTAAGAGCAAGTAAAATTAACTTTTATTGGTATCCCAGAAAAAGAAGTATATTATAAAATTTTAAAGCTCTATAATCTATCCCTTCTCTTAAAATCTTAAATTCAGAACAACGGTACACAGAGGGATATTTATCTATAAGAAGCTCTACCATAGAGACTTCCAGCACTCAGGCCCTCGGACAAGGAGGGCTAACACTCAGTTTTTTATCATTACATAAACACACACGGTGCCCACGTGAATGTTGATATATAGAGGGTAATATTACATCGAGCGGCCAACAAACAATAAGGCGTGATAAGCAGATTCGGCGGCGCGTTTCATGTGTCGCCTTTGTCCGAGTTTAATCCGCCGCGGTGCCGCGCCCGCGCCGCTGCCGCCGCCCGCGCATTCCCGCCCTCCCCGCGATCTAAGCTGCCCTAACTAACCCCGCCTACGCGCTACAATGTTACACATACCTGAGCTTTTCTGATCTAGAGCTGCATATATTAGATTATATTTATTAAATTGTATAGATAGCTATCTATATTTTGAGTTATTTTATTTGATCTTTAGATAGGTGTTACGAATTATTAGACCGACAGGCAAACCTATAAAAGAATCCTTATTTATTAAGACGTTGAAATCTTTTACATGACTGATTTACAACGCATAAGAAATGAGCGTTAAAAATTATCGCTTATTTTTGTTTCTTACGTAAGTACAAAGTTCATTTGATGTTTGCAGGCATCTATATGAATAAACGAGCGCCCGTTATAATCACAGTTTTTAATTACATTAGTAGTTTAATTTATTTGTTAGGTTGGTACCTACCTGCGAGATAATAAAAAATAGATAATATTTCACTCTAATTGCTCCGATACATTTATATGTCACGTCAAAGTAACTTCATTATATTGCTACATTAATTTTGTAACTTCGACTCGTAAATGTAGCCAGTAAAGTATTCATATATTTGGTCGTTTTAATAAAGCTTTTATTGGTGTTTAATTAGCACCGGTACGCGACCGGCCCGACATAGATACAGACGTCGAGACAAGTCATTTATGTCAAGGCGAATGTCTGTTTGCTTTGGAGTTCGCTGAATAAGGTCCGTCCTCCACTACATGCCTTGCCTGGGTACTACGCTTACCTGATGTGATATAAGATTGATTCATTCATATGCAACCTACCTACAATGAACCATGAAATGGTAGTAACGAAGGGTTTAGAATTCGGGAGATGCCAGGCGGCATCCGGTATTCGAGCCCGCCCTATCTGTGTGCTAATTGACCAAGAGTGCATAGATAGCTACAGGATATTCTAATTTGCAAGTGAACTGTATATTAAGTATTTTAAATTATTAAAATACACAAATGTATGGTAATGAGTTGTGACGACGAATACGACATCTGCCATTTCTATAGCACTTTATGTTTAGCCTAGACATTCTCGTCAAGTCTACTTTGAACACGACCTATTACTTATTGATTCCTAAGAGAATTCATTACAGTGCTCATCAGACCCCACGTTTATGTGGATGGTCGGCTTTATAAAGCAATATTGTGTCGCTAAATCCCAATAAAGTTGGTCATTCACCAATTTCACGGCACGTAATTATCGGGGACCGGCCGATTGTTCTATCACTAGCCAAGTTTTACGCCGAAACAATGATTGGTGCGTATATGCGTACGGCAGTCCATAAAACGAGGTGACGCCGTTTTGTTCCGAGCTGCCTTTTATTGTGCACTGTATAAATTTATGGAATCATCATCGAGTTGTATGGACTCCTCTATTCGTTCGCAGCGGGGTCCATAACCATTACTGATTGTATTTTGATATACATTTATTTACACTTGTTAAGCAGTTGTCGGCACGAGAAATTTTTATTGACTTTACATCTGTGCTAATTTAGGATAAGAAAACTGTATTTTTTTGTATAGGTTGTGACCAAATTAATTGTGTCTAAGCTTAAGGAATCCTTAATAAGGATATTATCGAAATATCTTTTGGAAAATCCATTTTAGAATATAAAACCTGATTCATTTAATAAAAAAATCTTATATCTCGTACCAATGCATACCTAAATAATATACATAGAATATATTAGAGTCTGGAAACCAAGCATAATGCATAATTAAGCATAATGATTGTAGAAAAGTTCCAAAATAAAAAGACAACGCAGTCTAGTGGAACAACCTCCCAGCCGATGCTGTTAATTCAGCGTGCTTAATTTGTTATAAATAAATATTTTCGAACAACAATAAACATATCGACACACGGCAGCTGTATATAAGAGGCATATGCCAGCTATAACTATACCCGCCGGCGAGGGCTCGTTATTTTCTGGTCAATTGCCGCTTTACTGCGCCCGCGCATCCTCGCTTCCAATTACTGGCCCAGCCGCCAACGCTATAAAACACATCATCATATTAAAACGTTACATACACTACCGACCGCAAACCCTTTTAGACTTAACTCCTTTAGCGTTTAGACCTATTTTCCAAAACTACTTGTTAGAGCCATACCCATTAGTGACCGCGCCAGATGCAAATTATGCTTAGGTAAAACGTGTTTGTTGTCCGTCCCGAGTTTTATTTTTTACAATTATATCGGGTCGGTTACTTGGAAATGCATTCACGAGAAATCGGAGAGGGTTTCGTGATGTTTAATAGGCTTAGATTAGAAGTTAAAAGCCGAACCGTGGGCTGCGCGGCCATTAAATGGTTCTCAGGATACGGGGCACATGACTTAGCTCTCATTAGGTGGATATCTATCCACGACAGACCAAAAAAATACTTCGCATCTAATCGTTATGTATACTTACATACCTGTTTAAAATAAATAATAATCGATTATGAGACAGTGTGAGTACCTAGGTATATTTCTTTGGTTGTTGAGGAACATTTAAAATATTTTAATAAGTTCGACATGAATCATGAAGAAATGTTTAATGTGGTCTAAGCACTACTCGACTATTAAATAAGCCCAATAAAGAAGCTATGATTATGACTCCTCCATTTGTGCAATTACTATGCGCATTCTCTAACAATTTCGCGATTTGCTAATTACAATTCGAACTGTTTTAAAAGGGTCTGAAAGCGCCGCGCATTTTCGCTGATAACTCGAGTTCATTACGGTGTAATAAACGTAGGTAGTTTCGCAACAGCAATTAAGAGGGATCGCCGACAAAGGGCTCCAGCTCTTTGAAGTCACCGATGCGCAGCATCCGCTTTCTCCTTGTAGATAACGCCGGATATGACGTGGCCTTGCGCTCGCGCGCCGGGGGACAGAGCTTTTCACGATTACTTGATACATTCCAACGCGAGGATAAAAGCTCTTGGATGTTGAGACAACGAAAAATAAGTGCATGAGTCATCTAATGAAGGAAATGAAACGGTCCTCTTTACACTGCGTTACGTCTTCACACTCCATTTTATTTACTAGCGACTCTACTACGATTACATTCATAAAAGTTAATTAGCGGCGAACATAGCCGTTATTATTTACTGTCCGATTCAAACACTATATGCGTCCATGCTACCGAACCGATTTACGATTTAGGTAGGCTGGATTCGCTATCAGTTTTATGGCGCATTAAATTATGCAGTTTCAGCGATGCATTTTCGAGCAGAAGTTCTCGGTACAAAAGGAATTAAAGTTATTTAGTGGGGAGGAAGGGCGGAGTGTGGTGGGGGCGTTCGTAGCGGGCCAATAAAGGCGCGCAGTAAATCCACGTAATTTAGAGCGGTTGTAAATTAAAGTTCCGCTATAAAGCCGGGCCGGCCGCGTACCTGCCGCGCCCGCGCCGCCCGCCGCCGCCGCGCCGCACCGCTGCCGCACCGCGCCGCGTCACGCCACGCCACAGGCCCCGGCATAAATCAACAGCCCGTGTGAACTCCGCATATGTCAAAGTCCTAGCTTCATTATGGTTTCAATTACTATGTATGATTGTTACCTAACATTATTAGTAAGCTAGTGGTTCAAATAACTGCTACGGCGTAGCATTATGCGTAGGCCTCTACATACAGGTCGCAGGTTTTAATTTTAACCATTGCGTTACGAAAATCGCACTTATTTTCTAAAAGATTGTCCACTTCCTGGCTCTCCTGTCTGTTTTGACACTTATCACATTATGACCTATATAGGAACCAGCAGGAATCCATAATAATATCCCAATTAATGTTATGGATGTGTAGAAGTATGTCCAGCAGTGGACGTCTTTCGGCGGATGCTATAATGACACATATTAATAAGTAAGCAGTTACAAGATTTGTAAGATGGGACAATAATTATTATGACACAGCTCTTGCGTAATAAACAAATTATCAAATACATAGGTAGGTATCTCCCTAGGTACTAAATACACACGAATAACAATACCACAAAGTTATCACTGTTATCAATGATCTACGTTACCGCTAAGCGTTTTATTATCTTGATAATAAAATTCTTTACGATTATCTGTCAACGTTTAAATCTTAAGGTAAGGATACCTACACTAGACACTCAGTGTACCTATCGACAATGCCACTACAACTGTAACAAAGTGTCGTAGTGGTGGACACACGTAGACACTCGATATATAGGTACACTGAGTGTCTTGCCTAGTGTCGTATTGTATCCTTAGCATTAGGAAGCTTTAGAAAGGTATAAAGCATATAACATTACCTACGATGGTAATGCTTTGGTCCAAGGGATTCCAAATTCATCAACAATTAAGTACTACACGTAAAGCGTTTAGAATTTAGATCCTAGTTAAGACCTTAATTCCTTAATTTTAAGTCTTCCGCCACATGGGTTATGTATGTATGTTTTGTGATTTTGTGAGCAATTACTTCACCCTTCCCGTGGACCCCATGACGCCAGGACGCGTCAGATACCATTTTACGATTGACATTAAACGCACACATTATTGCTTTATCTGACCTGAAACTTCCCAACAAAGAGATAAAGGTTCAGTTAACGTCGCGTGTAAATAAATTATCCAAGGTATTGTGCATCGGTCGGATTGTCTAAAGTAAACTTGGGATATATTGTGGGGACCATCGCGGTTGTAAATCAATCAGGGCTGCATCACGTGTTACGTAAAAGGGTTTTATTGGTGACCTGTATCCACAATCCATAGATAAGGGATTTAAGTGTCACTAGGCAAAGCATCCAAAACAGTGCCTTGGAAAAGGTATCTAAAATGTAAAAGTAGGTATACCTACGTCCTACTCAAGGAGCACGAAAATCAATTAAGCAAGTATGTATACCATGGCCAGCGGGAAGCATTACGAAATGGTAATAATGTTCAAGTTCTCGTCGGCCTGTCTACTTACTTACCATAAAGTTACTTACCTAGGCCCACCCGGGTAAATTTTTTTCAGGATTGTCTCAGAATCCTTTGATGTTCATAGTGCTCTGATATTAAAATACCTAGGCCTTTATAGATATCGTTAGACAAACACACCAACTGTATGGTCCCAAACTAAGCAAAGCTTGTACTATGGGTACCGTACAACGGACCGGAGGCGATCCCAATGACACTCAGACCAGAGCAAATTACGACAAGGCCGTTTCCGAAATTAGCCTTCGGCGGGAATCGAACCCGCAACCACCCGATGCGGTGAGCCGAGCGGCCTACGCTCG
This sequence comes from Drymonia ruficornis, assembly GCA_947859195.1. Classification (NCBI taxonomy): domain Eukaryota; kingdom Metazoa; phylum Arthropoda; class Insecta; order Lepidoptera; family Notodontidae; genus Drymonia; species Drymonia ruficornis. The sequence goes on along the minus strand of OX401910.1, from coordinate 8,265,255 downwards.
AACCACTGCGCCAAGCAACGATCTATAGTACGTTTTTTATACTTGTCCTATTTGGTAAGCAAAGATGGCCTCCAGCGGGGCGATTGCGTAACTTTTTGTCAATGTTTCAATCGGTTTCGTATATAATTGACACAGGATGAATGAAACCAATTGAAACATTGACAAAAAAAGTTACGCAATCGCCCCGCTGGACGCCATCTTTGCTTACCAAATAGGACAAGTATAAAATAACGTACTATAGATCTATGATCGAAGGCGCCAAGCGGTCGTCGATATTTATGCAATAACTTGGATAATAAAAAGATATTCGATCGATATAATGGTCGGTCTACCCGCAGATGCAATAGGTACCTACTACATAAAGTGGGTTCGTGCATGCAGCATGCAGGTAGGGTAGCGTAGTAATGAGGCGGTCGAAACGTCACGCATGGATGTCGCGTTCGGCATGTAAGGCACGTCGTTCGTGGAGCTTCGTTATCTGCGATCGAGGCCCCGCCCGGCGCGCTGTTCCATCCAACATGGCGGCCGCCCGCGCCAACCGCGGTGTTGCCACAATTTCAGAGGAAAATTGCTTGGTTAAAATTAAGGAAAATATTTTTTACATACAATGTACCTATTTCATTACATAAGTTACACAATAAAAAAATCAGAATTTACCTAATTTATTATCAACTTCTTGAATAAAAGCTACTGCTAATCAATCTTCTGTTTTATTATTTGTTAAGCTCTAAGTAATTGATTACACGGTTCACCACCTGTCACGTTGGGTTCTGACTATCTAGTGAAACGTGGGCTTTGAGTTGGTTAATACCTCCACAATGTGGTGGTGTATGGCCACTCAAGCCTCTGACTACCACCGAACGGGGATGAAAGTCGTGACGTTACATTACATTAAGTAATTGATTTCTCTCTGTAGAGTACCTAACCTAGGCGGATGATGGAGACCTTTTCCCAGAAGTGGAAGACATAGGAACGTACGGATATGTGAACAAAAAAAGTAAACAGGTTCTAACTACCTAATTTAATTCAAATTGTAGAATTTAGAGCACAGCTGGTAGGCACGGCTGTTAGGTACGTAAGTAGTAATTTACTTCTCCTATTTAAGTATAGATAAGTACCTACCTAGGTTTCTATTTCTGATTGAGAACCTTGCCTGATTATAATAAGAGATATGTATTCCTATGCGATTACGAAAATCCTTAAAGGTGTTAATACCTCACAAGAGAGCAGAGATAAATCTCCCATTATAGGGGGTGATTTCCACCTCCCTGGCCACACCGCCGAGGCCGTGCCGGTCCGGCATGGCGCGACGTCCGTTTATAGACCTAATGAAAACCACTTTAATTAATTCACAGCAATCACATGCCAGTGCAGCTTTTATGTTTATTGTTTCCATATCATTTTAAAAGCACATTTTGATTTCTCAAGAGTGTCACCATCGTAATGTTTTGTTTGGTGAACGACTCGTATGCGGTTTATTAACAGTTATTAAGATAATTTAATTGTTATTAGGTAGGTAGGTACTCACATAAGTTTGCACTTAGCGTTATTAGACAGTAGCGTTAATTATTCGCCTGATGCATTGCAGCAATTTATAAGTCTTAAAAAATATTATCAGGAGCCAGGAGTTTACACATTATAGGTACCTATCTAAGTACATATTTGGATACTTAAAAATAGAGACCTAATAAGACTGAACACTAATGAAGTGTTTAATAAATATTTAAAGTTCTTTAACTGAGAACGTACACTACAGTTAAAAATAATAATTAAGTAAACAAAACTTAAAAGAGTGGCGCTAATACCAATTCTACGCTACGTTACTAAGTAGGTAGGTACGTAGGTAAGGACCTACGGAGGTATGTATCATTTCTTTTACCGACTTATAAACAACGGCCGGAATCACATTTCCAATTGCTATCAAAACGATCTGTATTAATTATTTTGATCGTAAGAACTCAATGTAGGGTGACGATATTTGACGATAGTGAAGGAAATTCTGTAAAAAATAGATAAAAACTATTTATAGCTTGGTGTAGCCTACTATACCTACCTACAGAGTCTTAGGTTAGACGAGAGATGTATTCAAGCTCATGATAATCATGCTCACGCGTAAGTATAATAAAAATTAAAATCACTACTAATAAATGACGGAGACAACTTAACAAAATTATTGCAAAGAGTTTCGCAACGTGGGCCACCTTTAGGTACTTACGCTAGCGAGCGACTATTAGCTGTCTTATCCAATTTACTTGTGTAAATTCCCTTTTAACCCAGTTAGTTTTGGAGCACGCAGATAATTCTCGCAGTGATCCATCGTGATGGTGACCCCACACTCCACGTGATGGTGTGCGAAACAAGTCCCTGGCGGCCATTTGTCGCGGCGACACCGCGGCTCCTCTCCCGGTCTCCCCGCGGCGTCGTTAGCGCCACCCGCGACATCGCTGATTTATTCGCGCTGCGACACCAACTGCCACATAAATGTCGTTTTTGTTTCTCTTTACCGAGATCTAGGTAATGTAGATAAATAAGAGCTCTCTATGGTAAGACGTGAGTTGTTTAGGAATGGAGCAAGGTACTTTAGTGCATGCTTTGCCCTTTACGGTGCGTCCTTTGGGTTCCAAGACCGTAAACTGTTGGTTACCTACGTACGTAGGTGCTTCTCCTGACCGAAAAAGCTGGACCAATTTATTAAGATCAGAGGGCGCTTATGAATACCGTCATAGGTAAAAAAAAATAGGATGAATCTAAAGAAGGGTACGATTAAAATTAGATAGTAAATCCGATTAAAGACGGTATTTATCGTGCTGAATTTATCAATTTCTAAATCGTATTGCTAAGGTATTTTAGCCTAAGGATAGGTACCTAGTAGGTAGTTCTTAATAATACTAATCCCAAATTCATTGCGATAGTGATGCCAAACTATCGATAGTCAAGTTGACCTTGAAAATCAGTTAGGATATCGATACGGCTATCGACAGTATCGATATTCCCGCTAATACCGAGCTACCGATAGTAGCTTATTGAGTATCACCACTTTGCTATCATCTTGCTTGTAAGTCACGTGAGCATTTGTGCCAAAGTGCGTATACCTACTAGGTCACTATACTCCATTTGTTATAGCATTAGACAGAAGTTAAAAAAGGTTATTTTTAGTGTCCACTTTGTAACAAAAGTACAAATAACATGTTACAGTTATGATTGACGTCGAATTTATTATAATCTATTTATATACCAGCTTGTCACACCTAACTGTAATTATTTTAATTATGTATATTATAAAATAAATTGTCTTTCATTTAAATATTATCATTTCAGTCAAATTTAAAATTAAGTGTCAATGCTAAAAACCTAAAAGAAGCAGGGGTGAACAATACCGGGAATTTGTTTCGTTCCACTATAATCTTAACAAATCTAAAATGTTACCTAATCCGTTCAGAGGTTATGACAGCATGGTATTTCAAATTTTGTCGGATTATGTTGTCTATGAAATTGACGTAAATAAATTTCTGTAAGTATTTGTCATTGAGTCATTTACCATCATTTATTTTTTCATTATTTTTTTGTTGTCAGTATAAAATGTGTGATACGATGTTATTATAAATAAAACATAGTATAAAAAGTACTTTTATTTTGGTTATCGAAGTATTTAGCATTGTTTTATGTGAAAACAATTTTAATGTAACCACTCTAAATAAAAGTTGTTTTGACTTTGAAATAAAATGTTTTGGATCCCTGCTTCTACGAGCCTCTTATTTCTAATGTTATAATAAATGGGGTATAGTTATGTCTTAAGTTTGATTATTTCTACGAAAATAATCTACAGCTGCTAAAGAAAAAACTATTTTGGTACTGACATCAGTTGTAATTCGAGCCACATGGAATTGGAATTTAATTGATTTGAAATTGAATAATATTTGAGGTTTTAATGAGTATCGGGAATAGAATTAATTAAATGCGAAAACACAAATTAAAATTAAGATCAAATAAAATAAAAACCTACTCCTATTCAAACAAATCCCGTCCGCGTGGGATGGTAGCAAGAATACTGGCTGCATTTCCTCGCTGTATTGTTAAACTAATTTTTTGAGCAAGGAAACAGCCAGCCCTCTTGTCAGCCACATTAGATCAACATGTCTATAATACTTACTTGTTTCTCATTAGTTGAACCCATAATGACCTGTGGGACCAGTGATAATGCGCTGATAAAAATAAGTATGACATGACATTGTTGTAGAGTGATTGTCGCCGTTCAGTACCAAACAAGCTCACAATGACACACAGTTCCTTAATTAATATCTTCGAAGTAAACTCCTTAAGTGACGAGCAGTTTGAACGTATTTTTGGTAACGCGATAGAGTTATGCCCGGATGCAGCTGTGCAAGTGAGAAAGGAAAGACCATTTGAAAATGTAGCGGATTTGTGCGACGCTTTTAATAAATATTTAGAGGAACTCAGCTTTGAAGGTGAGTGTCGATTGTGTACGTACTATGTGTAGATGTAGTACATGAACCGGTACCGGTCGGTGGTAACGCTAAAATATTGTATTTTTTGACAATTTATAAATGCTACATATAGCTTACATGAATAAAAAAAAGATTGATTGATTTTGATTGAACGGCCTATAATATTTGTAGCGATTACTGTGTTCAATTACCTACCTAGCAAAGTACTTATCCTTCCTATCGTTTCTTTATGAATTGGACTTTATACCTAACCAAAGATCGCTGTGATGGCGTTACTAGTGTAATTATAATTTAAGAAGATCCACAGAAGACCTAATTAGTATACAGATCGGAGGTCGGTATTTAGGTCCCATCACTTTCTATAAAATCTTTCTTGATCAAGTCTAGCGTCTGGACAGGCGTAGTTAAGTATTCTGGGGGCCGAGTCTCCTCAAAACTAACCATTGCGAAACGACTGACTGGTCGCTAATAGGTATTATCTTTGAGAAAAATATATTCTTCACTGTACAGTGAAGAATGAGGTCAGTAAACGATACATTCTTAGGGGTCAGCATGTTGTCGACCAGAGGATTAAGAATTCACGGTTAAGATCTATAAATGAACCCCCAAATTCATAGAAAGTTATGATCGACTTGCAGTGGAATTACAAATCGCATTTGTTCCTAAAAAGGCTTTTCAAAACCATTGTGGCTGAAATCTCTATGAATTTGGGGGTCAGAATTCACGTAGATAATTTAAGAGATCAGAGGTTTTACAGTGGTTAAATGCCAGCAGACTATGATATTCTGTAATTAAAGAACCATGAACATTGTAATGATGTTACAGAAAAGTTGGTAGTGCTGCAAGTGCACCCAGACCTAGCGGGGCGGCTGGCGGCAGAAGGAGAGCTGACGCGCGAGAGTGCCGACGAGCAACGCAGCGCGGGCCTCAACCAGCTCACTCGGGAACAGAAGACCGTGATCGATGAGAACAATACACGGTAATACCCACAGAACACAAGCATTTTTCTGCTAACCGGGTCCGCCTGATGTTAAGCAGTCACAGAAGCCTATAAATGCTTCCAATACCAAAAGCATTTCTCGCACGTTGCCGAGGTGAAGAGGAGTGGGACCGAAAGAGGGGAAGGGGTTTGGCCTTATTCCGTGGACTTTCTTAGGGCCTGTTTCAGAATCGTCAGATAACTTACCTATATCCAAATAAATATGGCGTTTTGAGAGATTGTCATTGTTTCTGGTACCTATGTACTTATTAAACATTATACAAAGTACCTTCTCTATGTAAATACCTACTGCATGGAAACCAAATCATTCAAAATTAAATTCATCAAAATCTTATTTTTGTACAAGTGTCTCCATCTATGGATTGCAATACGAACTAAATAGAAAATAATATTGCCATCTAGTTTTGCAACAGGTTACTTTTGTAAGCTCATAGGACTGTAATGTTTTCTCATTCAGCCACGAGGTGGAGCTTTTTTAAATATTCACGATACCTTTTCAGGTACAAAGAAAAATTCGGTTTCCCATTTATCATTTGCGCAAGAGAAAATAAGGTGCAATCCATAATGGAAGGGTTACAACGGCGGTACAATAATACCCGTGAACAAGAAATAACTACTGGAATAAACGAAGTGAAGAAAATATGCAGGCTTAGGGTCCTGGACATTGTGAAGAATTAAGTGAACAGAATTCCGATGAGATTTTTTTCTCAAATTTACTTGATTATGTACTACCGTAAATATTTTTAAGATAAGTATGTTATGTGGTAGATAAGACATCATTTTCGAGATATAACATACTTAATAATAATATTACTGGAGTGAATTTAATAAAAATACTACAAAATTAGTTAAGTGTTTTATTAAAAAGATTCCACAGTACTATTGAAGTAGGTACTTAAACTATCTCACAGTATACCGAGAGATCGCTCAACCATCGCATGAGGCTGTCCGGCCACTTCACACAATTCTGGAGTATTCAGGATGTCTTCAAACCCAATATCGAGGTGCCTTCCACTAAGGACCTCACTCTGGAAGTTTGATCTTTGTAGGAAAGGGAGGTGACCAATCTGGAAAAATAATAAATACCATTAAAGCACTGTTTTTTATAATTAATAAGGTTGTCATCATTTGCACTGTAAGCATAGGTTCGCTGTGATCATAACTTTACAATGCAACATTTTATTTTTCTATTTTTAATGACAACAAAAATAGGAAAGACTATGTTTTGTTAGTGCAAACTGACAGGGTCAATAACCCCATGTTGTTTTCTCTATATCCACTTAATTGCTGATATAGGTTTTATAAGTGCAAATAAGGAATACTGTAGGTATCTCCCATAGGGATGGGTGGTTAGTGGGGCACTGTAGCATGCCAACATTTTGGTGCTCATGTGCCTCATAGTCTAGTCCTTAGACTAGAAGAATTGGCATATACTGGCCACTATAAGATTAATAAAACAATAATTTTGGATACAATGCAGATTACAGGCTTGCAGCATAAATTTACACACCTGATTAGTAAACTTCATTTCCATTGTGAGTTTGAGTGGTGCATGGAGACCTTGAATGTTGCGGAGCATAGCCATATTCATCTTTTCTTGGTTCAAATGGAACTGGAAAATAAACAGTGTGCTGTATCTATATTACAGTAGTATTACAACAAGTTTTCAGGTTAAAACCACTAAAAAGTGCCCAACAATATATCAAAAGTTATTTTTTTTGGGCCCTTTGACATGGGTCAAAGGGTCTATTTCAAAAGTTTAGTGGTGTGTTAACTGGATGAGCATAGTTAACTTCACTATAGTTGCGGCACGCTATGATGGCCGTTTTGACATGTGGGGGGGAGAGGATGAACCTTATTATTATAATGGAATAAGATACATTTTCACATTCAGTTTGTGACATTCTTAAATGTTAAAACTGCCATTCTTATTCCTTTATAATAAGGTTCATTTTCTCCCCCCTTCCACATGTCAAAACGGCCATCATAGAGTGCCGCTACTATAATACATCATCCAGTGGGACGATGTGTTTATGTAGCAGTGGCTGGGCAAAGTTAGGGTTATTTTTCTACACCACTGATGATTTTAGCAGACAAAGAGTACCTACTTTGACAGACTGATAATAACCAACCATAACGATTATTATTAGCCATCCGGTAAGCAGATGGACAGCCTTCATCATCTAGACACTGCTGAGAGTGGACTAACTGGACTATGACAACAATACACCTATTAGTAATGTATGGAAATTATATACATTTAACTTACATGCCGTTCAGAGGTTTCAATGGGATGGGAGACACCAGTCTTTGATTTCGCAGCTCTTAGACCAGCCACCATTGGGTCTGGTACTCCGAATGGCCCCTCATGCACTTCGATATTGGCGGCATGTTCCGGCTTGACTTTCAGGGAAGGTAGACCGAAACTCTGCAATTATTAGATATGAAAAAATTTGTGTAGTGCATGACTGTCATCACAAAATAAGTCTATAACTTAACGAAGTTAGTTTACGTAGCACTTACCATTTTGGTGAAATGTATGTAACGTAACTAAGAGATAAGTTTAGTTGTGGAATTATTTTATATTATTTCTTTTATAAAATGCGGCGGACGAAACAAACTTGCTGAAGTGTCAAACTTTGCTTGCTAATGTCAAAAAAATTGTCAAATCATTCATGTCATGTTCCCAGCCACAGACTAAAAAGGTGAATAAAAGAAATGAGCTGCTAAATACCTACCATAGACCGTGCCATAGACAATGGCCGTTTTTCGACTGCACGGCACGGCACCGGCGACGGCACATTGACAGCTATTTGCGGGGTTTTCATTGGTCAGTAACCAATGACAACGGGTCACTGACCAATGAAAAAACTGCCGCCATGCCGTCGCCGGTGCCGTGCCGTGTAATCGAAAAACGGCCACTTACTACTGCCATCGTGTGACATGTAGATGTAGTTACTTCGAAATTAAAAATATAATGTTATTTCCATAAATAAAAAAAGGCCAAAGGTTTTTCCCAAGGATGTTACTCAAAGAGGATTGAGCATTAGGCGAAAAAAGCGTGATGTAAAAATAGCCAACCATCATCATTGCATCTCTCTCTCTCTAAGTAGGGTGAACAAACCTTAGTATGCGTAGGAAAGTAATGAATAAATGATTGAAAATGGTATAAATACTAATTTTGTAGAGAAATACGGAATAGGTAAGTTTGGTGGCTAATGAGATACCTAAAGGATAAAGGCTATAAATAAGAAATAACATACACATTTTAATTCATATCTGACCGCAGCTATCCAATGCATCCATTCATTATAAAATAAAATAACAATTTTCTTATCATTTTAATCAACTGTGCGACGCACACCTCTAGTTGGTAGCTCACATACGGAACGTTTTCTCAAGTCGACTACATAAAATAAATTTTATTATTGTTGTAATTATTAAAAAAGTTGAATTTTCTCCAGCAATATCTTGAGCCCACTCAATCCATATTTAGGTAATTGTGGCAGGTGGACCGACACACACATCCATGGTTTTTCCATGAACCATAGAGAAAAAATCTTTATATATTCGCGGGATTATTTAAATAGCGGAATTTCTTCGTCTCTGATTCAAAATCGTAAATAAATAAAATACTCTTTGCTGACTTTCATTATAAATTTCCTTTGCTATTTTATCACCTAGACCACAAAGTCCTTTTTCTACCGATAAAAGATTTGACGTTTCAATTTTACTTTACTATTTAATAATATTATTGTTATTTATTTTTGTTGTAAATTGTATATTTTTATTAGAAAACATGTCTGGGAAAGGCGCTAAAAAGAAAGAAATAGTAAGTACCTGCCTCAGAGCAAACACTCATTTGAAGTAAAATGCCTCATATAAAATTATTATTTTTGTATGCTGGATCATTAATGTAAGCAAAGGGGGTGGAATCGATATTATCCTACAGACCTTAAATTTTTCGCTGCGAATTCTCCCTTCGATCACGAAAAATGTTCTCTCCCCATGTTCCTAGTACCTTTCCAATAAAATTATATTTTTTTTTTATTTCATTAGGACCCCATGGAGTTGATGCAACGTAAGTTTCGCGCGAAATGCAGATTCCGAGCTCTGGGCCGTTTGGTGCTGGCCAATATTTACTGGTTGATCGAAGGCGTTGAACATTACGAGGGCGTGGACGATGTGAAGAGGAGGGTGGCGCAGGCTGTTCGCGCGAAGACCAAGAAAAAACAACTACTGAACATAAATGTTAGACTATTTTAGCACCAGCTTTTTCCTATGATCCACCAGGCGAACTATTTGACGCTAGCTGCAGTAGGATAAAACTAGGTGTAGCGGCTGGCCACTGTCAGTCAGTATTTCATGGGATGCGTTCATAGCCATAGCAATCAATGATCGGTAAACGATCGGAGGTTAAGCATCGCTTGGCAAGGTCAGGCAGAGATGGGTGACCATTTAGTGGCATTTGAACTGAGCGTTTCCGTGCTTCGGTGCACGTAAAAAGTCGGTCCCAGCTGTTGTCATCTCGGCAGCAGTCGTTAAGCCGTGTCAGAGGTCTTCGGGCGGCTTGAACAACTCTGACACCAGGTTGCCACCACCATTAACCATACGATAAGTAGAAGCAGAATAATTCATTATTGCTTGCCAATCCCCAGAATAAGATAAGCTCCTACTTTTGTAAACACCCTGCTAACATTGCAGGACAAAGCTCTTTTGAACAAACCAGCAGACGAACGAAGTGAACAGCAGAAAAAATATATTTACCGTATCATCGGTGGTCTGAAATGCTTCAAGCGATATCCTAACGTAAGAACTATTATTAACCCAATAGCTAGCTAGGTAACCAGTAGCATGGTGAAAACTGTCATAAGTTGTTGCAAGTTTAAGGTATAGACCTTAATAGTAGTGTCCGTCCGAAGATTCGGTTTCGGTTTCGGTTTCGGCCAGTTTCGGCTCAAAAATCTAGTTTCGGCACCAGTTTCGGTTTCGGCAGAAAACCCACCGAACCTTTCAGCCGCGCCGAAACTCTGCGTTCGTGAATTATCGCGCGTCACTCGGTTGATTTCGGGAGAGTTCGTGTCTCGCGTTGCATCCGCCATCGTCAGCTGTCAGATCGCCGGCCGGTCCGGCGTGATTGTTTTGTGAGTTTCGTGTTATTTCTCGCTTTATTGGCCTTTACTAAGCATTGAAGTTCTTTCCGTTGAGTTATTCACTCGGATTTATGAATGATGAGAATTAAGTATGTACAAGAAAGAGGTTATATTATATTTGATTCACACATTCATCATTTATTTATTACTTATGTTACGGTACATTTGTTTTAGGTTATTGTTATTGGATGAGGTTTTAAATTACCCAAACAACTACCAGCTATGATTTAGCTGTGTGTGACATTCAGATACATCATTTTTTATTGGTAAAATAATTTGCTGTTATCCGTATATTTTTTTGAGAATCGAATTGAACGTGTCATACCTATCTACTTAAGTAGAAAATGAAAACGGGGGTTTAATATATTACAGTTACGATTGTCACCCTAAATTATAAAAAAATATGATAATCCCACAAAAACCCTAAATTACCAACTGAAATTTAAAATGATCTTAATTAATGTTAAATTTAGTCTTAAACATGTTGAGATTATAAACGCAATCGAAATTCTCAAATAATTAGGTTCTTTTTTATAATGTAAGTGTTGATTATTGACAAATTTTTGTTCCAAGAAGTGTTAACATGATTGTTATTTTGTGTTTATTTTAATCAGAGCAGTAATATTAAAAAAAATATTATTATTAATAACTATATTTTCACATACTGCAATTATTGTTTTTATTTCATTTAACACATTCTAACATCATGTCAATATAAGGGTATAAAATAAGCCAAATTTCAGTAAACAAAAGATTTTTAACTTGTCTGAAAAAGGTTCGGTTTCGGTTTCGGTTTCGGCCGAACCTAAAACAGATGCCGAAGATTCGGTTTCGGTTTCGGTTTCGGCAGAAAATCCTGTTTCGGTCGGACACTACTTAATAGACAATACATGGGTATAAAGCTTCCAGTAAAAAAAACTAATATTAGGTCAAAATAAAAGGAACTTGAGTAAGCTTATATAAGTTTTTTTTACTTTCCGCATAGCATGTAAAAAGAAAATTAGCAGCGGTCACGTACTTCAAGTACTATGGACCAGGGCGAGTCATAGTTCGCCAACACCACGAAGCTCACGCCCTGTATTTCATTGTGACCGGTGACGTCACCGTTAGTCAGATGGTCTTCGACGAGCTCCTTCAACAATTCGTGTCAGTGGACATCGGTATCATGCACCACGGAGACATGTTCGGGGAGGTGTCCCTTCTGCACAATATTCCCAGGACAGCCACTTGTACGACTGTTGGTTAGTGCTAGCTATTCAAATTAAGTAGAAAGTTTGGTTGATACATATCTTACGGTTTAAACTGGTTTCCGGCAGAAGCCATAATGCAGACTGTCTATCAAAACCCTAACTCGCTTGTTGTTGCATTAAAAAGGGGTTATTTTCGATCAAACTTGACCTAGTAACCATGGAGAAGGGTGAGAGTCTATAGTAACGGCTTTTATTGTTCCACCAACTACTGTACCATATGGGCATCAGGTCACTGTGAGCTATTAGCGCTGATGAAAGAAGACTTCAAAAATGTACTGCAAGCGTCCGTGCAGAAGCAATGGGATGAAGTGCGTCGAGCTATGTCCGCATTCTCTTATTTCGATGCTCTCGATGAGGTGAGTTTTTTACTCACGTTAAGAGCCAATCTATATTTCTCAAACATTTATAAATGTCATTATGCAATGTTAACTTCCTTAAATAACTTTCAATCGGTTGTGAATTACCAATGAGGCTGATAAGTCGTATTCGAATAGAATCGGAATTAATCTATCATAAAAAAGGATATTTAGAAAACGTCATTCGAAAGGGAACATGAACAAGCCGAGATAGTAAAAGACAACGCGAATATCTTTCATACAGTGTAACTAATTTGATTTAAATGTGTCTGGTATTGTAGGTTGCTCGTCGTGAGGGTTGCATAGTGGCTAAGATGAAGTCTTATGACACGAACGATACTCTCCTCGGTGACGGTGTGGGAGTGCCTAACTTCGTTTACTTCATCCTGTCGGGCCGGTGCCAGATGATCGAGTCCATCGAGGTCCTCGTCACTACGCGTTTGGGTCGCAACTACTATACTCTTCACGATCCATATGTATGATATATTTATAGAATAGCTGTTCATTCTTACAAGTCTTCCATTAGGAGAGCATAAGTTGTACCATGGCCTACTCATTTAAATGCACCCTTTACTTTCTTATCCAAGGTTTCCCCAGAAGAAAGCGAGCAAGATTTTGAGGAGAAGTATTTTGGTGCATACAAAAATCTTAATAAAAGTAGTAAAGAAACCCGTGATTCGACGATAACTCCAACAGAAGAAGTATCTGAAGGTGGTGAAAATAGATCTAAGCATTTAGACAGTATATTGAAGGGATCATCCACTTCGAAGCGCTCAGAGAGGCTTAGCATCGCCGTACCGGAGAGCACACATTTAACAAAAGATGTTAGCAAAATAAAATCAATACCTGAAGCAGAAACAGCAGAAGTAGCAAATGAGGAGAAAAGGACAAGTAATGCGAGTAATTCACAGCAAGAACGCACTTCTTCTTTAAAGTCACAAGTGATATTACAGCCTCGGGAGTCTGTGAGGTAGCGTTACATTTCTGTTAAAAGGCTAGGTATGTCGGAGGAAACAGTGATGTTATTAATATATGGGGTTTTATTTCAGATGGAGCGTGATACCAGACGATAAGATTCTCCAAGTGAAACCACCAAATCTTCGAACATATTTTATGCAGGTCCTTCAAAAACTATTATTTACTGTTTATTTGTATTAGTGTAATAAAATATTTCCTTATTGTTATTTTGAGATCTGTTCTGGAATTAAATTAGTTGGTATAAGGAACATTTTAGTAGGTATAAGTTACTAGTATTAGTAATTCAATTTGTTAATATTCATAGGTATGCCAATACAATCCCGGTTCAACATTTGGCTTCGGCGAGAATATGCGTGACCGACGAATCATCGCGTTGACTCCAGTCGACTGCATGCTGATGCCGAAGATATGGTTGTTCCAACGCAACACCGCTAACATATGGTCGAGGATACAACATTATTTGGAAAAGAAGGTAAAATTACTGATTTAATTGATTGGCAAGGTTTCCTAAAGACGTTAGTGTTAGGGTATAAAATGAAACTTTTCTGATTACTGCCAGGTGCTTTCAAAATCGGCGAGGCCAGAATATTCCTAAGCAAATTATTTGACAGTATTTTTTGCAATACTCAATTTATTTCATAATACTGGTCCCAAACTAAGCAACTCTTGTACTATGGTTAACGTACAATGCACTGGGCATGTTCCTAGTGAAACCCAAACTAGGGCTAATTACGAGAAAACCATTCCTGAACCTTACTCCTGCCACACACTCCCACTGTGTTACTACTGTAAGCCAAGATCGGCAATGGTGTCCAACGATGACGTTGCGGTGTGTTCCTCCATAAAACCCGGCGAAAAGTATAATTATTTTGGCACTCGCAAGAATGAAATCAAAAGTAATAGGAGCATTTGGAAAAAGATTATCTGCTTTCCTCCATTGCAAAGCAGAAGACATAAAGGTTACTGCTCTTTTTCATCTTTCAGATCCCCACAAAGAAGCAGTTGTTCAAAGATTTCGTGTCGGACCGCCGCTGGCAAGAGTTCCGCGACCAGCTGGTGGACGACGTCGTGGCACGCTCCAACACCGTCAACTGGACCTCAGTCCACGACGTGCCTTACTCTATACGCATGGAGGAAATGCTCGACATATGAATTGTTTTATAGTATTTCAATGAATAAATTAAAGTTATTTCAAATGACTTGCACATTTTTGGGAATACTGGGGTCTTAAAGGTAAACATTTTGATATGAGTAACCTATTTGCTAGAATACAATCTTCTATCTATAAATATAAAATTCAAAGTCCTGACTGACTGACTGACTGATATATAAACGCACAGCCTAAACCGCTGGTCCTAGAGACTTGAAATTTAGAGGGGGTGTTCTTTGTGAAGTGTAGGCATCCACTAAGAAAGCCGAAAATTGGTGCAATATTTTTGATAATGCAATCAGTTTCTACCCTTGAGTTTGTTTCTGAAGAAAAATATATCATTTGGTTCCTGTAGGCCACGCGGGCGAAGCCGCGGGCGGAAGCTAGTCGCTCTATAAAATTTCATAATATTGGGATAGTCTAGTTTATAGCCTTACATTTTTACTAAAACACCTAAGCACTTACCTACGCAAGGATTTATTAGGAGCATTGATAAGAACTATTAAAATTGAAGGTCAAAGGAATTTATCTTTACGGAAGTTTGTGAACTACGAAACTGCTCGATAGTCATAAACTGGTTCCATTTACCTTGCCATCTGTTGTACCATTTGTCTTAGATTTAAAGTAGATATCGATCTTGTATCCATTTTATTGTCCTTCAGATCTTACTGTACGCTTTCCGCAAAAGTTTTATGGTGTCTTAAACTGTATTAGGACTATGTAGGCGGAGGCCACGGGTATCACCTTAGACAGAAAGGTGACTGATCTGATATTATTTTTTTATTGGCAGAAAAAATGCCCTTGAATTAAATCTGGTTTGTAGCTAAATGGGTACATTCACTGCAGATATTATTAATCACTATGTTATAAGTTTATGAACTCATTATTATTTATCCACCAACTTATTAAGCACCTGGTACCTACCTACGTAAAATGTACCTATCTATAATATCTAACTACCGATTAACAGATTCCTATTAAAACTTCAAACCTATAGGAGCTGCCAGGGTGAGTCGGACCACTTTAAACGGTTTCCTTTATTTGCCAGTAACCGTTGACTAATCAGTAATTACTGCTGAATAGGTAGAAGGTCATTTTATAGGGTATGCACGCTATATCTATACCGAATGCTCAACCTAACTTTGTAACTTCCCTAGATTTCAAGTCCATCAATAGCATTAGCATGTCGCCATGTCTCCAATGAAAAGCAACGATACCACGATGCTCATATTTTAGCAAGTTTTTATTTAGGCACTTACTCATAAAGGCAGGCAGATGCATAGACATTGGTTGATATTCCATATCTATGGTAAGCTGCTTGTTTATTGGATTCGTATCATGTGCGCATGCGTATGTTGCGCGCGTCTGCTGGTAACCATGGCGACCGGTTTTGGCGGGAAGCACCCACGCGCCCGCCAGCGCCCATCATCCAAGAAATACAAGCGCGAACACATTCGACCGCAGTGCACCGCGACGACCGACCGCCGCGATCCGACGACAGCTACCGGCTGATCGAACATTCGCGACTGTTAACAGATATCTAATGTAAATAAATAAAACATTGTATTCATACGAACCCTCCAACCTTGACAGTTGAAGATACTAACATCGTTTTAATGCGAGCAGTGTCACCTGATCATTAATAAAAACAACTTAGCTGGTGAGTAAATGATGCTATTTATTATTGTCTGTCGATGTTTCATTCGCAGATTGTGAGAATTTTGTCACGAGAACCTCTTTCGTGCCTTTCTTTTTATATTCAGGTTTTTACTGACGATAAATTTGTTGTTTAATTAATGTCCCTCGATGTTTATTATTAAAGTCCAACCTAGTTAGTCCTAGGTTTCCAGGAGTTTTCTAAGCCATGCAAAAGAATCATAAAAATAGTGCGTAGGTATGTTCGTAAATGTTAGCTATACAAGACTGCGCTGATGCGACTGGCCCAGGCATATTCTAAGCATTGACGCCATGAATATCGTCCTCTAAACTTCAAACGCTTTAGAATGATTGCATCCATTTATCTCTATTGGAGTCTGCCTCACTAATTGAATCGTTTCCCGTTAGCAATTTGCTCTTTGCACTTACGTAAGTACTATTATTGCATTGCGTCGTAGGGGTATTGGTTTTCTTAAGCTTTTGTGTATTTAACCATCTTAAGTAAACTGAGTTGAGGAAAAACGTAGATTCTACTTAAGTACCTACTTACTAATTCAAATGACTGGCTGCCAGGCATCATACAGCCTAAACCGATGGGTCTGCAAACATGTAATTCTGCACAAGGGGTTCCCTGACATAGATGAGCATTAAGGAAGGCTTTTTGAAAATGCTTCCCATAAGAGGTTTAATAAATAGGGATACAAGCTTGTATTGAAATCCCATCGGGTACACGGTTACTATGATATATTTGGGACCATACATAATACGTAGGCCGTTTAGATAAGTACCCGGCTACCTGGCAAATATTATATCATTACATTCTAACATTACAACCCACGGTGCAATGATTCGCGGCTCTTATGTTCAACATGATTGCCTCTTGTCGTTACGGTGGCGAGCACTCCCTATATTTGCATGCACGTGTAAATCAGTTCAAGTATTGTAAGCCATTTGTCGACCAATTAACGAAGATCGAAGATACACTAACGTGATGGGAGCCTCTTCCGTGTCGCACACAAATACTGCTCAAACATTATTTACTCTTTGATTCGCGCGATACTTTATTGATGTAGGCTTAGTATAAACATGACCTAATATTAAGGATGGATTCAAAAACTGATACTCCATTGACTTGTATGTGATGGCCTTAACATTTCGACCTCCTCGCAATATTTCCTGATGTGAATGATGTGGTGGCGTGACGAATTGTATGCGCTCGCTCAGCCTAGTACGAAATAGTCGATGACGCCACGCTAGCCTCGAGCCCCGACCGGCTACCGGACAGGTTATCGGTAAATGAGCTCAATTGAGACAACTCTCCTACAGATATTATACTGTTATTGGATAACATAAAACAAACGATCATATTCAATGACAAAGTAATCAACTAAATTCGCTATTGACTATGTGCTAAAATAACGACTGCATTTTATGTACGTGAGATATCTAGTGGAAGGTAGGGTCACCTTCCAAATCTTAATCCTTCGGGAACAAATGTAGATTATATCTGCTGTAAGTAGGTAGTAAATGCATAGCATAAGGTGATATAAGTAGGTATATAGTTGTGTATATTTGTTTGTGTATAGGTAGGTAAAAGACAGATTTTGACATTGGTACCTGCAATAAATAAACGTAAAAGAGCTGCACGCAACCTACGTTAGCAAAGTAGGCGTAGAAATAAAGCGTCATAAAATAGCTTATAAGTAGAATGACAGAAAAACGATTCGTATAAAAGTTTGTTATTCGCGAAGGTTTCAGGACGCGGCGAATGGCCCAAATACAATTTTATTCATTTTTCACGACGACAGTGACTCGCACGAGCTGGCACTGAATTAGCTTTTCTTTCAGCTCGTGACAAGGCATATATCTACCTTGCCATAGTACGGTTTTGTCCTGCCTGAATCATATTTTGTATGCTCATCGTATGCTTCGATTTTTCGGTCTTGTAAATCGAAAACCTAAAGCATCTAAGCTTTGTTTTTGAATAAACATCGCCAATAATTTATTGTTTGGGTTGCCTTTTCTAATCGAACATAAATAATAACAATTTAATCTTGCTTTGCTTGCTTGTAAACTGGGTACCTACCTACTTCAATTTAAATTGCATGTTTGCATTCTGCTTCTGAGTTTAATCTTTCATTTATCGCTTATATTCTAGTTAAGTACCTACAATCGTGTGTTTATACTTATGTTGCACTTCAGTTTATCTGGAATTAGTAAATATGAAATAGTTTCTATCGATCGATCAGAAATAAATTGGTAAGTACCTATACTTGCCTATGTATAAATTCTCTACAATTTTGTTAAAGTAAGAACTTCTTATGACGACTAGGCTTTTTCTAGTATTGTAGCTACCTAGTGCAGGCTAGTAAAGGAGTATAGAAATATTAATACCAACTCTTTTACAGTATAAAAGGAAATACAAAGCTTCATTAAGTGAGCACATTATAAATCACTACCTCACATTATCTGTCAGTCAGCCCAGGGAAGTGGGCGACGGCCGAGGGCGTTCAATGAGTAAACCTGACTAGTTTTACCATAAATTGCGACGATGCCTTATTGATTTGGCGATGTAAGTCCGCTATTGTTTGCTAAAAGTTGATAGTTTAGTATTGAATTAACTGTACTTATGAATTGATCTTAACATAAAATTGAATTAATAGTAAAGATGACGTATACACGTATTTGTTTATCTAAAGTGGAATTTTAAAATGTATAACTAACTACATATTATATCCATACCTCGCAACTTTCTTTTTCTACTTTTATAAGAGTGACACTTTCACAAGGGTCAATGAATCTTTTATTGTTGTTAGTATAAAGTTCATCCATTTGGTTAATAGTAGTATCTAATAGCTTTTCTTAACATTGTGGTAGATTAAAAGAACGCAATAACATATTTGATAGGTAAATACTAACGTATTTTATTTGTTTATTTTGTTGTAACAACTGTATAACTCAAAACAGGTTACTAGTGCGTGACAAGTCCTCTCATCTAATTTATTACGCATAAGAATACCAAGCTGAAGGTATTTGCTAAATAATGTCAGAGCACGCGGTTGACTTACGCCGTCGTAAGTTCTAAAAGGCACAACAGCTTTCCACAGGACCTAGATTTTTGCGAAACGTTTACGTCCATCCATATGTGAGTGATATGTGGTACGACGAGATATTTCTGCAGTTTCTATTGTATCATAGTCTTTATGATTAACTACATATGTATCTTTAGGCGTCATTAGTGTATTGTTAAATCTTGAGCGATGAGGTCGTAGAATTTGCTGTATGTCTGTACATTGTTTAAATCTTTAACGATATTTTAATTGCTTTGATATTTTGGTGAGTCCTTTACCGACTTTAACTTAGTTACTTAGTAGGTAAGTCACTAGTATTCATGTCTCATCGTATTATTGTTGAATTTTAGTTTTCTCGCTCTTAAAAGAAAGATGAGATTAGTATTTTTACACCAACAAGACAGATGTATCTAACAATAAGTCGTGTACATTCCCTGTATTTTTTAAGTGAATTAAATTAACTGATTTTATGTTTTAAGTGATGCCACCCTAATACTTTTTGTAAGCATTTATCAGTATAGTAATTTTTTTTATACTTGTCCTATTTGGTAAGCAAAGATGGCGTCCAGCGGGGCGATTGCGTAACTTGTTGTCAGTGTTTCAATTGGTTTCGTATATAATTGACACAGGATGAACGAAACCAATTGAAACATTGACAAAAAAGTTACGCAATCGCCCCGCTGGACGCCATCTTTGCTTACCAAATAGGACAACTATAAAAAAACGTACTATAGGTATATTGTGGGACATATTTCAGAGTTTTATACAAATAAGCCTTTTTTATTATTTTTAACGATAGGTATAATATACCTACTTATTTAGAAAAAGAAGCTAGCAAAGGCATAACATTTTTCACACTTTACTCATAAATTGGTTGCATAAATGACCGAAATAGTCGAGTGACGCCATCCAAGCGCGACTACTACACGCTAACTAATGATTCAACAAAAAATTTCATTGTGTACATAATTTAAGTTGAGTATAGGCCTCGTGTTTACAATGACTTATACTATGTCGGGTAATAGGTAAATTATGTTACCTATACAGGGTGTAATGGACAGCCCTCCACATACTGATGGGTTGACTTCAGTATGTCATACTAAGATGATCGGTACATGAAATTAGTTCAGGAACTTTATGGTACCCCAATAAACTCGGTTTTGTTTTATTAGCTTATACGCAATGTATCGTTACCGTGGCAAAACGCACGTAGCCAACGACCGCCCTCCCCGCCACAGGGGCAATGCTTGCCGTCGAACGTGCTCGTACCACGTCATTCACGCGTTGTTCTTAAGAGGAGTTCAAGAACCATTGCCGTTTTATTTAATTTTTGCTGTTTTATTTACAGAAATGGAATGCTGCGTATCGATAATGTAATTGTACATTGAAATAAAGGAATTGTAACTGAAAAAAAAGATTAAAAAAAAACAATTTTCCGGAGAAAATTTCTAGTGGAATATGATTCAAAATAAGGTCCTGAATTCACCCTGTCTGTATGTGGAGGGGCTGTCATTTACAACCTGTATAGTTAAATGAAGTAACTAACTCCAGGATATTATAGACGAAATGCTTTTTGATCGAGAACTTGTTTCGCTAACGGTAAATAGTTCTTCTCATGGATAAGTTGCAAACAAAGTACATTAGCTACTACTACAGTAGTCGTTACAAAGTACCTACTCTACTCATTGAACTGTACTGTACTTTGTAATACTTGCCCCTTAACCAAAAGTATTAGTCGTAAAAGTCTCGGGTGATAAATTTATCGTAGCTTACATGCTCCAGAATAAATTCATGACCGTTTCTTGTAGTTTACAGCCTTATTCACAAAACTAATGGCAGTTACTACAGCTTTACAAAACGTGGAAAAGCTTTTCGAATTGGCACCTACTTACATGAATGGTACATTATTGTCATCAGTGTAAAATTATCTTTGAATGTCATTTAAAACGAAAAAAATGTCGAAATCACGTTGAAATATTTATGTCAATAAATTTTTATGAATCGTTTGGTTAAATTAGTTTCTTTTATGATTTATAGAGATGCGTGTTAATAAATAGAACAAAATCATAGTTTTATATGCTCGTTTTATCATAGTTGAGTTATTTTTAATTGGTTTATTTTGATAGTGAAGTATTAGATAAAGTCGAATAGATCTTTGAAATCAACAATGAGCACTACGAGATCGGTAATATTACATTATATTCTGCCCAATTATATTAAAAACAAAGTTCTGGGGGCTTACCACAAGCTCTTATTGCGATTCAATTACAGGAACGTATTAACGTTTCAGCGACTTTTTGTGCAATGACGTACCTTATTGTCATGACAATAAGAAACGTCATTAAAACGTCGTTAAAACGTTCCTATAATTGAATCGCAATAAGAGCTTGTGGTAAGCCCCCTGGCTGTAAATTGAGTAGCTATAGTACGTTTTTTTATACTTGTCCTATTTGGTAAGCAAAGATGGCGTCCAGCGGGCGATTGCGTAACTTTTTGTCAATGTTTTAATTGGTTTCGTACCTATATAATTGACACAGGATGAACAAAACCAATTGAAACATTGACAAAAAAGTTACGCAATCGCCCCGCTGGACGCCATCTTTGCTTACCAAATAGGACAAGTATAAAAAAACGTACTTATAGACACTTATTTTTACCTTTTGCGTGATGAGTGCGATTACTGGTTCGTTAAAGATAGTATGGTTGTTGTTGGCTTAAAATCATTAAGAATTTGCTGAATACTCCGATGCGATGCGCTAAATATTTTCTAATTAGGTACCTACAACAAAAAAATGCGAATTTAAAATCAGTTATCATGTAGGCAACGTAGGTGTAGGTAAGTATAACATTGATAACAACGTTAATGTTGATAACCTTTTATCTAAGTACCTGTAAACTCTTTACACTTTAAGAACATGAACAACTATATTGATTATTTCACAGCAACTGTCGGGGTGTCACAACACTGAAGCCCAGTTTAATAACACGTGCAAATCAGTACTATAAGCATACTAACAACAATATTCTTTCTTCAGATATCTATTTAGATCCACTTTAATCATAATCATGTTATAGATCACGTCGGAGCGAAGGAAAACTTCTTCATCGCTGACGAAGAACTACATACCCTGCGAGGGTCCGATGGGCGTTCGACAAAATCCGTGGACTCCAACCAAACGCCGCGGACCGATCGCTGCCGAAGCCTCCAGCCCTGGGCCCGCTGTTGTCTCATTACCCTCACTCATTGGTAAGTAAATGTTATACCCACCCACTTACTTTTACCCGCTCTTTGCTAGCGTAGAGTACAATGTCGATCCCCAAAAAATTGCCACAGAAACTTTAGATGGTCCTACAGCTCAACCCCTAATTATTATTAGGTTTATATGGTGATGATGTACCTACCCTATCTTTATAATCTATCGAATAGCGAAAACTGCTTTAAAATCGGATCAAGCATTTCCCTATGATGCTTTAACATACAAGGATTCTCAAACCACTTTATTTAGATGCAGAGAATTCATTAGGCTATTGCATGCACTTTGTTTTTCCAAAATATCTTCAGTTTACATAGACAACTTAGTAACAGTTTTATAAAAGTATATATAGATCAAAAGTCCCACTGCTAAGCTTCAGCTTCCGATCAGTGTACGGGGGATTGAGTCCATCCATACACCACCTTTCTTATCCAATGTGGTGCGGCACTTTTCTGTTTACCACATATTCCGAATTTGGATTTGTTGCCAGAGGAATTTAGGCCATGACTGTGACCGGTTCAGTACTATTTGGCAGTCTTTATTTCATGCGCTTATGTTGCTCAATTATCTGAACTTGCGTGGACTGCTTGTTCTTTTGGTTTCCAGCCATGACTCTTCGGAGATCGTTATTGAATAGGTTAAATGTTTTCTTTGTATTATGTTAATTCTACTCTGTTATGCTTATGATCCATTGTAGAGCAAGATTTCAGGTAATTATCATTACGCTGGTTAAATGCGGATTTATTATTGTAGTCTCATTACTAGTATCTAGATTAACGAGTTTTAGACGTGAATCTGTAATAATATTATAATTTTAGTAAACGGCGATGACTTTAAAATTATTGAGTATTTTTCTCATATTCCACCTATTAAAAATACAAGAAAATTAACATAACACACTCATGAAATTATAATGAAGCAAACGTTTCTTTTTCACAAATTACGCCTACAATGATGTGCAAACATACACTTAACATATTTCGGAATTAATAAACAGCGTAAAATCCAGTATTTTCATATTATAAGATGGATCGATTGTCTTCGATGAGACTACAACTGTGATGGTTGGTAATGAACATCTTTATTTGTACTGGTATGGGTACTATGTTGCTATAAGGCCATGTAATTTTATTTCATCGAGTTATTTTAACCGGTATTGTTCGCGTCCTCTCGTGCGGTGACGTAATCCATCCCACTCCAACAGAGGTTGTGTTTTGAGTTGTGAGATTATCACCTGCGCGACCACCGTCCTTGCTCGCTCACTCTCTTGATATACATAGTGACATCATAAACTTAATGTTATTCACCGAATAACACCACCATACGGTTTTGCCTTCTAAAGTTTAAGATTCATCTATATTTTTGTGATTTGCGTGTTATGTGCTACAGAACCACGAGATTATTAACCGGTATCTCTTTTTATTTTGTTTGTTTTGAGTAAGAAGTTATTTTTACCCCATTTTGTATTGCGTTGTCAATGAGGAGCGCTATATTTGATAAATAACAACTCGGAGCGAACGTGAGCCAACATTGACCCTGTTCAAGGTGAACTCTATCAGTGCATGAGGCACAGTGTGGTTTGACATTGACCAAGCGTCATCGGATGTTGTTCTATGATTTCAGCAAATTGGAATAAAGGGTTAAAGGTACCTTTGCTTCAATACTGACATTGTAAAACAATATCGACTTTCTCAGTTATTTGTGCTTGTGTTCACTACCTCAGCTAAGCTTGTATGAGGCTTATTGTGAGCCTTTAAATTTTTCAGTAAGTAGTAGTAAGTAAGTAAGTTTATAAAGTATCCTCAATGTTGTCATAGGACATATGCTCACCTTGCTGAACTATACCTAACTCATCCATTAGTTTCTATGGAATATTTGTTGAGACAGTTTTCGACTCTGTGGTGTTAATTAGTATTTCGAATATCCATTGTCAAATAGATTTTGTTCGCAGGTAAACCACCTCCAGAATCTCGCAGACAGCGAGCGCCAGCGTTCACGTTTGGGCACAAGCTAGAGCCACCCGGCACCACCGCGCGCGCCGGCCCCGGTCCCGCATCATACAACACAGAAGGAATGACGGCTAAGGGTGAGTTGATATGCAATACACATTCTATGCCATGACTATAAAATTCCCGAAGATGGCCAGGCCAGAAACATTCCTAACAGTTGCTAACTCTTGGTTTGGATTGACTTAACATTCTTATAAAAACATATTGCTGTCTGTATTTTGTCTTGTCATACAATAAAGATAACAACATTTGTCAGTATAATGTTTTGGTCAGTGCAAACCGAGGGTCCACATTTTCATTTTTTTTGTTATAGAACTAATATTTGACTGGCAGTAAGTCTATTACCGCAACCATGAATTTATTTTTGTTCCATGATGTTACATCCTTCACCTTTCACGATATCTACTTCATAAAGGGGGACATCTATTATCGGATTACTAATACATCATTGGTCATCATTGGTTTAGTTAGTAGAATTAATGTAAGTTATGTGAAATAAAAACACATACAACATAAAGCTGTGGAGAATACTAAAATGACCTCTTTACATTGATATAAATACAAGCTGCGTGAAAGTTGAATAAAAAAAACAAATGTAGGCGTATCACGATCGACTTTATACTTTATATGCAGAAGGAATAGTTAGTTTTCCTTTTACGTATAGGATTTCTATTTTGGTTGAGACGTTACAAAAATGGTTGGGATAACGTCAAATTAAAATACAAGTAGGGTTTAAGATATTCAAAACTAGTTCCTATTAAGGGTCGGAAAACAAAAATAATGTAGTGTTTGATTGGGATATACCCTAAAAAATTAAGATGAACTGAGTATTTTGGTAGAAAAATCAACATATTTCTTTCTACACAGACGTCTCTATGTCTGTGAATTTATAATCGTTTCTAGGATAGGAAGC
This sequence comes from Drymonia ruficornis, assembly GCA_947859195.1. Classification (NCBI taxonomy): domain Eukaryota; kingdom Metazoa; phylum Arthropoda; class Insecta; order Lepidoptera; family Notodontidae; genus Drymonia; species Drymonia ruficornis. Next base: position 8,239,999 of record OX401910.1, on the reverse strand, counting down.
GGTCCCGCATAAAGTCGCTGGTGTCTGCCTACGACATTCATATGATTTGGGCGTCAAAAATATTTACTTTGTCCATGAAAGTTAAATATTTGAGATTTAACAAAGAAGACATATTCATCTTCTATATAAAAAAGTATTAAAAACATCCTACCTATTACCTCTGACTCAACTTCGTGATCATGACCTCTAGCTTTGTTATTGTTGTCTAATTTTAGATGACACTTGGCCTTTCCTTGATTGAATCGTAATTATATTGATTCGAATCTGCCTCGCCCACTCGACAGCTATCATGGAAGCGATGGAGCGCATCCAGCACGCAGCTGCACACGTATTGTGTAATCGAATTTACTTATTCTTGCCTCGTACAATGGGACCGTGGGTAGTCGTCCGCAATTGTCGTTTACTGGATAATTGCTTGGGTTGCTTTGGCCTGGGTATAACCGTTTATCTTAGCATAGACAATTATACAGTCTACCGCCTACTAATTATCCTCAAAACACCTAGACCATTTGGTTTTTGTGGTTCTGCGGTCTTAGCACAGCGGTGCACGACAAGAGATTTTGATACCTCCCCGCGGGCTCTAGGCGTGACATAACCGTGTTGTCTTATGGGCTAGCATGGTGCGCCGTGAAAAAACCAAGAGATGTCAGAAAACTCGTTTGACGTATAGATAAAACTATGTTGTCTTAAGTGCTAGCACGACTTGCAAAAAAAATCCACATTGATACCGCTTTGACAACTCACCAAAGAATATTGTTTCACAGTCGAAGAGAGGTAGTGACAAAATTTGTGAGACATAATTTATATAAAGAAAGACTATTTTATATTCGAAGTTAGAAATATGCAAGCCTACAGTAATATTATTTTGGTCAAAAACTACAGAGGCGGCATATAAGGGACGCCAATAATACCGTTGAGCTACCAAACACTGAATTTATTAGGCTATAGTTGTTCCCCGGGGCTTCGCCCGCGTGGAATTGGATTAACCTACGTCTTATTTCAGAGCTTATACTATCTACGTTTCAAATTTCATTAAAATCGGTTTAGTAGTTATGGAGATACGTGGTAACAAACATTCACACACACTTTCGCATTTATAATATTAGAAGGATTTAACATAAGCAAGGATATGACTACCTATTTGTGTAGTGCATTACAATCGGCGCTCCAATTCGACTCGCTGTGACTCTGCTCGTAGGTGATGAGTTTTAAATAAAAAAGGGACAAGTTTTATCAATATATTTTATTTCATAAAGCGAATATTCCTAGTTTTACGGAAAACAAATCACTTAGATCACTATGGCAGTTCACAAATTTGAAAAATGTATCAGCCATGTACAAAACAATATACTTTGACATCATAAGATAAACCACATCTTAATCATCACCTAACACAGCAGGCAATAGGTGTTTAACATCTAGTCTCTTCTCCGGGCCTATATCGGTGAAACAGTCATGTCCAATTGTGTCTAATACCGTTAATGTGGTATCAGACACAATGAAAACATCTACTGTGTTGCCCGTCTTGGCCCGGCTTGTATTGGCGTCGGCATTCTCTTTCCTCGCCTTCCGCTTTATGTCCCGCCATGTCTGTAATAATAGACAGTTCAATATCCAATATAACATTTAGATTTTTTCATAAATATATACAAAAATAGGTACCCATGCAACTTTTGTACGCACGCTTGTATTTAGAGGCTGTATGTACTTGCCTGATTCTACTGTTCTACCAGTTTGCCTGGACCGTGTTACCGTAGTAGCCCGCAAAGCTTCCCAATTAGTTTGCAATTCTTCAGTATACTCGCCATTGGCGAAAGTTTTATTGGAGGACATTAATCAACTAAGATTTTGATTTGTGCACTGAAAAAATAGATTAACATAATAAAACATGAGTACGGATTCAACGGCCCCTAGCCAGCGTAAATTTTAATCTATGAACGAATAGGTACTTATAGTTTTTTGGGCTCCCTATCGGTTAGATAGTTATAATAACAATAAAAACCTAACAATAATATTTACCTTATTTATATTTACTATCACGGTGGTCTGTAATGACAACTTCTCTGTCAGGCTATTACTTCTTTATTTTCTTTATAAATGTCAATAAAAATCAAAGATTGTATTCGGCCAGTGAGCTAACCAAATACAACCTCCTTATTATATGGAGCAAAGAGCGACAATGAATGAACAAAATGAACCAAGGAGCGATAGATAATATGTTATCTGTAGTCGTTGTCTTGAAACAATCTTGGACTGTGTCACGACGTGAAATGAGTCTCTCGTGGCAACCATGCTAGCACTTAAGACTAAAGTGACGGGTCAACAAATTCTGTCGACTCCCGCGTGAAAAAAGTCTTGGTAAGCGGTGCTAGCCCCGCTGATTGTTTACGGTGTTTAACACATGAACATTATGTAAGTTAAAAAAAAAAAAAATATATATATATAAATATATATATATATATATATATAAATATATATATATATATATATATATATATATATTTATATATATATATATATATATATATATATATATATATATATATTTTATTTATATATATAACATTATGTAAGTTAAAGTATAGTATATTGTAAAGTATAGTTTTAGTATTACCTATTGTTCATTGAGTGTATATTGTGGTCAACATGGACGTAGGTATCCGTCGTATAAATCCCTACTTTGTAATTCCCTTTTTATTATTCCGTGATTCAGCCTGCTGCGACACATAACCCGCAAGTAGGTCACTGCAGTCCCATTAGCATAAACTTTGTGTCGCAGTTGTTATTTTGTATCGCATTGGAGTCGCAAATAATGTAACTGGCTCACATTCTTTCGCAGTTCAAGTAAGCAAATATAAATTGTATTATAGTGTCGTTGACGATACACAGGTTTTCATTCCTATTAAATACCTTACCTACCTTATCTATACGATGCCAAAAAATAGAATGTGCGAGAACATAAACTTCAAAAGCTCTCACTTCGCGTATTTGTTTGGTTGGCATTGGATGATCGCAACAGTCGCTAAGTTTCTCTCGGTTTCTTGCTGCATTTGGCCGATGTCGCCAAATAAGTCCGTATGTGCGAAGGTGATCGGCACTGTGAGTCAGCAAGTCGTGTAGGTGATCCGTGGACCCTACAGCCGTCTCGGCCGCTGCAAGCTCAGTCGCGCATCCACCACGCTTCATTCACCACTCTACATGAGTACCTAGAGCTTGTTTCAAAACAAGTTGTGCTTAGGTTATTTGGTGATAGAGGGTTATCGAGTGCAGTGCGTTTGTGACGGTGCGGATTTATAAGGTAACTGTATCAATTTTATTTGTTGTTGTTTTAAAATTCATTCGTACGTAAATACATTAACTTTAATCTAACGAATGGCGGTTTTAACAGTAAGTAAGATACGCCTAGTTGGCCACCGCTGTATAAGTTTAAATAAACATTTGTAGGCAGGTTATTAGTTAAATAATAATTGTATTATTATTATTTAACTAATAACCTGCCTTCCAATGTCAGTATATTTGCAATAATTATTAATGTGTTTGGGGAATACAGCTTGAATTTCAATTAAGTCAATGTTGCAACTCCGTAAATCAAAATAAATATCGGTAATTAATTAAACAAATTTTTTTTTCGTTCTTTTTTAAAATAGGAAACGGGTTCAGAAGAAGATTTGTTTGCACAAATTAGATATAGCTAGTATATGGTAAAAGTATTTCTACTTACATAATTAATCAAACACAGAGTAAATTTACCAACGATTCGCATTTATAAAGTTAGTGGAAACTTTATGCGAAGCGGGCTGCTTGTGGATAATAATATAGTCTGTCTAATTTATACTTTTGTAGGTGTAATATACCTACATAAATTTGCTCGGTTATTCTACATATACTTAATGGAGATCTACCTAGCCGGTTTAAGATAAACTAGGCTTTATGACCAAAGTCGGGACGCAACCTTCCTTCTATAGACATACCTTCATAAGGCTCTGACGACCGATGGATGACACAGAGGTTTGATTGCCACACAAGAGTTTAGGAAATGTTTTTTTGCGAAGTTGTTCTCTTCTACGTAGGTTAACAGGGTTAGCTCCCAGTAATATAGTATTCATAACATAGGCTATCGGATAAGCAAGAGTTGCTTAGTTTAGATTATCTGGTTATAACACTGCCCGGGCGGTAATTTGTCTCTAATTAAGGGGGCCTTATTTTTTTGGGGATCGAGACTCGCACACTTTTCCTGTGATCGGGATCTACATGATCTCTAACGAAGACACTTAAATTCAACCCTCGGTAAGTTTCAAGGGAAAGGCTAAATTGTTTTCCAATAGCGTTAAGTGCGTCCATAAGTCCCGAGCAGCTGCACCCAAGCAATCAGTTATGACGTTATGCGTACTTGGTCAGACGTCAAACTGATTGTGCGGGCGTGTCGCGCGACATGAAGACGCTCTTACTTAATTAAATAAATAGGTATACCTATTCAGAACAAAAATACGACGGATAGGAGGAGCAAATACAGCAGGCGAGGAGACCTCTGACAAATACTAAATCTTGCTGGTAAAGCTAGGCTGCTATTACGAACCCGGTCAAAAGCAAGAATCCGCTTCATTCTGCTTCGAATATTGAATTTTGACACATTTGCGTAATGCCGTGTGTCCACTGGCAAGTAACTTCCGCAATTTCTTGCAGAAGTCACTTGCCGACATGTTTCCACTGACTGCAATTTTATACAACCGTGTACCTACATGTGGGACTTGCAGAAAGTTCGGCAAGTCGCAGAAGTCCACTTGCGTGAGTGTTTACACATTGGAAGTCGCTTACACAAGTAAACTTGTGCAAGTTTTCTTGCCAGTGGACACACGGCATAATAAATTAGTGTCAAAATCACGAACGAACGATACAGGATGGTCATGGTCTGGGTTCGGGCCCGTGTATTGCTACTCTAATGTAATAGCTGTACGTTATGGATGGTGCTATCAGGGCGTGCCGGGGCCCCCGCTGCGTCGCTTCACGGGCGCTGGCCGCCGCCGCGCGTGGCGGCCACTCCCGCGCCCTGCGACTACGAGCCCGTGAAGGCTTCGCGCACGGTCTACGACCACGGGCCCGCCTTCTCGATAGGGCTCCGAGTGAGCATGCCGCAGCCCGGCAGCAAGACACCAGGTGTCACTCGTTGTCATCGTTTCCTAGAGCATGTAGCTAGATATCATTCTTAATGCTGCTTCATTCCTGTATCTACGGTGTTTTTAGCTTTTGTTGACATTTATAGCTGTATTCACAAACAGTACTTGCCTTCCTCACATGACACATTCCTCAATGCGTCTGTGCGTTCGAGTGCACTGTGTGACCTCATAGTAATGTTAGCCCATTATAAAATTGATAAAAAAAGACGCAAGTGTCAATTTGGTGAATCTCTAGCAACACTATTATCATTGGCATTAGGCATGTTCTTAGTGGTATTTGCTCAGTACCATCCGGCTTTCGTCATCCTGTAGCAATATACACTCATAAGCAAAATGCAAGACGCAAAGCTCGATGTTTACAAATGTAAATCTGGACGCCTGGCACTGAAGGTCAGACGTCTGCGAGCTTACAACTATTTTGTTTTGTGTTTCCTTGTTTTTGCGCCTACTACTGAGGCGTACTTAGTAAATCATTGCTCATCTAGAAGTTCCACGCATATTTTGATTTCATTAATTAAGAGTTTGTGTATAGGTTGCTTGTACGATAGCTTTTCTAGAAGTCGTGTATTTGGAGAACGTTATTTATGAATACTTTTTCTACATTTATCGTGACACATTGTTTTTATTGCATCATGACTTTTTATAAGTCGATCAATTCATAATGTATCACGCACAACGTTATTATTGGCTTCATTGACTTACATACCTGAACTGCACTTTGTTTTTGAAGATTTATTTATTGTAGCTACTTGTTAAGCTTTGCCCCTTATGAATTGCGCTTACGTGCAAGTGCAAAAATAACGAGAGATATAGTTAAGTCACTACTGGGTAAAGTGTTATAATTTGCTAGTTATTGCCGTTTGATTAGAGTAAGTACCAGTTTTGTGAAGCTTTCACAGTAATCAAAGTTTATTTATTCCGATAAATTAAGTGCTTACCATTTAAGGACTTACCTATTGGTACACTTATTTTATGAGCCTTGCAAATCCACCTACGACCTACTGACTACTTACGACTTATTCAATTTAATTCATTGTCAGAAGCGAGTATGATCATAACCTATATTGTGCGTCAAAAGTTTGTCCCATCTTAAAAGTTACAATTCTATTTCCAGCGCCAAACACATATTCTATGCCACCTGTGCTCGGAGAAGCTAAGGAGGGCGGCAAACGAGCGGCTCCAGCGTTCAGCATCACCGGCAGAGGCAAGTCCTCGGAGTCCAAGACCCCGCTCCCTGGACCCGGCACCTACACCACGGACAAAGCCTCCACGGTCCTCACCAAGCGCCCCCCTGCCTACACCATTGCCCCCAGAAGAGAACAGACGCACCCCTCAGCGTCAGTACCGGGCCCCGGTGTCTACTGTCCCGAGAAGGTAAATCTTTCAAGTTATTTCAATAAAAGATTCGCGATGATGTCACTAACCACTTATATGTATCCTTGGTTCCGTTATATCTGCTTGACATTTTTATTGAGAAAATAAGTTATTGTTATTGTCGTCGTCAGTTATGCCTTTTCACACGGAGACTTTTTGCTGCGATTCAGTGGTGATGCAGTCGTGTCTTACACATATTAAGGGAACATACATACGCTTATTAATGTGATAATTTATTTGGAATTTAAGATCTTGGTAAAAAGTCGCTGTATGTGAAATCTAGACCTTTTACATAGATTACAAATATGCTCAATATTTCTGGCCTGTTGTGACATGGCTTTATATTTAACAACCTTGGCGTCTTTAATCTTTATTGTCTTGTTAATAAATCATTCTGTATGCATCTGTGCTTGGACATGTCTGAGATTAATAAGAAGCGAGAAGGAATATCAACACGTGAATTCATGCTGACAATATTCGAAAGCTCGTGTACTCCACGCGGAAACATAGATTGTTTATTACCGGGTCCGCCCGCACATGTTTTGTTGAATATACCAGTGGGTGTAGTGTATTATAATTTGCAATATTCAATTCGATGAGAACAGCCTTTCGCCTCCTATCGGTACCAAGACATTACCAAATAAGTACATCAACCATTCACTATGCCATTATTGATGCGCGAACTTTACATCTTGCTAACATAATGTAAGCAAACACATATTTAAATTATTGTCTTTAAACGCTATATATTTTTATGACTTGATAGTTTTCCCCTTCTTAACCCAATTTAAAGTTCACGCTTTAAAGGTGACATACATAATCATTAGTATCATAGCCTGTACTAACATTAGGGTACGTACACATGACAGGTGTGCGTGAACTTACCCTGGGCGCCTGCGCACACATTTGGCATCCGCCACTCCGAGTTCATCGGCCAGGCGGCCGCCTACCCTGCGCCAGAAGGCATCCCCGGCATCTAACCGCTCGTCTGTAACAGCTTTATCATGAACGTCATACTAACCTCTGTGTTTTAAGGGAGTTAAGGACTTCTCGTTTTAGTGTATTTTATTTTGTGACCAATGTATGTATATAAAATTATTAAAATATTTTCCGAATAAAGTCGGTTTAGAAATAATTTGTATTTATGTATTTTACACATGGCATGATATAAATACTTCTTGTCTCAATGTTTGCATGCTGCTGGTTCGTCTGAAGAAATAACGAAAAGGTACAGTTACCTACCTACCTACCTACCTAGCTACAGTTCTTAGGTATTTTTTTAAATAAGATATATTGCCTTTGGATTTAGAACAATAAGCAATTAGCAGTAATTTTTAATCATGAGTATTTGTACCGTATGTAATTAGTGTTTTACTTTGGCGGTTAGTTTGGCGTTATTACTAGTAAAATCACATACTACGATAGTAATAGTATTTTTTTCATTTTTCAGGGTAAACGAACAGTGCGTGAAAGAACGACTAAAACTACATATTCAACTAAAATGAAGTTTGAAAGAGCTGAACAGGTTCCCGGTCCTAACGCCTATAGCCCAGAGAAGGCAGACAGGATCCTGAGAGAAAAATCTCCAGCATTCTCTTTCGGAACTAAGACCGAAATCATCAAAATTCATAAAGCACCCGCACCTAACGTATACTCACCAGAGAAGAACCTTCATTCACTAAAAAATGGACCCAAGTACACTTTAGCTGGGAAAGGCGTCGCTGAGAAGCATGAAGTCACACCCGGTCCTAATTACTACACTCCCCAAAAAGCGGACAAAATACTACACGAGAGTTCTCCTTCTTACACTATGCGATCTAAAGAAGTGGTAGAAAAAATCGAGCGAACGCCAGCTCCAAATATGTACGCACCAGAAAAGTCGGTGCATATGCTAAACGGGGGGCCGAAGTTTACCATTTCTGGTAAAGGTGCTAGTACGAAGTTGTCTCAGACACCGGCACCAAACAGCTATGATCCTCAAAAAGCTGATAAAGTTTTACATGAGAGCTCACCGTCTTATACGTTCAGAATCAAAGAGCAATCAACTTTGAGAAGTGATTCCCCAGCACCCAATTTTTACGCTCCCGAAAAATCGATTCATATGCTAGACAGCACTCCGAAATTTACGATGAGCGGTAAAGGTCATTCTGACAAAATAGAAGTTACTCCAGCTCCTAATGCTTATTGCCCGGATAAAGCCGATAAAATTCTGCACGAGTCATCGCCAGCTTACACATTTAGAGTGAAGGATCAAAATGTCAAACCTGACAACACGCCAGCACCTAATGTATACGCACCGGAAAAGTCCATTCAAACATTGCACAGTGCACCGAAGTTCAGTCTTGCAGGAAAAGGAGCTACGCCGAAAATAGATAATGTTCCAGCACCAAATATGTATTGCCCTGATAAAGCTGATAAAATTCTTCACGAATCGTCACCTGCGTATAGTTTTAGACCTAAAACTGGTACAGAAAAACCAAGCGATACACCTGGACCGAATGTATATGATCCACATTTGTTAGATGGCACTCCTAAATATAGTTTCTATGGTAAAGGACATGACGCGAAGCCATCCGATACTCCTGGGCCAAATGCGTATGATCCACATCTAATAGATGGTACTCCTAAATATAGTCTCTATGGTAAAGGACATGACGCCAAGCCATCTGATACTCCTGGGCCAAATGCGTATGATCCACATCTGATAGATGGTACTCCTAAATATAGTTTCTATGGTAAAGGACATGATGCCAAGCCATCTGATACTCCTGGGCCAAATGCGTATGATCCACATCTAATGGATGGTACTCCTAAATATAGTCTCTATGGTAAAGGACATGATGCCAAACCATCTGATACTCCTGGGCCAAATGCGTATGATCCACATCTGATAGATGGTACTCCTAAATATAGTTTCTATGGTAAAGGACATGATGCCAAGCCATCTGATACTCCTGGGCCAAATGCGTATGATCCACATCTAATGGATGGTACTCCTAAATATAGTCTCTATGGTAAAGGACATGATGCCAAGCCATCTGATACACCTGGGCCAAATGCGTATGATCCTCATATGTCGGATGGATCACCAAAGTTTTTAATGACTGGGAGAGCTCCATCTGAAAAACCTTCTAATGTGCCGGCACCTAACGCTTACGATCCTCATATACCCGATCATGCTCCAACGTACACTTTCTCCGGTAGAGGCCATGATAGCAAACCATTTAATACCCCTGGCCCTAGCAGCTATGATCCTCATTTGCCCTCTAATTCTCCGAGATACACAATGTCCGGAAAAGGTGCAGATGGAAAACTATCAAATGTTCCAGCTCCTAACGCGTATGACCCTCATTCACCTGACACTGCACTTAAAATTACAATGGCTGGCAAAGCCCCTTCTGGTAAACCATCGGACACTCCTGGTCCTAATAAATACGATCCTCACATTTTTGATGGTACACCAAAGTTTTCGATGGCCGGTAAAGGTCAACCAGGAAAAATAAACAACACACCAGCTCCAAATGCTTACAACCCTGATAAAGCTGACAAAGTTTTATTGGAAAGTTCCCCGGCATATACATTTAGACAAAAGCTGCCACTTTATAAACAATCCAATAATCCCGCTCCTAATAGTTATGATCCAAGCAAATATGACTATATGTTGGATGGAGCTCCAAAGTACACGTTCGGCACTAAAGGCCCAGCGGACAAGCCTTCAACTAATCCGGCTCCAAACGCTTATACTCCAGAAAAAGCTGATAAAGTGTTACATGAACACGCGCCATCATACACGTTCCGCCCTAGAATAGAAGATGGTAAAGTAAATGATACTCCTGCACCTAACGTGTATAACCCTGAGAAAGCTGATAGGGTGCTCTTGGATAGTGCACCTCGGTACTCCTTCAGAATAAAGACCAGCCCTCCTAAGGCAGACATCATTCCCGCACCTAACAGCTATAATCCGGACAAAGCTGATAAAGTGTTGATGCACAGCTCTCCACAATATACGTTTAGGATCAAAACGGACACTCTGCAAGCTCTCAACACACCTGGTAAGTAATAAAATTTCGCAATGGTGTTTATATGTCACTGAAACATTTTTATCATCATGTCCACATACTAGATGCAGGTAGATATCATCATGTCTATACACCACTCTCTTTAATATAAAATTATTTAATTTGTTACCTATACATTCATCATACTAAAGCTCATAAACTGCGCAATGTCTATAAGTCGATGTATACCTATAATAAGCTTTATGTACAGATCATTCCTACCTTCTCTTTTATTTTTCTTTTATATCACATCATTCTTTATCACTCTATCACATTATCTTTCAGCACCAAATTCATACAATATTCCAACGACTGTAAATACACCGCTGTATACGATTTCGGGTAGACACAAGGAGCCTATTGACGAGCGCCTGAAGGTCCCCGCTCCCGGGGCTTACAACCCCGAGAAGGGCTACAAATTCATCTTGACATACTCTCCGCAACATACATTTGGCGTAAAAATACAAACAAACAAATTCACGGAAACACCCGGTGAGTTTTATTTTGATAACAAGTTTAACAAACAAAACGCCTAATCGCTCATCTTTACTAGCGTAACAATTCATAACGGTTTGCTGATAGTATGTCAGGATTTACTAATACACAGGAAAATGGTTAAACCCCGCCTCTTGGGTTAATATTAACGTAAGGACTGCTTTATAACTTTTTAGATGCTTATTTTTTATTTGTAACTAGCCTAACACTACACCAATTTTAACAAATGGGATTGTGAGACTGATACACGATTATATACACAATCCAAATCTTCACTAATATACGACTTATCAAAAAAACGGTCAGGTTGCACTCCGGGAGTGCCGGCAGAAGTGAAAACTTGAACATTAAAGTTGTGCATTTTTAAATATTTTGGAATGGTTAGGGAAAAAATGAAAAAAAAAAAAACATGTTGAACCCTTTGTATGCCGAACGTATTAATAAAAAGCTGAGGCTCAGCGCATACAATAATTTTAACGAGAATTATAAACTTATGTTTTCAGCACCAAACTCCTATCGCATTCCGTCAGTCCTGGACACCCCGGTATACACGATATCGGGCCGGCACAAGGTTCCCGTTGACGATCGCGTGCGAGTACCGGCGCCTGGCACCTACTCACCGGAAAAGGTATCCATTTTAATAACCCAAACTTGTTGTCATAAATTAAATAATTCGTTTTGACGTCATTGATATTAGGGTTCAAGACGTAGAACGTATAATAAACGTACGTAACGTACGTAGTATTTGTATGTAACAATCAAAAAGTTACGCAGATGGCGCGCAGATTTTCTGCTTACGGATATTGTTTACCGTGATGCAGTTAAGTTGTTATGAGCGAATAATTCCACGAAAGCACATGGCAGGAATTAATTCCATACATATTTTACTATTATATTACTATTCATCTGATACCAAACATACATTTTATGTTTCTTCTATAGAATAAAAAGTGACTATATAGTATTCTCATATTAATAGCAATATCGTTACAGGTGCAGATAAACAAAACGCAGCAGATAACTTTCGGCATCAAACATTCGCCATTGTTGGGGCAACTGAAACCTATCAACCAAACGCGGCCAACTGAAAGGTCTATTCCTCAGACAACCACCAAAAATGTGGTTACAAGTATTGAAAGGCAGCTCGTTACCCCGACTAACGATAACATCGAAAACTATAGGAATGTTAATCAGTATGTTGAGTCAAATGATTCAATTGATTTACACAGCACACGTGCACATGTTACTCAAGTGAATGAGACTAGGAGCACAACTGTTTCACCGGAACCAGTACAGGAAACGCTGACTCAAGAGATCGTTTGGATTCCGGAGAAACCAATCCGTCGTGGATCTTACACGATCGACAAGTCCGACGGAAGTGGATATTCCGAACACTACCAAAACAGTGAGGTCGTACCTGTCCAAAATGGAGTCATAAGAACGGCGGAGCAAGGAGAAAGGAGCGGCATGTGTAGCGAGGATAGAAGCAGTGAAGTGATCAGGAGGGAAGGATTTGAACAGAATATCGAAAGGAATGTCAAGAACGCGACCGCTCATGAAAAGAAGCAATCGGCGACTGAGGAAGTGCGTCAGAACACTGACGTTCAACATCTGGCAAACGGCGGTATCGCTAAAACTACGACTACGACCACCGTCAGAAAGGTGGGAACCGCTGCGAGAACTGCTAATGCTACTACTACGGTCTCACGAACCTCCACTGCGGTGACGTCACGAGATATCGGCGTTAAGTAAACTAGCAGCTTTCGGAAGTAAAGAAGTGGGCAGTTACTAGTACCGAACTAACAATTTCACGTTTTTAATTTTATATTAATCTTTGGTGTCAAACACCATACTTACTTTTCGATATGAGAGCTATATCTTTCATTTAATGCTAAGTAATACTATTTATTAATTTATTTAACCATGTATCGATTCGTCCTTCTATAATAACAATAGAAAGACGCGATCTCTTGAAATCTAACGTTGTATGGTACTCTGTCTACAACGCTATTGCCAATTTTATTATATTTTTCACATTTATTAACGTTATAAGAACACTAATATTGTTATACAATTGAGATTTTATTAATAAAGATTTTATTATTATCCCTGTATATTTCTCTTGAAAAATGAATAGTATGATTTATGATGGATGATTTTGTGCTCGGTGTAAAAAGTAGGACACTACAGCTTAACATATTTGTAACGACTTCTTTCTCAGTATTCTGAAAGTTGTTACAGGAAAATAGAGGTATGTTGAATAAGGAAAACAAAATAATATGTATGCGTGTAACGCTGACATGATCAGTTGTCAGCTCATATTAGCTTTAGTATGAGGAGTAGCTGAGTAGGTATATAAATCAAAGGACGATCTATTCACGACGTATGAGTCATCAAGGATAACCAGTGACTGCAAATTGTTCTCCACTTAAAATGTATCATGTCTATCAAGTACTTCCCGCAATTTCGCGTAAGAGGTAGTTACAATTTAGGTAGCTCTGTTATACACGCATCTCAACATCATCAGCTGCGTGCTTCGGCCTCTCCCCAGTCGTGTCGAATTGTCCCATTGCCATCACGATATGAGAATGAGGAAAGACAGTGCACCTGTGCTTGCGCACACATTTGTGCACTAGGTAGGTATAATGTCTCCTGCGAAGATGGCTAATTGCGATTGATTGTAGTTGAAGTTCGGTAGGAGTACATTTTATAAAGGCTACTTAAATATTTAAGTCCCGCTTAGCAGTTTGAGACGTCGTTAACGGTCATTTTTTGAATGGCGCGTCAAAGTTAAGCAGCTCTAAAATTTAAGTTGCGTACGAGTATACAGTGTTATTTTGAACGTCGTGTTTTTTTGTTGATAGCCAGATAGATTGATACCTAACTGTCCCGCTGCGGGGCATGTTATTTTACCTAGTAAAGTTAAGCTGCATTTATTGCGTACACCGTATAGGTACTTAATTATTTTCCTCAACATTCCTTCATACAATGGTAAATAAATAAGAATAATATTATAATTCTGATAGGTGGGGCGGTTCGTCAAATATAATGACTTAATAATTAATAATTGCGCATGAAACGTGATCGTTTGTTAGGTATTTGTGTTATTTTGTTCAACTTGTAGTTATCGTTCAAAAATATTTACAATGTTTTTTATTTGACGCATATTCTCATAATCAAAACGGATGTGTGCAACGGAAGCCCTACGAATGTACGTTGGATAAGGAGTGGGCAGTGAACCATTGTTGGTGGGCGCCCACGCAACTCAGTATAGCATCACTATGCCACACACTGACGCCTAGATAAACGAGAAATGTGTCAAATCTACATAAAAAAAAAAAATCTTAGAGAAGATATCACAGATAATATAAATATAAACAATATTTTGTTAGACGAGCTTGATTTTGCCACAGTTTGCGTCATAGAAGTTATTGAGAATCCTCATTTATAATTTATTAACCTACTTACATACCTATGTCTATGTTTTTCCTTAATAATATAGGTACCTACACTGTACGTATGTTTTATGATTTTACAAAAAAAATACGATATTTTTATTAGCTGTTGTTTTCAAGTTAGCAAGCATTTTTATGGTTCCGTAACTCTAAAGGAAAAACTGATAAACCAACCACGTGAATCTATCTGTCGCAGCAATTTTTCAAAAGCTTATATCTACCTTCCCTACCTATTCTGAAAAACTGTCTGATTGCATATAAACAATATGAAAGATGGTTTCCCAATACTTCATGCTGCCTAGAGACACACGGCAAAAAAGCTCGAGAAACTCATTGTTCTCGTGGCGAGAACAATGTGTTCTCGGGCGTTCTCGCCGTGAGTCTGTAGGCGGCATTATATTATCATGGCGAGGTACGGATCATAAAAAAATGGAATAGGAAAACTGCATGATTTTTCGGCACTCTAATAAGTAGTACTTGCGTAACAAAACAACACCACGGGACTCATGGTACGATCCCGATTCTCACTTGGCCGGTTTTTTTACAGATATGTAAACATGATAAGGAATGGCGGTATAATTTTTATGCGATGGCGTATTCAAATGTAATGGCACGTAGGTGTAGGGTCAAGAGCCAGCAAACGAATATGATAATGTACTTGATTCGAATAGCACTCTGTTTTTATTAAGGAGATTAGATCAATAAAGTGGCTACAATGATGGTTTATTCCACTTTGATCACCTGGGTGATATCACCTGGGTGATCAAAGTGGACGAAAAAGTCGCCTTTGATCACCTGGCGAATTTGAACACCCAGGTGATTTGCCCAGGTGATCAAAGTGGAATAAAAATTCGCGTCAGATTACCAGGCGAATTTGATCACCCAGGTGATCAGAGGCGACTCCTATTTCGATCTTTTATTTTAGTCTCTTATAATCACCTACAAAAAAAAAACAAATTAAAGATTTTTAAATTGAAGGTGGTAGAGCCAAGCTGTAGCCAATTGACTGCAGCTCATAAACGGGCTGGCTCGACCGGGGTAGTACCACCCTCTCACAGAAGATCGGCGTAAAGCAGCCATTAAAGTTGCGTTTCGTACGATGAGTGAGAGAGCCGTAAGCCCACCCCCCCTCCCCCTCCCTCCATCCCACTCCCCTTCAGGTCGGCAATGTGCGAGCAATACCTTTGGTATTGTAAGCATCTATAGGCTACGGTAACTGCTTAACATCAGGCGGGCCGTACGCTTTTTTGCCACCGCAGTACTATAAAAAAAAATATATATAAAGTGCAGAATATGAATAGATATTGGAATTGAATTGAAATTGATATTAGAATTGAATTGAAATGAAATTGAATTGAAATTGTTGCAATTGAATTGAAATGAAATAAAATGAAATTGAATTGGACTGAAGTGGGAGTGGAATTGAAATTGAACTTGAGTTGACGTTGACGTCAACGTCAATTTCTATTCCACTGCCAATTCAATTCGACGTTGACGCTGACGTTGACGTCAACGTCAATTTCAATTTCAATGCCACTTCCACTTCCTCTTTGAATTGAAATTGAGTAGAATATAACTGGAATTGAAGTGGAAGTGGCAGTGGAATTGATTTTGAATTCAATTCCAATATCTATTCATATTCTGCACTTTATATATTTTTTTTTTATAGGATTGCGGTGGCAAAAAAGCGTACGGCCCGCCTGATGTTAAGCAGTTACCGTAGCCTATAGATGCTTACAATACCAAAGGTATTGCTCGCACATTGCCGACCTGAAGGGGAGTGGGATGGAGGGAGGGGGAGGGGGGGTGGGCTTACGGCTCTCTCACTCATCGTACGAAACGCAGCTTTAATGGCTGCTTTACGCCGATCTTCTGTGAGAAGGTGGTACTACCCCGGTCGAGCCAGCCCGTTTATGAGCTGCAGTCAATTGGCTACAGCTTGGCTCTACCACCTTCAAATTACTTTAAAAATCTTTAATTTGTTTTTTTTTTGTAGGTGATTATAAGAGACTAAAATAAAAGATCGAAATAGGAGTCGCCTCTGATCACCTGGGTGATCAAATTCGCCTGGTAATCTGACGCGAATTTTTATTCCACTTTGATCACCTGGGCAAATCACCTGGGTGTTCAAATTCGCCAGGTGATCAAAGGCGACTTTTTCGTCCACTTTGATCACCCAGGTGATATCACCCAGGTGATCAAAGTGGAATAAACCACAATGATAGTCCGTCGCGCAATGCGATATTTTTTCTAGTTTAGGTACTAAACACCAAGCCAACTAGGTACCCGAAGTATAAATATCAAAATATGATAAATCAATGATTCCGCGGCCCTTCCACCTACCACTAGCTAGGAGCTACTCTGGCTAGATACGTTGTAGTCGGACGGCGGAATCATTGACTTATTATCATTTTATATTTATACCCGAGTGCCTAGTTGGCTTGGTGGTGTAGGTGTACTTACTAACCTGAACTCTAAAGTAGGTATCTACGTGTCAACCTGTTGATACGCACGCACGGCACGCAACGAATAAATATCGCCAGACTTACACACCAACTGTATGGTTCCAAACTAATTGACTGGTGGCTCCTAGTGACGTAGGAAAAAGCTGTTTCCGAAATTTGCCTCTAGCGGGAATCAAACCCGCTACCACCCGATGCAGTGAGCCGTGCGGTCAACGCTCGGACCA
This sequence comes from Drymonia ruficornis, assembly GCA_947859195.1. Classification (NCBI taxonomy): domain Eukaryota; kingdom Metazoa; phylum Arthropoda; class Insecta; order Lepidoptera; family Notodontidae; genus Drymonia; species Drymonia ruficornis. The sequence continues at coordinate 8,222,754 of OX401910.1, read as the reverse complement.
CTGCGCCAAGCTGTCATCAATTTCGTCAGATAACTTCTATCAAATAAATTTGAAGTTTCGACAGTTTTCCACAGAATATATTCTGTACGTCATATTTATTTGGCGGATAAAAGTTATCTGACGATTCTGAAATAGGCCCTTAGATTAATAAAAGCCTATGACTCAGAATAACAGAGCGTGTAAGTATTTTCTATTGTACTTCTAAATACATTACAATACTGTGTCATATTCACAGCAATACAGTCTTTAGCGTGCATCTGCACTAATAACCGCGGACTATACGTCACTCATAAAAATATACACTGTTCAATACATCGTGTTACGGTTCTGTGGTGAAAAACCAAAATGCGTTAAGTGACAAGTCGCTTATAATGGTGCAGAATATAATGAAAGTTGTTGAATTATGACGGATTTCGAAGTCTCCTGTCTATCAATAGCAACGGCAAATTACTATTGCCAACCACTTTTAATTGTCGTAAAGTTCGTAGTCTCCTTGCTATTGAACTGCCTCTTTGACATTCTGACCGACCAATCAAAGAAGAGAATAAGGGCCTTGTTCTCTTCTCTGATTGGTGATTCTACCACACAATAGTAACATAATAGCAAAACATTTGGCTACCAGTCTACACCTGACTACGGATTTTTGAGACGATGTCAATTATATTTCCTCATTATGGCCGGCGCAAACTGAGAACGGCAGAGGAGGGCATTATATTTTTTATCAATCGAATTTAAGACTTATCTAATCGAAATAAGGTATATATTTCAACGCTCGGTGATCGACCCTAGAGCATCTCGGGGCAGTTTTCTTGGTGCACCGAAGAGCACGCTGGAGCACCTTATTTCAATTGGATAAGTCTTAAATTCGATTGATAAAATTAAAATGCTCTACCCTGCCGTCCGCCAGTGGGCGCAGGCCATTAGTTTACAGATGGCATTAAAATGGCAGTCGTCAAGTGACTTGGCTCCCAGAACGCATATCTTGAGGACATATCAAAGACGTGTTCCTAAAATACGTGAGCTCATTATTCAAAATTTAAAATGATGACTACATAGGTATTATTACATAGTCATCCTTTTGCATTAAAATAATGTAAGGGGGCGTCTATAAATTACGTGAGGCATTTAGGGGGAGGGGATCGAGCCAAATCTCACCCAATCTCACGTGGGGGAGAGGTGGGGGGTCTCGGAAAATATCACGAATTATTTTTTTTTTACCGCAAGAAAAAATCTAAATTGTAAAATTGCCAGATAACTGGGTTAAATTAAGTAAAACAAGTTTATCCCCTAGAATATGGCTTTTGAAAAATCTCACGTGAGATTAGAGGGGGAGGGAGGGGTCGAGCCAAATCTCAGGACATCTCACCATGAGGTTGAGGGGGGAGTCGAAAAATTACCAAAATCGACTCACGTAATTTATGGACGCCCCCTAATTCTTAATTTAATAGTGCGTAATATTTTGCATGGGGCCTCTGTAAATAATGTAATAAATAATGAACCTACCACAAAAACATTAGGTAGGTACTTTTTGGTTTTAGTTAAGCGAAATAACTCATTACCTAGTTAGTAGGTAATGTAGTAAGTAACTAAGTAAATTTATCTGAAATAGGTAATCTTATTGAAATTACCTAAGTACTTCTACCTACCTAATAAGATAATCAAATGTCTGCTGAAAAGAAATGGGTGCAATTTTTTCCCCTCACTTAATAATAGGCAATTAAGTATCTCATTAAAAGTACATTTTCGTCTATCGGCATGCAAAATATCGTGGACTATCAAATTATGACCTTATACAGGGTGGTGACGACATAACGACAATAAATTTAAACACGATCCCTACTAGTCAATCACAATACTTTAAAATTGTCAAATTAGGTTTACATAAAAATTGTAAAATTTAAATTTTCACACATATTAAATACGGAAATAATTTAAACGTAACACTACACCTTTATAATCGTCTACTGACCTCACCGACTGTCCTCTAGGTACGAGGGTGGCAAAATCGCTTCAGTGTCGGTGTATTTGGCGGTGCATTTGTAGGCGTAAAGTTAAAATGGTAAAAGTAAAAAGCCATCCCGTGGCCTATACCATTGAATAAATTTTGATATTTTTTTATGTATGTCATGATAAATAATAAATTAATTTATTTGGATGATTTAAAAACTACCAATCACTACCCATCACGTGATACCCAGTATGTGGTTTCAGTTATTGTCGTTATGTCGTCACCACTCTGTATAAAATTCCAGTTAGGTATGTGCATGCAGTAGTTGCATGTCTCACAAAATAATTAACTAATGGTAGCACTAGCTTACATGTACAGTGTATGTATCTTACTATAATGATATATTCACCCACCACTACGACTCAACTAACAATTATAGGACCTAATGGGACTAATATCCATATCGATAATATGAAATATGCGTATCTAATACCGTAATACCTTTGTTGGGTGCAACATAAACAATAAGGTACATATACCTAGTACATTGGAATCATATACTGGGTTAAATCGAAATTGTGGGCAATATTTTAAACGGTGATTCTACACATGATTCAGAATATTTAGGGAATATTAATCAACAAATCAATTAATAAAAATGTATTACCCAGGTCAGGTATAACAGTTAAATGGTTTGCCTATTTGCTTACCCGAGAAATATTTTTTTACAATAGATTTTTTATTAGTTTTCCCAAAATATTGTGAATCATGTGTTTTCTCATATTTTAAAATATTGCCCACGATTTTGATTTCACCCTGTATACTGTCCTTAACGACTCCGTTTCATTATATCGTTGTCGAACTTTTCCGAAGCCCGCCCCACCCTCTGACGTAGACTGACGTAGGCTTTAGGATAACACACTGTGACGTAATTAGGTTGGTCGACTGTCGACATCCAATCTAGTACTTAAAATAAGGGACTTATATGTTTTATTATTAACGACATACCTACACAATTAAATTTTAAATTGAAAGTCCCAAAAAAAAGTCAATAGATTTTCTTTGTTTTGATGCACATGCGTAGGTGCCCGCGACACTCGATCGGTTATTGTTACTACCAATTTATCGAACACACTTTGATCGCTGTCACACCAACTGTGGCCCCAAACTAAGCTAGTCTTTTACTATGGCTATCATACAGTGGACTGGGGGCGATCCCAGTAACACCCAGATTAGGGCAAATTATGAAAAGGCCGTTTCCCAAATTTGCCTATGGCAGGCATCGAACCCACAACCACCAGAAGAAGTGGTCCCAGCGACCTACGCTTGAACCACTGCGCCAAGCGGTCGATAATAAATTGGTCGTTAATAATAAGGCAATTGATGGAATAATTGATGGAATCAGTCGCAACTTTGCGGAAATCCATTGTTAAACAATTATAGAGAGGGACCCACCACTCACTCTCGGAATTGTCAACCTCCAATATTATAAACCAAATGAATTAATCGATAATAGAAGAAGCCAACAAGAACTAACTCCCTGTCAGTCGAGAGTATGTCTGTCATGAGTCATGGACCCTAACAATTAGCAATTCTCCGCAGACTAAGCGAATCCAAAATAAATTTGACACGTGTTTCGCCTCTAAACGAGGCATCCTCAGGAAAGCTGGGCTGCGACTGATCAGGGTATTCCGAAGGTGAGCGGTGGGTCCCTCTCTATAATTGTTTAATAATAAGGCAACTTACCTACATTGTTATTGCTCAATAAGTGCCGTATAAATAAATAAACCTAAATTAAGAGATGACAAATATTATGTAAGCACCTACATAATTTATCGAAACAATAACATATTGTTTAGTTTAAACCAGATATCCATATAGCTGTGGTTATAGCCTAATTAAATTGTTTATTACTAACTATAGTACTAGCTACAGGCCGCGACTTCGACCGCGTTGACTTTAAAATCCCACAAGAACCTGAAATTTTTCCGGGATAAAAATTAGCCTATGTTCTACTCCAAGGTCCTGTCTATCGCTATACTAAAATCCATCAAAATTGGTTCAGCGGTTTATTCGTGAGAGCGTAACAGACAGAGTTACTTTCGCATTTAAAAGTAGATAATATAGTCATAGAAGTATAGATTATTATAGTATAGAAGTCTAGATGGTATAGATTCAATTACCTATTTATTTTCATACAACATTGAAAGGCCATCTCTTCTCACGGAAATATCTTAATCGTAAGTTCTGTTATACACAATAAAATTATCATTTAGCCCCGACGTCTTTGCGAATAGCGATGTAAATTACTTACTATGTATTTACAAAAACTAGTGCGTACGTAATAAAGTAGGTCCATCACGCGACCCGCGGACGATTGACGTAAGTAACAGCGACAACCCCGCACCCCCGCGCCCCCGCGCCCCTCACCCTGGTGCCCGCCACCCCACAATAAAGCAAATTAATGTTTGCCCGATAAGCATGTGTTGTGTCGGCACCGCACACTATCAAGCTTATCAGACCCTTAACTATAGTTTTCTGAGACACTGATACGCGTATAAAAGTGGATATTGATGGGATTTGCAATGCGACGCTTGTAGGTAGGTATAATGCATGCTCCGAACGCATCAGTCGCAACAAACTTTTTTAGGATCTATAGATAGTAGTAGCTAAAAGATGGATGATCTTTTAGCTACTTCTGACATTCTCTTTGTCTTTTATTACCTATACAAGGTGGCGCAAAATTAATCATCCAGTTTTGTTTTTGAATATATTTTTTACTAAATAAAAAAAATTAGTGATGGAAATCTTTATTTGGACCTTTTAAACTTTTTCTATTAGGTGGAAAAGATGATATCCGTCAAGTGGCTGCCGCCAGTGTTGATACCATTTGTTCCCGTTTACCGCATTTTCCATGGCTTTCCGCAAGATTTCCGGTGATATCTGGTCGCATTCCTGTCGAATATTCTCTTTAAGGACTACGGTTGTCTGCGGCATGTTGACATAAGCCGTGACTTCAAGTAGCCCCAAAGATAGAAGTCTGGGATGGTTAAATCGAGCGATCTTGCTGGTCATGCCAAATCGCCAAAACGGGAGATTACCTACGCGACCAGCAGGGCTATTACGTATCTCAGTTGACAACTGGCTTCGGTTGTTCACCGATATTTGATGGTAAATTAGAATGACTTATCATTGGTATTACGTATTTCTTGCAGGGCTAACCTAATCTAAACTCACTGTACCTTGATATCCATTCACCGAAATACGAAATAGCAATGTTATGTCATTCTAATTTACCATCAAAGTTCGATGAACACCCGAAGCCAGTTGTCAACTGAGATACGTAATAGCCCTGCTGGAAACGCTTCCTTCACAATTGTATTATTCCACGCTCTTGCGGAGTATAGAGCTCCATTGCTTGTCCGTTTGTATTCTGCATCTGTCTAGTTCATAAATGTCAAATATGATTGACGTACGACGCCATTTGCAAAAGCTATAACATCTTCCGATACGATTATTAATTTTGCGCCCCCCTGTATGTACCTATTACAGTACATTTTATACGGATAAAATAAGCTACCAACTAGTATTTTATACCTAACTTTACCTAAGTAGGTACACAAGATTTATTAAGGAGTGTGTACTTACTTACATTTAACGCATGTTTCAAAATCTATATTTTATTATATTATTATAATATTTTTATCCACTAAATAAATATGGCGTTTTGACAGGTATTCAATTGAAAAAACTGGCAAACGCAATATTTATATGGTGGATAAAAGTTATCCGACAATTTATGAACCAGGCCCTTATATGTCTACTTAGATAATAATTTTATAAATAAACTGTAACTGCGTGCTAGAGTACCTATAAATAAATGTCTACTTAGTTATAATAAATTCATTTTATTATCTAAGCTTCTGACGACTTGTTTCATAATCCTTACCTACTGCTAGCAATTAAAGCCGGCATAAATATCGTATAATATTTATTTTAAAAACAGGACTGATAGTAAACTATACCTAGTAAACATTATTGCACGCTTTCGTTAGTTATCCCTGTATGTAAGTAAGTAGGTACCTACTTGTTATAATTTTATTTACCAGTATAATAGCAGTAGGTTTGATGCAATTTTAAGTTCAATAGCTCTGCAGTCACTAAACTTCGACCACGATGACGTTTTGACCTAATAATTTATCATACCTATGCAAATAAATAAAATTGAAGTGTCTATTCGTAATGTAAAAAACCGGCCAACTGCGTGTCGGACTCGCACATAAAGGGTAGGGTCGTACCACCGTAGAATAAAAACGTCAATAATATCAAGTTTCTTGTATGGGGACCCCCTTTATTTTATAAATTTATTTTATTTTTATTAGTATTTGTTGTTGTAGCGGCAACAGAAATACACAATCTGTGAAAATTTCAACTCTCTTCCTATTACGGTTCGTGAGATACAGCCCGCTGACAGATGGACAGACGGATGGACAGACGGACAGCGTAGGCTTAGTAACCCTAGAAAACAGTTGTTTTACAAAAAGGATATGAAAGTATATACCTACGGTACTTAGATATAAAAAAAAACTGTTTTTATTTTTTTTTCTGTCCGTCTGTCTATCTGGATGTTTATTCCGGTTAATCTCTGAAACAGATGGATCGATTTTGACGGGTCTTTAACTGACAGATAGCTGATGCTATAGTTAGGCTACTTTTATTTTAGAAAAAGCATGAGAGTCGCAAAACAAATAATACCCATTAAATTCCACAGGGACGTAGACGCGGGTAATATTTAAAAAAAAAGTACGCGTACGACGATGCGGGCACAGCTAGTTAATAGTATCATCACAATTGACATCAAACATTTATTTATTCGATGTAATAAATATCTTTCCTATACTAATGATTTAACAATAAAAAGAGGTAAACATCAAATGACTTACCGTAAAACCATACAACTTTGCCCTTGAGGTTTGACTTTGTCCAGCTGTGCATTTTTGAAAAACTCGATACATAGGAAATTTGTCTACAGTTAGGAGTTTTTTATCTGTGGTAGAAAATTCATCATTTTTCTGGCAACACTAAGTGACGTTATGTCATCTATGTCAGTTGAGTTGCCTTTGAAAACTTGTAGAAGTTGATACTGTTTTTCGCGGGCAAAAACCCGTCCAAAAACTTAACCAAAAAGTGGTAGTTACAGTTACACCAGATAAGTAATTTTTTTACCACCGTTAATATGTTTGAAATAAATAATATAGACTTAATATTATTATTTAATGCAAACCCTCTCATAAATCGTAAGATTTGTTTATGGGCAAAGTAACATGCATGTTTTTGGTGCATGGTTGACGACATTGCCCACCATTTTTTCCCCCGTAGGGTTGTCATCTGTAACTTTTTAATTTACTATAATTTTTGTTATATTATGCTCATGACAGAGAGCGCAAAATGAAAGGTACTGACTCCTTGCAAATAGTGTTTGTGACTATTTTTGATTGGAAATAGTAATGCACTTTAAGTATTTTGTGGGTTTTGCATTTTTTCAATGATGACAGCCCTGAACATAGATAATTATTTTTAGAAAAATGTTCTAGGTGGAGTTTTGACGTTGCCCACTCAATTTTGAAAGACAATGAATATGGTTATTTATCTCATAATTTGATACAATACTGCATTGCCCTGTATTTATATCCTAGCATTTTTTAAATAATGATACGGATATCGGAGATATTCAAAGTTGGCAAAGTTGCCAGAAGCCTATGAATTTCTGCCCAACACATAAATTTTTTTTTTAACTAAGAAACATGCATTTTTCTGGATATTTCTAGTAATAAACATCGAGACATAAACATATAGTATTGTGTAGTCGAAACACAATACGACATACACTAACACTTTCAAAAATAACTCAATTAATGCAAAAAAAACTGATTTGAAGGGCAAAGTTGTATGGTTTTACGGTAATAAAATATGAATTATGTATTATTAATCCAAATTATGTATTTTATAGGGAAGATGAAATAGTTAAGGAAGAATTCTAAATGGGAACATTGTTGATCAATTGAATGTAATCCTTATGGAAATAAACCGATTTAAAAATGAATCAGAATAAATAAATAAATTGTCGACAAGAAGAATTTGACCTTTAAACAACCGCGCTAGTGTTGGGCTTACTTATAATAAATTATGCGTACCTAATTCGTGATATTATGACGACCCATTTTACACTAGTTGATACTGTTTGGACGTAGCGTGTTTTGTACATAACACGAGCTTTAAATAATTGAAGGGATTTAAATTGGTAGGTAGGTACTTTCTGGATTAACACATAAATTGGGTGTTTTATTTTATATATTTTGTCACGAACGAAGTTTCGGATAAAGTCCAAAAAGCCCAATACCGCTCCCTACCGCTACCGTAGTGTTGATGCGTGTTGATGTAATGTGAAAATAACAGCTTTTTACTAAATGCATAATATGAAAGAACATAGGTCTAATCTCTGCCTACGGTACTTACGTATAACAAAAAAAATAATTAAAAAATTGTTGTCTGTCAGTCTGTCTGGATATTTGTTCCAGCCATCGGCGCACGCGGTCGACCATAAATCTATGGTTTCGGCTAATCTCCGAAACGGCTGGACCGATTTTAACGGGAATTTCACTGGCAGTTAGCTGATGTTATAAAGGGTGACTTAGGCTACTATTATTTTTGAAAAAGAATTAGGGTTCCGCGCAATAAATAAACCCATTAAATTCCACGCAGACGTATTCGCGGGTAATCTTATTCAAAAATTTACGCGTACGAAGTCGCGGGCACAGTTGTAAATAAAAACTATGGCGGCACTTCTGGCGACATTTAAACAGTGAGCACGCGACAGGTCAAGGCTATGGTCGGGTACTCGGAGGCCTAGCACACCACACTTGTCATTTATACCAATTTGCGGAATGAATTTGCGATGTGACATACTGCCTCTGTTCTATCTTGATGAATACATGGGCCCGTGAGTACATAACGAAGAGAACGTTTAAAATTTCAAATAAAAAAAAATCCTTTTTCTTCCTATTTACGCAGATGTATAGCACAGAAACTGCTACACATTAATGAAACCTTGCAGAATGATAACTTATCCTGTATTAAAGTATAGGGCAACTATATTTTCTGGAAAATTGCGTGGTTCGTGACGGAGTCAATAAGGCCGAACATCAACGTCGTCGATCGGGTTTTAACTTTTTTACACGGAACCCTAATTTCTCTAAAATATAAAAGTAGCTTAAGTTACCTACTATAAGTTTATCTTTTCGGCTGTTAGGCGGCGGCGCGCGGCGGTGGGGCGGCTAGGATTGCAGGCGTGTATAAATCCAATAAATTGAACTAGAATATAAAAACAATTAATTTAATTCTTAATTACTATACCATCAAAATAATTATTGTAAATGGTTCAACCATGTAACAAGATTCACTAAAAATAATTGCAAATCCCAACGGTGTTATCATCTGTTGTTATCATTATCGCTATGTCAACACAAATGCGGAGATAGCAGCGTTTAGCGAGATGTCGTATCATGCTCTCTACAGTATATTATTTATTTCTGATTGTACTATCTGCTAGCGATAACTTTTTTTACAACTGTCTGTATCTATCTGAATTATGATAATGTTACTGATTGTGCATGAAAATATGGATAAATAAAAAAAGTTCAACAACGCACCTACCATAGACAAATTAAAAAACGTTATTAAAAACACCTACCTCTAGGTACGCTAGACATATAAAAGTAAACTACGGGATCTATAAAAAGATTTTAGATGGCATGCGAAACTATTATCCATCTAAAATCGGAAAGATTTAAGTAAAGCTTACTGAGTATAATAACCTTAATAAGGAGGATTAAACCTGTAATAATATTATTTTACTATTTAATAGGTGCGTGCGATACAGGAACGCAGCACGTTACCTAACAAGTCACGCAGAGGTGGAGCTGGATTAGATGGAAATAAAATTTCATATTAGGTAGGTACTACTCGGCTAGTAGAACTTTACGAATAGGTATCCTTGAATTTTGTTCATATAGTTACATAATTTGCTCTATGAAGGACGACAAAACCACGGTAATTATATCATCGTGACAAAATCTTTGACTCAAAAGGCACTCGATTTGTGTGCACATTCACATTTGTTTTCACATTAGTATTGCAAAAAATCTTTACGTTATATAAAGTTATATCTTTATTTCACACACTAAGGGGCTAGGTAGCCATCGCAGAAGACCTCGTAAATTAATTAAAACGCATGCAACTGTACTTAATTATACCCTCATAAATTTCAGTAAGTTCATAAGTTGCCGTGACGGAATATTTATTACAGAAGGTTATACTATTAAAAAACTGGTGCATGTTTGCAAAAGTAGACAAAATATTTTTTAAGTCACCTTTTTTTAACTAAGTAGTCCGTCCTCAACGTTGCCTAATCAGGATGGATTTATACAATAAAGTAGGTATACACACATTTTTTTGCCTTTTGACTAGAAAGGAAATGGGAAAGCGAAGGAATTACACCGAGTTAAATATTATTGTGGACGATTGAACGGATCGTCGTCGGTCGGTATTATGGATTGCTAGTGAAGTATTTTGGCGAGTTTATGGCCGATTTCCATAATAATGGACTATGAATAAATATCACGCAGTGTTTACAGTAGAGGTGGCTACAGTAAGAACTGGCGATAGGGGTGACTCGACTGGAAGTTGACCCGGCCTTATTTAAATTACAAATTGTTTTGAGTATGCATGAAACTCATTCTGTTACTCGTAAAATTATTTTCTGGGATTTACTTATAGCTACGTAAATAAGACATAGGTGCTTACATAATAATAAATAAAATGCCATGTGATAAGTACTAATTATCTATGTCTTAAGTTAATCATTAGGTACCTACTATGTGTCAAGTGCATTCATTCTGAACTTCTTTTATCATCCTAATAACTCAGCCTCATACATGTAAAGTCAGTTGTATTGTATCCTTCATTTTAATTTATTACAAACCTTGCGCCTACGCCGGTAACATCATACTGTATAAAGTATTTGTTAATCAATTGTTAGTGGCGACCGCTATTCCGCTTCTAATTTCTAATTTTACGGAACATTGCATAGTATGTGAAGTATGTGGGTGTCTCGTTCGCTCTCATGGTGATAGTATGGTGTTATTCTGTTTCTGTGGCCGACGAGGTCGCGGCGCACCAAGTTTTCGTCAGGCGAGGCGGGCGCTCTGGCCGCGGCCCGCGCACTTATGACATTCCGCTGGAGTTGATGGCGCGAATCGGCCGCGTCACACGCCCAACTCGCACTTTGTAACGTTCCACGTTACAACTTTTCAACATTGTTTTCGACCGTACGTCTAATTGTACAACCCTAGTCCAGGAGGATCCGTTTCACCGCAAAGTGACAACAGAAGTATCATAATGTGATAACTCCACTTGTTCATATTATTACGACGCGTATGGCTCCAATCAGAGTGACTCAGTGTTTAATAAAATAGTGTTTACGGTAACTGTGATCCAGACTTCAATTCCATGAAATGTGCGCACCTAGCTTCGCTCATGCTGGTGGCTTAAAATAGAACTCTTTAAGATTCCATGGATTAAGGAATTCTCTATTATGAGTGAAACCGATTGTTATTTGTCATAAGTGTAAGAATATCTTCGTGAGCAAAATGACAAACGGGTGGGTTTGTCGGCCGTTGACTGTCTTGATCGTTGTTCTTGGGATCTGCGCGTTATCAGGTAAATATTAAACTTTAATCATTGGTCTCGACTTGATCTTCTCTCTGCAACTACAAAACATCTGGAAACGTCTGCGTTGGATGATTAACTCCGGCTCGTAAATAATATGCACGATAGTGGCCATACGGTGTAACTGGGTCGCGATCCCGACTCACACGTAACTCCTTCCTAATAAGAGTTAAAATGCAACGCATGGATATATTATAATACTTCAAATTGAAATGCCTGTGCACACTATTTTGCACCTTATGTCTTATTAATCAGGGTCTATTCCAAGTGGTCAGCCTAAGCCTTCTTTAGATCATACAAATAGTAAGAGGAGCTACGTTATCATTGTAGTTTTTTTATTTTTTTTATAGCTCAATAAAGTTTTCATTGTAATATTCCGTTCAAAGATATGTATAATTGTATCTGATTAAAAAGAAAAATAGTTTGATCAAAGCAGCGAAATATCAGTTTTGTCAAATTAATATTTCGTCTGCAGTTAGTACTTAATTTAATCTGTAATACATAAAATATATTCTCTAGTTACCTACCTACTGAATAAGTAGAGCTAAATATGTATGGGCCGTCAAATATTTATACCCGAATTTATCAACCAACATGTTGGTTGTAAACATAATGCAACAGAATTTTGTCAGTAACCGAGGGCTTGGGAAGGTGGCCACCTCACTGATATAAATAGATAACTAATTAACGTACCAACTATCAGCTTTATCACAATGTCAATAACTCCTTTCCGCGGCATTTTGAACTTGTTTATTATATGGTCACTAATTTGCTAGAACTAAAGCTTGCTGCTGACAGATTTAGGAATATAGAGGTGGATGTAAGCGATGTAAACAGAAGAGCTTTGCGATGGGGTATGTATGGTAACCTAATGGATAACTGTAGATCGCTTCGTGATTACCAATTACGACTAAATATTGTGCTAACAAAACCGCCACGTTATGGTGTTATTAAACCATTACTAATACCTTGTAACAACGCCTACTTTGATGTTTAAACGGCACAACAAAAGCGAAAATGCATTGTTCCAGTATTGAATAGCGTTACTTTACTGAAAATCACTTGGTAAATGGAATGAGTTTATGAAACGTTCAGTTCAGGGCTGTTGGTCTTTCAACCTAATGTTTGGTTTGACTTCATCGCCAGCTTTAATGGTTGGATCACTGACAGGTGAAATTGATTTATTTAAGAATCTTTCGACTGGAATACAACTTTATTCTAAAGAGAAAATAGAATCTGAGCTAGATAAGAACATTCTTTTTCTTTTTTCGACGAGTATAGGTACATTATGTATTTACGAAGCTATGCATAAACATTTTATAATGTTTTCAAAGCTGCCTTATTTCATAGGATGAGTTGTAGGTATATTATGCTCAGATTAAACGGATTATTATAATTTAACAAGCTTTTAATCATGTGATTAAAGTTGATTCAATCAAATTAATGTGTGGATTATGTTAGTGTAGATTTAATTGTTGCTCTGCTATAAATACAATTTCCGAGAGAAGTATATCTGTTTAGTATCGTAAAATAGCGGATCAACTGCGGATCGAAGAGGTTTATATTGTAATAAACAATGTAGTGCAGACGAGGTGTATTAAATGACCGGCATCCGCTCGGCGTTAATCGATGGCGGATTTAAGATGAAGAAATAGGTATACAAATCACTGAGTCAGCGGCTAGTTCCGTACTGCATTGGATTCTGTTGTTAGGAAGGCGTTTGACTTAGGGTTGCCCCCATTTTGGGTAGAACTTAAATTTGAAGAAGTCATACCTATATGTTATCTAATTTTTATAGGATTAACTAGATTAGGTTTAATAATATTATCCTCACGTAACAAACGTACAGTTAAATTCCAGTGCAAACACTGACCAACAAAATCAGAGACAACAATGTTTTGGTCAGTGTTCAAATCAAGTGTGTGTTTCAAATCAAAGGTATCGGATAGCATTTCGTTTGGATATATTACTGCATTATTTGGATCAGATTAAAGCTATACATAATATACGCGTATGGAATTATCTACGGCATGATGACATACCTAACACATATGATTCGAGATAGTCCATAAACGGCAGCCCTGCATTCTGGTAAGGTATGACTCATTAGGTTGTAGGTACATATTCAATGGCTTCTCGGATGAATTCACAATATTTTACGAGAAACGTGTGATTCATTCAACTCTCCGTCTGCAGCTACCGCTACCGGCATTCGACTCGCTGATCTTAATTATCTTTTTATATTTTCTAGTTTCGGTAGCACGTGGAAGTTCAATTATCGAATACCCAGTAAGGTACTTGTGTATGGAATAATTGCACGTCCATGAGACTGAATCTATTGTTAAATTCCGAAACATTTGCTTCGTAATTTATGACGACTGTTCTGAATGGTAATCATTGGTGGCGCCTATACTACTTTGTATTCTGTATATGTAGATATTTAAACACGCTAATCTTATGCAAACTCAAAGCAAATTCGTATAGAGTTCTTCGTCACTACATTCATTTTAAGTTATCTACCTGCCTACTAGTTTTACTACTACGAATTTCAAATACAAATAACACCACAATAAACAATAATAAAGTACACCGGATTAAACAATAATAAAGTACACCGGATAATATAATAATTACAATGCAGTTAAAATCCATTCTATACCTACTGCTTTGTATCATAATGTCGAGATATTCATAAATTCTGTTCAGTATAAAAAATATACAATATACATGGATGACTATTGCAGACGCCCATTTATTCACACACAAACAAGTTTTTATCTGGGCACCGCTTGTGATGTAAGATAAGTGTAGCCTGTATTTTAATTTAACTCATAGCGTAGCGGCAGACCGTTTGTATTGAGATATAATCACGTTTAAATTATAGTAGGGATCTTATTGGCAACTTGCCCCTACTATTAATATAAACAACAATATTAGATATGATAACCGTGGACCTGTATTATAATTCATGATGATAACTCAAGTCACCTCCTTGAAAATTATATAACGTAGTAGGTACCTACGCTACGGAAGAAACGGCGACATTGTTTGTCTGGTGAATAAATGTATAGTTAAATACTCTAAAAAAAAGTGTTATGACAGTTACGGTAATAAGATATCATGAAAATCAATCTCTGTTATTACAAAAGCGATGACTGCAAAATGTGTTTCACTTTATTTACACACCACGTTTGATAAGATAACGTATAAAACTCTATCTATAAATAGGGATGGCATCATAATCATACTTAAATCAATGCCACATGCCTACCTTATAAATAAATTAATGGTCGCAAAATTTACGACTTGACTTGGCCGGTTTACTAATTAATGGTTTCACTAATTCTCCACTGTTCTCATTTCGGTAAACTTATGTAGTCACAGCATCGAAATAATATCGGTGAGTTATAGCAAAGTACAGTCGGCTTTCATACTGATGTACTAGCATCAGAGTTCGGTAACAATTAATTGCAATTGAATTTAATTGCATGTGGAAGTCACAATTAACAATTAACTTTAACAATCACAAACAAATCAATAATAATTAATTAATTAAATTGATTGTGATTCCACAATTGCAATTAATTATTGCCCAACTCTGACTAGGATGACATAAAAGGAAGGAGATTTGTATGTTCAGTACACAGAGAACCACGACACGACATTTCTTACGAACGAAAATTGTTTGACGTTTAGATTCGACGACGACGAAGACGTCAAACAATTTTCGTTCGTAAGAAATGTCGGAATCAATGAGAAACGTAGTAGGAAATACGCGAATTTCGTCCGAAATTTAGTTTTCGTTTGAAACAGGGGGGTTACTCCGAAATACGTCGCTGACGGATCGTCCGAAGTACGGATTCGATTTACGATCAAAACAATGTCAAATCGTAGAGAAAAACGAAAGAAGAAATGTCAAATCACGACAATCCGTCAGCCGAAACGTTAGGTTCGTATTTCGGAGTAGGCCATCAGAGTAGGCCCTCAGATACGTTACTCTTGCGCATGGTGTAAAGACACTACGGGAAAAGAAAAAATAAAGGTGCGGCAACGTCACGTCGTCTACAATAACAAAATATTCAATGGCACTTAGTTTTTTAGGATACGTGAGAAGATTGCCATATAATTTGAATTAATTGCCTTATTCAATATGTACTTAGTAGTTTTCGCCATGTGGCCTCAACGCGGCGTTGGCGTCAAGGTCGTCTCGAATTTTTTCTATATTTAGTTGTCTGCTACGGAGACAAAATCTATGTACTGATATTTACTACCCAAACAATATTTTAAAATAAATAATACCTATTTACTGGATTGGTCACTGTAGATTTGGTTTCGCAGACTGACACCTCATAGTTTGTGTCTGATGATATGCACACAATTCTAAGTAATCAGATAGTTAAAATCTTGTTGAAATCAATTCCTGCTAGTGTACCTACTCAAAGAAAGAGGCAAACCAAATAATAGCTTACATCAAGAATATTGTATAAGATAGCAAGTAGGTTATTCAGATAATAAAACTACCTTCTTGAAATACAATTTATGCGTCTGCCTCGCATGCCACTCATGTCATGACATTATGTCTATGCGTCCCGACGTCAAAACTGAGTGCACAGTCCATATGCCGCGCATGCCTCGCCTGAGCATTCATATTATGACATTATTTCTAGCATTTCAGCAAGGCATTTTGATATTAAAATGAATAGACATAATGTATGGGTAATAAATGGGTGCTCGGGCGAGGCATGCGCGGCATATGGACAAGCCAAATGAACAATAATATTGTCGTAAGTACTCTGCATGGTAATTGTTGGTTGATACCTATTGTATTGTTTAATTTGATATCCGTAACATCAAATAGGTTATCGAAGAAATTCGATAGTACCAAGCACAGTGTGACTCATAGGCCATGTGTAATAAATGTTATCATTCAGTCTTTGGACATAGTAAATGGAAACTGATGGTTGATGATTGTGTGTTGCAACTTAAGTGTTTCTGGGTAAAAATATTTCGTCACGGTAATTACGGATTCACACTAATGATGTCTAGTCCGGTCGAGACACTTTGTTATCCAGTAATGTTAATGTAAATATTATAAGTTACATTTTATTTAAAATAATATCAATAAGCCCTTTTAACATTCCACTTCTGGGCAAGGGCCTCCCCTCAATGCGAGAGGGATTCAGGCCATAACCCACCACGCTGGCTTTGTGCGGGTTGGTGGATGGAAAATGTTTTTCGAAAATTGGTTAGATTTTTCTTCACCGTCAGCAAGTAATCATATTGAAATTGTAAATCGCACATAGATTTCGAATAACCCAGATAGGTATGCGAGCCGGGGTTTGTGCCCTGGACCTTTAGCATGCAAGACGCGGCTTTACCAATCGGCTATCACTGCTAATATTTTATTTATCAGGAAAAAACCTACTGAGTTATAATTCTATTACATAATGTAACTAGATAAGTATATCTGTGGTCAGAGTCCGTATAATAGTTAATTTATTATTATAACAGTGGAATGTCGCGGGACGTAAAAACAAATTTAGTCTGATAATTTGATAATAAACGGTTCAACTAAATACCTACAGTTGCTTGGTTGAGTGATTTTTAGGCAAAAACAAAGTCGTTCGATCTTGTAAGGACACCTTGTTGACTAGTCCTACTTTCACACCGCTGACTCATTGATTGTTTTGGTTTCATATACTGTTTTCAGTCCCAATGCCGTCTGCGGTAACGTTCAGTTCTAGATTATTCACCTAAATTACCCCTTGGTAAGGTACAACATAATAGTTACTTCTCAGACCTATGTTGGTGAACATAATATAAAATATCAAAATCTTTATTTCTTATCTCAAAGTAAGGACATGTTCTTTACAAACAGAGTATACCTACAATAATTTTATCAGAAACATAGCACAAACATTTGAGAACAAGCAGTTATAATCCAAATAAACTTAGTACGTGTGTCCCTTACACTAGGAATAGCCTGTATCATGAGGGTCTAAAATGGGTAATGTAAATGGGTAATGTATGTATCACAGTGTAAAAATGCTGTAATTGGTAACCTGTATAATTTGTCACTGAAGTTCCCGTGTTTAATAAGTTTTTTCCTCTGGGGCAAGTAAATAAACATTGCGCTCGTCACAGGCTGAACCGTGGATAAAATTGCGGCCGCTAATGGCTAATAAAATTGATAGCTGGGCCATTTTATTACACAAATCAATGGACAAATGTCGTAAATGGACATGTTACTAAAATAATATTAATGTGTTACTTACTATAAATGGTGTAAGTAACTTGCTTTTATCATAGTTATGGCTTCTTCAGAAGTATAATCTCGACATCTAATTGATTTGTTTTTCATAACGATTAACTGATTTAACTGAAAGTAAAGTCAGCGCTGTTACCAAAAGGTAGTTTGTCTTACTGAAAATGGGCTGATCATAAAAGGAGAACCTGCCTAAAAGGAGGGTTCTTGCTGCAACTCACTACTGGAAATGTAACCATAGGACAAAAATCAACCGTAAGACCCCCAAATGCGTCGTTGGATCGAAATCAGGTCGCATACTAGAGACAAAAGTAAAGGATGCTGAAAGACGCCTACACCAAAATGATTGAAAATGGCCAAAGAAGAAGAATATTTATATAAGTCTTAGAACTTACCTATTTTGCTATAGGTCCTACTCTTAGTAGGTACTATATGAAAATAAGAGCGGAGTACAATACCGTCAATGCGTCCATCTGTGACGTGAGCGCACGCAATCCTAGTCTTGCTTGGGTTTGCCATGGGTAGAATAAATTGCCAACCAAATCTCATTTAGAATGAATCCAAGTCATAGTTCCAATGATGTATGAATTAAATGGGCACTGTACAAGACGGCATGACACGGTATTTGTAGTGTAGTCACAAGGTACAACATTAGATTTGCTGTTGTTTTTTATTGGCATTCAAATAAGTACCTGATCTTATTCATACATTGATTTTAACTTTCGATGCAGACACGCCCAAATTCAATTAGGTAGGTACATACTACTTCCGCTAAACAGGACAAATAATGTTAATTTTATCATAGGAAATTTAAATTTTATTGTTTTGTGTAGTGATGTGCCGAGTACGCTATTTTTGGTACTCGAGTATTCTGGTACTCGTTAAAAAAAGAATCGAGTAAGTACTCGAGTCAGAGGACTCGGACAGGTACTCGAATACTTGTAATGAGTACTCGAGTACTTAATAGGACTCGAGTACTTTTGTATTATGTATTTTTAACCACTCAAACGTCCGAGCTTCACATTTAATTATTGCGTTGTACTTGCACTCGTGAAAATTGGAGAAAATGGCGAAAATTTTGGCGAGAGCCCCGATTTATAACGTATTTTCTAAAAAACTACAACTGTTACAGCAAGTACTCTGAACCCGTATTCGAGTACCGGGTACTCGAGTTCTATAATCTGAGTACTCGAGTACCCGAGTACTTACTAAGTACTCGAGTAAGTACTCGAGTCAGGCTGTACTCGGCACATCTCTAGTTTGGTGTCAAAAGATCCTATCCCAAGCCTGCGCAAGTAGGTAGGTTCTGTTATCAATGCTCATAACCATGAAATAAAAAAAAAATGATAAGTAACATAATTAATTAACTGTAATTTAACACTTGTTTACAAAGTGATGTAGGTACCTACTATGTTCCTTGTATTGGTACATAGAATGTAATACCATACATTTATTTGCGTTTGCCTACCTATTTGCAGAAAATTGCAATATAGGTATAATTATTTTACCGCCCGGTACCTATACTTATGTGAAGTATTCTCAGTAAGGTAAAGTAACCTATTCTCATTAAGATTTCTCGAGTTCCATCCTGTAACCGTCACGTGCCCCTCACACTAACAAAGTAAACAATAAGAAAACTTTTAGTAGCTTATAAACGACTTAGCAACTTTAACGTAAAATTGGTATAAAGTTTTCAAAATATTTTTACAAGAGTAATGTGTAAACGGTTTTTTAAGCATAAGTTTTGCAATCAGTATTGCATCAATTTCCTGTACCTAACGTAATCCTGGATAAGATGGAGTAGTTTTATGGATGGAAGATAACTACCACATATGAAATAAATTGAGGAAATGAGATCACCAACCTACAATAAAATAAAGTTGTCCTTATTGAGTTGATGATAGCAACAAAACGTTACAGAAGGTAAAATAAATTCTAGTTAAAATAAACATTAGATTCCAAAAAGCACCAGCATCTTCCATCCTTAATCCAAACTGTCGCAAATCGGTTGTAAACATAACATGTCGCTTGCAGTGTCTATAATACTGGGTGTAAGGGAAGCACTTCCGAAGCTAAAACGTTGTAATATTATCTAAACACAATCGAAACCTGTTGTAAACTTGTGGTATTTGTGATTGGTTATTATAAAAACACGCAAAATGTATAAAACTCGGAGTCACGGGCGCGTGAGCGGCAACACACAGTATAGGTACGTCACCTTACAGAGTGTGCGCGTGAATTAAGTTCGTTGACCCCTAGCGATTTGTTTATTTCATTACCGACTTTAAAAAAATAAAGGAATAAATGTTTTTTTTAATAACATTATAATTTAACTGCCCAAAGCTCGTGTTGCATGAACAATGCAAAAAATACTTTTCTTTTTTGTGGTATCGTACAGCATTATCACCTGTTTTCATATTCGGGAGATTTTCCTTTACACCCAGTAGGTATAGGTGTGGGGATATAATTTGAATAAGGAAAAATATTATATTAAAAACTACATTAGGTATAGTAACTAGGTCAATTCGACACAAAACCATATAAGAATAAAATGGTATGTGACGAGTAAAACAAAAACTAAACACTGATCGTAAGCAAACTGAGCATCGGTAATTTTAGTATTCTGATTGAAAATCGGGTGTCGATGAAAATTTATTTAATTGCTTAACTAAAAACTCGGCCGTAGGAATGTTTTGAGTAGCTAGTTAATTCATCGTAAAGTTAAAGGAAGTTTCTTATTGTACATTATTTTTAATAGAGAGCCAGGATGCATATATTGATATCTTTAACATTGTTAACTCAAACGTCCGCCGTATCAGCGCACTCGGTAGATCGTCGTACTTGCCAGCAACAGTGAAATCGTACCGGATGTCACAAAACATACAGTACTGTAACGTATAACGTAAAAACTTTTATCAATATTGTTGCAATAACACTGATATTGGAACCACAAGGGAGTTATTTATAAATTAACTTCGCAGCAAATAATATTTTACGTTATGGCTGGTACATTCTATTACATGACAGGTATATTACTACCTACTTACATGCTAATATTGATTAGATGTGTCCATATGGCGCGCATGCCTCACCCGAGCACTCATATTATGACATAGATGTGTCCATATGGCGCGCATGCCTCACCCGAGCACTCATATTATGACATTACGTCTATGCGTTCCGACGTCAAAAGTGAGTGCTCGCGCGAGGCATGCGCCTGATGAAGACGCCGCCATTAAATAATGTTGATTATGTGCCCTATAATTTCACTTTCCACTAGCAGGGTCGCCCACTCAGTAGTAACAGACACAACCAACTTTTCGACGAACACCTAAAGTGTATCATATTAGCTATAAAAGACGTCATCGTTTGCACTTAACGTGATGAGATGACCATTAATTCGTTGATAAGTAGCCACGGGGTCCTAATCACTTAATTGGTCGCGGTTGCCAGTTTTGGTACGATCAATTTGTTATCAGCTATGAACCTGAGCATGCTGTTAGTTCGCTATCCTGCGGTAGGATTAATTTTCCGAATGTTGACCGCACCTCAGTCGCGCCCAAGTCGCGGACGACACTAATTAATAGTGTTTTCGATAGGTGTGCGGCGCGCTGCCGCCAGCGTGTTCAGCTCGCGTTACAATTAACCACCATTAGTAGGATGACAAGCTCGTCATCTTTCTACAACTCGATCAGCTCCTGCCTACCTTATGATATATTGCCTTCTCGATTAGCGCGTTGAAACATCAAACAGGTTGATGGAGTTTAGTGTTTACCTTTGCATCATGATGAAGTCATGACCGTGGAACCTTCGAGATTACTTATGTAGATTGATTTTTTAATCGATAGAACGTTCTATTATTTTTTATTTAAGCCCGTACCTTATGAAACGTCACTATAGCTACATACATACACCAGTTCCATATCGTTGTCGCTTTCAGATTCACGACGATTGAATGGCCCGATAATTTTACCATCACGAAACGAAATAACATTGCAGAAGGGACAGAATTTTACATTGACTTGTAAAGGTAAAAGCGAATTGCAGTTTAAGCATCAAGACATACCAGAGGAACCAACAGCAATGTTTAAAAAAACACAGACACTGTCGACTATATCAGATGGCGAATACAAGTACCAAGTAGATTTAGAATTAACAAATGTAGATCAGTTTGCGATCGGCTATTACGCATGTTTCGACGATTCTGTCGACAGTAGCGGCGTGCTAAACAATCTCTCCGAGGAACCGAATGGGACGGACCATGTAACCTACATATACATTTACGTTAATGGTGAGAATCGTCTGTTAACTGGTTAAGCATTTCTTCCACCCCCATGTCTGTATCTCATGGTGTATACAAATTTTAGGCACGGGTGTCTTGTTTGTGCCTATGATGGAGCTTGTGACTCCAAGAGATGGATCTAAGGTGGTTGTTGAATGTAGACCTACGACACCAGACGTTAAAGTTACCTTGCTGCAGGTATGTATTCACAGTCATGGATGTCAAACAAATCATGAATTCGCAGTTAAAAAATATATTAAGAGTCCAAATGATTAAAGTATACGATGAAACTGTTGAAAAATATTTTAATTATTATAATACAATGAGCTACTGCGAAAGCTTCAGAAGCGCGTCTGCATGTTTTAATATTATGTGATAAATACATACTTACTTGAAGTAACATATACTTGGTAGTTTGTTCGCCTTATGGGGCAAAGTTAAATTCTCTAGGCTATAATATATTATATAATGTATTGTGACCTTTAACGATTGCCTATTGTCATAGAGAACATGAACGTTGTCTCATTAAAAGCTTCCGAAATAACTAACGCTTGTTGCTGGAACCAGTGCCGACACTAAAGCATGCGACTATACACTTCTGCTATTTCAAATGGTTTCGTAACTCAATTCTTAATATTCAGGATAATGCAGACACAAATGAACATTATAGTCCCAAACTCGGGTTCGTCTTCGATAGTGATACTATCTCGGCATGTGTGGTCCAGTGTGTGTTTCAGAACAGAGACGGCTCCATGCTACAAGAGAATCATATCATTATTACAAAACGTAGGTGAATTTAGCAGTCGTGATGATTTTATTTTTATTGATTAATTCCTACATTCATGAGAGCGCGCGAGAGATATGTCATAGTACCGATCGATTGAACTTTACCGACACATCCTCCACTCGCTGTTTCGTTTTCATGAATGTGTTTTGTGGTGTTTTTCAATTTTCATGATAACAGTAATGTAATTTGGAAAACTGAAAAACACGACGAAAAATAGAATAGGTACCTATATATACAAATATCCATACTAACCAAACAATATTTATTTGGAAATAATACAATAGGCGCAGAGTAACAAGACATCACAATATTACTCGTTCTCTCCAAAGATTGGGTTTTCAATGAAAGCGTCTAGTAGGGCTTACAAATGCCAAGGACGACGAGGAAAGCTAAATGAAACAAAACATATACGTAGTAAGTAGCGCTGCACTCTCGATGTAACCCTAACACGGTAGCGTGGTGTGATGGTTTCAGTCCTGAACGTTTATTTTAATACACAATGTTACATACTAGATCACTTTGGAAACTTGGTGTTTCGTGTCCTTATTTTTTAGCTTGTCGCTTTCTCACTTCTTTCATTTCTATTTCTATGGTGTGTTGCTCTGCGTGACTCTGTATGCATGCACATGTTATGTATAATAATTTACTAACACTGTAGTAACTGTTCTAATTTATTAACTTAGTTTATGTTGCACAACATGCAACCGTATGTCAAGGTGGGTCAAATCATATTTCCATATTGATAGATATTCAGTATTTGATTAATTTCCTGGTTTGATTATTATAATATTAATTTGCCTGTTATTAAAATATAAATATCTCTCAGGTAACGTTTGACTTTATGTAATGCAACAAACATAACTGTGTTGTGTGAAAGTAACAATACGATATTTTAGCGCATTCAAGTATTAGCAAAGACAATAATTTAACATCAAACACTAAATAGGCATTTAATAAAATACGTTTGTGTTCAATCAACGTCACCGATCTCTGCTCCGTACATAAGCACAAATGTCCAATCGCATCATCTATAAATGTCTTTATTTTGCGTGTTTTTTTTCTGTATTATGTTACAAATAACAAAGAGAACCGAAAGGTACTTAGGTATATCCGTTTTTTTTTTAATCATTAAATTATTTGTCATTCGAAATCATTGTAAGCATGTTACTTTCACAATACCAGCTCAAATTACAATTACTAGAGGTAAATTTTTAAATTAATTCCTACAATTAATTATAATATCTTTTCCAGCATTTAAACCGCCGCCGAAGCCAGTCATAACAGGCGGTTCAAAATTCTTTCTGAAAGGCGAAACATTTACTATAAATTGTTCACTGAAGTTTGATGACATAGCAGTGTTGTCATGGACGTATCCCAACAGTGTAAGTTAGTCTTGAAATTTTGTAACGACCATATTGCAGCAATTCTGCATAAGCAATTCATTTTTCCGACCCTACAGCAGAATCCGCTTAATTTCCATGAAACAGTCACGAATAGCGTGAAATGTGTGACTAATTTACAGACATTTTACGGAATTGCTAAAGATTCTTCTAAAATCAGAAAAATGAATTGCATTGGCAATGTAGCATAGCGTCGCTATGAGCCCCCATGCTCAGAGGTGGCCAGTCTAGTTATCATCAGTGGTATTGAAAGTTAGAACAAAATATGAAAAATTACTTAAAATTTTGTCGATCATATAAATGAGTCCTTATACAACCCAACATTTCGTGTAGGTATACTGTTCAAATATTTACCTCGATTCAGTTGTTTTTTTGGGACTATTACTAACCCTACCTTTTGTTTCGTACGTTATGATACTACTTAATTTACGATGAAAATGTATCGAAACCCAAAATTTGAAGCTCGAACGGAACAGTTATTTCGTACAGGGCTCGTAATAACAGCCTGTACAATAATGTTGTTACAAAAAATGAGGGATGATAGGTAATGCCCACCTCTTCATGGATACACTTGCTTATGCTTTATGGCATTTGATTAATTATTAATTTAGTAATTAATTCATAAATTGTATTATTATATAGTTTGGTTTGTCCACTTTCAGCTTTTTACTTAGGCCCCTATTATAATTGCAAAAAAACTAATGGCGTTAATATATTTTAGATCAACATTAAAGAAAAGAACCAATTAGTGAGAGAATTTGACACCAGTTATAGTAATTTGACTATTGAGAACGCGACTGAAGAAAATGCTGGTTTCTATATTTGTAATGCAAGCAATCTAGCAGGCCATCAAGAGCAGAGATTTGAAAAGATTTACTTGAGTAAGTGTTTAACAGCTACATGTCTACTAATAAAAAATATTCACGCAATACACACTCCTTCTACGACTACTCGTTACAATTATAAAACAACTAGATGTGGCCCGCGGAAATTGGATTAGCCTATGTCTTAATCCAGAGCCTACACTATCTACGTTTCAAATTTCATTAAAATCGGTTTAATAGTTAGGGAGATACGTGTTAACAAACATTCACACACACAAACTTTCGCATTTATAATATTATAAGATAGGATAGGATAGGATAGGAAAATGAATAGGATAGGATATTCTTACAGTACAGAAATAATACTTACAGTAGCGGCATTTTGCGATGGCCGGTTGGACATGTGGGGGGGGAAGAAAATGAACCTTATTATAACGGAATAAGACTGGCCTGAAAAAATGAATGCGAAAATGAATTTTATTCCGTTATCGGCCATCATAACGTGCCGCAGGTATGCTTGTAGTTTTGTACTGTTTATCTCTGTCTGACGGGCCCGTTGGCGTGGTTGGTATAGATTCCGCCTATCACGCTACAGGTCGTAGGTTCCATTCCTACCCGGGACATGCATTTGTGGGCATGAACATGTCTGCATATCCCGAGTCTTGGTGTAATTATGTATTTTAAGTATGTATTTACAAACAAAAAAGTAGTATATGTACATAGTAAGTCAGTTATCTGGTTAGTACAAGCTCTTCTTAGTTTGGGATCAAGTAGCCGTGTGTAAAAGAATGTTCCAGGATATTTATTTATTTATTTGTCTAGCAGAGTACCTGCCAGTATATTTCAGGTCAATGATCTATGTCCTTTATGACGTGTCAACTATAGCTGCAGCTTCTTTAACATAATTATAATATGCACTAGCTGTGCCAGCGATCTCGTACCTACTTGTGGAATATAACAAAATAATTTTGTTAATGTTTACCGAAGTAAAAGTAGCCCAAGTTACTTCTTATAGCATCAGCTATTTGCTATTGAAAGTCCTGTCGATCGATCCAACCGTTTCGGAGATTAGCTGAAACAAACTGACAGAAAGACGAAAAATATAAAACCGACCGGTATGTATGTATGTATGTATGTATGTATGTATGTATGTATGTATGTATGTATGTATATATGTATGTATGTATGTATGTATGTATGTATGTATGTATGTATGTATGTATATATGTATGTATGTATGTATGTATGTATGTATGTATGTGCATCTGTTCCCACCTAACTTCCAAACGACTTGTCGTAATTTAACAAATGAGGTATCGTTAGAAGCGGCTTAATGGCGCGCTGGTTATAGGCTATGTGACGTCACATAAAATTGCATATGGCGCCCTCTAGAGGACATAATGTCATGAACTAAAAAAAAACATTTTTTTATGAAACCGTGTGGGGTATCAAATGAAAGAGCTTGATAAGCACATTTCAAAAATATATATATTGTTACCTATAACTCCAAAATAATTAAATAAAAAGTAAGTTTAAAAACTAAAACCCGACTACTAAAAAATCGCGCTCTAAAAAGTATGAAACAAGAAAATATTCTCATCTAGAGGATAGCCGTGGTCCGTGTTCATATGCCATTCGGCCCTAAAGGACTTACACGGACCACGGCTATCCTCTAGATGAGAATATTTTCTTGTTTCATACTTTTTAGAGCGCGATTTTTTAGTAGTCGGGTTTTAGTTTTTAAACTTACTTTTTTTTTATAGATATACTTATCTAAATGTTATGTGCATGATTTCCAGGATATATTAATAACAGTTCGTATATGTATAATATGTAAATATCAATGTTTTAGATGAATCATACATTACACTTACGAGGCGGACTAAACCGATGTTAACCACAAAACATAACATCACTATCAAAATATCAACGGAAATTGATGCATATCCACCTTCCTTCACCCATGAATTGTGAGTATAGCCCGTGAAATTGTATCGGTTGCTTCCTGAAACATTCAAATGCGTAGGTTCTTATTGTACCTACTATATAAGTAAAGTGCATTCGGGTAATTCCGAAAGTCGGATAATTCAGTTTATTTCAATTTTCTACCAAACGCTGCAATATAGCAAGCGTTGGTAGAACATGGAAATTATCGGAATTTTCCAAATTTCGGAATTACCCGAATGCACCTTACTTTCTCTGTGAACTCGAAATCAACGTACTCTGTTGATTGTGACTTGGGCCGAATTTTAGTGATTTTTCGTCTTCGATCTCAAGAATGTCGTTTAAATACGAAATTCTTAAAAAATCTTGATCTTAAAAACCAAAATGGAAAATCATAATCTTAAAACCAAAATTACAATAACTAACACTACGTACTTTACGTACGTACTTCGCGAATATTTTTGGTGCTAATAATTAAATTAATAAAAATTGGCTGTTAATAAATTCACCCGTATTAAAGATAAATTATAACAAATACTCGGATTAGCATGCAATATAATTGCATATACATTTTAGAAATACAACTTATTGAACGAATTGTCGTACCTTCTTATAAAAACATATTCATTTTTATTTCAGTTTGCGAGACGGCAAGCCAATAAATATCGATAGAAAGAAATATAACGAGATTCGAACCAAAACTGGGGATATCATACTGTCTATCACCGACTCTCAAGCTGCCGATTCCGCCAATTATACTTTGGTGGTTAAAACCCAATATTTGACCAAAAATATTACTTACGTCATACGGGTTAGAGGTAAGAATGTTTACTTACTTCAGACTATGCTTTAAGACAATTATGATTGACCACCACCGTAAGGCGAAGGCTAGACGTAAAGTATATACTGTGGTCCGTCAGTATGGTACATAATGATGGATGTCATTCCATCGACGCAGGCTACACGTTCAGTATCTATTCCGTCAGTATTGTGACGTAGTTCGTACAGTCCAGACGTCAAATGAAACACGAAAGCTTTGTATGGATATTACCTTAGCGTTTGGTTTAATCCGCAATCTCAGAAGACATGTCCACTCTATGTCTGCTTTCGCGACGTGGAATGCCAAACTGTCATTTTGGAATTGAAATTCCAGGCAAATACTGTCATCCATCAGTACACTAGCCTACACGATCAGTTTGGACCAAGGTATTTGAAAAATAATGACGGACTAGTCTAGCCTTCGCCTTAAGATATTTTTTGCATGAAAATACTCAGCCCTCTGCTAGTGTTTAAACCAAAAAGAAGTAAAGCCCATAAGTAAGGCTTAACGTTGAAGTCACATCACGATAGTCGGTTCACTCAGCCAACATCATCAACCTATACCTATTTTCCGAATCACCTCTACGGCAATACAGCTGAAATAATTTGAATTAAATCAGGTGCTGAAATTTGTATGACATTTGTCTAATTTAATCCTGGAAAACGTACTTATACCTTTCATAGGTAGTCACGAGTAAAAGCTAGTGCCAACTTAAACAAAGCCAAGCGTCAACATAAGATACGTAATGCATCGACGCGACCCACTTTGAGAATTCCGCTCCAACGAAATTACGCTATTCATTACTATTAACTTTATTTTGTTTAGAGAAACCGGTTGTTTTGTTGGGAACTGCTAATGATATGCAATATCGCAGTTTGGAGAACACAACTAGGACCCTAACATGCCAGGTCATCGGCTTCCCGCCATCTGACGTCTTGTGGATATTCACGCCAGACGCGGGTTTTGAAGAAGAAATAATGGTAAAAGTTAAAATATATAATATAGCGTGGTGATATAATGGTGACTTTAATTTAATACATGGGTTGGGTTAGGATAACAGTCAGAGCGTTAAATAATCCGTTCTATTCGGAGTTCGTGCCAATTTAAGAATGCATAGTTTTAAGTGGGTACCTAAATATGAGAAAAGTTGGCAGTGAATCCAAATAATAATAATTTTATAGCCAAACGTTCAACGTTCTGGGATATACTTTGAAGTCGGTTATATTATTGTATTTTTTAATATTATTTTTAGGATTACTGTCCACTACCTACTCGTGTGTTAAAATAATGTCGACATTTTAGCGCCACATCGTATAAATTATGCCTCTAGCTAGAAGTTATTTCTTCGAAGTCTGTAACTAATGTTTTGTTTATTTTCAGAATAGTTCTCACTTAACAGACGAGTCTGCATATAAAAGGACTGCGTTCCTTGACTTACCAGCAAAGCTTTCAGGCAACATCACTTGCGAAGCTACCAACGATCTGGGTACCGCTAGTGTTACTCAAAGTTTCATCGTTTATGAAATGGAGAATGGATTTGGAATAAAAAACAGAAGGAACAACTGGTTTTCACAGAACCAAGATGTAATTCTGACTTGTGTTGCTTCGATATACGATTTTAAGGATGTCACATGGTTTGCAAATGACAAAGAACTGGGTGCTGTCGGTAATTATATCAATACTTAAAAGTACTTCAACAACGTAATTTTTTTGTACCTAAACATCCATTAGCTAACACAACTTATTTAATAAATTGCAGTGCAGTCAAATAACTCGTTGTCTCGCGTTGCAACATTGAAGATAGATCAAGTGTCTTTGAGTGATGCCGGTGAATATAAATGTAGTGCGACTCGCATCAATGGTACTAAAGAAACCGAAAGTATTGTTATCAGCGTAACAGGTAAATCACTTTTCATTTTAAAACTGCAGTTTAGTGATTCCCCAGACAACATTTTTTGGGCGACGGTTATCACTTACCATCATGATCTTCCATGTAGATGATCTGTAAATATGCCTTCTTAGACATAAAAAAAAACAAAGAGCACCTATTTATGATACTGGAACTACTGTGAGTACTGTGACAAAGTAAAAGGGTCTGTAAAAATGCATTGTTTGTTTGTAACTTTGTATGTTTGACTGAGCGTCTCGCAAAAACGACTAAATATCTGAATGAAATTTGGTACAGAAGTAAGTAGTGGTCTTAAATAATATGAGGCTAATTTCTTCCTTAAAGTTAGTCGGCGAGTCGAATGTGAATTATAGTCTTGTGTGTTGTGGTAGTCTTGAATATTAATGAATCATCATGTAAGCGATGACGAGTTGAGGCTCTAATTTTTTAAATACATTTTTGGTTCTCACCACTGAAACATTCTGGAATTAACACAACAGTGGTAATTGCCCTGAGTTCAGTATTATAGGTAGTAGTGTATAGGATTCCATTTGATCAGGCACAACTAACTTATCCAGTATTAAGAAGTTCATCATCATCATCATCATCATCTCAGCCGAAAGACCTTCACTGCTGGATATGTCCAGCAGTGGACGTCTCCCCCAAGGTTTGCCACAATTACCGGTCTTGCGCTGCCCGCATCCAGCGGATTCCCGCGACCTTCACCAGGTCGTCGGTCCAGCTTATGGGAGGCCTACCCACGCTAAGCTTTCCGGTACGCGGACGCCACTTCATAACTCTTCGGCTCCATCGGCCATCCGTTCTATGAGTAATGTGCCCTGCCCACTGCCACTTAAGTTTGGCAATCCTATTGGCTATATCGGTTACCTTGGTCCTTCTGCATATCTCCTCATTCCTGAGTTGATCTCGCAGGGAAACTCCGAGCATAGTCCTCTCCATTGCCCTTTGAGTTACTTTGAGCTTTCTAATATTAAGAAGTTCGTTATTATTTATTTATAAGTCAATTATTGTGTATTCTTCCTTAGCTATTCGTTCACCTATGATAACTGAGCCAAGTGACGATGAAACTAAAGAAGTTCATAGATTCCAATCAATAACGCTCCCATGTCGCGCGGATGGAGTGCCGCCACCGACCTTAAAGTGGTTGAAGGTAGTTATAATATACTAATTCTCTACATCTCATACGATGGCTGTATAGTTTTGCATGTATTGGCACTACATTTTATGAGCCATAGTGAAAATGACAATTTTCTTTTCTAAATTACCACTTACAACATTTTGCTGCAACTTTTTTATTTACGTCGCCATTAAAAAAATACTGAGTGGATTCCGGATGATGGAAAACGGTCCCTCGGTTGGTCTAGAACGCAATGGCGAGACGATCTTGCTTGACGCTTTCGAGAAGGACCGGCCGCCTACAACAGCCGCAAGAAGTTGAAGGCGAAGTCTAAGAACAAGAGGCGGATGAGAAAGACCTTTGCCCAGCAGTAAGACGTAACAGGTTAACAACAAAAAAAAAGGGATCGAGCATCGATATTTTAAACATATCGTTTGGAAGAGAGCTCGCTTAACTGTCATTGAAGTCCATTTTAGCCAACATGGCTTTTACGATATTCCAACAAGAGTCGATGGTCGGTGATTTGTCAGAAAAATTATGATGATTAATTTTCAGAACGGAGAGCCGTTGACGAATTTGACCAAAGTGAAGATATACATGAACTCAATTGACCACACTACAATCAATTCAACAATAGTGATCCCTGATTTAAAGGACGACGACATGGCCAATTATGATTGTGTGGCAAATAGTGATGGTGTTGTCACAAGAAAGACTTATAAGCTTGTTCGAAAAGGTAATTAATTTAAAGTTTCTATCTAACATTAACTTTAAAGGTGGGTTTGTTTATCAACGAGCTAGAGCTGGATCAAGAGCGTTCTTTTTCTCTCTTTTTTATCTCTGCGAGACCAACGAAAAAATGGTCTGTCTTTATTTACACAAAGATAATTTTATAGAACGGGAATAGAATGAGCATTCACTCTTTCGGTTTAAATCCACAACAAGTCCACAGATGTGGATTTATACATTTTGTAGTAGAATACGTCATTATCGTAGTGACTAAGTAATAATACTATGGAAACATTTTTATTCAGAAACTTTGGAAACTCCACCTAGTTTTAATACCAATTATATTATTTTTAGTGGATCCAACTAACATGACACTAGTCAGCGTGATCATTTCAATATTCTTCGTTTTAATACTGCTCGTGGGGTATTTAACATGGAAGATAAAGAAAGAGAAACAGTTCAAGCGAGAGTTAAGGGCAGCCGGCCTTCTTTATTTCAAGAAAGGCGTCACAAAGTCCCTCAATCCTGATTTGGGCATCGATGAACAAGCTGAACTGTTACCATATGATGAAAAATTCGAGTTCCCCTCGGAAAAATTGAAATTAGGTAAGTGAAATTATTTCCCTATCCTTAATCTCATCTACAAACGATAGTGTTAACATGTTTGTTATGTCAAGTTAAAATATGATGTACTTTATGGGTCTCTCTATTCACTTTATATGGCTTTGCAGTAGTGTACGAAAATGTGGAATCTTGCTTAATATTTTTTCAAAATATTCTAGGAAAGCAATTGGGCGCTGGTGCATTTGGAGTTGTGTATAAAGCGGAAGCACGGGGTATCATAAACGCCGAGGAAACAACTGAGGTGGCCGTGAAAATGGTGAAAAAGACTGCAGATAATATGTACATAAAAGCGTTGGCTTCCGAACTTAAAATAATGGTGCACCTGGGTAAACACATAAACATCGTGAATTTGCTCGGAGCGTGCACCAAAAATGTTGGGAAACGTAAGCATTTTTTTGCATTAGAAATATGTATGAAATAATAATAATTCGTTGCATTAATCAGTTTTGGATGCATATGCTGTAAGTTCACGAGGAAATCCAACAAACGAAAATCTATTGGGCATCCTCTATCACTAAATGAAGACGGTGACTTATGGCAGGTTTAGAAAGCGATGGGACGCCACAATCGTAAAACCTTTGAGATAAACTAGCATTATTTGGATAGAGAGCGATATTAATTAGATGCTAGTGGGCGACACCTTTCCTTACCAGTAGTTTTTAAAAGAAAATTATACTATATCAATACTGGAAATTTCAGGAGAATTAATAGTCATAGTAGAATACTGCAAATTCGGCAATATTCACAACTACATGCAGCGGCATCGCGAGGTGTTTATAGACCAATTGACTGACAACAAGGAGAAGAATCTCGGCAGAGTGAACAGAGGATTCCACTGCAGTACCGGCAGCACTGGGTAAATACTGCTGCATTTCTAGCTAAAGGGCTTATTTCACTTGGCTGAATTTAGTCATCTAAATTTAGATATTTCTAAATGTTTAAACCATCCTAGCATGCTGCTGCTGTGCTTGCTGAATGCGATTATACTTGACTAAATTCAGTAACGACTAAATTAAAATGACTAAATTCAGCCAAGTGAAATAAGCCTTTTAGAGAATGCTTCTTCAAATCATTACGCTAAAAACGAAATCACTGTAAAACATGAAAATCAAGAAAATTTATAAATATTCGTTCGCTTTCACGATTTCAACATGTGTAGACATTGGCCATCGATCAGTAGATTACGTGAAGGTATGCCCCTCATTGAAACGCACGTTACCTGAAGGGTTGTATTATTCACTTAATAAAAAAGAGGATTAACAAACATCTTCATCTATATACAATTGATAATATAAAAATATTTTCACATAAAAAATATCTCATTCCTAAAAAATTTACTTGATCTACAGGGTGCAGTCGGACTACTTCGACTGCAACAATACTCAAGACACTGACCACACAATGCTGAACACTGCTAATACTAGCAGATCTGGAAGGAAAGGTATGGTTCTATGAAGTTTTAACAAAACAAATACTTGGACGTTAAAATACGTAAAAATACGTTGAACTTTCGTTGAGATACTTTAGTCGTTGAGATCGTTTAGTATGTGTCAGACACAAAATAATATAAAAAATTGCGTTTTGGCCCATATTGTAATTTAATGTCTGGAAGAGAACCTGATTACGCACTCCCGTACTGATATTAATTAAAAACAAAAGCTTACATATTTTGCTCTGAAAATATTGACTGTATTTGGCGATTCTAGTTTCATATTCTGGTTTTCCCTTCTCAAACTCTTATTGATGTTTGCCAGACAACCCTGCAAAAGCAATGGAGGTCGTGGGAGGTAATTTATTAGCAAGTTTATAAGTAATATTCGTGCTTTTCTTTGATTATTTGTGCTTTTTTATGTTATTTGTAAATAGATATGTTCAATGTGGATTGAAGATTTAAGCCTACGGGTAACAGAACAGTTAGTAAATAGATTAACAGTGTTTCCTAGGTCCATGCACAGGCATCAGGCATACTAGGAGTATATTCACAATAATTATGTTAATCTAATTTCTATACGCATTTGAATAAAAAGAACATTTTTTATTCTTTGCATAAAGTTTGTTTCTTGTTGTATCTTTGTGGTTTGTGGTTTAGACTCAAAAATTAAGATACACTTAAACTTAAAAGTACTCTATCTCCTACTTCGCGTTGTCTAACTTTGCTGCATAATAACATGTTAGACAACGCGGACAGACCGATGTAATTTTTTCTGTAATTTATTTATCTATCACCATTGTTTCGTTTTAAATGTAACACCTGTTTTTTTTTTTTTCCTAAAAACAGGACTTTTAATATGTAATGTTTTTATTTCAGTTTCAGAAGGCTACGTCCAGCCGGAATGGAGGACAAATTACGAGAGCGACTACAGTTTCGATGGTCGCAACCCCAGACCACTTACATCCCGGGACTTGCTCGTGTGGGCCTTCCAAATAGCGAGAGGAATGGAATACCTAGCCGGCAGAAAGGTCAGCTTCATTTAAGCCCTTATTACACCACCCGATATTTGGGGGACCTTACCCTAAATCAAGAAGGTGTAATAATAGATAGTGATACGGTCTAAGGCCGTGGTCTCCTATTAAATGCCATCGGCCGCTTACAGGGTCACGCGTACGCCGCGTCACAATGCTTACCATAGAAATGTACTGTTGCGGTCTCCTTCACACGCCGACGTCACGATAGTAAAATTATGACGCGGCGTACGCGTGACGCTGTAAGCGGCCGATGGCATTTAATAGGAGACCACGGCCTTAGAGATAAAGAGTCAGGAACTCTAAATACCGGATAGTGTACACGGTAAAAAGTATTAACCCTTAAAATAAATTTTGACCTTAAGCGGATACCGATCAAAATCTATTAAAACACATAGATACTTATGGAAAAGTTGCTGTCGTCGATTGCATAATATACATTTTCTGTGTTTTTCATATAAATAAACATATTAGTAAGTAAATAAAATATGTTGGTAACGTTATTTCGACTAATTAATGCTACCGGTAAATAATATATCTAGTGGGAAACCCCACGCGTATATTATTCGCGATTTGTTTATTGTGATATTTTCCTTTACCGTAAAACTTTGCTTATTACCTACGTGTAAAGTAAGAATCACTACATAGTGTAAAACAAAGTCGCTTCCCGCTGTCTCTTTGTCTGTCTGTCCCTATGTATGCTTAGATCTTTAAAACTACGCAACGGATTTTGATGCGGCTTTTTTATTAGATTAGATTATATAGATTAGATTATATATTATATAGATATAGAATTCAAGAGTAAGGTTATAATGTATAATACATGCATAATATAGTAGAGAAACACCGACATCCACGCGGGCGAAGCCGCGGGCATCAGCTAGTATTATATGTAGGTCTATTCTTCAAATGATATTTTCCAATTTTATTTCATACTAGCTGAACCTGCGACTTCGTATGCATACATTTTAGAAATAGATTACCCGCGACTACGTCGACGTGGAATTTAATGGTTTTTTTTTAAATTATTTTTCTAACATATAAGTGACCTAAGTTACTTTTTGTAACATCAGCGAACTGCCAGTGAAAGTCTCGTCTAAATCGGTCCAGCCGTTTCGGAGGTTATGACACAAACATCCAGACAAGTGCTGTCATCAACGAAAAGTGACATTAGTAAACTTTCGAGGAATGATTTTGTTATTATTGCAGGTGGCATAAACGATAAGCGCCCGTATGAATTGTTATATTCCCTTAGGTGCTTTTTAAATGATGTAAAACATACTAATGTATTGGTTTGTGAAATTCCATATAGTAAATTTCTTAGAGAACAGAAGTTAAATTATGAAATTAAATTTGCATGCTCCAATACGAAAAATGCTTGTCTTGTTGATATGGATTATACTATATTTTTACCTCGCCGCAATCGTCACTCTTTTGCTGTTCATAAATGTCAATTACTACTTAAGGAAATTTTGCGTGTTGACTATAGGTTGAAGTATGAACTATATATTAATAATAAAACCCCAGAACATAGTAAGCCCATTGTGAGTGACAAATGTACACAGACTGATGAGATGCTTGTAAAAGAAATCCCAAACCAAGAAAAATCTACTGAGTTTTTTCGTACATAATACAATTAACATAATGCACCAAAATATTAATGGCCTGGCGACTAAATCGGACTTGCTTACTATAGCTCTTGACAAACTTGACGCTGATAAAAAACAAATCGGAGTTCTTTGTGTAACTGAACACAATATGATTAAAAATGATGTCGGTACTTTTAGAATACCAAATTTTCAAGTTGGTTCCACATTTTGTCGTCGAAATAGGCGTGGTGGCTCATGTGTTCTTGTACACAATTCTTTATTGTTCACTCCCATTAGTGAAATAGACAAGTTTTCCATTGAAAATATTATAGAGTGTGCGGGGGTGGAAATAATTGAGCATAAGATTTTTGTGATATGTATCTACAGACCGCCTAAATGTAATTCAGAAGACCTGAATACATTTTTTGTTATGTTTAATTCTTTACTAACTCGATTCTGTTACGGTAAAAAGAAAATAATAGTATGTGGCGATTTCAATATTAATACGCTTAATAAAAGTAGAGAATCTATAGAATTCATGCACGTTCTGTGGTCTTTTAATCTTAAAATAGCAATTAATGAACCGACGCGTCTAGCAAGCGGAACCTGCATAGATAATTTTTTTTACGGTGTGCGGGGATGTACTCATGAAGTCCTGGAGCATGCATTATCCGATCATACAGCACAACTACTTAAATGTCCTGTCAAGCTAAACCATTACCTTAAGTACTGGTATGTTGAAGTTCGTGATTACAGTAAAATCAATATCAATAAATTTAAAGAATGCATTAACGCACTGAGTTTCCAGGAAGTATTCGATAGTGAGAATTCTAATACTGCATTTGACATTTTCCATGAACATTTTTGTTTGTTTTATTACCTATGCTTTCCCATAAAGATAGTGAAAGTATCTGCCATTAGCCGACCAAAATGGATTACCAAAGGGATTAGGAGATGTTGCAGGCGTAAACGGCAACTTCTGTGGGAGTATCGCAAAAATCGCTCTATACTTAATAAAAATAAATTTGTTAATCTATCTACTAGATTAAATAAGATCATAAAACTAACGCAGAAATCTCACAATGATGATTATATACGAAGGGCAGCCAACAAGTGTAAAGCTACATGGACTGTTATAAATAATAAAAAACTAAAATTCCCCAAAGAAAATGTTCGAAATATTACTATAAATGGTAACATTATTGATAATCCTGTGCAAATTGCTAACTCATTTAATAATTATTTTATTGATCAAGTCACTAAGCTTGACCCAAATCGAACCGCCAGGTGTTTAGGGTGTAGTCCTAACCCCAACTCCATTTTTATGAAGCCCACAATTCCCGATGACATTAAAAAAATAATTTGTAGTTTAAAGACCACCAGTAGTACAGGGTATGATGGCATAACAACAAACATTCTGAAGCATGTGTCCAAAAAGCTGGCACATGTACTAAGTTATATAATTAATTTATGCATTTGCGATGGTGTGTTTCCTACTAAACTAAAGACAACCATTATAAAACCCCTCTTTAAGAAGGATAACAAAAATGACATGAGCTGTTATCGACCAATCGCTCTAGTGCCAGTTATATCTAAAATATTTGAGAAGGTGATCCATGAGCGTATTTATAACTTTTTTGAAACTTTTAACTTACTAGCAGATGAGCAGACTGGATTCAGGAAAAGTAAAAATATTAACATGGCAATTTACAAGTTTCTTAATAACGTTATGACTCATATGGACAAGAAATATAAGGCTTGTGCTTTGTTTATGGATTTAACCAAGGCGTTTGATTATGTAGATCACGAAACACTGATACAGAAACTGTATTACTATGGCGTTAGGGGCAACGCACTTGATCTCATAAAATCGTACCTCAGTGACAGAAAACAATTAACACAAATTTCAAAAGTGTGTCCTATCGAAAAGAAAGCAGTAAATTACTTATCGGAAAGTAGAGATGTAATTTTTGGAGTCCCACAAGGGAGTGTATTAGGCCCGCTTTTGTTTATTATTTATATAAATGATTTACCGAAAGTGACACCCCATGAAACTATTCTTTTCGCAGATGATAGTACTATAATATTTACTGGTAAAGACAAAGCTCAAATAGAAAATGATATTAATAATTCACTAACTGCTATTATTGAATGGTTGACATTAAATAATTTGAAAATTAATCTTAATAAAACTAATATTATGACATTTAGAAATAGGGTTAACACACTGACAAATTTGGACATACATTACGGTGACCAAAGAATTAAACAGATTGACACTACAAAATTTTTAGGTATACAGATAGACAGTAACATAAACTGGAAGTCCCATATTGAATTAGTGTGCTCAAAGATTTCCCAGTACTCCTATGCTCTCTACATGCTAACAAAGACAGCTAGCACATCAACTGTTCTTACTGCATATCATGGTCATGTTGCGTCTCTCTTAAGGTTTGGTATTGTGTTCTGGGGCAATTCTACGAATAAAGAACTTGCATTTAAGGCGCAAAAGAGGTGCGTTAGGGCTATGTGTAAGCTGAAGGTTACGGACAGTTGTAAGCCCTTCTTTATTAGTTTAAATATACTTACTTTACCAAGTATCTATATCTTAGAAGTTATATTATTTGTCCGAAAAAATCTAAATATGTTTTCTAAATTAAATAGTAAAAGACATTATCTAAAAATAGGTTTTCCACCCAATACAACAGCTTGGGTTAATAAAAGTGTTTTCTGTATGGCCCCAAGGTTGTATAATCACCTACCTCAATCAATTTTGGAGATTCAAAACCTCAATATTTTTAAAAATAAAGTAAAGAGCTTATTAACGGAAAAGGGTTATTACACTGTTAACGAATACCTGTCTGACAAATTATAAATTGACATTTAATTAGAATTACTTATTTATGACATTTTAACTTAATGATAATACAATATTTTAGTTTTATAATTGCATGTATTTAATTAATTATTATCAAAATTATAATTTTAATTATTTGCATACCATTTCATATGGTGAAATGTGCCGAGCTTATATTAATTTAAGATCTTATGTTGCACCATGTTTCAAGCATAATAAATCATTCATTCATTCATTCATTCACAGAATTAAAAAAAAAAAAATTTTTTTTTTGCTATATCTTATACCGTATAAACTTCCATATGCATGAAGTAAAAAGCTGTTATTTTGACATGACAAACAGACACTTAAATTTTATTTATTTTTAAAGATATAGAATATCATGATTGATGGATAATTACTTCTAAAGTTTTCTGAAACATAGACGGTGTTAATTTCAGGTTCTTCACGGAGACTTGGCCGCAAGGAACGTGCTCTTAGCTGACGATAACATCGTGAAGATCTGTGATTTTGGTCTAGCCAGGAACATCTACAACAACGATGAATACCAGAAGAAAGAAAACGTAAGTTCAAAACGTGTTCCTTTTCAATCATCAGTAGTTTTTATTCCCAACGAGAATAGCCGTTGGAAATGGACGCCCCATTAACGCGAATGTTACGGAGACTGTAACATAAACATGTACTGAAATTGAGTAAACAATAATAAAGAGATAAATTCATCGGGTACCTACCTTACTGAAGAGCGGTATTTTTAAATGGTATTGTAGTTTGCGTGTGAGACTGCGCAATTATGTTTTTCATTGCTACAAAGGTTTACTTTACATTAAAGGTGATTCCCTCCACATACTTATGATCCAGCCACGCTCCATCCTGTCTGCGCAGTCCAATTTCTGCAGACATGACTGTACAAAAAGACGGAACACCGTAACAGTGGCCACACGTGCACGTAAGCTCGTGCAAACTGGACTGTGCTCAAGTAAACTCGTAGGCAAAACCGTGCAAACTAAATTTGCGCAGTCCTATCTTCAGCATGTCAACGATTGCACAAACCGTGCTTCCGGGCCTGCGCGACATACCGTTTTGCCGTCCATACGCACACTCTTATGGTGGAAGTTCGATCAACGCGGCAGACGGCAGACATCAGTCGGTCTCATAGGTGGGAGTTCGAGCAACGCGGCAGACGGCAGACGTCAGTCGATCTCATAGAAATTGAATGCCGTCTGCCGTCGCGGCACATGTCATCGCCACAATTTGTATGAGACCGACTGACGTCTGCCGTCTGCCACGTTCATCGAACTCCCACCTTTACATGCAAGATGCATGCTCGCAGGCAAGACGGAGCGTGTGGCAGGGCCATTAAGGGTACTCACAGTTGTTTTTATATCATCGATATGTTTGCTTGACGTGCGATACACTATT
This sequence comes from Drymonia ruficornis, assembly GCA_947859195.1. Lineage (NCBI taxonomy): Eukaryota > Metazoa > Arthropoda > Insecta > Lepidoptera > Notodontidae > Drymonia > Drymonia ruficornis. Next base: position 8,181,991 of record OX401910.1, on the reverse strand, counting down.
TATCATTCTTATGTACTTCACCTTGTAACTGAGATGCGGTCATTCACATTATGAACATGACAACGCGTTTTCCATACATTTTACGGTACATAATGCAGCCATTATCTGTCAAAGATGTAAAGAAAAAACCTTGTCGTCTTCAAAATTTTAATGTAGCGTTAGCCTTTTCAGGGTTCCGTACCCAAAGGGTGCCAACGGGACCCTATTACTAAGCCTACGCTGTCCGTCTGTCTGTCTGTCTGTCTGTCTGTCCGTCCGTCTGTCTGTCAGCGGGCTGTATCTAACGAACGGTAATAGCTAGAGACTTGAAATTTTCACAGAATGTGTATTTCTGTTGCCGCTACAACAACAAATACTAAAAAGAAAATAAAACTTAAAAATAAAGGGGGTCCCCATACAATAAACTCGATATTTTTGACGTTTTTATTTATAACTCATAAATTAAACAATATTTAAAGAGAAAACTAACATTTTAACCATGAGTGATCATTATGACAGCTTTTACATAGATTGTTGAAAAAAAAAAGAATTGTAAAACTACATTTTTGACTCAAACATAAGTTTTAAATTAATAGTACCAGTCAAAGTAGCGCCATCTAGTCGCTTATAACCGTCCGTAGACTTGTTTTATATATTTAATTTGTTTTGTGCTACCTTAATATGGATCCAAAATAAATGATTTATTATTCTTATTATTATATATGGCTAAACTGATTTGTACAACGTGTTTACGGCCTCAATTTTCGAATGTGTTTGCAGTATTAAACTCAGAGTATAGCTAGATGGCGTTGTAGTAATTTTTATAACTCATAAATTTAACAATATATATAACATTTGAACCATTAGTGATTATTATAACAGATTTTAAATAAATTTTAAAAAAAATAATAATAATTGTAAAACTATTTTTTTTACAAAAAAAAATAATGGTTTAACATTGTTATGATATTATTGGCATTACAGTGTCATAAGTACTTTAGTAATTCGATTCCAGTTCTTAGGTACATCTTAGCCGAATGGTTAAGGCGTTGGTCTACGTGTAAGTGGGTAGAAGATTCGAATCTTGCTGTCAGTTGAGTAATTAGCATGTTTTTTTGTCGTCCACAAAGTTAAAATTAAAATAATGTTAACACTAAACGGATTTGTGCTAATACATTGTTTACGTACGTAAACAAATTTGCAAATCAAGTTTCAAATGCATTCCGAATATTAAGCAGCAATATTAAGCACAGAGTATTAGAACTATAGATGGCGTTGTAATAATTTTTCACAGAATGTGTATTTATTTATTTGTGTACTTTATAATTATAACAAAAAATAATATAAAATAAGAACCTCGTAATATATAAAATAATAGTACCGCTACGCACCACAAGATGACGCTAGATGAGCTCCTAGATCGCGATATGGTTTCGTTCTACAGAACGCAGTATAGTCACGACCAAAAATCGTCTGCTATTGACAAGTTTTGCGTTATCAATCGGTTGCGATCGATTGGATGTGCGTTTAATTTAAATTGTTTATTTGCTTTCAGTCTATGTGTTAAGCAATATTGACTTGAATGCTGGCACATACTGTGCACTCTTTAGTTACCATAGATAGCCCTTTATGGATACAATTTCGATTCGAATTGAGCAATAGATTTTATCAAAACTATCCGAAAAGTCAGAATAAAATTTCACAGATGATGTATTTCTATTGCCGCTGTAACAACAAATACTAAAACAGAATAAAAAAATATTTAAGTGGGGTTCCCATACAACAGACATGATTTTTTTGTCGTTTTTATATGGTTTTTATAGAATGGTACGGAACCCTTCGTGCGCGAGTCCGACTCGCACTTGGCCGGTTTTTTATTCTCATAGAATATTTTGTATAGGTTCTGAAGTCCTATAATAAATATTTGGTATAATTTTTCAGAGTCTCCTTCCAGTGAAGTGGCTCGCCATCGAGTGCATGACGGACCGCATCTTCTCCACGCAATCGGACGTGTGGTCCTTCGGCATTGTCCTCTGGGAGCTGTTCTCGCTGGCCAAGACCCCATACCCAAATATGGCACCGGCGAGCTTACTGCAGTGGCTGTCAGATGGGTGATTATAATTTGTCGTTGGAATAGTCTACGTATTAGTTAATTGGTTTACAATGGGTCTGCATCAGCAAGCATACTAATATAAAACAATGTGTAGCCAACTGGCTATCAGTTGCAGTAACTGGCCCCCTCAAGCCTATACGATGCGAGTCGAAGGACGGTGGCGCATGGAATACCCCGAAAACTCTAATGTATTTAGTGGATTTCTTCCAACTGACAAAAAATATGGATGAATTTACAGGATCCAGTACGAAACGGACTTGTATGTACATAAGACCCTGCAACTAGTAATAGGTGCAAGGTCCTATGTATGAATTAGGTAGCGAAATTCAAATCTCTGTTAATGTTGTAAGGTTATTGGCGCCGACGGGAGTGCGGTACGCTCATTTGATTGCTATTAACATCTTTGGGTAGGTAAGTCTACTAAAGTGAATTCATACAATGTTGCAGGAATCGTCTCGCTAAGCCGAGTTACGCTGACGATAAGTTGTATGAGGTGATGCTGAAGTGCTGGGAGAAGAAGCCTACCTCACGGCCTTCCTTCGGCCACCTGCAAGAGAGACTCGGCGCATTCCTAGAGGATAACGTACGAAATGTAAGTGCCTATACTATGCTTAGCACAATCAATACAACCAATATAATATATCGCATTGTATAGTCTCAAATAAAGCTGACCTACTATGGGTACCGTAAAATGGACGGGGGACAATTCTAGTGACAAATTTTGAACACAGTTTACTGGTGCGAAAGTGCAACTGCAGAGTTGGTACTTCAAGGTAGAGCGTCTGGTAGAGTCCAATGTCCACTTTTAAATAAGTTTCTTCGAAACTAACGTCTCGTTAGTCAGAAACATACTAGCCGGACATTCCAGTTTCTTAATTGTACTGTGCTAATCATTATGGTGTGTTTCAGGTAGGTATTAATTTGTAATTTATTTTGACGCAATTGATTGCTTACACACACACAGTTGAATACGACGAGGATGGGCAAATATTTTTACCAAATTGTTCGTCATTGTTTATTGTGTTAATGTAGCTACCTATCCTATATGGTATGTGTGTTTTACAGCACTACGTGGACCTGAACGCGGTGTACACTGACATGAACGTGAAAGCCGACGGGCAGGAGGACTACCTCAACATGGTGTGCTCGCCAGACTATAACAACCTCGTCACGCCGAGCCCGCACCATTACGTCAATCAACCCAATTTCTTCCCACAAACGCCTACGAAACTTGGTGAGAGTTTTACACCTTTATAAATCAACTAAACTTTATACACAGCTCCACTTGTTACTTCGGGATATAGCTATGACACTCAGGAATAGTGTAGCTTTTTGTCAGAGGAAGAATTTTCGGAATCAGATCAGTAGTGCCAGAGATTACCTTCTAGAAGCATCTATAAATATCGCCAGTTATAATGTGCCTATAAGCTAAAAAAACAGCTTATAGGTATAGTATTATTATATTCTTATGAAACCCTAATGGAAGACGCAGCGTGGGTAGGACACAAGACCGACGACCTAGTTAAGGTCTCGGGGAACCGCTTTATGCAAGCTGTGGAAAACGTGTCTGAAAAAGGCGTCCCATGTCCAGCTGTGGACGACTTTTGGGTGAAATGATGAGTGAATCTATGAGTGGAACATGTTAACATGTACACTTCAGCTTTTAGAACACTACGTCACTGCGCCGCTTTGAAAAGATATATTTTGAGTTAAGCTTTCATTGAATTAATACATTTCATCGATATCATTCATGCTCTAGTCAAAAATGTGGTACATTACATGTGACCTATATCACACAACGTGCCTTTTAAATCTTATTTTTATTTCTTTTTATAAGTTTTATTTCCTTTTGTCAGACGGGACGGATAACACAACAGTATGATAAGCCACCCGAAATTCTCGGAACGGTAATACCTACGGCGCATGTGTTTCGTTGTTACTAACATTGGCATTTGTCACGAGATTGCGCACGCGCACACTACACACCTTCCTATACTAAAACCATGATACGGATTCTATTGGTTTGCTATATTCTTGTTATACGATCGTGTGGCATGACCGTGTTCTCTACATAATTGCTGTCCCTCTAAACTGAAATTATATCGACAGATGTTATTATTATAATCCGCATTCCGGCTCGCTCATTTCTCTATTCGTGAGCACGCATCGTTTACTACTTTCTGTACTGAGGAAACTCTTTTAAAAATTTGCGCCAAATATTCTTGCCATGAGTGTAGAGCTCGTATTAACTTAGTGATGTGAAAATGCTTGTAGATGTAAACAGTTACTTTGTCTAGACGGTTCAGTAATACAATTTTCTAACTCTCGTTTCAGATGAAGAGGGATATCTACAAATGAGTCCGGCTTCTAAGCAGGGTATATTCAGCCCACGGCTCCATGACACCAAGTTTGACTTCGAACCCCACAAGTTCAATCCGAAGGTATCCGACGCGAGCAGTTACGGGTCCGAACTAACGCCGATGTTGACTCTCAACAACTTACCAAGGAGCGGCTCAGACTCGGACCACGAAGGAAACGTCTCTCCCAATCTCAACAAATGTACGAGTATCAAGGAGGAAGCTGATGAAGTATTCGAGACGAAACAAAACAACGTTAAGAACGCATACAACACAGCTGTCACCAACCCGACGTACATACCGTTCAACGTCGAAATAGAGAAGAAGCCTAAAGATATTATTAACACTTATGTTAACGTAGCGAATGTTCTAGTCAAATAATTTCATTGTAACAGAATAAACTAATCTCATTTACCAGTAGGTATATATTGTATGTTACCCGCGTTCCGCATGAGTGTCAAATTTTATTGCTGTTCCCTGTTATCATTTTGATCTCTTTACTCAATAAACTTATCTGTTTTATCCTAAGTGCGTGTGCGTATTGCTCCGACTGCAATACCGGGCAGCTACGTCCGAGCAAAGAACTGACGTTGTCTACGTGATGAGACGTCAAATTGGATTGCTCGATCACGCTGCTCGGTCCATGTAGTAAACTTTTAGATACTTACTCAAACTTTATTTTAAACTAACCAACCTAAACACTACCAAATGCGTGTAGAGTTTGATTTTCTTTCTTGTTCTCATTGCTCATTGCCTTTATTCTTTATTTTTAATTCTTTCTCGTTATTAGGTTTGTATCTAAATGTTGTTTGTACTCTAGATATAATTATATATAGATTGAGGGAAGTACAGTTTAAAAGATATGAACGGGCCGAGTTGGCCCATTATATTTTTTATTATTCATAATATAAGTGTGTGATACATTTTGTGTTTAGGGTTGTCGAATATGATAATAGCAATTAATATCCTTTGTGGGACGTCATGAAATAATATCGCTACAAAACTAAGAAGTGTTGCTAGAAATAAAGTCAATTACATTTTGAAACATTTTTGATGATCGACAACCCTAAGCAGGCGTAGGGATACGCGTAGGCGTATATTGTATGATGTGATATTTTGGCGTAGAGAGCTGTAGTTCTACGATTTGAATGTAGCCGATGCAACAACCCCACCAGTTAAATCTAATTGTGAATATTTTTTAAAAGCTTTTTTAAAAGAAAAAGAACATTCCTACATTTTATTTTATTTTCTGAAATAAATCGCTTACATAAAATAATAATAAAATTGTTTTAAATAATTAAAAGTACGGTCAGTGCATAAGTACCTATTTTATTTAGCATTTAAAATTGGGAGCACTACGTTTTAAGATTACTTTTGACGCTGACTGTACTCTGAAATACAATGTGACTATGACTGTAATCTGTAAATACTTGATATTCAAGTTAAAATTTATTTGATTTATTTTATTGCGGACGGATGAGTACGTCGGTCGCTTGCACTTCAATTGTGTCATTTACAACATCAACTGAGCTCTCCTAATTACGGGTTTTCAATAACAAAGAGAGCTCAAGTTATGTTGGAAATGTTACCATAGACATGAAGGCGATAGTACAGAGCAAAGCGGTAGGTATGATTGTCTAACATAATTGATAGGTTATTTTTATAATAATAATAATATCCTGTTCATTGTTTCGTCTAGTCTCCATACATAAGCAAAATATGAATATTAAGTTTGTAAGGTAAAGTTTCTAATACTTACCTGTTTTATCATCTGTCAGTGGTGACCACGTAGTTGCTGATGCAGCGTGGGTAGGCCCCCCACAAGGTGGACCGACGACCTAGTGAAGTTCGCGGGAAACCGCTGGATGCAAGCAACACAGGACCGGTCGTATTAGAAAACCTTGGGGGAGGCCTATGTCCAACAGAGGACGTCTTTTGGCTGACATGTTGATGATAATGATGAATATATTTTGTGAGTATACGGGAAACTTGAAGAAATAAAACAATATGTATATAAATTGAATAAAAATACATTGATCCACTAAATTGTGTCGCAAAGTTGTAGGTCTACCAACTCGGTACTGATGCTTTGGACGTTATTAGGAATTATTAATAATCTGTTGTTTATTTTGGATCAAATTATATTTTTGTTGTAAAAAATTGTGTAGATGCCATATATTTCGTAAAAATAAATCAATGTGATATTAAAATTACTTTAAAAAATCTTTTATTTTAATATATCCTCGATCCATAACCGCAATATTTATTTATTGATACGATACGATACAACTGAATGCTATGCAGTATAAGCGCGAGATCGCACGGGGCAACCATGGTGGCGCCACCAGTGGGTGATTCGGTAGCCGATACCGAATTGGTTGCGCTACCAAGCGGACACCAGGTGCGATATCCTCCATACAGCTCTATACATTTTGTTGGTGGAGCGACTGGTTGCGCTACCACTGGTGTCCTTGTGCCCTAAGGCTCGGCGCAAACGGGCCACCCGCCCCAGCCACCGGTGACCAGTGACGAGCAGTTTGCGGTTTGCGTAGTAGCGGACACTGCTTAGCGAGTGGCCGTCAGTTTTTACAAAATGAATGAAAAAGCGTGTGAACTGCTTGTAGCTGGCCACCGGTGGCTATGGTCGGTGGCGCGTTTGCGCCGAACCTAATGTATTTACTCTTAATTATATAATTCAATTGTCTTTGACGTATTAATTATTGAATTACCTAATTATAAAATATTGCTATAATAATCCTTTCATGAACGCAACCACCACCGATTCTATTGTTGCGGCTCCCTGAAAACGAAAAAAAAATATAATACAAAAAAATGAACAATTTTAGAAGCCATAAGTAGCCAGTTCACAATGGTTTTACCAAGCATTTCTAGAAGCAAAAGTGATTTTTAATGCCAGTGTATCTCCCCACTTTTCTCTGTCATTGGCTATTTCTGGCCAGTTCTTCACGCCAACGTTTCCTGGGACTGCCTCGGCGACGAAGCCCATTTTCAGGCACCTATAGCGTGACGATTCTAACCATAGGCCATTATAACTTTCTATATATTTGGGGATAACATAAACACTACTCACATCTTTAAACGCTTCCACTAGACCTAGAGGAACATCCATGAGCATCTTGACAAAATTTGTGACTGCCTGTAAATGAAAAAGAAAATGGTTAAACGAGTAGATACACGGTAGAGATATAGTAGATATACGTAAGTAAGTACATATATAGAAATACATCATTCTGAAATTTAAATACAATTAACATACTGCGCCAGATATTAGTCATCAAACTGACTTTTAATGTAAAATGTTAAGTTCATTTATTCCGAAAATAACTGTTTTAACCGCGACAGACCGAACAAAATTCTGCTATGAATTATTTGAATAAAATAATAATGGCAAGTACTTACTCCTGGCGGTTTTGGTGTTGGTTTTGAAGGTGGACGTGTGGCGCTACCATTCGCCTGACATATTATCGGAGCCACATACATCATCACCACAATCAATGCTTTCCAATCCAGCCTCGCCATCCTATACGACACTACACAACTCCATACAGGCACATCTTCTTAAATATCGTCGTCTATATGAACTACTTGCTCGTATACGGCCTAGTTAAGCTAATTCAATGGAGCGTGCTTACGTCATATTCAAATTTTCTAATGTGATGCTAATGTTTACTTGTTTAAGGTTGAGCTTTGTTCGTGTTTAGGCAAGAACAGCATGCTGCAACTAATAGGTACAAGGGCATTTTGGCGTGGAGGACAAGGATCGTCTTTTCAAATGCCTCATTTGCCGAGTCCATAACATACGCATACCGCGTGTGGCTGCTCACCCACATGCCTTGCGCGGCACGCGTGGTTGCCTCAGTCGCATACCGCGCGAGGCAAAGGACGAGCCAACCTACACTCTAGACAGTGAAGGGTATACCGGAGGATATAACATTATCGTTCTGTCTCATGACTAGGCCAAACTAGGCAAGGTAAATGACAGCGCTCGGATGAGACAGGGCGAGCATTTGCCTCGCGCGCGGCATGTCAAACTACGCGAGGAAAAAGTTGCGTCGCGCGTCATGCGTGTGTGCGATACGCCTACGGACGAGTCGTACTATGTCCATGGTCTCCGTTTAGTAGGACAAACTGTTTTGGATAGTCACACGTCTCCTTCTTGGTAATGTATTTGGGTGCGCTTATCTTTTTTGTACCTGTTACACTTGGCACTTTACTGTAGGTGTATACCATGACCGTGAAATTTAAAAATTAGATGCAAACGAACTGGAGCAATTTCAGTACTCTTTAGCATAATCAATAATGTAGTAATGAATCGTGTCTTTACGCTATTATTCGCAAATTTAAAATTCATTTCTTGGAAAAATTTAATAAAAGACGAGATAAGAGATATTTCAAATTGTGATGTAAATTACATACAACTCGTAATTATATTATGCTTTGGTTATACCACGTTGTAGTCTTCGGGTATACCTATTTACATGTCATTTAAGATTCCTAATTTTTAGAGATTCATCTTCTGGTCAATAAAACAGTAGGTAGGTTAATGATATTCCTTAGGCTGTCAATGTCGAAGTTCGTGTTTGTTAAATGCCATATTTATCCGATCCTCATGCTATTTATAGGGTGACTTATTATTGGTCAAACTTATTAATTGATCTAAACTTACCTGAGCATTCCAAAAATAATCTGAATAATTTCATTAGAGTCACAGGTAGTTTAAAATATGCTATAGCCATGGACCAATTACTAAGGGGACTCGGCCGAGTGGTCGGCCTAGTACTATCATCGACATCAAACGAAGCGAGTAGTTCAACTATTTACCGGTAGATAGAACAATGAAAATGAAAAAACAATGACCACGTTTTTTTTCATACATATATCTTATAAGGGCACCTCTTTCTTTAGTCTTTACTCTGTGGCTATAGCCATAGCCGAGATTTCAAAGTCAACCTGTAGAGTTTTGTTGCTTTGTCTCTTGTTTACTATCTGGGTGGCCATATAAAAGATACTATTTATATTTTAAATAGTATCTACTATTACTACTTAGTACTTAGGAAGGCATACTGATAAACGGTCCACCGATGGTAAGTAGATAGTAACCGTCACTCAAGACATCTGCAATTTCAGGATAGTAGACGCAGTGCCGACCTTTTTAGGGACTTGTAAACATGCCTTTTGCAGTTCTGTTGCAGCGCTAAGGAAAGACTTCAGGAGGGAGATAGTTCCACAACATGCATGTGCTCGGAAAGAAGGCTCGCGATGCAAGTACATTAGTAGGATACCAAGCATCTAAATGTTATGGATGGAATCTCTCCGAGTCAAAAGTGACTGCTTTCGGCACCAAACTAAACAGTTCATAAGAATGCTCACCTCGGTTTCTCCGGAGACTTTCTAGACTGTAGGCTAAGTAATAGTAATTAATAATAATCATATTTTTAAACCTCACTGCGAGGCACTGGCATCCCCTCAATGCGAGAGGGGTACGGGTCATAGTCTGCTAGCCCTTGCTAAGTTCCCTACCATCCACCTTTACTTTACAGTTACAGTTACCTCCCAACCATATTTACTTTCACCATTGAGCAAGTCAAAATTGTAAATAAATAAATCTTTTAAAATACAGTAGATAATGATACTATCTTGTTATAACCTACCTATATTAGATATTGAAAGTAATCTATTCGCCTCAAGTCATCAGAACAATTTAGAGCCTTCATGTGCCCATTGCATTACCTATATAACATTTTAAAACTTTAAATAGCTCACATGGATACACATTAGCAATATATAGTGTTATATAACATTTATATCTGCAATGTGGGAGCATCTACTGTAAATAAAGGCTCTATCTAAAACAATCAACCTACCTAATAGGTACAACAATGTTCTCACGAAGTTTGGAATTCATACAGTGCCAATTTGAGTATTCGCCATGACGCCAGAATAGAAATGTAGTTGGCTAACAGAAGTTTAGGTGATAACTACAATAGGTTTAGTTATAACTGCGAAACTTTGTCGGTAAATATGTAACTACTATGTAGGTACTAAGATGTATGCATCGAATCATACCATGGCATCTAGCACCTTTATTTCAGTTCGTATTTCTATGAAAATGAGCCCTTTCCTAGTTTTCTGTTTGACATTATATTTCAGAATTATCCACTCATGATACAAGTGTTGTTTTTCGAAATCAACCGGATCGATTGCCGGCTAGGTAAATTTAATTTTCAAAATCTTTGATGAATATAAAATGAATTTAGTTTTGGGTATCATTAAAATCGAACCCAAGACAACTATATTATGTATTTTTTAAATTTTCAACCGACTGAAGCGTAAGTATGTTGAATAAAATATGTTAGGTAGAGTAGAGGGTGGCTAAATGTGGCATTCTTTCAAATTATAGGCGTTTTTAAATCACTAGTCACACAAAAAACATAGGCAGGTACTTAGGTACTTAAATTTTATTCTTTTTTTAATAGGGTGTTAAATAAATAAATCCACTTCATTATAATTATTTTATTGTGAACTATCCAGTAATTGTTTATAGAAACATCTATCCAACAGGAAACCATGATCCGCTCATCACAGTTTGCATAGTTTGGGCTCCCTGCGAAAATACATCAAAGGTTGTAATCATCGATGAAAAAATCTAAAACAAAACAAAACTATTGCAAGTCAACTTACAAAATTGCAAAATTGAGCCAGTTTATCCGTGATAGCGCTGAAAAAGCCTTGAATTATCTGTAAAATAACAAAAAACGTATGTATGTATTAATATTGCGATGATAAATTTCGTACTACAATAACACCTAATACTTATCCAAACATCCTGTTGAATAACGTGTTATGTTTCAATTACCAATATTTTATGTTATACTCTTGCTCTTGTAGTGAATTAACTTTCACAGTTATTTGGTGAAAGCCAATCACTCAGTGGAAGATAACAAAGAAAAATCTTGTAGAATGTATAAACATTTTAAGAGCTTATTACACCAACATCAGTTCAGTCAGGCTTACTTGCTCGTTTCCGTTTCGTTAAGTTTGTAAATGAGATTATTCTTGTCTGAATTAAATAACTTAGCCTCTGTGTCTAGAAACTATGTTATGTCTACTCGGTCAGACGCCAGAAACTGACTATTACCGGCTAATTTAGATACCGGATAACGGACGTCGCCGTCGTGGTCGACCCAGAAAAAGATGGCGTGATGACCTCGACTATTATCTGGAGGGATGGATGGAAGCGGCCTCAGATAGAGACCTGTGGAGTGTATTGGGGGAGACCTTTGCCCAGCAGTGGGACAGCATAGGTTAAAAAAAAAAAAAATGATTTCCTTAGTTTGTGCCCAAAGTTATACTCTAATACTAATCTACTCTAATACTTTCACAGCGTCTCAGCCTCTCTTCCCAATCAAAATTCTGAATACCACTTACATTTGGTCTAGTTCCGGCAGTTGCCGGCGCCGCCGTCGTGGTGGCTGCGCCTGCCGCCGCCGTCGCCCCCGCCGCTGGCGCCGCCGTGGTCGTAGTATTATCTTGGCACACCGCCACAGCCACAACAATCGCCAACACCACAAGCAGTTTCATGTCTACATAACCCATCATCGTATCTCACTGTCCACTCGAAACTCGACGTATTCTTATATATACAATCTGTTGACAACCGAGACTGAATTCTGTTGTACAATATGACGCATAAGCAACGTCAAATATTTTGGATACATAATGATATGTATAGGTACTGGAGGCCACTTTGAGTGCTGTATTAATGAATATTCAGTAGCAAGAAAATAAAGGAGGCAAAAGACAGTGTAGAGCAGTTGCGAAAACATGGTGTTTTAGATTGTTCTGGAATTAACGCTATATATACTAAATCGAATAAAGTATTAACACAGTTATTTCCATCTCATTTACTTACTTACTTATAATGTGGTGACACAGAGGCGGCTAAAGATTAACAAAGACCATCTTAGAGTCCGTTTCACGAAATAGGTCCCACGGCAATAAGTGGAACTAATTTAATTTCAATATTTTTTTCTGTTTTAATATAAATCAATTTAAATAAATTACTGCAACATTAAAATCGGATTTATCCTACAGTGATTAAACATTGAATTTTTGGAGAGTTTAAAACAATAGAGGGTTAACAAAATTTAGTCGCATGACTGTGGCGCCGCGTCTGCGGGACTTCTTTCGTGAAACGGACTTTACTAAAAATGTGTGTGGCTACAACACTGCAAATATTGGTAAAAAAATCGTCCCTTCGTTCGGAAATTGCAGCAGTTAATATCAACACAATTTACTCGTCCAACAATCCTTTAAATTTTACCATATATTTTAGGACGTCTACCTATATTGCAGTACACGTCACACGAATGATATTATTTACCTGAATGAATGCATGCAAAATGCAGGTGGCGTCAACACAAAAGAACATTGCGAGGCACACGTCGTTACTGGATGCAGTATGTGGAGATATAAAAACTCCCAGACCTGTCACATTTGTGCCCGCTGGGTATACATATATGATTCAAAGCACTAGCTCTTTGTTGCCGTGTGAAAAATGTAGTCATTTGTGTTGATCATTGTGCTTAGGAGATAGCTGCCATATGCCAACTTGTACCAACTTAGTATAGTCGATAAACAATTAAAATCGCCCGCAAAATTATTAAATTAAATTATTATGTTGCGTTGCGGGTCCTGCTTATTTTGATTCGGATTTTATTCTGCAAAAAGCTCATAACCCGAATGTCATCTCGACCTGTCGCGAACTATAGGTATGCATGAAAATTTTAATAGTAACCGACTTGTAAATTTGGCTTATCTTATCACCATTTTCTAGTTCGCTACTCGTTTGTCCGTCTATTAGTGGTCAACTCTGATGTCGGAGTTTTCAGGCTGCCCAAATGCCTCTAACATGACTTTGGTACTATGGCATGTAAACATACGTATGTTTCGTGGCCATTTCATTCATGAAGGTCGACCAATTCTGCTACTAGGCCATATCATTATGTGCTGATTCAGTAAGTATAGAATCATTTCAGATATACAACATCCTAGGGGCGTTTTATCGTAAGTAACTTTAAAGGGTTTGTATAAAATTTAATCGATAAACGGAAATGGTTCTCCTCTCGATGTGAGCACGCACTCAAGTAGCTGTTGACCTTTTTTGGCTTGAATTGACGGCACTTTATAGCATACATTATGTAGGCATGTCTATTGAGTTCGCAGCCTACGCGTTTTACATCTCCATTTAACCAAATTGAACTCTAAATATAGACATTTATAAGTTTTCGAAAAAAATAACTTCAACATAACAAAATAACACTGACTGTCTGACTGACCCTGAGTACTACCTATCTCTAGATTTTTTTCTAATTGCTGCTACTTTCTTAAATGTTAGCGAAAGGACTTTTCGATATTTGAGTCGAAATATACTAAGTAATTAAATGAAAGTTTGGACCGTACTGAAATATATCACTTTATGATTTTATTTACAGCACTCTCCCGAAAAGCGACCAAATGGAATTATCAACCCTTTCAGGAAAACTGCATCGGAATAGCTTTTAAAGTTTTTTTTTATTGTACTCTTTGAGTTAGGTGGTTACGAGGACCGTAGCAAATAGACAGCCTCAAAGAAGTACCTAAGTGCTCGTAACTACGAATAAAGTAATCGCATGTGAGTGAGAATCGGTTCGCGTACAAAGTCTGTACGCAATTCAATATGGCCGCCGCGCTCCTGGCGTGAACACGCGCTATAACGTTTCGCGCGCTTTTGGTTGGTAGCTCGCGTTGGAATTATATTTTAAAATTAAAAATGACGAGCAAGACGAACTGTGGCGTATATGGCTGTCTAAATAGTTATAGAAACTGCAAATTGACATTTTTTTCTTTGCCAGCTGATTGTGAAAGGTAATTGAAGCTAATTGAAGTTTTATTTTGTTATTTAGATATAAAAAGAAGCTCATAGTTCAGTGCAGTAGACGTTATTTACAAGAGGTAGGATCGAATAGTGGAATTAAAGCGAAAATATGTAATTTGGAACAGAATGAAATGACAGTTTTTTACTTATACCACGTTATACCTACTAGCATCGATTACGGAATACCTACCTACCTTAATTCCTTTCATAGTTGACGAGATCCATCGTGTTGCCAGTTTTTCTACTTACCTATATTCGTATTAGACACTTACCTAAGTCGATATAAGTAGATACTAGTTGCCGTAGCGTTTTATGAGCACTCGGCCACCGGCGGAAAAAGCGAGTGAGAGAACTATAAATTCAAGGTTAACGGTCATAACTCAATGAGCGACTTGCACTTGCTGTTGCTTGATATTCTACTATGCATCCATGCTATGCTATTGCGTATTGTTCCCATGCTATTGCGTGCTGTTATATGCGCTAATTAATTTACTAAAACATATTAATTTCACCACTCCATGTCCATGCTTCCCTTCAAAATACATTTTTAAATTATTTGTTAGATTTCGCATTTATGCTGCCATTAAATTTAATAACCGCTATTTTAAAGACAAAAAATATCGAAGGCATTACATTAAAGTGCAACAACTGTAATTTTTTAAAATGTATAGTTTTAATTAACATTTAAATACAAAAATGTTGGTACTATTTTATTTTTATTAATTGTGACAACCCTACCGATTGAAGGTTAAGTAGCGTGCAGCAGCGTGCGGCAGCGGGACGGCGAATTACATACGCTAACGCGTTGCGTCAAGGCACAATTTAGATTGCGCGCGGTCGGGCGCGGCAAGTTTAGGTAATAATAATAATTTAAAATGTCGGCTTTCTTCAAGATCAAAGGAGTGCGACTTCTGTACTCCTTATCTATTCTGTGCCTGTGATAAGAAGATCCGGTGCGATTCCCTAAAAATTACATAGTATAGTGCTGATTATAGCCATGACGTGTTAGCGAACAAACAATTATCTGGCTATATAGTTATGACTGAAGTACTCAGCCAAAGAAAAGACTCATTAGATTTTTTCATTCGAGACAACTTAATTGCTTAATTTTTTATGAGTTAACTCATTAATTGTGCACTAGGTAGCTCGTTAGTTGAAGTCACGGTGCCTTTCTCACTTAACTAAAACATGTTTCGCGGAGATCTACGCAATTTAAATACGGAAATGTGGCGGGTGTATTCCGGCGGGGGTTGCTCGCCTCGCATCCGGATTCTGGAGCCAGGAGCGAGCTAAGCTTTCCCATACTTACACGGGAATTACCTTATTCCGAGATCGAATCCTACGAGGAAACAAAGGGGGATTAATAATTAAGCTATAAACACAACCTCTCCGTTTGTAATTTTTTTTAGAAAAATAATATCAAGAGCTGCGGGCGTTCATTAGAAGCGAAGTCGTTTTTACTTCTCTTTTCTTAAAATTCAAATTTATAGAAAGGTATGATGAACTTTCGCTAGCATTACAAATATTTTTTGTTACTAAAAATGCTTTTTAAAACCATTGTAAACTGGCAAAACATGTCTATGTTTTTTTATTGTTTTTTGTTTTTTGTTTATGTTTTTGACTTGTGTACATTAAAGTGTTATCTGTCTATCTATAAGACTTTTTGGTTTGCTAATTATTTATCGCGTTACACTCTAGTCAAGTCTAGTCCATGTATGTCCATGTACATATTTACTAAATACGTAACTTGTACTACGTAATGTCGCCACGAGTAAGGTATATAACATACAAGTCGAATTGAAACGGAGTATCCAAATGCGCCGTCATAATTACTCTGTGGCCCGCTGTTTACGGTAGAGCGTAACACAGTTTGAGCAGCCACCCAGCATTCTCCAGGAAATTCTACTTGCCTTATCCTTTCACGTAGAAAATTAAATGTCTCTCGGTAATATCCGCGGCCCAACTCTGGTTTTGGCAGTTGATCTGCTCCAGCTGTGTAGGAGCCTCGTTGCGGTCGGTGTAAATGTCGGCTAAATAAATTGTCCCTGCTCAGTTCCCGAAAAGGCCTGCCACAAATCGATAGTTTCTAGCAAAGACCAAGCAATTAACAAGGAAAAGGGGGACACGCGACAATACAAAATAGTTTGCTAAATAAACGGAGACCGTGGACGCAGTACGACTCAGTCAGTTGAAAACGTTGTTCTTATGTATTTAATAAGTGAATTGTCAAATTGCGAGTGTGATGTGTGAATATCGCTGCATGTAGTATGAATATTTAATTTATTTTATTTTATTTGGTCATGTGATTGGGAAACCTAAATACCGGTTTCGGCTCGGACAGGGTTTTTTTTAACATATTGTATATAAGAAATGAAAATCATAATCATATGAATTATGCGTGAAATATGGTGGCAAGAATGTTGGCTGCATTTCCTCACGATATCGTCATTCAACTGTTTCTTTTTTCGTAAATCTTACGGTTATATGTTTATTAAAAGCAATCCGCCAAATTTTTGAGATATTTTATCTCGTTTACAATGGTTTAACAAAGCATTTCTAGGAACAACAGTGATTTGTAATGCCAGTGTAAGTCCAGGGGAACTTATACAGACATCGCACTGCTCACGGAACTAAAAAGAGTAAAAAAGAATTGTTGAAGAGTTTTCTGCGTTCATTAATTCAACAAATAAAGTTAAATGCTAAAATAAGGACAAAAATACTAAAAAGGAAGGTTGTCATTCTAGGCGAAGGCCGTGTTCATTGCTCTCGCTGAACTCGTAAATTCCTCTTAAAATTAGTCTAATTTAATTACTCGAGCTCTGATGGTTTAATTCGCGATCTCTTTAAATCTAAATCTACCATACTCTAATTTGTGTAAAATGATTATGATTCTTTGATAATTAATAAAGGGCCTGCGGTACGTTTATATAAATTAATTAGGTGCCGTCATATCTTAGTTAATAAACAATAAATAATTTGTTACTTGTTTGAGATTATGGGTATCTTTTTTTACATACACTTATATGCATCTGACTGAATATGTACATAGATTGCGCAGGTTATTATTTAAGTAGGAGTGATGGTTGGAAAAATACATTTTGCTAAGAGTCTATTCAGACGAGCTACATCCAGACTGCAGGCCGGTTGCAAAACTGCAGTTTGGATGTGGTTTTGAAGCAGTTGGTATTTCTAGCTGAACTGCACCAATACTGCCAACTGACTGTGCAGTCCGCTTGCAAATGGCGCACAGTGCTCATGAGTCGATCCTTGCAACCAAAATGCAATAATGCAGCTCGTCTATATAGACCCTTAGTTGCAATTCAATAAAAGTTGCAGTTTTAGTCTCACCTCACAATTTATTTGGAAATCACGTCAAAGTCAATGAGATCAAAGAGGTATTGTCTGTGAATACAAACATCTTTTGTTCCATTTAAAATGTTCTTTGTAACTTAGGAACTGACTCATATTAGTACTTTAGCTACTTCAAATTAATTTGGTCCACATTACTAACACAAGACTGATTTGCATTAACTCGGTATCTACAAGTCTTCAAATCTTTGAATGCAGTTCTCGTTATTGTTGAAATTAAGTATCTTAAGTATTTAAGGTAATTCCCCTCCATGACTCATTTGTTTTTGCCACCCTGTATAAGATACCTCCTAAATACTTTAAAGATATGACAAAAACCGTAACAGATAGCCGTTAAATCTCGCTAGCTCTTATACTCCCACGAAAGAATGGATTATCCCATTAGTTTATCTTGTTCATCGCACGGTGTATGATGCAGATGCGGATGCGGATGCTGCATTTGCATAAAAGCGTCCATTATCCACAGCTTCAACCAAATAAAAAATCAATAGTCGGGCTCGCGTACCTATACGCTGAAGTAAAAACAATACCAACAAACACGAGGACCAACCGGTGACTAACCGCCACTGGAATATTCGACGTATTCATAAATGGTGTGTTTAAATAAATCAGTAACACATATGTTAACCAATATGTCAAACCGATTTAATGTTTATCGGCAGAAATACATATATTTAGAAAATCCCCTTACTTTGTACATCTAACAATCACAACTTTAACAACCAATCAATCAATCTATCTATCATTGGTAGATGATGCATTTCCATGTGGTCTGTGGTTGAGCAATAGCAAGGTAGGTACTACTCCTCCAAGCCAACTAGACACTCGGGTATAAATATCAAATGATAAAAAGTCTATGATTCCGCGGTCCGTTTACAACTTAGTGACCCTAGGCCAATGCCTGGGTACTCCTGTGGCAGTATCTCTCACTACGTGGTGGAAGGACCGGGGAATCATTGACTTTTTATCATTTGATATTTATACCTGAGTGTGTAGTTGTTAGCTTGGTGGATTAATATGTTTTAAGAGGCAAACCAAAATTAGTCAATCATGTGTCCGACATTCATAAGGATTTTATACATTCAACGAATGGTTCTCAGAATGAATATAAAACAAAGCCAGTCATGCACGCTCAACGCCAAATATTGTGTCCATCAATGTTTACTGTACTCGTCCCGAATGGAGAGCCAGCTTATTGCATTTTGTATTTTATATCCGAATTGATGAAGGTACTACGAGTTACATCGGATTTTTATAACAACTTTAAAAGTTAGACAGTGTACAATGATTTTATGGTAAAGTGTTTTTCCATTCTTACACAGAGTATAACAGATTTTTCGAAAATCTTTTTTGAGAAACTATGTTATTAAGGACATAATGTATCCTTATGTAACCCTTTCGATCGGTATCATAAAAATACACGATGTTTTATTTAACATTTTACCACCAGTTTGATTCCCAGTTCAAGCCAGTGACAAATCAAAAATCCTTTTATTATACTATTTTTGAAAATGAAGGAAAACATCCTTTGTGTAAATTTAAGGTTTCTCTTTCATGACTCGTTTTTTCCACCCATATTATGACCACGAGAAGTATGGGGATACAGTATAGTCAAGTTTATTTCTTGTTCAAACAGAATCCACACCATTGTCTTATACTTATTAAACAGGTCAGAGCCAGGACACAAATCAACGAGGTCGCCGCGCCTGTCGCGTCAGCACTTGCGAATAATGCCTTGCTCTATGACAGGTGATAATTTATGTACGTAGGTATGTTTGCATGTGTATTACGCTACTATGGTTTAGGATACGCTCTGGCTAGCTTTTCGGTCATTTTGCTTATCTCTGGAAGCTTCATCATGCAAACAATATCTGAAAATGTAACCATATTTTATACCCGGCCCTTATGCATAAAAAAAACCGTTTCTTAAGTTATCTATCAATGTCTGTTATAACAACCTCTATGTAAATAAAATATTTTAAACACTGTACTCATTATATATTCTCAGCTAATAGAGCGCAAATTCATTCTCCAAATACGCACGTACGGATCGTAAACAGAATTACAGTCTATAAACTACCGGGCACATGCTGTAGTTTTACGACCAAATTCCACATTGCCCGCCCGTTTTAGAGATCACAACCAATCTGCAATTCGAATGCATTCGGTATCGATTTCGAAATGAACTCGTTTTGCCGGCTCGCTAAATTTCCTCATGACAAATCACTTGCCGCTTTCACGTGTAGTTACCCTACCCAAGTAGGTTCCGTACATTTATATAAAATTAGTGAGTTGTAAGAGCGGGCGGGGTGGTGGCACCTGTTTCCGGCCACGGACGGGGCACTAACTCAGCGATCCCGGATCCGACCGACGCAACATTTAATTCTTAGTCGGGGCTATGAAATAAGCGATGGAATAGTGGACTTCTAGAAACAATATTTCAACGATCTCATCTATGATTGAAGCAATATTTCGGTAAACTAAATTGAAATGTGTTGTCGTCGAGGGCTACTTTGTCTCAAGAGGATAACTTTGGACCAAATCGAAAAAGTTTGAATTGTCGTACCAATAATATGAAATAGAGTTATTCAAAATAGTGAGCGTATAAATAATATTAACCCAATATACTCTATTTCATACCTTGAATGAGATATTGAAAGTAAAAATGTAGGAGTAACATCGAGTGATTAATTAAGCAATATTAGTTATGTTAAACAGAAAACTAGTACATATTTCGTGGCCTAAACCTACACTGGTGCGGTTTCTGTTACCGCCGGCTGCTGCTGACTATTAACTTAATTTCAATTCCAGTTTTTTCTTTCGTTAACGCCTACATTGTCTTAGTAAATGTTCCACTGTTCCTTTGAATTCAGTTTAAAATATAAAAAATGGTGTTAACTCGTTATCTTTAACCGCCTTGGCCCACTTGTCAATTTTGTAGAAGTCTGTGAGAGTAGCTCTACCATAGGTTTACCTAAGTAGGTATATAAAACATGCTTTTGACCTCTAACTACCATGAAATTATGTAGCTATTCGCAATAGTTATCTCCATAAAATATTTTGTGTGGCAAACTGGTAATTTCTAAGGTAGCCGATGCATGGCCATACAAATATTTTACGTAGACGCTAACGACTGACGGGCGTAAAACACGTTAATCATGGTAGAGTCACTGATTGTGAAACTTTAACCTTGTCATTCAAGGGAACGGTTGACAACCGATAGACAGCTGGTGATTATGCGGGTTCATGGCAGCTCCATATCCATGTGAACAATTATTATTATCATTCTAAGGGTCTGTTTCAGAATCGTCAGATAACTTTTATCCACCAAATAAGGCGTTTTGTTTACAGTAACAGTTTTTCTATAGAATAATAGCTTTTATATAGCAGGTGGTGTTTAGTGCTTGTCACACTTTGTGTTTAATATTGTAAGAATTTAGTTGTACCTAAGTATTAGTGTGTATAAAGCGCTGGTAAACCAATAAATAAATAAATAGGATATCTGGCAAAATTACATATTTATATGGTGGATAAAAATTTCTGACGGTACTGAAACAGGCGCTAATTCTAATTCTTCTAAAGAGTAAACAGAGGTGTGCTTTAGGTGTGCTGTTGGTACACCACATTTCATTGGTAATAAGTAATTATAAAGTTAGTTCTGCCATAGAGATGATTAACTATCGAACCTGCAATATCGGTCATGTATGCATGTACATTTCATACATTTTCTTGTACCTGTCCCACTATACATAATTTCGACGCCTTTAATATAACCTTATAAAAACAAAGACATACGCTGAGACAGTATGGGCCCGCGCCCAGCTGACTCCAGGTATCTAACAAGAGGCACATTACACTCTCCGACAATTTTCGTTATAAGAAAATGTATTTTCGACTAATTGTATACCCATCTTAAATATACCTCGTGAAAATAATCTACGAGGTTCTGAAAAAAATAGGCTTATTTAGAACCGATACGATTATAGAACAAATATATCGTAATTATTCAAGTATGTTTTTTATTGGAGACGACTACTCTTGGCTGAAACGATAGTAACGCATATAGCTCAATTATTGATTTCGAGATACGGTAATGGAAATGAGTCGAACAGTATAAATGTCTCCTATCCCGTCCCGAAGGTACCCGTGGGCTGGTGTTCAATCATATAACTCGCTGTATTTTATTTTGTTTTGCCTTGGGTTATCTTCAAAGGGTTGAGATCTGTTACTATTTATTACAACTAATATTAAATGCACTACATATTCCGATATATCCCCATTCATGCATATACTACCTACCTATGTAAAAACACTCTGACGAAATAACTGAAAATTGGGAATTAAAAATGAATGTGGCTCAGTAAACAAGGTCCTAGCTTATCGATTAAAAATTAATTTGAGTGCATAATGATTGTCAAAAATATAGATTTTTTGTTTTAAATTTAATCTTCGTTGATTTACAAAGTGCAAATGGCCAATAAGCTTTCATTAAACTGATGAACATTCATTAGTAAATGTATTGCATGCGTGCAAGGCTAATAAGTGTATGTTCATTGGACACGGCCCGGGGTCAAACTGTGTTTGTAGTGATGTCCCCGAGGTATTCGCTACTTTTAATACGTTTCGTCGGAATCTCGGTCGCTATAATTTTAATCGCTTTAACGAATCGCAAAAGCAATAAGCTTTTGCATTATTATCAGGTTTGTTAACAAATATGATGTTTTAACAGATATGCTGTAAAACTATCAAGCATCAGATTTATTTAGGGGATAAAAGTTATTTGTCGATTCTGAAACATCATGTCCTTAGGTAAATATGGGTATTTAGTTTACGATAAATGTTGAACAACTTACACTAGATAAGACCACTAAATTTGACACCCATAAAAATATCTATGTCTTGCTCATACATTACGACCAAGAGAGGGATGGCTGTGCATTTAGTTTAGTTAAGTTTAGTTTATGTGCCAACATAATTAGCGCCAATATCAAGTAAGGTTTAAAATATAGCAGCACAGTACCAAATTAGTTTCGTATATAATAGAGCAATTTACTAAATGTAAAAAAACTTGTAAAACAATTCTCATAATGTGGGTTCGGCGAGAGGCGATCCTTTGAGGTAGAAGACAAACTTTTGGGTCAGGTGCGAGCATCAACGATGCTATCACATTAACGAGTCACTTTGTTAGTGAACTAGCTTACAATTTAATTAGCCCTTCCGCGCTTTGTAGACTCTACTGGAGACGGTGGGCGGCCACGGCAGAATCCTAGCATAACAATGACATTACCGTGCCCCTCTGCTTATATTTAATTTCTCGTTTGTCGTTCAACATTTGAGGCCTTTAGACTGTGTAAGACTTGATAGGTAGTCCTTTACATCATAACAATTCAATCTAAGCTTAGTTACTAAGCTAAATTTGCTATGCTGCAGACGTAACCTAATTTAATATTTCGGGTAGGTTATTAAGCATCTATTACAAGTCTCACAAACTTATTTGGCCCGGCTGACAGCGTCGCTAGTGTCAATTCAAGGCTGTCAAATTAAGAATTTTTTAAATGGAAAATTTTAGTTCCTCTTTTGTTACCGAGCCACATAAGATTTTTTTTTTTCGAAGAATTATTTAAGTATACTTTACCCTACCATTGTTGCTCTTAATCCACCATATATGCTATTCCTAACAATCTAGAATTACAGAAGCGAGGCCAAGGGTATAGCTTAATATTTATTGGCTTAGGTAACTTGTCGAATGGGCCTGTTAATCAAAGAAGACGTGCAGAGAACTGCGGTTGGCGGCCGCCGGCGCAGCGCTGTGGGCGATGCGCATCGGCGCGCCTGCATAAAGCCGGAAACCCACCGCGGCGCACGGAGAGACCACACACGTCGGTCAAGCTTCGCTTTGCAAGAAAATTTATGCAATAGTGTCCACCGCGGTGCACGGAGAGGCTACGCACGAAATGACGTCATGCATACATTTTCTTGCAAAGCGAGGCGTGGCCCGTATGCGTGGCCTCTCCGTGCGCCGCGGTGGGTTTCCGGCTTAAATCCACCCAATCCACCCGACGTTACACACTTGTCGATGTATGGAATGTATGGAGACCGGCCAGATTGCGCTGTTAGGCAATGGCGAGTTATATTGCCCGGAAATCTGGGTGTTAAATCGCATTTCTGTAACAATATACTGCGTTCCGGTAGACTTGGCTCAGGAGTCGTCCGACATGTATTGTAGGTAGAGCAGTTCTAAATCATTCTCATTTGAATTATTCGGCATATCTAGATTTACTTATTACTCACTTCTATGTACGACCTACTTATTCAACAAAAAGGAAGTGTTATAGGTAACCATAAAAAGCTACGGGTCTTGTTCTTTTGCAAAAGAAAAATAACTGGAATGTGGGTAGGTAACAGAGAGGTCCTTCAAAATATGATACTTTTTGTAAAAGGGGTCACAGTAGTAAATGCAGGGCAGCGTGACCAACATAATATACCTATTTGTATCACCTTAGGAATATCAATAGGTAATATCGTAAAATGCGATACTCACAAGCTACAAAAATATTATAAATCTAACCACTTCATAGGTACTCCGTAATAAGATAACGTATTGGAGCTATTAAGTTCGAGGATCATAATAGTCGTTAATACCGCGTACACCTAATAACCATATATTGCAGGAAATTACGCTTTTCCGAAAGCGGAAAATGCGAGGAGGTGGAAAAAGGTAACGTGTTTCCGATTGATACAAGCGCTCCGTCTGAATTTGAGCGAAATTAAGCTTTGATGCCTAAAGATATCGAGCACAGATTTTATTTATCACACCTTGAAATGATTGACACAATACACAACAAATATTTTTTGTTTAAAGAGAGTATGAATATCAATACATAAATATTTATGTCAGCATTCTTTTTCTAAAGAGATTTCCAAACATTCAGTTCCACAAGTTCTATAAGAATGTGTGATTTATCTCCTGTAAAATGCTGATTATCATACGTGATATTCACTGCTGAGCGAGGTCAGTCTTGTAGGCCCGTATTAATAAATCAATCTCAAGATTGAGATCGAACTTAAGATGCTGCTTTTGACAGATGTTCCATACATTAAACGGCAAAACTGCATCTTAAGATCGATCTCAAGTTTGAGATGCATTTATTAATACGGGCCGTAGAGTATGAATCTGCTTTACCGACGGATGTGACGCACAAGTATTACTGTACCGACCTCCAACCACGATAGTGGCGGGAATGTGCATAGAGCGAGCTGTGAAGTAAGTTTTGAAAATAATATGACCAAACAGGCGAATAATGGCCGGCGCACATAGAGCACGGCAGGGCATGGAATTTTTTTTTTATCAATCGAATTCAATACTTATCCAATTGAAATAAAGTCTATATTTCAATGCTCGGTGATCGACATCGGAGCAAGAGAAAATGCTTCGATGTCAATCACCGACCATTGTCATATGGACCTTATTTCAATTGGATAAGTATTGAATTCGATTGATAAAAAATAAAGTGCCATGCCGTGCCGTCCTCTATGTGCGCCGGCCATAGGGGTATTGGTATACTGCGTGCTGCTGACAGGCGCGGCACACCGCTCAATTAGCCTTCGCACACGTGTTGCTGTTCTCGCGGAAACCTTGTTATCGCACCCCAACACCACTTATTCGTACGGCACGCTATGGGGTAAAATAAGACCTTTTAATTATTATCTCATAATGACTAAATTATCATTTATGTTATAGGAAGCACCTACGTGTGTGGGCGTGTTGTGGGCGGTTGGAGGGTGATGGGAATACACCACTGGCAGATTGAAATATACGGAAATAGGGTACATAATTAAATAATAATTATTAAGCTTATTTTTTCCTTCTGGCCATTATTTTTACGACTATACCATGTTTACCCAGCTGCCTACAAAAATAAATTGCACTGGCGTAGCACAGGCAAAACTGATTAGTAGGTACCTAATCGTACAGTTACTAGTACACGGACATATTTTCAAAAGCATAGGTATTTGACATCGCAGGGTTTGATAGTAAGCACATAATTTTTGTACTCGGAAATCATTGTCAAAAGTGTATAGAGCTCTTTCAGACTAACGTTTTCACTTTACGTTTTTTTAAGCGCGTGTAGGCGTGCCTTTTGCCACTTGCGAAAATCGTACAAGTGTTGATGCGCTTATAAGTTTGTAAAAGTGCCAGCAGCGAGAGACGCCTCCACCGGTTCGAGCGTTCATATCCCGAATATCCGGAATAAGTCCGTGTATGATCGGCTTTTTGAAGCGCGCGTGTAAGCGCATATGCCGGAAAGACCGTAGGTATACGCGCAAAAAAAACGCTAGTCTGAAAGCGTTCGGTATGACGTGGCGCGGCAGACCGCTCCATTAGTCCCGCACACGTGTCGCCATTTGCGCGGCAACCTTGTTATCGCGCCCCATTCACCACTCGCCCGCTTCTTTCACGTCATAGGAAGCTCTCAATTTTCTCGCGGTCATCCGAAACAATATTCTCGTCCCGGGGAATTTCATGTCATATACTTTCCCTTTTGAAAGAACATTTTAGGACGAAGTAGGTATAAAAATATTATAGCATCAGCTTTAGTGACCGTGGCCTTAATTTGTGTTGCATTATTTTGTTGACTTAAAAATATTCTGATGCACGTAGGTATTTAGATTAGCACCGATATTATGTAGTTAGTAGTTAACCTTCCTATTTTGTTCAACGATTACAACAAGCTTACATATTAAATGAATATCCAATCCTAATACTTAAATCAGAGTTGCAAAAAAACAGGAAATTTAAAATGAAAACTTTTTAAAACGTGTTTAAATCATTGATTTAAAACAGAAGGAAAAACTCATTGTGTTTTAAATGTTTAAAACATGTTTTAAACACGGTGTTTAAAACAAGATGTATTCGTAACAACCCTGACTTAAATCATACTTAAGCTACCTTACATTTAGTAGGTATTTTAGTTATTTTTTGTAAGGTTCCGTATTCCCTGCCAGGAATCCTTAATAAGATCATCCAATCCGACCGGCCATCCGGCGTCCTACTGTCCGTCCGTCCATCTGTCCGTCAGTATCTCACAGAGCCATAACTTTTATAGTTTTCTTTAAACAGAAATGTGGAATACCTACCTTAATATAATAAAACTGAAAACGGCGGCGTATCTTAATGTAAAATTAAATAGATTGCTTAAATAAAACACGCATCACAAGTATGTTCGTAACCTTTACTCAAATCTTGTTTATATGACTATTTCCTTTAACACTTTATCCAAGCAAAGGAGAGTGCCAAGTATTACACGTTTCGCCCTTAATAAGATCCCACTTGCCCCGCGCCGCGATTAGGGTATGACCTTCCCTTCGTTCCACGAGTGCCTTGTAAATCGCACGTTAGGACTTGCGTTTCAACGTGGTTTTACTTACGGTCTTATTTGCCCCTTTAAAAAACTGCAATGCAACGTGCAGCTACCAGGAATATGTTATCCGTGACGTCACATTTCACAGAGCGCCAGCTCGCAGTCACAAACAATAGTATTTTTCATGCAAGCGTCAACTACATTTGTCTAAAATGATAATGTTTACAAAACATAAAAATAAAAAATCATTTCACGAAATGTAATTTTACGTAAAAAAGTTTACAGGTACGTTTGGTAAGATTAAAAAGAATAATTGTTATTAGTTACGAAAATAGTTCCAACATTTCATAAATACAGCATCATTAATTCAGCAAGCCGCTGAAATCTGTTATGTAAATATGCGAGCGCAGAACCGGAAAATGAGTTTGGTTTTGTGCCCTTTCGCTTTGCAGTGGCATGGAGGGTCGTAGCGCCTATTTAGGACACTACATCATAGCAATGTATTGTAGAAATTGTATATTTTAAATATTTTTTTCATATTTCCACGGGGATTTCGAGCACGTACCTAAATTCTTCAAGTTGTTAACTTAATTCCACAGGAGCGAGGGTCTACGCCTCGGGAATCACCCTATTGTGACACAAAGTAGTCTGCGCTTTCCGAGATACACATTCCTACACAAGTCACTGAATAAAAAAGTTGATATAGTGGAAAGTTTCGGAGGAAAAGTGGTGGCTACGAAACATACTACATTACTCTTGGTACCAACCCTGGTGTACGCTGGCGCTGGGTTATTTTTTTTTATTATTTGGAATATTCTCACTTATGCTCTGTTCTTATTGCGAATTTCTATGGTAATAAGAAAAAAATCATGTTTGTGGATATGAAAGAACTGGATTATATCACTTTAGTACTATGCTATAGACGTTTTTTGAGGGTATTTTAAGTAAAAGCTTTTTGAAGTAAATATGAAGACAAATATAACCTATAAGGCTGGATTATCAAAAACTTTTATCTAAAACTTTTATTCATAAGTTTTAGATCCAATTTACGGAGATATATGAATGGCTATTTATAATTCCACTAAAAGCTGCGAGTCTAGCTGTCAATCTAGGGTTGTCGATGTGACGTCGGACATCTGTCTAGTTGCGTGTTGTCGCGACCCTCATCTTTGGAGAAATTGCTTCCCGTATGGCTGTGACAGACAGCGAGCGATACACAATACTGTCTAGGTATTGGTAACGTAACGGGCGGGCCTAACTTGTACGTCACTTTTATTGTCGCCACCAATTATTTTTTTTGAGAAAAGACCGACTCTAGTTGGCCGTATATAGCCTCATTCCGAAACTTCATTTGTAATTAGTTGATTACTTATGTTAATGATGCAAGAAACACGTTTATCAAAAATTCAGCTCTACTTTTACAATATTATTTATTCAATAAAGAAAAAAACTTCCTGCGAATTTAAATATAACAAGCGAAAAATATGAATACAAAAATATTCAAAGAACGTCTACAGTTGAAAAATGTAACTCATTAAGAAATGTTTAGCCAAGCTAATTTAACTAGGGCCTTAGGCATCTCCAGGGAAATTACCAAGCTTTGTGCGTATGCTGCTTTCAAAACTTTAAAACGAGTTTGTTTAAAGTAGAACAATTTAATTGTTTCATTGCTACAAAGAATACTTAAGAAACTAACATTGATAACGACTCATGTACGCTTACGAAAATGTTATTTTTATCAATTACTTGTCTAATTATTTAATAGTATTACCCTTTTAACAGTCTGACGAAATTATACCTTCCATACCAGTCAAACCACACAATAAATAAAATAAGAAAAAAAATATCGCTAGATTAGCATACCAAGTGTCTAGCCCCAAAATAAGCAACGTTGTATTATGGCTATAGTACAATGATGAAAGTGATTGCAGTGACACCCAGACGAGTGCAAATTACGGTAAGGCGGTTTCCAAAATTTGCCTCTGGCGGAAATCGAAACCGCAACCACCCGATGCAGTGAGCTGAGCGGGCTACGCTCGAACCACTGCGTCGAGCGATCGTCAGCACTCATAACCATCCTTATAATCTGACGTAGCTGGGTAGAACTATAATTTCAGTCAGGTAAAGGTAAATCGGTAGGCGTGTTTGACGAATGGGACTGGTTGCCGGATCCCGACCCCAATTGTACCTGTCGCACGGACAAATGTCCTGTCCAATGTGGACCAGATAGTCACTTCAACTGCCGCTATTACCTCGTGAGATAATCCTGTATTACCGTTCATACTTATGCCTACTCAATGTTAATGAAAACAAATAGAGATTTTAAGCAAGTAATACATGGAAATAGCAATCGGCGACGAAAGTTTCTAATGTTACTAAGTTTTTAGTAAAGAACGTTACCAATCTTCCCAGTCGAGTTCGCGTTTATGATCCGGTTAAATGTAAAAGTGACAAATTTAAGAACCCCGTAGGCTTAAATGAAATAAACGATTTGACTTTATCGTTGACTTTGACTTTTGTCCAATTCAATGAACAAGTTCAAGTTAAGACTAAACTACTTACCTAATATATTCTACTTTACATTTAACAGTAAGTTTTGAAATGTATATTAAACCCAACTTATTTTAACTATTTTCAGGACTATTTAAAAAATACGTATTAAGCATATCTTTTTTTTTCATTCTGAGCACTTAATATTCGCATGGATTGCCATAATACTATCACCACTATTTATAGTCATCTACCATCGCTGCCATAGTCTATCCTCCGTGATCACTGCACACTGTCGTGCAATTATTTCAGCACACGATACTTCAGTTAAAAGGGTTTGAGGTCCGGTAGTGTTGGAGCGCGACACGACCGCGCGACACGCGACGTGTTTGCGGTTGCCGCGCGGTCGCGCGTGCCGTGCACACTCGCTGCGTGCTCTAAACACGCACCAATATCAATGTGCACTCTACAATAGTGCGGTTGTGCACTGAATTCAACGTAATTGACCATTAACATTATTTCAATTTTATAGTGACTAAACAATTTAGCTATCTACGTCGCAGGAAACAAAGCAAAATTAGGTTACATGAAATGGTAGTTAGCTATCATAATTATTATTTCTATAATTACGTATTAAAATAACTTAATTTGTTAATATAATTACATTTATCCATTGACAAGTACGTACTTTATATTTATGACGTCACTTATTTTGAATCTGTACAGAAATTGGTTCAAGCAAGGATCTTATAAGACTATAGGATAGACAAGTTGAGTTTTTGGTTAAAAATAAATTCAACTTTATTCTCCTAGCTTAAGATCTATTATACCTTGACAATTATGTAGACCGAAAAACGAGCCGAGCGAGAGGCCCGAGTTGGGACCGTGTCCCTCTCACTCCGAGTTGCCATGCCAAAATAATATGATCGTTGGGTAGTGATTGGTAGTTTTTAAATCATCCAAATAAATTAATTTATTATTTATCATGACTATGGCTTCATCGAAATATGTTGGATTCATAATGATTATTTTTAATACATAGTCTTATTTTTTATAAGAGTTAAGAAGTAAGAATTATTGCATATTATTTATACTTTGTAAAAAAAAACAGTTTTTTTTTTAAATCTTTAGACGGCAACATTTATTGTTGCCATGGTTACGGATATATGGCAGATAAACATTCGAACCTAATTGTTATTGTTTTTCATATTAAAGTTTATAATTAGTTATAAATTAACTAAAATTGTTAATAATTCTTGTGTATATTAAGTGCCCTAACCAATCTTATCCTGGCTGCGGCTTGTCCTTTCACAGGTAACCGATTATTTTATTTCATATAAAATATAAGGCAAGGGTGACCACAAACCCATGCATGTACTAATATTGCCTTTTATAATGAGATGTGTTTTATAGGTTCCCTATAGATGAAACTATCAGGGCAACATGGCTTAAAGCAATCCCCGGTAAAATAACGAAGACATCCGTTATTTGTAGCGCACATTTTAAACCGGAAGATTTCATCGGATTTCAAGCTAAAGGAAAAGGTTAAAATTGGGTGCTAAACCATCTACTTTCCCGAAGGTAAATCTATATTTGGGTGGTTGTAAAAATAGCCCTAACCTAACCAATTTCAATAGTGAATTTCATTTTACAGTGGGTAAATCCTTGAATGTTATTATTGCGTGGACACCCAAGTAGAAAGGAACACTGTACCAAAATGGGCCCCTCTCGCTCGGCTCGTTTTTTGTGCAGCAGAAAACAGTCCAGTATACTATTTACGTTCGTGGGTTCAAGTCAGTGAACCAATCAACGACGGCACTATTGTTATATAGCTCATGATTAGCTGCAGGCTTCCCTGATATTGTTCTTAATTTAAAACATTGTCAGAATTACACATTTGTAGGCATTATATCTGACAAAGCGGTGGTTGTTGCACGTTGACCGCGCCGCATGGTCTGCATGTGAGTGACAGGCGCGGCACACCACAGCTCCATTAGCTCCCTCACACGTGTTGTTTTCGGTGGAAACCTTTGATCGCACCTTAAACACATCTCACTTGGACCATAATTAATTCTATTTAAAAAAAAAACTTGTGGAAGGTAGCAAAATTTTCCGAAATCCACTAAAGTTTTATTCCATAATTCTTAATGCTATCGGGGTCTTGTTACAACCACAAAATCCTATTAGATACTAGACTAAACAAACAATTATTTTATACACTTTAATTATCTGCAAACATAACAAAACACCAGTAAACACGAGTAATAAAACGTTGTTGACGCTTAAATTATTAAAAACGTGGACGGAATATTGTTTAACTTTATTAAGAAAACAATTGCAAAACTGCACTTAGTAAGCAGCGCTGAAATTTTACAATGAACATTCTTTCTGCTAGTGTTTAACAAATATTTCATCATCATTTCCGTTTTACTATTCTTCATGTAGATGGCTATTCCTATCTTGTATTATTGTCTATTATTTAAAAAGAAACTTAAGCATCTTCTTTAGTGCGATAGCTTTCTAGAACTTAAAATTTGCGTAGCTAACAAGTTGACTGAAAATTCCTTCATGATAAACTGAAAATGTTTAAAGGCATGCCAGCCTCATCTGAACTTTCCGCTTAATCACACGTTCGTATACAGTGACACCTAACTAAGGAGGGATGACATAACAGTTTGCATAACGAAGCGCATCAGGTTCATGTCTTTGACGCGACAGTTCGCAGTCGCAGTCGCAAACGAGGCTATCTTTCATTAAATTACCAGCAGCAGAGAAAGACACAAACAACATGTTTATTGACACAGCAACACAAGCCAGTGAATATAGGTACAAATTTTAATAACTTATTCCGAGGAAAAAAAATGTTTCAACGACACTAGGCCGTGGGTCCGGCTGGCCTGATATAGGCTATATCTCAACATGCCGTGGTGTGGGCGAATCAGAGGGTAAATGCTTGTCCATCATAAAGTTCAAAATGCTAATAAAGTTAGTTTGCTAACGAAATAAAGACAATTTAATTTTTAATTTCTCCAGCGTCCACTCGACATATTTATGTAACTGTGGCCAATGCCCTATAAAATTACTGACAGCATTAACAAAGCTTCAAAATGCGACTACAGTTACTCCCGATATTTTGCTGAATATATTCTTATTTAAAAACCTGTTCATTTTAGCGGGGCGTTGAAATCTGTTATGTAAATATGAGAGCATGGAACCGGAAAATAAGTTGGTGTTGTGCCCTTTCGCCTTCCAGCATCGGTGGCGCCCAGGGTCGCGGGTCGCGGCGACCGTGTTAGGCGACCAAACAATTTTGTTCGAGCAGAACTCACCACTTTATGAATAGTAATCAAACCGCCGTCCTCCATTCATTTATCTCTCGAGCGACCGACGATGAAATGTAGATGAGGCCTTTCTGATTAAGCTGCGAGTATTTTGTACATTTACTTTGTAATTATAAACAGTGTCGGGTATAAGTAAGCGACTTAAATTATTACCTTTATGAAGCACCTGATGAAGTTTACGATTCGTAAACGAAAACAAGTCTTTGCTGTACATAATTAGATAACCATAAAAGGTGTACAAACTTTTTTATATTTTCCTACGCTAGCATTGATGTGTGCACATTACTTAGTTTTACTGGTTATAATAGAAGCTTACTGAATATCCGTGAATACAGCCAACAAGTATCTAATTTGCGTCGTCGTCTACAATCCAAGTTACCAAAATGATACCCGTCTATTAAGTTTGGTACAACTGGTACTCGCAAAGCTCTCTTCTATGGAAAACATACACATGCTTTATATTCAATAGCAACTAGGGAAGGAAATGTGTCGGCTTAGTTTTCATATTATTACGAATATTCCTGTGTTGCTCTTAACGCGTGTCTTGGTAAAAAAGAAAATCTTATTTGTCGGTGAAAAGCTCAGAATAGGTACCTATGGTATTCTTATCTTAGACTTCTGTTGAGTAACCTGTAAAATCCACGTCTCAAATTTAAGTCTGGGTTTAGGTTTCTTTTATTTTTTTTTGGTTACGCTATTTTATGATATGGTATAGTATGGTTATGTTATGGTATGGTACCTATGGTATGGTATCTATGGTATGGTACCTATGGTATGGTACCTATGGTATGGTACCTATGGTATGGTATAGTATGATTTTTTTATGGTTTTATGGTCGCGCGCGCGTGGTTAGCGCGGCTCAAGTTATACGATCTGACAGCGCGGGTCAAACGCGTAATAATAAAACGGGATATATTACATTGCCCGCGCCGCCCCGGTTACCGGCACGCGCGTGACTATAAAACCAGCCTAAATGAAAATTCAAAGTTCAAATATTCCCTGTTATACACTTTCATGATTATCTTTTTGAGTACCTAATATAGCTATTACACGGCATACGTCAATATAGGGTTGTCGAAGCAACGTTGGAAATCTGTCAGGTTTCTTACTATGCGGGACCCTCGTCTTGGCAGAAATTACTTCCCGCAAGGACGTCGCTGCCAGTAGCGGAGACACGCCTCCTGTGTTCATCAACATCACAACTAGATAGGCACCTACGGTATTGTAAAAAAATGGTATGGTTTTACCCGCGCGGTTTAGCGCACGTAGACTTTTTGGAATACCAAGTAAGCGTGGCATAAAGTTTAACGCGGTATCCCTATGTCTTAATTCCAGAAGTTATTTCCTCTTTGTACTGAATTTCACAACCGTGTTTGCGTGAAAATCTGACAAATTTACAAACATACATTTGCCTTTAGAACGTTAGCTGAGTAAAGTAAGATAGGAATTCGATTATATCCTTAGGCATCTACCTAAACCAAATTGGAATTGTACAAGATAGAACAAGATATGTTCTAGTTACTAATATTTAAAAAAATCCTACACTACCTATCGGCGAAATGTTAATTGCTACATTATAACTATTTCGATGACAGAATATTCGGTATCAGATTGGACACTTATAATTTGTCATTTCGCACCATGACCAGTTTACTCCATAGTGCGAAACGACGAAGTGTTATTTTTTAATGGCCCTTTCGAACTATGATGCGAATCGGCCAATGTCTTTTTATACTTCGTCTTTTGTGATCGTGGTGCAAAATTAGCAAGCAAAAATTATTAAGCAGTCCTTACCAGTCTACATATATAGCAATGTTAAAGAAACTGTTCAAAATTACTTGAATCAAACCTTATCTGTGGGGTGCGCTGTGTGAAATATGAGCAGCTAAGCGGCAGCGGTGGAATACCCCAGCAGAAATATACGAAAAGCGTCTGCAGTTGAAAAATATAGCTCATTAAGGAATGTTTAGTTAAGTTAATTACACTGGAGGCTTTAGTATCTCTAGGGAAATTACGAGACATGAGTATGTTCTCCGAAACTGTATGACGACTTTGTGTATAGTGCAAATGATCTCTAATATTTACACTTGTAACCTTTCACAACTTTAATTAAATATAACACATACTAGCAACTCCTAAATGGTATGAGTTAACTAGAATTCTATGTTTGATTTGCGAATGCAACTACTTTGAATAGTTTAAGTGTCAGTTCCAACAACAAAACTTAAATGAAAATGGAAAACCATGATTATTACATCCATTTATACATACAGAAAACCTTGACAATATACAGTACAGTCATGTAAAACTTAATACTGAAACATTTAATATTTTAAGAAACTTGACTTTACTCGTGGAGAGAATTCTGGGTGAGTATCTTTAACAAAACCTTTAACAAACTGATTCTCTATAAGAATTCCGAATACTATAACTTCTCAAATTTTTAAGACACACTTATATAACAGTTAAAGACGTGGTAATCTGTCTTTGTTTGTATGGTACGAGACATATAAGTAGCTCTCCAATTTTAATTGGGCTCAAGTATTCCGCAGTAAATTGTATAAATTGTCAAAATATAATTAAAGCCCATCTATCTCTACTTCCACAATCGTTCACCTGATTTATGACTCTACCAATACAAATGCTATACAAAACAATATCGAGAATCAGATAGAGTCGGATCGTTAGGTGTATTTGAACGAACGAGGCCGGTTGCCGGTAATTGTGCCTGTCGCCCGGACAAATGTGCTGTCCAATGAGCGCCGGATAGTCACTCTAACTGCCGCCATTAGCCCGAGAGATAATCTTAAATTACTATCTACACACTCAATTGTTGCGTCGAGCCGGAACGTGAATTGGAGCTGAATAGTTTATCAGTTGATGATAAAAACATGTGGTCTGAATACGCAAGTTTCTTAAGATTTTCTTAATATTGTGCAATGTTAACTTCGCTCTATATTTAAATCTAGTTATACCTATTTAAGTTCACTTCAGTGTAAAAATACTTTGTTCCGGGTAATTACGCAAATACATATCGATTTATATACCAATATTGTCGTTAAATAACATCAATTGCAACACCAAATCGTCGTTACCGTCTTTATTCAACACTACTAAGCGGCGTGTCAATTTAATCGATAATAAACGACCGGGCGTAATTAAATTCCAAGTCAAAGAGACTAAAGTAAACTAACGTTTATTTTGTAGTTGTAAATTCAAATGTAAAGGACAAATTACGTACAATATTGTATGGTCGGTCTTACGGCAGGCTCGCGAAACAACCCGTTATCTTCACACGTACGCCGGTTATTTAGTGCTGAAGCAGGTACGCTGCTTAGAACAAAGCAAAGCGTAACTTAATATGAAGCATGTTGGGCTGTCCACAAACTTAGAAGGCGAATTTCAAAGGGAATCCCTCGAGTCTCCTTTATGCAAATCTCGGGTAATTTCTTTGGTGAGAGTCGCAGGGGACCCTTTGCCAAGATTGCGTTGACTTTTCAACAGCCCATACCTATGTCTTGTTTTACATCCGTTTCAACGATGTCGATGTAAGCTGAAAATCTACGAGAATTGAGGCGGAGACGGAAAATAAATTATGCCTTAGTCTTCATAGAGTAGACAAAGAAAGGTAGTTTCAAAGGGTTTTCTTGTCCTTTCCTTTAATTCTTCTTATGCGTAATATAAAAAAAGCTAATCATTAGATGTGTCCATATGGCGCGCATGCCTCACCCGAGCACTCATATTATGACATTACGTCTGTGCGTTCCGACGCATGAGGCATGCGCGCCATATGGACACACCTATTTACCTAATATCCATTCGTGAGGATGCTAGAGAATAAAACTTTAGCAACCGCGATCTGGGTACCATAGATATACATATGTATGACCTACCTACCTTTAAAATAAATACTGCTATCAATTTTTTGCCCTATCTTTTGTGTTAATTAATTTTTGTTTCTATGAAAGAGAAAGCCCTTCGCAATAAAATATTAAAACTCGTGGAGACCTAAGTGAATAAAATTTCTTTAACGATCTTGGCAATTTCAAATCTACTTAGAAAGCCCTCAAGCAAAGATAGGAACATTATTAAGAGCTCCTACTTCGGTAATTCAAAAATAAGTATTTTTTTTGTTAGTTGCAGACTCATTATATAATAGGTATAGTACGTTTTTCTATACTTGTCCTATTTGGTAAGCAAAGATGGCGTCCAGCGGGGCGATTGCGTAACTTTTTTTGTCAATGTTTCAATTGGTTTCGTTCATTCTGTGTCAATTATATACGAAACCAATTGAAACATTGACAAAAAGTTACGCAATCGGTCCGCTAGATGCCAAATCTTGACGATCTTTGCTTACCAAATAGGACAAGTATAAAAAAACGTACTATAAGTTTATCGGCTTATACCGACGTTTTTGTGGGGGGGGACTTCACATACCTTGTTAATAACGAAAGCGTTTTCAAGAAAAACTCACAATAACGTTACCAAAATATCGTTATTATTTGAATGACCTCCCAACTTCAAGGCAAGTAGGTATTAAATGATAATGAAATCTGTCTGTTACACTAAAAAAAAATATGGGTAGAATTTAAAGTTTCTACCTTTTTTGGAGTCCGTTAAAATAATTTAAACTTTTTACAACAGCTAGTTATTTAAGTACATCTTTCGTATAAATGTGTAACAGTGATGTTCTATAAAAAATACGAATATAGCCCACATATTATGTCATATTATGATGCCTTTACCGTATTACCTTATTATTCATGGCTATATAAATGCCCTGAACTGGGGACAAAGCACCACAATTTTAAGAACATAGTAAAAATGACGTCACAATATCTTTTAGGGTTGCGTATCTCGATAGCAAAAAGCGGAAAGCTTAAAGGATCGCTTTGTTATCAATCTGTCTGTCTGCCAAGACATGCACAGGCCAAACCACTGGTGTTAGAAACATGAAAATTTAACAGTAAATATCTTTCAAACGTAAACGAAAACTATAATTTTTTGCGTTTTTGAAAATAATACTCCATATAAGTTTGTACGGAACCCAGTCAGGCGTCAGGAGCGTCAGGGCGTCAGGTCCTACAACCACTTGTCCGGTTTTTTGATGTCGTTACGTGTTTATTATTATCTCTAAGGACAGGGAGAGTGCGAATGGCTCGCCACTCGAGGCTAATTTGGAAAAGAAAATATTTTGGTCTAAGTCTGGCTAGTCTGAATATAATATTAACAATAATATTGGTTATAATTGGAGCGTTTACTTTGTTTTGGTTTGGGTATAAGAATAGATGAGTTTATTTGGCAATAGGCATTTATCAGGGCACTTGTATTGTAGGTAAAGTTCTATGAAAATTGGCCTTAAAAACTAGTATGATTATTTTAGAAGCGTTACTTATTTATTTAATTTCAGTTATATTATTAACGGATTGTTGGTTTCTATTACAGTTAAGTGCTAAAAGCATTGAAGAAAACAATGGATTCGAGGATAAATTTACCTTATAATGTTCCAGAGCATAACTTAACTCTTTACTAAATTTAATTTATAATATTCGTAGGATTTGGCATAAACCTCCAAGGAGGTTCTTGACAGTCGCAGTAGTCGTCAAGTTACAATTGAAAAAATCATATTTAAAATGAAATGAATATACGTCACGACTTTTATCCCCATTCGGAGGCAGTCAAAGGCTTAAGTGGCCATACACCACCACATTGTGGAGGTATTAAGCCAACTCAAAGCCCACGTTTCACCAGATAGTCAGAACCCAACGTGACAGGTGGTGAACCTTGCCGCCGTGTATACAGGAACAAGATCAAATTTAAAAGGTGGAAGTTCATATTTAAGTTTTAATAATACTTATGTTTGTATGTATGCAAAAGGTCTATAGATGTAAATTCTCCGTTACGATACGATATGGTGACACATTGTTCGAAATCGTCTGTTGACCAATGGTCATTCATGTTTCATCGCCGTCTGGCACGCGTCAGAGGAAGCGATAAGGTGCCCGAGCGGATACCCTCACGGACATCGACATATTGAACACGCAAACTAGCTTGCTCCTATATAGCTAGTAGCTACGTATGCTGTATCGACCACAGAAGTGTTCTGTGATGTGCACTATCATCGATCAGATACAAGCTCCAATACCAAAACTGGATTTTCTACTATTCTACAATATTGTAACTTTGGCTGATAGCAAATGATCACCTTTAAGCAATTCCCCTATCATCATCATCTCAGCCGAAAGACGTCCACTGCTGGACATAGGCCTCCCCCAAGGTTCGCCACAATGACCGGTCTTGCGCTGCCCGCATCCAGCGGATTCCCGCGACCTTCACCAGGTCGTCGGTCCACCTTGTGGGAGGCCTACCCACCCACGTACCTACCCATAGCAACCTACCCATAGCAAATGATCACCTTTAAGCAATTCCCCTATATGTTTGTCTAAATAGAGTGGGACACGCAACGGGAGAAGAAAGAGGGGGGGGTCGTTCTTTCGGCTCTCAGACTTATCGTACGAAATGCATTTAAAATAGCTAGGTAATTTACGCTGTTTTTCCTAGAGAGGGTAGTACTACCCCGATCGAGCCAGCCCAATTATGAGCTGCGGTCAATAGGCTACAACTTAGCTCTACCACCTTTACATTTTAAAAAAAACATTACTTTAGTGACTGCTCTTTATAGTGCTCCCTTAATTACATTTTATTCCAACATTAGAAATTCAGAACGTTCTGAGACAAGAATTTAGTAGCTAAGGGCTCTATTTTAGTTTACAAGACGACACTCGTAGCTCGACCCGCCAATTTAAAATGGCCAAACTTCTCGTCAAAGTTTTTGCGTAGGTAATATTTAGTAAAAGCCGAGAACTCTCGCGAGACTCCACCTCCTAGAAGGCCTGTCTCCGCCGTCCTTGGTACCAAAGCCTTTGGGAGGAAAATATTTTATTTTACAGGAACAGTTCTATCTATGTAAAAGCTGTACAATATGTTCCAGTGTAATTGAATTTATTTTTTCAATTACAATCGTATAACAATCAGTTTAAAAGGTCGAGGGTGGTGCGCGGCGGGCCATGACATCAATTCCGAATTTATTCCTAGTATTTGCATTGACAAACAGCACTATTCATTCGCACGCAGTTCAATTATGAATCGTATCTATTTAACTATACCTAATTTAGACTTTAAAAAGTACGCGTGGTATTAATAAAATACTTTTTTGAGACACCTATCAACTTTTGATGTCATTATCTCCTAGAAAAAAAATCTTCTTTTCCCCTCAATTGAGCCGTTTGGGGCCATCCATTAATTACATCACACGAATTTCATGATTTTTAGACCCCTCCCCCCCCTCTTGTCACAGCTGGTCACATTTGCGAAACTGCCCCCCTTCCTGTGTGAGGTCACATATTATTTATAATTTTCAGAAATTTTTCGTTAAAAATTCTAATTTTGGTTTTAATACTTAGATATATTAGATTTTTAAATGTGACGTCACACAACTTAGGACCCCTCCCACCCCCTTGTCACACAATGTCACATTTCGTCGACCCCCTCCCCCCCTTTACGTGTGACGTTATTAATGGATGGCCCCTTTCCTCTTTTGATGGGTAGACTGGCAGCTTAGAAGTGTTGTCCAAACCACTGGCCCAAGTTCTAAAACCACGATGTTCTCCTGATACCAGACCTACTTACCTACTTCTATCCCTTATTTTGTATATTAAGTTAAGTTATGTTAAAGACACACACAGAACACAAAATCACATACAGTATAGAATACGTAAAGTACATTTAAACATGAATCAGTAGCTGATCTTCATTTAGCGTTATCGAGTAGAGCTACACAGAAGGCAAGTATTTTAATTTAGCCTAACATCACGGTCGGATTTTCAAGAGCTCGTGAAACTGCGGACTGCATTGGCAGTACAATGAAGCGGGGATAATGAGAACTGCTTCCACACCGCGCTAGTAACGATATAAAACCGATTAAAAACATTAAAGCCATGCTGTAGATTAATATGATTATCATAGAGTTTCAATATAAGAACGTCTGAAGTACAGATTTTGAATCAAATTATGTACTTGAATGCTTGTCCACGAATAACAAGTAATAAATAAAGCTCCTCGATAGTTCTTACCCTTAGCTTAATCTATTTATAACTGACATGTTTATTTTGAGATTTGATAAGAGGCATAACAATAGACGAATAAAATTACGTCTCGGTACTACATCTTGTACTTACATAACAAATCCCTGACGCGTGACAAAGCCAAGGTTGTGTAGTGTCCAGTCAACGGATTATACCCATTAATACATAATCGTTGTTATATTTAACTACATAAGGTACTCAGTATCATTATTTTCAGGAGCTCGATGTAGCTGGCAGCGTTGTCTGTGCAATGAAACGTGAAAGCTCATCGCTGTCGTCCGGCGTCCAGCGTCCGAGCGATGACGGTAATCTCTGCCTGGGGACACGCGCGATGATCACTCACTTGTCATTAATGGCTTATGGTATTATGAATACCTACTCAAAATATGATCGTTTAACCAATTTTAAGTAGGTAAAAAACAAAACAGAATCGCATCTAAAGAAAAATACCACGGCGCCATTTCCAGGAAGCGGTAGGCAGAAGTGCACTGATCTACCTCATCCTTTTCACAATCCCCCTTAGTAACAACACTGCAAAATTTAAACCTAGGACAATATGAAATCTGCATGTAAATATTCTAAAGCAAAATGGTTTTAAACGTTTCCCACTTAAAAGTTGAACAACTTGTATGAGTTATGCCTCAAAATTTTCCTTATGTGATCTCGACGACCCCGAACTTAATAACGGCACAAGGCCGGGTGTCAATCCGTGTTTGTCGTATACTCTGTATTCTGTACGTACAATTAATAACAGTGAGAGTAAACAGAATAAATTGCATTGACATAAACAGCACCAATACTAACAGAAACGTACCTATACTTTTTATTATTTATTTTTCGACTTTACAAGGTTTGTGAGCATCGAATAACCATACAAAAATATGTGTATTTTGCGAGAGTTTCCACTTTTGTTGTTGACAGTACCTGTAATAATGCGCAAAGTTTTGCTTTACTAGGTCAGAGGGGGCTTCCGTGAAACTGGCGAACAGAAGTGTACTTACTGCGTATGAAATAATTTCGAGAGATACGCACCAGGAAATTACCCTTACGTAAACGAGTAACTTCTGTGCGGCTTTATCAAGTATCAACCCTACCCGAATACGGCTGACAATCTCTAAATTCAACCAGTAGGTAGCCACAGGGCTAGGTGGCTAAATTACGTTATTTACGCTGCTCACAATGAGTCACGTATTTACGCTACCACCCAAACATGATTCCGAGTATTATTTATGTAAGTTTGTATGTAAAATAATCAACGCAGAAAAGTTTTATCAACTCTTTTGCGCATAGTAGTATCGCCATTATCGCCAGACTTACAAACAAACTGTGTTGTCCCAAAACTAAGCAATGATTGTACTATTG
The DNA here is from genome assembly GCA_947859195.1 of Drymonia ruficornis. NCBI lineage: Eukaryota > Metazoa > Arthropoda > Insecta > Lepidoptera > Notodontidae > Drymonia > Drymonia ruficornis. Next base: position 8,139,537 of record OX401910.1, on the reverse strand, counting down.
CTACCTTACCTACAATGAACTAGGGGATAACTTAGTGACAGCCAGGCCAGGGCAAATTAGGAAAAAACAGTTCCCGAAATTTGCCTATGGCGGGAATCGATCCCGCCACCACCCAATGCAGTGAGCCGAGCAGCCAACCCTCAAACCACCGTGCCAAGCGCTTCTCAAATGCTCAACCACTTACGCAATCAAACAAGACTAATTTAGTTAAAGAAACGAAATTACAGCGTACATAAATTTTGCGATTTTAAGAAAAATTCGGTATCGCACCTGAGCCGCGTAGAAACGAAAATGAACGCCATTATCCCACACCATAATCTTAAATCACTTCGGCTTAGTGTTTCGATTACAGACAAAGGTTCGGTAGGAAAACCCACATTATGATGGTAGTTGAATAATTGTATAGATAAGTGGAATTGATGGCCTCCGGCTCGTTCCTTCTTCCACCGACGGAATATCGGAGCTAATACTTGAATATAATAGATAAGGGAACCAGGGTCTAGGAGAGCTTAGGGCAAAATGTTTAGGTTAGATTTAACCGACATAACATTTGAATAAGAAAATTTCCTTTTTCGGTTACTTTCGCAAGATATCAGTTGATATTTGACGTGAACTTTGAGCTTCGAAAAGCCATGGAATAAAATACCAAGTCCCAAAACGCTAGGTTCCGTCTGAAATATTTACATAAAAACTTCTCGATGAAATTGATTGAGGTTCCTAGCCCCAAGAGAGAAACCTTCAACTAAGCCTAACACGCCTAAAGTACTCTGCGGTGCTTGTCTTTGGGTGCTTACCTACATCTCATTTTTAGTCCCTCTTCTTTTCAAATCTACTATTGATTTTGTAAAGCAAGCATTAAATTACTCTTAATCTAAGTCAAATTACTCTGTAAATTACAATTACTTATCTGTTATTATATCAGATATTATAATAATAGCAACTACATTTTCTACCTTTAGAATTATCTTAGATTTATTACCGGCCGTTACAATGGAAGGGTATAAACAAGGGTGTATCTATTACACTGTCTTTTGTTTTGGAATGGGAGATACAAAAAATAACCAATATGTATATTTTTTTCTGTTCTTTTTATAAATTAGGATTTTATATAACTGTACACCTGTCACTGTCAAAATTAGTAATAGGATTACAATTTAACTTACCTATTTCTGTGCCTAGTTAAAGAGAAGTACAAAAAGCACTGCTTGGCGCAGTGGTTCGAGCGTAGGCCGCTGCTCACTGCATCGGGTGGTTGCGGGTTCGATTCCGGCCAGAGAAAAAAAAATGGAAACGGCCTTATCTTATTTTGCCCTGGTCTGGGTGTAACTGGGATCGTCCCCAGTCCATTGTATGGTAGCCATAGTACAAGCGTTGCTTAGCTTAACCCCATCGTGTTCACTAGGCTCTAACCGTTATCTGAGTAAAGAGCTTATTACACCTTCCTAAATTTAGGCTACTTAATTTAGTCGTGACTGAATTTAGGCAAGTGTAATCGCATTTAGCAAGCTATTCAGAAGCTAGAATGGTTTAAATATTTAGAAGCTTCTGAATTTAGGCTTCTAAATTTAGGAAGGTGTAATAAGCTCTTAAGTCCAAACCACGAATTCCAAGTAATTACAGCAAGAGCAAGACTCATTCCAATAACAACACCTTCCAAGACAATTCATACAAGAAGATTCTACTGTATCACGTTTGAAATATCTTCGGAAAAATATATCCCTGGCTTGGCTGTAGTGCACATGTGAGTTGTACGGACTTGTACGGAGCGAGGGCCGGGCGGGGAGCAGCGACCGCGTACAAACATTCTGCCCGATAACCCTCTAACTCTCGCATGCGCTAGTATTTGCCTTCCTCTCCAGACGCGCTGTTTACCTTGTTTTGAATTTTACCACACTGATCAGGTGGAGGAAAATACTAGAGGAAGCCACGTTATAAACACCCGGTTGAACATCTAGAACAAGGAAAACATTTTAAATATTATTTTATATTACATAAACACTTTGTCATAAATTCTATGATCTTATTAAAGTAAACGCAAAATCCTCCTATATCCTGAAAGTTTTCGAAATTCCTGGCTGGAGTCAGACTGGTTATTGTCGGCATAATTGAACCAGATTATGATAAAATGCAAAGGAACTATTGTAGAGAGGGTTGTCGCCGAAAGACAGATGTTTACAGGCGATAAAATTTGTTGGATGGTTATTGAGCAATAAATAATAATAGAATGGTGGTCCAGCGCGGCGACGATGACCGTGCGACGCACACAACTTTTCTCGTTATGTCCTTTGGAGATATTTTGAGATTTGCAGAGAGCCAGCGCCGCAGTGCATTGGACACAATGGATAAGAAAGGGTTCTCTTATCCTCTTTGCGGGAACACATCTATTTCGACTTTTTGTTAAGGCTACGGAACGGTCGGTCGCGGGGCACGTACGCTCGCTCGACGTAGACGCGCTTAGAATTCAATATCCCTATTTCACGTTACCGTCTTTTGCACATACATACAACAACCGGCGATAGCCACTTACTGGGGCTTTGTTTATACTATTTGTTGATGTTCCAACTAAACCGATGTTACATACGTACACATGTGTTGAACAAAGTTTGGCTCTTTGACTGCCCACAATTGTTGGCTGATTTATAGGTAGGCAGCTACCCGGGACCGCAAGTTTCGCAGTTGTTACGGGTAATTTACTTGATGAATTAAAAATGAGAAGCTGCCGCATCGTCTGTCTATGGTTTATGAAATGAAATATTTAGGGAGACAGGTGCACGATTGACAAAGACAAACTGCTTTAGTAACTTTTTAATCCAATCCAAGTTTTTAAACGATCCACAGCTTGATGACCTCACCAGAGATTGATTTAATACTATAATATATTACATATATGGATTTCCTTTAGTTACTATGCGAATATTGATTTGAACTTATTTCTTACTTGTTTAATCAAAATTGAACTAAATATGGAGTTAAAAGTATTAATTTTATGAAGCAAGCATTATGTACTCCTGTAAGTAGAACCCTCATTTCAACCTTTATACATTCAGAGACACGGTTACTCCACGAATAGATCTCCGATTTAAACCTTAAATAAACACTCAGCCCGTATATGCAAAAGTAATATGATTAAAACTTCATAGAGCGACGCTTTTTATACCTTTTAATATGCAGCTATGGTGCTCTAACTTCGCAATTTAATTACACTATTCCAGTAATTGTATTCAGTCCGGTGTCGGCGCGGGCGGGTCGTTCACAGATCGCTACTCGCAGCCGCTGCATGATGTTAATATGCCTCCCGAGGTAGATTATCAAAGTATTATCATCTATACCGGAAATGTTAACTGGCACAGTGGTGCTACGCCGGCACTAAACGGTAAGCATATATTTTTTATCGCCAGCTAAAGCCAATGGACTGAAAAGTGAAACTTTCAGTCGGATTTCATTATTAAAACCATTTAGGTATATTTAGCAAAAAAGATAATTTTAAAATGTCTAGACTCCAATTTTATGCGGTCTATTATCTGTTAAATCAACCAGGCGGTCATAAATGAACTGTAGCTGGCCATCTTTACAGAAAATTTTGTACAAGGTTATATTATAACTATTCAATTTGCAGTTGCTTCAGTCGTTTCTAAGTCGTAGATGCTTCAGGGAGAACCTGTTAATGAACGAATAGTCTCGTATTGATATTTAAGCAACTCACGTCTATGCGCCTCGTAAAACGTTTATATGCTTACATAAAATACGAGTGACTAAAATTAAAGACTGTTTAATGCCCTATTCAGGACATAAACTGAGACGTAAGTAGGTTTATCTTAACTCGTTGGGTTAATTTAAATGCTAATTAATTTTTAGATTCGAAACGGGTTAGTGTTTTTAAATAGGTTACTTTGTTAAGAATGAAACCATTTATAATTGTGGTTTCATAGTCTTCGTGTTTATCTTACTTCTATTTTTTTCAGACGAACTGCATCCAGACTGCAAGCCGGCTGCAAAATTGCAGTTCAGATGCAGTTGATATAACTGCATCTAATTTCCAACCAAACAAGGGTACTGCACGACTGGCCGTCCGGATGATGCAGTAAGCGTGCAGGCCACTTGCAGTCGAAATATGCAGAATGCAGCTCGTTTGAATAGACCCTAAGTGGTATAATAGTGGTATGTACAAGATATGTAACAACCCGAGGTCAGCAGCTCAGACCGCGGAGCGCGGAGAGGCTGAGGCACAATGGCAGCGCCTCCCTACGCCGCCTCATCGCAGCTTCCCAACAATACGACTTTCCAAACCTTTCTCATTTCGTTTTTGTTTCGTCCCGCCTCGTCGTTGTCGCGGTCGCAGATGTTCCTACGAAAGCAACGGCTCATCTACGGATTAGTACCCGCAAGGTTTTCGTATTATGTGGCCTACATTACAAGTGGAAGCTCTTGGAAACATTTGGACAGCTATTATTTTGGCATTATGATATTGCTTATGTATTATTCAATATCGGGTTGGCATTGATTAATCTGATATTATATTCTAGGGTTTTGTGTGATAAGAAACGGAAGAGGAAGTTGTTATTGTTTCAGCGACGTTGCCATTCATAATGTTTAAGCCTGAAAGAAATAGTCCAAAGAGTAATAAAAATTAAGAACTGAAAATAATGTGCAGCATGAACCGAAATTCGACGACGTTAATTTTCTCTGCACTGCAAAGTCATTAGAGATTCTTCGTAAATTCAAATAAATTCCATTCATACTTGAAAATGCCCTTCAAATATTGAAGAGCTCAGGTAAGTATTAATGAGCGACCACTCGTGTTACAAAGTCTGGCCGGCGGACTCCCACCGAGAAAATTACGCGAAAATTTACATAATAGAGAATCCGTGGGTGCCCTAGTCCTTTGAAAGTCGGGCTGTGGCTCGCTTCCAGTGACACCGTCCTACATTAAATTAACATCTCCCTCACTTTGTTTGCAAAGGCCACACCGGTGGAACCTAATTTGTACGTGCCGATGCTTCGCTCGAACTGAAATCGAAACTAGATACGAACAGTGGCAATAAAATCGGGTTGCAGCAGAAATGTGAAACAATAAAACATTATCAACGGAAAGTTTTTATTTGTCGTCGGTAGTTTGCGGGTTTTCAGTAAATGTGTTCAGTAAATTATCGAGCAAAGCGTCCGAATCAGCGGAACTAAAAACGTGAATGCAGCAGTCGCCGTAATTGGGTAACCGCCGCGCATCATTAGGTAATTGCAGCTGGGGCTCGCCCGCCCGCCCTAGCCGCGCCGCGCCGCCCGCCGAAACGCCACTACCATGGACACTCGCTTTTTGTTATACAGTTTATATAGGTACTTTGTCAAATTGTTTTTATTTTATTTTTAATAATGAAGGCTTCAATTAACGTCTAATTATGAATGTAGGTATTTTAGGTGCGTCTCTAGTTAAAAAATATATAGCTTCATTATAAATTATTTTTTTTAACGTAGTTCTTTCATACTTTCGTACAAATTACAAAGATGTTTTTACCTTTAGATGTGCCTTACCGCGCTTATTTTGGCAACATTAATGCAAGGTAACTGCCAGACATCCACTTAGTCACTTTTAGCTTACCTGGAAGAAAAAATAGATTTTCGATTAATTTATTAAAAGCACTTATTGAATCGAGAACGTAACGTGTCGTAAATGGTAGTCGATGAGCGAGGTCTCGCCTGTCGGCTCCAGCGGAGACGTTTCTCATGCCGCTCACACCGCTCTCCACTGCACCGAGGACCGCGGAACGCGAGAAATTGAGCTTCCTATACGAATTGTTGATATTAGCTATACCTATTAATAATAATTTTTGCGACCGCTTAGCGCAGTTGTTGCGGTTTCGATTCCCGCCAAAGCCAAATTTCGGAAACGGTCTTTTCGTAATTTTCCCTGGTCTGAAACCATAGTAGAAACGTTGCTTAATTTAGGAATATATAGTTTGTGTGTTAGTCTGGCGAAATTTATTATTATTTATGTATTATTTCGTCCGTTGTCGTATTTCGCCATTTGCTGGTTCATACCTACTACACAAGTTGGGTATTAAACTTACCTAGATTGAATTAAACATGACTATCCCCAAACATAATATTACAGCAAATAATTAAATCAAAACCGCTTAACAAGCAAAGAAACTTAAATAACTAGATTTTTTTAAACACTCCATATAAAATCATCACGTTATCGCCGTAAACTTTTGCACTTCGTTGCAATTCTCTCTCATTAACAAGATATTAACGCTGTGAAATGATGACGCCATTATTGGGCTGGTCTCGGCTCTGGGCGAAGTTACATTAAGTTTGCCGTTCAGCTTAAGTTAGCTGGCTGGCCGGCTTTGCAGGCTACGCCGCTATTACCCACTCAGGCCAACTGTATTATACTACGAGCATGTGTACCCGATCCCACTCCGTTTGCTTGTAGATTACTCTACTTCAAATTGCCTTGTTCAGCTCAATGCCTCGTGTAATACGTAGTGCAAACACTCAATTTAAGGCTTGTCACCCACTGCAAAGAGACGCGATCGAGGCATGATCGAGGCGAATTAATAAGGTGACAGTCCACGCACAGAGACAAGAAGTCTAGGTAAAGTTACTAATGCTTATTGTTACACTGCTACGATTAAATGTGTAACTAGAGGCAGTCCACCAACAAGACCCCAAGTCTACAAATTTTTACTTTTTTAATGTGACTATAAAAAGTTGCTAACAAGCATATAGTCTGCGACATGTTGAGATGACAATCGGGTTACGAGCTTTTCGCAGAATAAAATCCGAATCAAAATTAGCAGGACCCGCAACGCAACAGAATAATTTAAATTAATAATTTTGTGGGCGATTTTAATTGTTTATCGGGTCCTGCTAATTTCGATTCTGATCTATATATGTCCCGCCTGATGTTAAGCAGTTACCGTAGTGGACAAGAGAAGTGGGACAGAGGGAGAGGATGGGGGGAGGGGTTGCCGATGGCCGACAAACAGCTGGCCGACAACTTGTCAATTGCCAAGAATATTCGACTTGAATTGCAACACGAAAATAATATTAGTGACCAGTGTTTATAATAAAATAATAATAATAATAGCAGACTTGGGCTCAGGTGAGACGGGTGCGAATTGGATCGCGGGTGGATAATAAACTCGCCTACATTGCGCCGCCTTACAGATAGATGTGTTTGATAAAAGTCTATAAAAGAGCGCCTTCAGCGCTCTGACAGTACCCCGAGTTTATAGTGAACGACCAGCTTTATTTTGAAATCGAATAGCATTCGCCAAACAGCTTAATCGTTTATTTTCGGCAATCGTATGCGCGAAAACAATTACGGCTTGGCAGCTTATCTTCAATTTGCATATGATACCTATACAAACCAATTAAATTCGAACTATTAAAATAACATTGCACTTACGGTCTTTTAAGAAAGTAATATATTATAATATAACAATAAGTACCAAGGGGTCTAACAACGCCACAAAGCAATTCTGCAATTGCAAAACATTTTTCTGATTTCTAGCATAATCCTTAACAAATCCGCTACATTTTTTAAAAATAGTCACCATTTCACGGAAATTTAGCGGAATTGCTAAAAAAACTAAATAATGAATTGCGTTGAATAGAATTGCTATGTGACGCTGTTAGCATCTGACATAGTGAGATCAAATAAAAACAGCTGTCAAACAGCCTACCTTTGCCGTATCGTAAACAGTGCGAATGTAATTGGAAATCAGTACGTACAACACGTGCAAATTATTTGTCCTCCAGGACACTAGCCGCGTGACACACGACATTTTACGAGCCAGGAATAATGGCCGACCACCGGGACAGTAAAACAAAACGATCATTTTATCATACAATTTATTGCGCCTCTTATGAACTCCCAAAACATTCGCTATTGACGCCCGTTCAATAAAACTCGGTGATTATTCCCCTCCCTTAAAATTGATCCAAATCAATTTATATTATTTACACTCGTTGTAGGGATATAAATTGAGTTTTTGTGTTTTATGTTTTCCAATTACCCGCCTCGACCCTTTTCACGTGAAAGTGTCCCCGTGTTTTATATACGTATATAAACATTAATGTTTGTCGCTATCAGTACCTACCTAGGTAGTCTAGTGAATCAGATGGAACCAGTTATAGCAGTATTGTTTAATTTAAATAACCTCACACACTTACACATGTAACACATGTATACTTTAAATAAATTCGAAAGTATTTGTACAATTTTTTTAGTTAAATATTAATTTAGTAACACTAGTCCTACGCAGTTAGCCTTAATAACCGCAGCATCTAGAACTTATTTAATTAAAATGGAATCTACTCCCTTCATGCAGTTAAGCCTATGTTTGTTCTACATCTGTATGCCCGACCACACTTACCGGAAGAGTAAGGTAATAATAACCTATGTTACTTTACAAGCAAGCGAAATTTGCATCTTTCGTACATACAGAAGCAAGGATGTCAACAATCAAGTCATTTAAATTCTCAAGTAAACTCTAATTTTTTTAAAAACTTTTTGACAAACCCCTTTGCACAGGTTCTCCATATAATTTTGTCATATTGTATGGAATATCTGTTAAACGGGATTAACAGATTTTCCTCGGATTGTGGCACTCGCAGCAGCCTTAGTCAGATGCCGCGCGAGGCAAAGGGCAAGCCAACCTACACTCTAGACTGAGAAGGGTATAGCCGAGCAATCAGTTACATAGTTACATTATCGTTCTATCTCCTGGCTAGGCTAAACTAGGCGAGGCAAATGACAGCGCTCGGGTGAGGCTGCCAGCATTTGCCTAGCGCGCGCTTGTCAAACGGACGGCCGAATATTTAAAGGCTACTCAAATCTTTAAGCCCCACTTAGCAGTTTGGGACGTCGTTATCTGTCACTTTTTGTATGGCGCGTCAGAGTTAAGCAGCTCTCAAGTTTGAGTTGCGTACGAGTATTCGGCGGTTAGCGAGGCAAAGCTGCCTCGCGCGGCATGCGTGTGTTGTGGAGCAGCCTATTTAATTACAGTAATATTTGCACCGGTAATTGTTGGCCCGTGTCACCCTCTGTTGCTGTGGTTCCTGCCGTTTACTGCGGTCAGCGTTATTGTCAAACTATAATTGTCTACGTCCACAAACGCATGACATCTGTAATACAAGAGAAACTTAATGAATACCTGTAATGATACATAAACACGCCTGTATTTTCCGAGGGGGCAGGTAGAAGTACACTTATAAGTAGGTACTTATGCACCCAAAATAAATTTGGTAGGTGCTTTTCCCCTTACTGTATAAGTCATTAGCCGTCGCTTCTTTCTATAAGAAAATCAAATCCCTATAAAATGAGTTGGTAACAATACAACAAGAAATTTTCCTCATTAAAGGAATTAATACTTGAAAGTATCCTATTAGAACAAGGATTGTTTTTCTTTCAACTCGGTATAAAGATAGGTAAGTACCTACTGAGTTACCTGTATTGAGATACCACAAAGCAGGCAGTACTCTACTCTTATAATAGGTATATCAAGCTTTAAAAAATGGGACCAAAGTAAAGAATATTAAATTACATTTTAAATAGGTAAATAGGTTGTTCTGCTTACCCTTTCATGGCCTATAGGCGTGATGATTTACTAAAACTTATTTAAATTTAATGATATAAATAAAAAGATCATTTGTAACGTGCGTAGGTAAAGAATGTATACCTAACAAAACATAATTGAAATTCGGTATCCATTTATGTAAATGTATCTAGTTTTACAGCGTGTTTCTACAAGAGTCTGGGTTTACAATCGATTGTATGAAGTGCTGCTAAAACTGTCATCATCAAGTCGCTTTCTTGAATTGAATTCTTTAGGGTTGAAAAGTTTGTATTTTGCAACGTGAAAATTTTGAATGGGGTTAAGCTCTGGGATTTATATTCATAAAAATAAAATGTTTCTTCACAGTTTGATAAAATTCAAAGCAGATAAAAAGTTTTTTGGGAAAATTTATTCTTGACCTTTTAACGCGTAGATTTTTGATCGTTGAATATCACTATGGAAATTACCCGGGATAAAAGTATCCTATATTTTGCATACATTTCGGTCTCAGTATCGATAAATAAATCCACTACGATTTCATAACCAATTTTTTATAATGAAATTTCATCGTATATTGTAAAAAAATATATAAGTTAAGTATGTGGCCTCTTAAGAGAAAATGTCTGCCTATGACGTCCGATCACAATCTGATGACATCCCCGACCGCCCATCGTTCCTGGGTCACTATGCAGGGAGCTTTGAAGGCTTCATAACGAGTTCTTGGAAGCCCGATTTCATAAAGCAACATTTTATACAAACTCGCAATGAGTATTTCCACTTAAAAATACGTTTATTCAAAATAAATGTAAATTGTATCTCGCCCACAATACTCTTGATCAAAAACTAAACATTGAATCAACTTATAAAAGTTAAATGAAGTCCTTTCACTGCTTACTTTGAAATTTAAATGTAATTGGTCGAGGGACAAGATTTTAAATATATAATTACTTATCTAAATAACTTGAGCAAGGCGTTTTGCGAGGTTGAAACCGCGAGCCGGCTTCGCTTTTCGCATAAAGCCAGTGTCAAGTAATATATTAATATATATTTTCAAGTTTTTGAATGCGTCAAGTACAGCAAGGCCTTTGTCTGTGCCTAAAATACCCCCCTCTCCCCTCCTAGTCCTATCACTGTAGTGGTGGAATCGTTACTGACAAATTACAAGGCTTTTTGGGGACAGCCCTACGTTTTTAGTACGATGTCGTAGCGTCCTCGTTGAAGGGGCAACGAGCAAATGAAAGCATAGATAAAATCGAGAGGCGACTCCCCTATGACGTGTCTCGTAAATACTTGTAACAATCTCACACTACTCCGATCCAGCACAAAATACGTGTCATATTACCGCGATGAAGATTAGTTACCCAGTATGTTCTAACATATAATTTATCAGTTTAATTAACACGTGTGGATTCGTTAGACGTTAGGTACATTTCATACATTAGATTAATAATACTTGTAAATTATAGTATCCAAACTTGACAAGACATTATTATGATGTAGTTGCCCAATTAAGTTACTCTAATAATTTTGTTTACATTTCACAACCGCGAAATAGGTTTTGATATTTGCATTTTTTATTGTTGTCTATTCCTAATTCCTACAGAAATACCGCCAAATTTATAGAGATTTTTGGCCAGTTTACAAGGGTTTTTAAAGCATTTCTAGAAACAAAAGTGATTTGTAATGCTATTGTAAGTTGTTGGTGTTGCATTGTATAACTTTCTATAACGAATCATGCCCAAAAATGTATGGAATCCCGTATCATGTTGCATCAAAACCATTCTTTGTTTTTTGTAGTCTATATTTATCATATTAACCCATTTTTTTTTGTGAACAAAATCGGGGTTCCAAAGTAATTTAATAAAATGGAAGATAACTTAAAACATTGTAGGTAGCTAGTAGGTAAATTGTATGCACGAAGCGTAGGTACCTTATTTTCATAGCAATAACAAATTCAATCAATCAATAATCCTTTAGTTAGAGGATAGTGTTTAGTACTGACTGTCATTTATTAGTTGCCTATCCTCTGGATAAAGTGCAAAGCGGGTGGCGACAACATAGAAGCTAATCGCGGCGCGGAGCGAGTGTCAAAGCGCCCACTCTACCTATGTTTACACTATTAATCATAATAATGGCACCTACTCCTCAACCAGTAGCTTAATTTAATTAATTAAGCAGTACTAAATATTGTAGACGTACAGCTAACCGACTACGATGAAATGTTAACAATGTTATTGTTCTAGTGGATTAAATCCAACAGTGGATGGCTCTAATATTAATTTGAATGTTTGGGTGAAATCCTCAGACAAGGTCGTTGGCGTTACGACGTATTAATTTAACGAAGCGCGAAGTTTATCTAGAGTGAAACCATGAAATTTGATTTGATGTGTTCCCAACGGGGATTAATTTATAACTTTTCAAATCAATTTTATCTGATCCGACATTTCAAATATAACTTGACGTTTGAAATCAACTGAAAGCATTGAATAATAGCGGCAGTGATAAACTTAATCCAGAAATAGGAAGTTAACCGACCGGTTCGAATGAAATTTTCAAAGTAAATACTAAATTTTGGAACAAAACTGTCCGTAATCAGCTAAGGGCTGCGATACGATCCGCTTGAAACTTTCAAAGAAATAACTGAGCGGGGGAAACTCCGCTGCTTAACCTCGATATTGCTACTTGTGTTTTATCATAATAATGTCCGAGATTGTATCTTTTTCTATTAAAATTGTGTAAACATTTTACGTTCTCATTTCAGAAAAATAATAACACACACATGTTTATCATTTTACCACAGTTCTCATTTTTTGCAGCTATCATAGAATACATTATTCATGTATTTTACCAATCAAAAGTCTTATAAATGTGGGGGTCGCACTTAGTATTTGTTTTGTTATGTACGACCTACAATAGTTTTAGTGATCGCGACCAGTAACTCGCATAGCGCTGAAATAAGACAATTTAAATGTCGGTTTGATATAATGTTGAATATTTTTATATTTCAACAACTCATAGATATAAAATAAGTCATTTGACTACTGAATAATTAAACCATCGAAGTCTGTTATATATTTAACACTTATAAATAATTCACTACGATACCACGACACTAAATCAAAAGAGAATACTAAATTTATTTCAATAATGTGAGAGAAAAGTTCATTTTAGTTATACTAGTATTAGAATCGAACATTTCACTGCACTAGTAGAATTTATGATGAAACACGAACCAATGTTCTAAATGCATCGTTGTATCTGACTGAGATAGAGTTATAATCTTATAGGGGAACGAGGCAATCGTGGTGGAACTAGTTCACGTAGACCCCTCCACTACAATCTAACTACCGTCAACATGGATGGCTTTACGCAATAAATTTAATGCATGATATACGATTTCCACTTTCGTTGTCCAATTAATGTACCGTTAAGATATGTAGAGCTCGACCCTCGTGTCCACTAAAATTGCCTATTATATCACCCGTGTTTGGTGATGGGTAAAGATAAACTGCTTAGTGCTAAACATTAAACAAGAGAGTTGATTTTTTCAGTCGATTTGGAAACTACCTGTAGAAATATGGGTCAATCACCGCGAAAAGTAGGCTAACTAAGAAGAGAGACCATTTCATACGTTGACATCTCCCCTTTGCTTGCATCGACTCATTGCTTTAACTCCTTCAATTAGTTTCGAATCTTAATATTTCAGACTGATACCTAACAAGAACATCGTCAAGTCAACTATTACGTTAGTTACGTTGTTACTGAAACTTTCAGTACCAGTTAGTCCAGAGCATGTTTAGCCTGATTGGAAAGTCGAGTTGATGCGATTAAAAGTTTATTGAATAACGCAGCTAACAACGTTTCTCGCTGCAACGCAGCGTTTCCTCTTAAACTTGGACTTCGCAGTTTGACCTTATATCAGCTCGGTAGCGGTGACTGCTGTTAACGATCTTGAAATACGTTCACTGGAGTAGCATAACTGCTGAGCTATCGTTCCTTAATCAGTTTTAAGTGAACACATGTAACGGGCGCCATCGCTGGTGTACACTAACTGCAAACAAGAGCTTTCAATCACCGCGAGATGTTCGGCCGGCGGGCGGCGTCGCTAACGAGCGCCGAGCGTGTGTTCTCGCACAATAATGAGCCACAAGTAATTTCTTCATAATTGTTGGCGAGAAAGAGCCACGGAAGTTGTCGGCCGAAGGCGAGACTTCAAAGAAATTAATGAGTGTTAGGAACTCGCGACGTGCCGCCGCCGACTTGATCAGTTTGGACGCGAGCCGGAATAAAGTTGCCGAGAGAGCTTCTATAAATTTCCTGCTAATTGTAGAGCAACCCCAAAAGCTGTTTCAAATAGCTTATCAAATGATTCAAATTTTATTCAAAACAGCGAATAAATTAGCGTCAATTTCAGTCTCACTATCTGGACTTATGAATTATTAAAACACAATTATTGTGTCTTAAAAATTTAACATAAGTAAGTACAATGGAAATTAGAACTAGTTGGAAATACTGAACTAGTTTTACAACAAGCAGTGTCTTTACGTTTATTATACGACTCATTTTCACTATGATATCGAGCACTAAATCCCACTAACAAGAATAAATAGTTAATAGGTAGGTAGTAAGATAGTGAAGATTATTAATATGTCGTTCTCGGGAATTATTCTGGTGAACCCATCAGGAGAAGAATTACTTATTAAAAAATCTAGTACAATATTACAAACAGTTCTAGCTCATGATTCTTCAGTTCTAGCTCTACATTTTATTAAAGCCTTTTAACTTTCCGACTGTTTAGCAAAGGACTCCCCTTCTCTCTTCCGTGGCTCAGGACTGACAGTTTCCTACATTATTTATATAATTAGTTACAAACTGTAATTGTGCTAATTAGCGTGAAAAGCAAAGTTTCGCGTACCTATCATGCAATATTGTAGAGTATGGGTGATGTTGGTTAGGCAAATGAGTTGTTGTGTAAACAAGGCGGTCGGCGTCTGCTGAGACGAGGCTGTATTTCGTATGCGAGGTGCGAGGCTCGTTACCAGGATGTGCGCCCGCGGGGCATTGCGACGGCTCAATTATGTCTAACTTCATTGCTCAGATTCCGTCGCCAGCATAAACTCAAACTTGTCACGAATACACAACAGATATAATACCTATATTGCGTACAATCTGTTTCAGTAATTAATTTGGTTTGCCGTACTGCTCGATAGCAAAGTTCTTCTTTGATCTAAATATTTATAACTCGGAATAGACAATTAGACAATTACTCGGAAATTGTTGGGAATAATGGAAATGCAAATAAAATAAATCCTTCTTATTGTTTGAGCAATATAACCACAAAGGCGACGTTATACGCCTACCTATAATACGTTGTTTCAAACATTTTTATGACCTGTACCAATACACCTACGGAGTGCAGGATATGAGACGACGTTCACGAAATCAACTACCTAAGTGCAACTGCAGGGCTAGCCAATTGGCATGAACGCTAATCGAATAGAATGGAATAAACTTCACAATGTATGGAAATGTCAAACGTTGCTATGTAAATCAACAACAAGTCGCTATGAAGATTACGCTTGAGATCACATCACTTATGTCATTTCCATAGATGAAGCGTAGCGATTTTGTAGACGTCAGCCACTTGTCTAGCCCTTCTGGTACTCGAACATACACACACACATCACACAATCTACAACCGTTCGAGAAATTATTCTAAGGCCTCTTTCACACAGCAAATACGCATTTTTTTCAATACATTATACAGGTATTTGAACGTAGTCGACCTCACTTGCAACAGTGTTTTTTGGACGTTTACCTATTTGCGATTATTGTGGAGTTCTTTGTTCCAGTTCCATTAACAAGATTGTGATTTAAATATTTCAATCAAATGTGAGCAGTGGATGAGGAGCGCGCCCGTCGTGGTATAAGTCCATTATGGGGCGCACAAACTGCCCCCGATGGGGCAGTGCCGTGATTAAGGTAATGCGGTTGCGGCGGGCCCGTCGAGCCTGCCAACCACGACGATTCCCACGTGCATGTTGTCACTGTAATGTACGACATAATATTATTAAAATCAAACATTATGTTTTGATCATAGATTTACCTTTGTGCATACGTACCCAAAGGTTTCGACGATTAATTGGTTTGAATAGAACACTTTCTATCCAAAAATCATGTTGTTGTTGTGGTCATCATCTATGGAATTGAAAATCCAGGATAGGACCTCCTATCAACATGTCGTAAAGTTTGGAAATTTATATTCGATAAGCGATGAGAGTCTCATCTCTTACCTATTTTTCATGATAGGACATTTTAGGGTCTTCAAGTGAGTTATAAGAAGGTAGGGATTATAGTTTACTTCGGTACTAAATTATTGGTATGCAGATCTGTGCTACGAATCGCATCAAATAATAGATTATGGAAACACACATCACATCTTCTCATGGATCAAATTTTCTCTACGTAATATTTAGAAAAAGTAAATATGAGTTTGTGAGTGTATATAAGAATGTTTAAGAAACTAGACCGCTCGCTAACACTCTTCGAAAGTAAATAGAATAAGTAAGCATACGAGAGATTTCCTCGCCTCAGCAACTAAAGGAAAACTTGACGCTGAAAGCTGAAACTGAACACGGAAATGCATTTTCAACCAACTCCAAACAAGAATGTTATTAACAAATTAATAATGTGACTCGAAATGGCTCAGTGTATGCTTTGACGGTAAATACAGGAAGACTTAAAATATGGATGGCAAAGATGTTGCGAGACTTTTATTATATAATAATCATAATACCTATATAATTTGTTGATTTATAATACGTGAGGTCACGTTTAAAACTAGTAACAGACAAGGTATTTATTACAAAAAGGCATTAAAGCCACATTTACCAAGCTATTACTTACAATAATTAAACAAATTAGCCGAACCTGTTACGAGGACTAGCCACATAGTTAGGCTATATTTTTTCGCTGAACATGAGTCAGAGGCCGATAATTGCTACATAGTTAACAATAGGATATTAGTTTTCGCAGAAAATCTTTTGTGCTCTTTTTCGGTATCAGTAATTCATGTTACACAAACAAAAACCCTTGTTAGGACGCCGTATAGCCCGAGGCTAATATTTCTCTTTGTAATTATAAATTGGCTAGTGTAATGGACAGAAGGGGGAAGATCGCTGCAAGGAAATGAAATTCTGTCAAAGAAGCGTTTGTAGTCTTAACCAGAGCTCGGGGAAAATTAATGATTATTGGTTAGCGGAGGAAGCCGGACTCAGGCTGGACTTGAAGAAAAATAATGCCACGATAACAGCCACTGCGTATGAAACAGAGCTTTATAAATATAGTACGTATGTACTGAAGCTCTTTATCAAATGTTATTCATTTATGAAAATTGGCTTTAAGGCACATACAGCTGAAATTGCTGCGCGAATTCTGTATACCAAATAACCTTATTAAACCTAACAGTTATTGTGTAGGTACGCTTTAACTTGGTTATTACATGTTTGGTTACCGTCGAGTACATGTAAGTATGTACATGCAAAAAGGACTTTCTTAAAACTCGACTTAGAATTTCAGCTTTAGTCACGTCTTTATTTTTGTAAACCTTTCTATTTACTTAAAATCTAAATTCAACCCTGTCTATATCAATTTTGAAAATTTCTCACAACATTATTCTTGCGTGGCCATGTTCGCAATCCATTAGATAGTAAGTTTTGGTACATGCTTACATAATACTTGTCCGGTGAGTGGGATACGATCGAATATAATTTTCATACCCAAAACTAAACTTTTTAATGCAATTCACAAGCCGCGTACGGTGAAGTTGGCATGTATGGCGTATACCTAGTTGGCTTTGTTTGGCATCATTGGTGTTGGTCCAAAATTCTGTTGGCTATAAACGGCGTATAACAAGCATTCCGCTTGCGACCAGTTCTACGCTTGAGCTGCCGCAGACTGGCCGCTTAATTGGGAACGTTTACAACTCACAGCCAACGCTCGTGGTTTTCAATTCAGATATTCACTTGTAAGAGCTGTAAGCGCACTTCAATTTATATTATACTAGAGGTCGCCGAGTGGTCGAAATTCGACCATAATTCATTTAAATATTAAGTTTGAATGTTACTAAGGCTTTATTGTCACATACTATTTTTTCTATTTAAGACCGCTTCCCTACACCTATATCAATCACAAATCGTTCCTCCTCCGAATCACTGTCCTCTCTCTCCCTCATTCGTTCATCGCCATACCTCTATAATCACAATTTCGATAATGTAATGTATGTTGATAAGGTAATGTTGTAATTTTTCCATGTTTATATTTTTGCTAATGGCCTCTTTTCATTAAAAAGGGTAGCAAACTTATTGCTTCACGTATTAATAAATGAAACAATGTGACAGTGTCAAAATATCAAAAAGTCCACGTCAGTATATATGTGTGTTTATGTGAATAGGTGAAACGTCAAACTAACGAATTTCCTTGACCGGAGGGTGAAATTGTTTGTAGTGTGAGTAACGTTTTCTTTTAATAATTAAGTGCACTTATAATGCACTTTTTATTAAAATATAACTTCGCACTCAATCGGCATGTAAACTTTTACTATGCCAAATTTCATACTCCTCCGTCCACGCATCTTCGCAAAATTGGTACCGAACGGATTTGCTTCACGTATTTATACTATGATGATGATGATGATTAACAGATACTCGGATTAGTTGTTTGATATTTATTCAATAGGTATAGGCAAAGTTAATTTTGCGAGATATAATACTTGACTCCTTTTTGTGCAACTTATATTTTGCCAGTACACATTTATCTGTGTGTAGCTACGGCGTAGTAAATTCATACAATATTTTAATTAAACTAAAATAAGAAGGTAAGTATTTACATATTCTGTAATGGTGAGTTAGTTGGGGTAGATATTACTAGTAAAAAAACTTTTCAGTTTAATACAAATTGCAACCACGCGTCGCTTTAAAACCGCAATCAACGTTTAAACGAAGATCGCAAAATGTGTAATAAGTGGTCGCTGTGGTCGGCTGCGACAAAACAAGCTTTGTTTTGTTGATGTCGCGCCGCGCCGTGGCGCGTTACGCACTTGCAACAAATACCACTTAACGTTAAGCACGTTGGATCCTCGATTTAGTTTTATTTGATCAATAATAGGCGAGCGAGTGCGATTTAGAAAGTAGGTAATGTTTGTTTTATGACTTGTATGTTTTACAACGGGGAGCAAAAGAACTTTGATTAAATTCATGATTATTCTAATACAACTCGACGTCATCGTTGGGCACAATTGTCGATCCTGGCTTACAGGAGTAACAGTAGTGGGAGTGTGTGGCGGGCCTAGACCGGTAAAAATACTAATTTAGTGTAAGTACCTACCTAAATAAGTAACCTTGCTTTAAGAGTTGTTAGAGGAACAATATTATACTGAAAACAAAAATAGTCTGGATTGGATATGGTCTTGGTAACGGCTTATAGTTTCCTTATTAACTAACAATAGACTGGTAAAGGAGATACTTAAATAATCCAAGCAAACTTGAGTGTTAACGATAGTAGAAAAGGATAATATGATTCACTGATATTACTCAAAGATTATAAATTATTCCCCTACTTCACGGAAAAAAGTTTTTATAACATACATATATCCACTTATTTTCGTTTTTACTACCAGATTCGGAAGGTTTTAGAGGCGAGCTTTTAAAACGAGTAATTTAATCTCAACATCAAGTAGAGTACTAAAATTCTTTTTTGAATGTATAAACATTTACGCAAATTGAAGTTCTAATGGAATCTGCTATTGATTGGGTCGAGTATTTCGTGGAATCTTTTTAATGCTTAAGTAGATCATTAACTTGAACATTTTAGTTGGTATTTTCCGCCCACTTAGGGCTAACTTAGGACCATCACAAAAACGGACCGTTAGAGTAGCAACCGATTGTTTGATCTACCGGTAACAGTGGTTTACTGCTCTAGCGGTCCGTTAGTGTTGTTGGTGAACTTTGCCATTAGGTTTATAAAAAAAATATTTTTTAGACTTTCCAAGTAACAATATACCTGATAGCTAAGTCAGTTTATTCATACTCTACCTGCTTGATTGTCTTTACTCTACCTGTTCAAATGTACTGAAAAGTCATGGCTTTTCCTCAATAACTTTCAATCCCAAACGAGGATAGCGGACGTGCCATGGGGCTCGAATTATCCCATTGATATTTGCGATGGAGAATTACCTAGTTTTATGGATACAGTGTACATACAAAGTATGTCGATGTCGTTTGTATAGCGGTCCCAGAGTAGAATTTCCTCGTGGGTAAGCTTCTTATAGACAAGTAACGGTCAATGAAGGAAATGTTTTATTACCTTGCCTCGTACGCGAGTAAATATGTGCTCAAAGTATTACTGCGGAAGAAGTGGAGTAAAACTTTTTTAATTCAAGCGAAGACAATAAAGCGGCAAAGTTGGCCGTAGCTCGCGGAATCAGAGCTGCACGCCGTTCTCCAAAACATTATTTAAAAACTATTGCAATTTCTTTATAATTACCGTGTGTGAATTTAATGATGTAACATTTTTATTATTAATTATTACACACTATAATACAATATTTTCATAAACATTATTATTCATAAAAAAAAAAATTTGGCCCACGCGGCAGTGTACCCAAGATGCTGGCCGCCTTTTCTGCGCTTTTTTCCTCGCTGGATGTTTAAAGCCCTCGGATCGCCGGTTGCGTCGACCAATCTTTTAGTTAACTCTTTTATGAGTTTATGAGTGCTTGGACCCCGTGGACCCAGGGTCTCGACTCCAAACGGCACAAAAATATATTCGGAACCGATAACCCTATACTTGCGCCGTTTTAAGTTCTCGTTTACCTATCTTCTCCTAAATTTAACTCAGTTTAGATCTATGCAGCAGTAGGTATTCATGATTAAGAAAAACTTCTGCTCGTGTGCATTTATTTTATGAAACCCGAATCTAAGCCGTAGCGTTCGATAAAAACAAAAATACGTATTAGTTAAGATTTGTCGTGGTCTGATTTAGTACCAAACTTTGACAACAGTAAAAGCCAATGGGCAAAGTTTCCGTTGGAGCTGATTGTTCGCGCCTGATACAGTAAACTAATTTTTTTTTTAACATTTTTACCACTGAATGGTAAAAATAGACTTGTCAAATAACATTATTACGTCAATATCACGGGAAAACGTAGACATGAAGTGAATGAATCCTTAGAATATTATTATGATCGTTGACAAATAGCGGACTAAAACATGTTTGTGACAAGTATTGCGTGAAAAATCTGGCTGCGTCCACAAGAAACAAGCGGCGCGCCCGAGCAATAGCCTTCAGACATCAAAACATTTAGACGCAGCTAACTTGCCTCACCCGAGCAATATTATTATGTCATTATGGCTCTGTGTTCCAACGTCAAAACTGAGTGCTCCGGCACGGCATGCGAGGCATCTGGATGCACCAGTTTGACTAATATTAGATGGCAACATTCCAATATACATACCATAATAACATATTTACATATGAACCTAAAGAGCATATTCTGTTTCTAAAGTACAATATTTATCCATAACGTAATTGCTGCCTCACGATTAAATAATGAACATAACAGTCAAAATGGCCACACAACTCGGTCCTCTGAGACTGAACTGTGTGCCCGCTGCCCTAACGGCTACTAAACTTAATAACATAGCCAGCGGAAAGAGTATATTTCAGTAATTCCGCGTTCGCCCACCAGGATCTAATAGCCACCGAAGGCAATGTTTAAATGCCTTCCTTAGCTTCGTTTCTTTTGTGTAATTACTGTATGTGTGGGTTCATATACGTAACAGAAGTAACCGTGGCGCTATCTGGGTGTAAGAGTACGGGTGTGGAATTTAAGTGATCTTATTTCGGTGGCCGGCTAGCCGATTCAGGCGGGCCGCGCGCCCTGCGCGTGCCCAGCATCCACAATTCCCACCTACCTGCTCGATCTTTTTGCCTAATTATTACTTGGAAGTCTATATTCAGCTTTATTTAATTCTCCGAGTTGTACGTTGCTGAAATTTATAATTACGTGCCAACTTCTCATTCTGTTCTGCTAACTGACTACGAACTGTATATTTTACAAATTTTGCATGTTTTTCGTGGAATGAATGTTCTACGAAGGATACATATTTTAAGATGTAAAAGTCGTTATACAATATCAATAAACCCTCAACCCTTACTAATGGTTGGGTCAAACATGAGTATTAAAGTTCAATACGTATTGGCAAATAGTTACTTAACTAATTGATTTTCTGTGTGTTTCCATCTACTGGGTGAAACTAAGTGATTATTGGAATACAGTGTACCTAAGTAGACATGTAGGCACAAATTACGAATCAATAATAGTGTGATTGCCAACCTTTTTGCGCGCTCTACTTAGAGACTTTTTCAGAATCGTCAGATAACTCCTATCCACGAACGTAAATACATACTGGACTGTTCACTACTGCACAAAAAACGAGCCGAGCGATTGTTAGTTTTTAAATCAAGCAAATAAATTAATTTATTATTTATCGTGATTATTGTTTCATCATATTAACAATAGTCACGATAAATACTAAATTAATTTATTTGCTTGATTTAAAAACTCACAATCACTACCCAACGATAATATTATTTTGGCATGGCAACTCGAAATGAGAGGGACACGGTCCCAACTAGGGCCTCTCGCTCGGCTCGTTTTTCTGTCTAAGAATTGTCTAGGTATAATAGACCTTAAGGCAGCAGAATAAAGTTGAATTTCTTCTTAACCAAAAACTCAACTTGTATATCCTCTATTAAAAGATCCTTGCTCCTATCCACCAAAAAAATATGGCGTAATGACAGATATTTAATGGCTACGCCATATTTGATACTAGTTTATAAGAGTTGTTTGACCATTTTGAAACAGGCCCTTAAACTTATAACACATTTTGTTATTTTTTCTTAAGAATTGCAAAGTAAGTACTTACTTACCTATCTTTAAATAACATAGCCTATAGGTACTATAGGTCTGTCCAAATAGCAAACCAAAATCACACACAGAAGTATCATAACGTTCACCATATTAGGGTTTCCTAGCCTACGAAATGAAATAAGCAAACTCAATAGACATTTGCGGAAATAGCGGTACAGTCAGGTAAGGAAGTTATTGATATAGAACGTCGGCGGGCGCGGACATTGCTAGGTCGTCAAGTCAGTTGATTTTATTTCGCCACCGGCCGAGTTTGCGGGCACCCGTCGTTACCCGGGGAAACTTTAGCTATCGGGATCTTCCATTATTAAAGTTTTATCCAACTGGGCCGCCACACGAGAACCTCTATATCCATACGAATTTTGCAGCCGATTCTAGTTCCATTTGCTTTCGATACAACCGTCTTCATATTGGCGCATTATAGGAGCGTTGTTTGGAAAAGTTTAGATAAATATTGAATATTTTTCATATATTGAGCTTCTACCTACCATTTCTGTATGGCTTGGTTGTAGTACACACAAAACTATAATGTATCGACAAACCAATCACAGTGTGAATAACTAGACACGTGACGCGATCAATATTATTTCCTAACTATCCTAATACGTGTTCAGAATAGTTTGTTTGAGGTTATTGCGAAATTCGATTTGAGTTCGGTTTAAAGATCTGATGGAACTATGGAAAGCCATTAAGTGCCTGATAATCTTAAAATTTATTAAATGGGCCGTAGCCAATAGACACTTTACGACATACACGAACATTAGTGCTCTAAAAACAGGGGGGTTACTCCGAAATACGTCGCTGACGGATCGTCCGAAGTACGGATTCGATTTACGATCAAAACAATGTCAAATCGTAGAGAAAAACGAAAGAAGAAATGTCAAATCACGACAATCCGTCAGCCGAAACGTTAGGTTCGTATTTCGGAGTAGGCCAGCTGCACCTTAACCCGTGGAATGCTCCAAAAAAAAAGTCTGTACATTTTCTATTGAGCTTATGCACATGCGTATGTGCATGCATCACTCGAGGGGTTAAACTATACCTACATGTCAATAAATACAAGCCATATACGCCAGACCTGTTGTTAGAAAGGGATGAAAATA
Organism: Drymonia ruficornis; assembly: GCA_947859195.1. NCBI lineage: Eukaryota > Metazoa > Arthropoda > Insecta > Lepidoptera > Notodontidae > Drymonia > Drymonia ruficornis. Next base: position 8,115,886 of record OX401910.1, on the reverse strand, counting down.
TGTAGCGTTATAGCTACATAATTAAACGCGCGCGCGTGTGTGCAGCCGTTCAGCCGCGACGCTGGATGGTGCGTAACTAAGTGGATGTCAGGCAGTTACCTTGCATTTATGTTGCCAAAGGCGCATCTTAAGGTTTAAAGCATTTTGGCCTTAGCAGTATCAACAACAACTCCTTTTCAATAATGTTCGCATTTATAATAAAGATGGTCTGCCCGTCTGCTCCTCTTGCGTATTACCTAAGCACTGTTTAGATAGCGGGTATAGGATAAGCTCATTGTATAAAATAGGATCACGCGCGGTGGTGCAAGGCGCCTACGCTGTCGGCTTATTGCTGAACTTATTCCATCGTGTTCACGACAAACGACACATCATGTATCTCGCTATGTAGGTAAATAGCGAGCAAGCAGATGCTTGAGTTTTAACTAGTTATGGTAGGTATCTATGCAAAATGGTGCTAATAACACATAGTACTTACATAATAGGGGTTTTTAGTTATATATATATTTCATATGCTGGGGAGTTTTGTTACTGTTCCTTTGGAATTATTTCATTTCCTCAGATGATCCGTATATCCCTGCACAGGATGTAAGGTGTCAGTATGCCATGTTAATTTTAAATCAATCCATGTGTGTACTCATAATAAGTCAACGAAGATTTTATAAAATTTTCCTTTTATAGGGTTCCGTAGTCCCTACGAGGAACCCTTATAATTAATTTCATCTTTTTAACACGTAAATAGCGCATCCAAAGAACTAACTATGCCAACCTATGTCTGAAAATATTGTACGTATTAAATGTTTCCTTCTAATTAAATCCGTCGAGGTCTCAACGATGCCCGCCCTAAAGATACTAAAACTTTAACTATACCATCTAAGGCGAAATATTATCGAAGTGCAGTTGGTACCAAAAGTTCCCGAGGCACTTGTGTATAGTGGCATTATCCGGGAGGGTCCTGGCATCTAAGTGTTTAATTACTCCGCCTTTGTTGTTGTAAACAGTGGCACGGGCCGGCAGGCGGCAGGCGTTAGGCCACTGACCACATCTGCGGCGGCGCACAGACATAAATTGCTGACCGAACCCGCCTAAGCAAATTCACCCTCGCCCCTCTAATCTGACACTTTTAAATGGATTACTTCCAAACTTGGAGTGAACACAAACAAGCGATATAGCTTAACGCCGAGATTCCGAGATACTCGCAACTTGTCAGTTCATAATGTTGGAGTAGGACAGCGGGGAGAGCGACAAGTTTGTCTATCACGTATGTACTCAACAACTGAGCCTCGTGAAAACTTTGTATTCGACAAATAACCGGTACGTAGGTGAGGTGCTATAAGCACTCGTATACATACATTACTATTTTGTTTTGAGCAACAGAATTTGAAAAGTAATAAAAGTTTGTTCAATGTTTTGCACTCGAAAACTACGTTAGTAGTCTGAAATTCATATAAGGTAATGGATTACTATCTAAAGTCCATTTGCTTTCTCCGTGGAAAGTAAGCATTGAGTAGGAAATACTTGTTTGTTGGACCATTCAACAGAAAATCAATACTTTATTTTTATTTTATTTTTTATATATCGCCAGACTAACACACCAAGTGTATGGTTCCAAACTAAGCAACGCTTATTCTATGGCCGCCATACAATGGACTGAGGGCGATCCCCGTGACACCCAGACCAGAGCAAATTACGACAAGGCCGTTTCCGAAATTTTCCTCTGGCGGGGATCGAACCCGCAACCACCCGATGCAGTAAGCTGAGCTGCCTACGCTCGAACCAGCGCGTTAAGTTTATAAGCCAGTTTAATCTGGATCTTCTTTGTCTAATAATACATCTGACATTTTACTAACTCAACAAAACAAACAAAATGATAGACAGTTCTAATACACACTCGGGAACAAAAACGGGAAACATTCAACGCGATAGCCGAGTCGTCAGTGTGGAAGCTGTGCGTAATGTGTGTGAGGCAAAAAAGTTGCGGATGTCAGAGCGGTCCCAGCATTTGGACGGGATCACGGACCGAGTGCGGCAGCTAACGAGACTTAACCAGATAATCCTGTGATTAGGAAGGTCGACACCGTTTCGATCTCACTCTCGGCCTGTTCGCAGATGCTTCGGTGTTATGTTTATGGTTATGATTATAAAAAATATACTTAGTACATATTCAAAGATAAGTTATATTATCAAGAAGGTAATCCGTAAAACTTGGCTTTCTAAATGAGGAGAAATAATTAAAGCAAATAATCTGTAGGTATCGTTCGGGCTTCGAATTTTGGATTTTGACGCATTTCCGTAGTAAATAGTTATAACAAACGACCGAACGAAACAAGTGGTCTGCGTTTGTAATAGACTCCTTGTATCCTACTTTACTACTAAAATTTTCTAATAATTTTCAACGTAGTATAACTAAAATGATAAATATTGGAGATGGTACCTTTAGACAAGAAACTCCCTCGAGAACCAGGGACTGACACCAATAAACGCCAATATTGTAATATTTCCAAAAGTAACTGTAACTGCAACATTACCGATAAGACAATGCGGAAGAGTTTTATCAACAATCTCAAGTCGTTAAAACAATCGTAAAATAAAGTTGAATTTGAACCATTACGTTTGACCGTAATTCTTTATTAAACACGGAACTTATGTGAAGACAAATGTGTTTAAAAACTTTGGGTGAATATTAAAATAATAAAATAACTATCATAATAAAACCTAAGCAATTCACTACACATACCTACAATATAGTAGGCATATAGCATTTTATCTCTAACTTTCTTTGATTGCATCAATATGAAAAAGGTTTGAAACTTCTGCATCAAACGACTGACGACAGCGCGATCAAACCATTCATTGCCTCCGTTGTTTCACTTTTCTACCATCGCCGTCAATCTGCAAAAGCTTTGATTGGCTCCCGTCACAGCTAAAATAAATCCTCCGACATCTACCACACTCAAAGGCTCCAAGCTGCAGTTAAAATTGAACATTGAAAACAATTCAATTCTTTCGTGCTCTGTCAAACGGCGCAATTTTAACGGGCGACTGTGACGAATCGCTTCCGAATTTAACAGATTATAACAGCTGGTAAACTGAAAGCAAAGTTGAATAAAGAAGTTTATTTCGTTTTATATTGACAATAAAATTGAATTAGCTGACACGCGGAGGCTTTCTAGGTCTGTCGGTAATCCTATTTGTGGTGGTGGAGCGGCTCCAGTTGGTAAAAGTTGGCGAGCGTTGCCGACAAAACATTGCTAGCGCCTCCGGAGGCTCACTTACTGCACTCGCTATATGTTTAAATTCGTTAAAAACCAATATATAACCAATATAAATGTAACTCTTAACTCATTATTATATTAGAAACTTAAAAAAATATATAAGTTGAATTTAATAGAGATTCAAAAGGTAGTAGTAGAGATTTATCATCGGACGTTGAGCTTTATGACTGTGCTTAAGTCTTAGAGCACCGCATTAAACGAACGTGTTACAGCAATAGCGTATACCTAAGAATAACACTAAAACCACGGTGATAACGATATGTAGAGTGTGGTAGAGTATAGAGTATGATACAACTCATCTTTATATTTTTTCGTGTGCCCCTGTAAATCTATTTTACAAAACTACTCATGCCGTCCTTTGCAAATTAGTTTTTTCTTTCTTTCACAGATAACTTTTATCAGCAATTCCCTTTCCCACGTTCGGAAACAAGATGAAATCCCTAAAGAGGGTGAGCACCGAATGCTGCAGCGTCACTTCGTCTCGCATTATAAAATATGCAGATAAGTTACGGGAATTGATTCAAGGCACAAAGGAGCCGAGCGAACTGTCTATAGGCGGGCGGAGAGATTTTGGCGGTAATTTCCCGGGAGGAAACTCTATCTCATGACACTGACAATATTTTGAATAACACACGCTTAAATGAACTTTAAGTTATTAGGTAATTTTACCAATTACTATGTTTATAGTACTATTTTTATCGAGCAAGATACATGACACCCAGGTAGGTATTTTTTTGCGAAGTTTGTTAAATATTCTGATTCGTTTATCTCTTGTAAGGTAGTACAGAATTTATAGAGTAATCATGGCTGTATTCGTCAAAGCGGTAGGCAGAAGAGCAATCCAGTCATTTCGCCAATGGTAATTTGGTCTCATGGTAATGGAAACCAGCCTGTTACCGGACACACTCCCCATTGCGTGAGCAATTTGGTCCATAGTCCACCACACAGCAAAGTGTCATTACAGAATAAAAGCACTTAAGATAACCAATTCAACCAATCTCTTCATGATCTATTTATGGCTTGCAGATCGGTCAATTTTGAGCAATCCGTATTTTAGTAAAACATCTGGGCATTCTCGATGCCGAAACCATACGAGATTAAACTATCACTTAGAATTTGACGGTTAATCGATATGGGCTTGCTTTGTGTGCTCCTGAGTAAACGTCTTTACAAAATCTTAACTCAATACCCCCTTTAAATACGTTTTTGGGACGGATTACTTTTAACTTCACATACCTACCTAGTTTCTATAAAATCTGATTTCTCTTTTTGAGTCCTTTCAGACAATTTCAAGGATTGCACACGTAGGTATGAACTACGTTTCTGCACATAATGTACTAACATGATAATGGAGGAAATAAATCAGGTATAAACCCACTATTAAACTTGTGAATCAGTGATATATGTAAGGATCCCAAACGTCAGGCACCGGAAAAGTAATATTCTCGAGGATTTCCTCATAAGAAAGTTAACTAAACACAAGTACTATTCGACGTCATTCCAGAGCTACATGATCAATATTCCATCACCTACGTGTCAGAAACTACAATGCAGTGGGTAGGCAGGTATATAGATACTTAGGAAAACCACCATTAACGCATACCCTATCTATAAAGTTCAGGGCGTTATTATGCCACCCTTAAAAGTTCCAGCAAGTAATTTGCATGGTATAGGTGTCAATCAGGTGGTTGTTTATTCTAGGGGTGCGGGGTGTGCGGCGCGGGGTACGGGGGTGGGGGCATTCGTTTGCCAAAACAAGGCCGAAACCGACGAGCGCTTGCGGAACTCAAACACGGCGCACTATAATGAATTAAGTTAGCGACTCTCTCAGAGGTGAACCCTCCTCGTGTCACACTTACGTGGACCGCCTTTTAGATAATGTGGACAGTACCTACGTACATAATAAAGCACAGGTTAAGTGATATTCTAAAGAAAAATTGTAAAGGAATTATGTATAGACTCAATCGTGTCGCTGGTAAAATCGTTTAAAAGCTACCCGAATCAACTTTTTAAGTCCTTGTTTTATTAGAATCCTATCTTTTGACGGTTAAAAAAATTATAATTCAGGCCATCCCGGCTCTTTTGTCACAACCTGTATCTCAAATAGGATTTATTTCACAGGTCAGGGGAAAAACATTGGCTTTTCAGAGAAGATAACTCAAATATAACGGATTTGCGTAAAATATATGAAACCTTTTGTATGCTAATACGATTCCATTGTTCGAAGATTGAATTTTCGGGTTATCATGCTTAAGAATTATTCATGACAGATAGCTTACGATTGTTATGATTTCTCGATGCTGCAAGGTTAGAGGATTCTTGTTTGTTTATTTCATGAGTTGCATGTATAAACGTAGCATAGCTAAGCATATTCACTCCGAGGATGGAATAGTTTTCATTTGCAAAAATCAAAATGCAGTGAAATATGCAGCATACAAGCAAATATAGTACACAGCTCCGAAATGGAAAAATTCCCAGTCTAATGTTAAAATGGCGCACGAATCATTTTTCCTGTAAAGTACTTCGCTGAATTGAATACAAGACAGCAATGCAAAACAGTAATGTTTACACAATTTACCAAGGTCAGGGGGCTTACCACCACCTCTTATAGCAGTTTTGTTTTAACGTTTCAGCGGCCATTTGTGCAATGACGTTTCTTATTGTCATGGCAATAAGGTAGGTCATTGCACAAAAAGACGCTGAATCGTTAAAACGTTCCTGTAATTGAATCGCAATAAGAGTTCGTGGTAAGCCCCCAGGTCAGTATTAATAAATAAGTCTATCTATGAATGCGCTCCTAAGATCCAGTTTATATTATTATTACAGTTTCCAAGGTCTTCGAGTTGCGGTCGAATAAATAATACCGGGCTAATATAAATCAATGACTGGGCTAGTTTAAATTAAGAATGTGATGTTGAAGATTAAGAAAGGCAATCATTTGTAAAAGCACAGCTTCCCGCGGTCCGCCGATGAAATAGAAACTTTACATTTGAGCGCACTTTATCTGACCGACGAACCTCGAAGCTATCTAGCGGAAAATCCTTGGTAGAAATAAAACGAAACGCGAACGAGTTTTCTCAATACTCTGTACTGCTGAAACACGGTTCAGAGCTGTCTCTACCATTTGTGTAATGTATTTATTTTCAGTGTTATTCATTGACCGTTGACCCACTGTTCCCGTATTTTACGAACTGAATCTTCAACTACGACATCGCATTGGTAGTACAGCTGGCTGTGACAAGGCAAAACGCGAGATAAATTGACTTTGTCTCATTCTCTCCTATGCATAGTAGGAGAGAGCGCGACTGGGTGCGACACAATGCGTGACAAAAGTCTTGTCTTTGCGCGTGTGCTAGCCCTTCTGGATGTATTCCACCTTAGGTACAAGCACAGAAGCACTGCAATTTATTTATCCACAGATAGATGAGTCTCTTTTCCAAACAAACAAGTTGAACTAGTTACCTATAGGTAAGTAAGATCTGTGCCTAACAAATAAGTGATAAATAGTTACCTAAGCTTTTCTGTTTGTTAACTCATCCAACTTACGAGCCGGCATCACCCCATTTATCGGAATTACACTAAGGAGATATCTTTTATTATGGTTTCGTATAGAATATAACGAACTTCAATTCACAGCAACAATCACAGCCCTTTGTGAGCGGTGCTCTCTAATTTGAAGAACAATTTGAGTTCAACATTTGTACACAGAGAATGTCGGTGACATTTTCATAAAACAATTTCTGTTCAACTCGAAATGAAAAATTAAATTAAACATTTCATTTATACTGAGCTGCTATCCATGATTTTATAACTAGCAGCATCACCATTTTGCGCAGTTACAAGAGAAAAATAAACTCAAAATTCTACGTTACAAGATATAGATTCCCGTTTGGCGGTATGATAACAGAAATCAGCGTGTTCCGTTAACGAGTCGAGAGTAATGCGATAACCATCAATTATGGACATGTTGATCGAATGATTGGTCCGAGTTCAAACCTGATTGAGACTCCGCCAAACGTGAAATTAAATAACTGCTGAAAACATTCACGGACACCATTCATATTATATAAGCCAATCGATTATTCTACAGATAAAAAAACGTTAAGATATTTAATTTACTTCTTTTATAATTTGTGTTTATGCTAGGGATTGGGAATTCCCGACAATTTCAAAGTCCCGGGACACGAGACAGCCTACTATCAAAGTCCCGGGAATTCCCGGGACTTCGAGACTTTTTAGAAAACAATTTTTGTTTTGTTTCTTTTTAAGAGGGGTAAGCCTTTATTGAAGAATTTTTATTGAGTTAATTTCTGGTGAAACGTATATTTGTTTTTGTAAAACTCATCATTTATTAAACGGAAAATTAAATCATAATAACTTTAACGGTAATTTCAGTCTTAATGGCCGGCGCACACTGGGGACGGCAGGGTAGGGCATTTTAATTTTTATCAATGGAATTTAATACTTATCCAATTGAAATAAGGTGCTCCAGCGTGCTCTTCGGTACACCGGTGCTCTTGGCATGATTAAAAACTACTTATCGTTCTTAGGTTTTATTTTTGTACTCATTGAATTTATTCATGTAGGTATGCGTTATTGCGTAAGTACCTAGGTATCTTAAAAAAATGTAACATTCCCGAATCGCTCTAAAACCACAATATTTTGTTCTTTTTGTTTTCATTTACGCAAATGTTGAGAACGGGTGGTGAAATGTTGGCACATACAAATGGGGTGTGAAAGCAAGACACGTTGACAGCGGGACAATGTGAGCCGCGTGGGAGTGCGGATCCCATAGCCGAGATTCCGAGGCATTTGTGCAAACACTTGCTGATACAAAACAACCTAAGCACATCTATACTATACTTGTTCCTGTAGGATTATCAAAAACTAACTACAGGACGTTCTTTAGAACGTAGCTTCTCCCGAGACTTCCCGGACGAAGTCACGGGCAGAAGCTAGTATTTCATTAAAAAAAATTAAGAAAATCAGAGGGACATATTGAAGAACACGTGACTGAATACGGTTATATATCGTCTGATCACATGCCCACATTTTAAAATTAAATGTGATCAACACAAAATACAAGAATCATTTTCAACGTTTAGGCCAATATTTAATTTACTACAACTTGCATAGGTAGCCACTTTTAACCCTAAAAAAAATCGGGCAAATAGTAGGTAAACTTACCTAAAATAATATTTTACTTACCTAAAATAATATTTTCATTGTCCAATTCCATTACCGCATCTTATTTCCTCGCTCAATTAAAAAATAATAAAACGATCCTACCCCGAGATGCCTTATTATATCGAATAATAAAAACTAAAACCCGACTATTGAAAAATCGCGCTCTAAAAAGTATGAAACAAGAAAATATTCTCATCTAGAGGATAGCCGTGGTCCGTGTAGGTCCTTTAGGGCCAAATGGCATAAACACGGACCACGGCTATCCTCTAGATGAGAATATTTTCTTGTTTCATACTTTTTAGAGCGCGATTTTTCAGTAGTCGGGTTTTAGTTTTTAAACTTACTTTTTATTTAATTATTTTGGAGTTATAGGTAACAATATATATATTTTTGAAAGGTGCTCATTAAGCTCTTTCATTTGATACCCCACACGGTTTTATTAAAAAATGTTTTTTTTTTAGTTCATGACATTATGTCCTCTAGAGGGCGCCATATGCAATTTCATGTGACGTCACATAGCCTATAACCAGCGCGCCATTAAGCCGCTTCTAACGATACCTCATTTGTCAAATTACGACAAGTAGTTTGGAAGTTAGGTGGGAACAGATGCACATACATACATACATACATACATACATACATACATACATACATACTTACATACATACATACATACATACATACCGGTCAAAATCATAACCCTCCGCCGTAGTCGGGTAAAAATCTCACAGACTCACAGGTCAAAAGAGAAACATCGCCTCTCTACAAAGAGATAACTCAGCACCACTAACACCAACGGATTTACGTAAAATATGGGAAACCTTTTGTTCACTAATAGAAACCTATCATTATCCATCATTCTTAAGAACTCTGTCGATAAATTATTGACGTCACTTGCTCATGATTCTTGTTGTGATTTCCCATATACCAAAACATTGTTGCCTCTATACCTATATAATTTTCTATTCTTATGAAGCCTGCGACTGTAGAATAAAACTAGCTATGTCCGCGACGTCGTACGCTTGGAATTTAATCAGATATCTACCATTGAAAGTCCAGTGAAAATCAGTCCAGCCGTTTCGAAGATTAGTCAGAACAAACATAAAGATTTAAAAAAATGCTTTTTTTATGAGTACCGTATATTCTAACACCAACGAATACTTTCAAATTATGCATTTAGTAAAATCTGTTATTGTGACGTTACAAGCAGACACTTCAATTTTATTTGTTTGTCAAAGAATTTATAAGTTTACTTACCTATGTTATTTGCATAGATTTATTATGGTCTAGATGAGTCAGTTACGCCAGCAGTGGGTTTTTTTTCTGCTGGTTTAATCAAAATTTGAATGATACAGATAATTAGTGCTCCATATTGTGTAAATGTGCCGAAAATTTTAAATTTGTGCCTATAGCCGTTTTGGAGTTATTCACGAATATATGATCTTGCTGGCGTAACGTTACCGCAGCAGTGTGGTTTTTTCCTGCTGGTCCAATCAAAATTTGAATGATACAGATAATTAGTGCTCAATGTCGTGTAATTGTGCCGAAAATTTTAAATTTGTGCCTCCTAAGGATTCAGAGTTATTTCAAATCTTGCTGGCGTAACGTTTTGCGAATTCCTGTATCTCAAAAACTGTTTGGCACACAATCATGATTTTTCGTACACACATTAGTGTTAATTTGTGCCCATTTGTGACAGTTTCATATTTCAATAAATCAGAAAGGTTCGGGTGTTATAAGATTTTTCCTAAAAAAACTAAAATAGCTCCTAGCTCTTAAACTAGGAAACCTAGAAACCAAATGTTAATGCTAGCTGGTATTGCTTATTGATCCTAAGCATTTCTATAATGATCGTAAGCCTACTCCAAGGAATTTACGATTTATTACGATTTTATTGCGATCTCGCGGTGAAATTATTTAAACCCTAAATACACGAGTTTCTTATATTCCGATTACTTTTATTATTATACAAAAATTAGTGCCCTACTTCAAATATACGTGTACCAAATATCAGCTCTGTACACCTTATAATTATAAAATAATTAATAAAAACCACCATGACAAACTTTCATTGGTTAACCGACCAAATTAAAATGAGTTGAAAAAAGCGGCCGCCCGATACATAGCGCCTACCATCTTAAATGTATACAATACATTGGCTGTGTGCTAACAGTTCTGTAGAAAAGTGAATTAGTAATATATTTTTTTTATATTTTCTTTGTAACGGTTAAACTCGCTACATACCATTGTCCCCTGTCCAGCTAGACCCCTTCGTCCGCTCACTGTATGTACTGTGCTACTACCATAAGTTTTTTTATTATTTCTAATATAAATAATTTTTTTTTGTTTAATGTAAGTACCTACATTATTTTTATATTTTTATGTTGTGTCAATGTAGTAATGTTGTGTTTGTTTATAATTGTTGAAAATACTAATATTTATAAGTGTTCATTCGTTTTATATCTCGACTAGCTTTTGCCCGCGACTTCGTCCGCGCAGAATTTAAATTAAAAAAAATCGGATCCCGGATAGCATTTCCCAGATTTCGTATCCCGGATCTCGTTTCCCGGGTCCCGTATCCTGGATCTCGTTGCCCGGATCCTGGATCCCGTTTTCCGGATCCCGTATTCCGTATCCTGGATCCCGTTATCCGGATCCCGTATATCACGGATCCCGTATCCCATATCCCGGATTTCGTATCCCGGATCTCGTTACCCGGGTCCCGTATGCTGGATCTCGTTGCCTGGATCCTGGATCTCGTTGCCCGGATCCTGGATCCTGGATCCCGTTTTCCGGATCCCGGATCCCGTATCCCGGATCCCGTTCCCAGATTGTATTTGCTAAATCCCGGATCCCGTATCCCGGATATCACGGATCCCGTATCTCGTAACCCATATCCCTAATCTTGTTTGCCAGGTCCCGTATCCTGGATCTCGTTGCCCGGATCCTGGATACCGTTTTCCGGATCCCGTATCCCGGATCCCGGACCCCGTATCCCGTTTCTCAGATTCTGTTTGCTAAATCCCGGATTCCGTATCCCGGATATCGTGAATCCTGTTTCAAATATCCTTAATTTCATATCCCGGATCTTGTTTCCCGGGTCCCGTATCCCGGATCTTGTTCCCCGGATTCCAGATTCCGTGTTCCGGATCCCGGATATCACGGGTCCCGTGTTTCATATCCCGGATTTCATACCCCGGATCTCGATTCCCGGGTCCCGTATCCCGGATCTCATTCTCTGAATCCTGGATCCCGTTTCCCAGATCCCAGCTTCTGATTGCCGGAGCCTTATCCCGTTTCCGGGATCCCAGATCCCGTATCCCGGATATCGGATCCCGTATCTGGGATATCCCGGATCCCGTATCGTATTAGCCCGTAAAAGTCCCGTCAAAATCGGTCCAGCCGTTTCAGAGATTAGCCCGAATCGTTACCGCCATACAAACTTTCATTCCCTATTTTACACCCTCAGGGGATGAATTTTCCAAAACGCTAAAATTAATCTTTTTTATTTGTAAAAAGAAACCTAAACAAAAATTTTCATCATTATAACTTCAAAAATGACGAATTTCAATACAAACTTTCATCCCTATTTCACCCCTTTAGGGGTTGAATTTTCAAAAACCATAAAATTAATCTTTTTCATTATTAAAACACACCTAGTCCGCAATTTTCATAATTCTAATTTCAAAAATGACGAACTTCAATACAAACTTTCATTCCCCTATTTTACCCCCTTAGGGGTTGAATTATCAGAAACCCTGAAATTACTCTTTTTTATTTTTGATAAGACACCTAATCACCAATTTAAGTAATTCTAACTTCAAAAATGACGGAACTTCCATACAAACTTTTATCCCCTATTTTACCCCCTTAGGGGTCGAATTTTCAAAAACCCTGAAACCCATATTTTTTTATTTTTCAAAAGACACCTAATCAGCAATTTTCATAATTCTAACTTCAAAAATGACGAACTTCCATACAAACTTTCATCCCTTATTTTACCCCCTTAGGGGTTGAATTTCAAAAAACCCTTTCTTAGTACACCTCTACACATCAAGACAAACCCACCCTCCAAATTTCAAGTCTCTACGATCAGCGGTTTAGGCTGTGCGTTGTCTGTCAGTCAGTCAGTCAGTCAGTCAGTCAGTCAGTCAGTCAGTCAATCAATCAGGACTTTGATTCTTATATATTTAGATGATGGTGAATGATTTCGATTTAAAGAATGGATATTATTTTTCAAAGTCGTATTGCTGTTTATAAGCGTCGATTTTTTTTCTCTAGAAATATATAAACGAAGATACTGTTACTGTTGTTGTGTGTTATTAGTTAAAGTTCATTTAGCTACACGAAACATAAAAGAAATATTAAGTAAGGTACCTACATTTTTAAATTTATACCTTGTGATTATACATTTATTAACCTTATTTAATAGTTTATAATTACACTCCAAAGTATTATGTACGCGTTTGTACTCATTACAACGCTGTCAATTGAAATAGGATGGCTTGAAGTACGGAGCGTTCGCTTGTTTCTATACATTCCGATTCCGTCAGTTAACCACCGAAAGTGCTTCGTGATGGTTATTTATTAATAATATTTTAATTATAAGGTTTACAGAGCTGATATTTGGTACACGTATATTTGAAGTAGGGCACTAATTTTTGTATAATAATAAAAGTAATCGGAACATAAGAAACTCGTGTATTTAGGATTTAAATAATTTCACCGCGAGATAGCAATAAAATCGTAATAAATCGTAAATTAATTGGAGTAGGCTTACGATCATTATAGAAATGCTTAGGATCAATAAGAGATACAAGCTAGCACTAACATTTAGTTTCTAGGTTTCCTAGTTTAAGAGCTAGGAGCTATTTTAGTTTTTTTAGGAAAAATCTTATAACACCCGAACCTTTCTGATTTATTGAAATATGAAACTGTCACAAATGGGCACAAATTAACACTAATGTGTGTACGAAAAATCATGATTGTGTGCCAAACAGTTTTTGAGATACAGGAATTCGCAAAACGTTACGCCAGCAAGATTTGAAATAACTCTGAATCCTTAGGGGGCACAAATTTAAAATTTTCGGCACAATTACACGACATGGAGCACTAATTATCTGTATCATTCAAATTTTGATTAGACCAGCAGGAAAAAACCACACTGCTGCGGTAACGTTACGCCAGCAAGATCATATATTCGTGAATAACTCCAAAACGGCTATAGGCACAAATTTAAAATTTTCGGCACATTTACACGAGATGGAGCACTAATTATCTGTATCATTCAAATTTTGATTGGACCAGCAGAAAAAAACCCCACTGCTGGCGTAATTCACTCGGTCTAGATGGTCTGTTGCGCTGCAATCGGAGCGAAAATAACAGGCCAGATTTGAAAGCGATGTGTGCGTGTCACGCACACAAGTATTCGTAGACTATTGTTTGTCAAGCGCGTTGCGTCACTGTTGATACGTGCTGAGTGATACCAGCTTTTGAATATTTCCCATAAAAGTAGGGAAAAAATATGTTTTGATTTTGGGGTGTCTAATTAAAATGTAAATTCATTTAATTATGATTTTAATTATTCACATACCTATTAGTATAATAACACTCTATGACAAAGTCGACGGAGCCCCGCGAACGCGGGGTTCATATTTCTGCGTTCAGGGTCATCAGTAACCTAACACGAAGGGACTGACGGGGTTTTAGCTCGCTCGCTCGCTAACCCCTGTCACTCCCTTCGAACCTAACCCAGACAAGTCAAATGCCCCGAAATCCCGAGCTCGCACGAATTGAATGGAGCTCTCTGATTGGTGCAAATGTCGGTCGCGCCCGTCTATTTGATGTTTCCTAGTTTGGCTTGAACTACATTTTTTGAAGAACATGTTGAAGCTTCAATATGTAAAAATATTGATGAGTTGTAAAATCGGTGGCTGAGTTAGTAAATTTGATGGCGACTTATAAATCAGACGGACAAGTAATAATAACTGGTGTTCTTTATTTGATGTTCTTATTTAGGTAGTGTTGTAAATAAGACGGTGAGGGAAAACATCGTGAGGAAACCTACCTATCCCTCGGGATTAGGTAATAGTCAGTTCCTGTATACACGGCGACACGGTTCACCACCTGTCACGTTGGGTTCTGACTATCTAGTGAAACGTGGGCTTTGAGTTGGTTAATACCTCCACAATGTGGTGGTGTATGGCCACTCAAGCCTCTGACTACCCCCGAACGGGGATAAAAGTCGTGACGTTACATTTAATTTTTTATGTAAATAAGACGAATTAGTTTATTAGAAGCTTTCATATTTTTCTGTGGCTTAGTTATAAAATTAGAAGTCAAATTTCGTGGATTTATAATTCCCCAAAAAAATAGCAAACGCTCACATGGGAATTTTAAATTCAATTATCAGGCAACCTTGTCAATATGGCGTCAAATGGCCGTTATATTTTTGAATAAAATTACACTTCATAAATCTAATTGTGTCTTTAGCAAATAATTATTTCGAGTTTACTTGCCGATGATAGGTAATTTTTTAAATTATTTTTATTCGTCCCCTGTAATTTTTGCATACTTTTATTGCACAAATTGTCATTTTTATACGGCAAAAAAACGGTGTTCACCGCACAATGTCAGTGTCGCTACTGAGCGGGCGAAATGAGCTTATGAGCCAACAGTTGGCTGATATTTTTTTTGGCGTTTTGGCGCTCGAACCCTATATCTAGACAAATTAATAATCAAAGGTTATTTGTATAGATTCTGCCTATTGTTCGCCCGGTCAAAGTAATATCGACAACTAGTATAATACATACATGTAAATTTTGAGAATTAAAAGTACCTAATGAGGTATCCAAACAAACTAGCCAACTAACTAGGTGTTTAAGCCAAACATACAATCAAACTAGCAAGAACATAAGGGCAAGAATCGTAAAGTGTTCTTATTGCAGCATTGACAGCTATATTAAGGGACGTTTTGTATGAAAAGGTACTCATTTGTGGAAGCATCGCACGTGCCACATGCGGCGGGGAATTGAAACTTTATATTTGAACGCGCTTTATCTGGTCGAGGAGCCTCGAAGCCCTCTAGCGGAAAATCCTTGGTCGCAATAAAACGACACGCGAACGAATTTCCTCAATGCTTTCTACAACTGGAACATGGTTCACGGTGTTCAATGCGATTTGTAAAAGGTGAGTCTTATTTTTGTTTGTGAGACACATTGTGCACCTAAAGTTTGCTAGTTCTATTCTCGTATGTTTTTGAATAGTCATTACGCGGTAGATTTATTGAAACCACTGAATTTTGCGATCATTCATCTTCATTACAGCTGAGCGTGGCGTTCGGGCCTTATTTGGCTATATTATTATGATTTCCAAGCTTGTGATGTGTCCATGAATTGCGTTTGTACTTGCTTATGTTCTCTAAATAATTTTATAGAGGAAATAGTAAATAAATAGTAGTATTAAGTAGTAGTAACAACCATTGGGACATAGTCATGGGTATAACGCAACGTATGAGTAATACATAAATGTATACCTACGTTTAGATGTGTTAAATTTAGCTTTCGTGATTAGAAGACAACATAACTTTCCATAATTATTTTGTAAGATTACTATTTGTTACTACTTTAAAGAGCCTTTTTAGAAAGAGCTTCAAAATAAAGGCTTTATTTCCGAAAGCCTCCACTTCGCCTCGAAGACTCGGGGCTGAATTAGTTCTTTAGCCTTCGAGGTTTCTTAAAAAGGCTCGAGCCCTAAAAATGTGGCTAAAAAACTCGAGGCTTTTGCAACACAAGGCATAGCGACTGGCCCCGCCAGGTATACCACCCGCCTTACTAGAAGACCATGCCTATTCTGCTGAATGAAAGTTCATTAATTATTGTGTTTTTTAAGAATAAGAATCAATTTACTAAGTAATACCTAACAATGCTCTAGCAATATTTAACTTATAATACAATAGGTAAACGTCAGGCGATTTAACGCTGCGTCAACATTTTACAATTGCTATTTTCTCTCTGGGATTCGATTAGAACGTGCTGGCAAGTAACACGGCTGTGAAAGCTAATTCCAGAACGAGCATCTCCTCTCTGTCTGGGATATAATTGGGTTATATCTGGATGCAGGTGATCACTGACCATTAATTTATACGGTTCCTTGAATAAGACGAGTAGGTACAATCAACATTTTCTATTATGAGTGTTAATTTTGCATGTGCATAATGTGCATTATAATGTAGCAGGTGTACCAAATAGCCACGTCCATATGTCGCACATGCCGCGCGAGGCAAATTGCCTCACGAAGTTTGACTTGCCTCACGCGAGGCAAATGCACGCCCTGGCTCACCTGAGCACTCACATTTGCCTCGCCTAGTTTGGCATAGTCATTTGACAGAACGATAATGTCAAACTGATTGCTCGGGTATTTATACCCTTCTCTGTCTAGAGTGTCAGTTGCCGCGGCATGCGACTGAGGCAACGTCGTGCTTCGCGAGGCATGTGGGTGAGCAGCCTCGCGCGGCATGTGCGACATCTGGACGTGGCTATTCAATAAGAAATCAAGATGTATTTCATAATTTCCTTTAAAGGAGAATATTCATGATTTACAATGTTTAGCTTACCGCATACTTCTATTAAATTAAAAAAAAATGTTTTAAGCAATAACGTAAAAACATGTACTTTTCAAACATTTTAAAATTGGCCGAAGTTACCTATTATTGTTATTATTATATATCTTCAAAACTAATTAATCAAATTGGATACAATAGAAATGCTACTCTTTCTAGTTATTAAGACCCTATTGTTTGCAAAGTTCGAAGCAATTTTATGACCCATACATGTTCTCTATTATCTTTGTAGACCAATGTTGATGTTTCTTTAGAACTTACCTATAAAAATCATAATTTTCCTGTCGAAATTACGTTTCAAGTTGTGTCTCCAATTCGGATGCAGTTACATACAAAATCAGTGCATACAATGGGAACAGCATGTGAACAACGGCTGGCTGACAGCAAGACAGTGGGTGTCACGGCGGAGCGCGGCTCAGCTGCGCGCGCTCTGATTGCGGACTCCAGCTTGCGGAAAATAACCCAACTGATTCCAAGCTGCCTTAAAACTTTGCTTTAAAATAAATTGTAGAGTACAATAAATGTACAATAAAAATATAGAGTTCTTTTAGCAGATTCGACTTATCTGTAACATTCAATATCATATTTTCAGACATATCTATTTTTTTAAAACAATTGTTATTTGTTCGTATACATAACTTATTTCTATTTTTAACCGACTTCAAAAAAGGAGGAGGTTCTATGTTCGGCTGTATGTATGTCTTTTTTTTTAAATGTATGTTCACCGATTTCTCCGGCATTTATGAACCGATTTGAAAAATTATTTTGCTGTTCGGTAGATCGTAGCTCCAAGTTGGTCCCATAAAAAAAATATTCCTAGAATCAACCCCTAAGGGGGTAATTTTGGGAGGTAAAGGTCGTCTGAAAAAATTTTTTTTGTCCGATTGACTTGAAACTTAATATGTATATTTTGCATAAGAAATAATGAAACTCATGTTTCAGGATTTTGGAAAAATCCCCCCCCCCCCCCAAAGGGGTAAAACGAGGTGTTGAAGTTTGTATGGAGAGTTACCGTTTATCCCTAACGTTTATGAACCAATTTTTCTTTTTAAACTGTTATTTGGTAGGTGACTAAGTCGTTTTGTCCCATAAAAAAATCATTTCGGAAATCTACCCCCAAAGGGGGAAACTAGGGGTAGAAGTACGGTAGAAAATATATAATATATGTGTCCGATTGGCGGCGTCTTCATCAGGCGCATGCCTCGCGCGAGCACTCACTTTTGACGTCGGAACGCATAGACGTAATGTCATAATATGAGTGCTCGGGTGAGGCATGCGCGCCATATGGACACATCTATTGACTAGAAACTTAGTATGTATACTCCATATAATAAACTAGCTTTTGCCCGCGACTTCGTCCGCGCAGAATTTAAATTAAAAAAAATCGGATCC
Organism: Drymonia ruficornis; assembly: GCA_947859195.1. Lineage (NCBI taxonomy): Eukaryota > Metazoa > Arthropoda > Insecta > Lepidoptera > Notodontidae > Drymonia > Drymonia ruficornis. Next base: position 8,097,415 of record OX401910.1, on the reverse strand, counting down.
CGGATAGCATTTCCCAGATTTCGTATCCCGGATCTCGTTTCCCGGGTCCCGTATCCTGGATCTCGTTGCCCGGATCCTGGATCCCGTTTTCCGGATCCCGTATTCCGTATCCTGGATCCCGTTATCCGGATCCCGTATATCACGGATCCCGTATCCCATATCCCGGATTTCGTATCCCGGATCTCGTTACCCGGGTCCCGTATGCTGGATCTCGTTGCCTGGATCCTGGATCTCGTTGCCCGGATCCTGGATCCTGGATCCCGTTTTCCGGATCCCGGATCCCGTATCCCGGATCCCGTTCCCAGATTGTATTTGCTAAATCCCGGATCCCGTATCCCGGATATCACGGATCCCGTATCTCGTAACCCATATCCCTAATCTTGTTTGCCAGGTCCCGTATCCTGGATCTCGTTGCCCGGATCCTGGATACCGTTTTCCGGATCCCGTATCCCGGATCCCGGACCCCGTATCCCGTTTCTCAGATTCTGTTTGCTAAATCCCGGATTCCGTATCCCGGATATCGTGAATCCTGTTTCAAATATCCTTAATTTCATATCCCGGATCTTGTTTCCCGGGTCCCGTATCCCGGATCTTGTTCCCCGGATTCCAGATTCCGTGTTCCGGATCCCGGATATCACGGGTCCCGTGTTTCATATCCCGGATTTCATACCCCGGATCTCGATTCCCGGGTCCCGTATCCCGGATCTCATTCTCTGAATCCTGGATCCCGTTTCCCAGATCCCAGCTTCTGATTGCCGGAGCCTTATCCCGTTTCCGGGATCCCAGATCCCGTATCCCGGATATCGGATCCCGTATCTGGGATATCCCGGATCCCGTATCGTATTAGCCCGTAAAAGTCCCGTCAAAATCGGTCCAGCCGTTTCAGAGATTAGCCCGAATCGTTACCGCCATACAAACTTTCATTCCCTATTTTACACCCTCAGGGGATGAATTTTCCAAAACGCTAAAATTAATCTTTTTTATTTGTAAAAAGAAACCTAAACAAAAATTTTCATCATTATAACTTCAAAAATGACGAATTTCAATACAAACTTTCATCCCTATTTCACCCCTTTAGGGGTTGAATTTTCAAAAACCATAAAATTAATCTTTTTCATTATTAAAACACACCTAGTCCGCAATTTTCATAATTTTAATTTCAAAAATGACGAACTTCAATACAAACTTTCATTCCCCTATTTTACCCCCTTAGGGGTTGAATTATCAGAAACCCTGAAATTACTCTTTTTTATTTTTGATAAGACACCTAATCACCAATTTAAGTAATTCTAACTTCAAAAATGACGGAACTTCCATACAAACTTTTATCCCCTATTTTACCCAGTCAGTCAGTCAGTCAGTCAGTCAGTCAGTCAGTCAATCAATCAGGACTTTGTTTCTTATATATTTAGATTAAGAAACTTTTGTTTTGGAATCTTGGAAAAGTCACCCCCAAAGGGGTAATTTGGGGTGATAAAGTTTGTTTGGCGCCACTAAAAATCATGAAATAAAATTATTTTTATAAAAAAAAAAAAAACGACTTCAAAAAAACCTGGGTAGACTTGGCATATCAAGATTGGCACCGACTCCAAATACTCGATAACACAACATCACGCCTGATTTTCCCGATGGGGTAGGCAGTGGTGGTAATAGAAATATTATTTCAGGCCTTTTAGTGCTCCAGGTTTTTTTGAAGTCGGTTTTTTTTTTTTATAAAAATAATCTGAAATTACAAAAGGTTGACAGCCTCATCTTTTAAAAAATGTGTAATTATATGACAGTCAAGAAATAAGGAGAGCAAACAGAAGGAAAAAATACTTCACTGAAACCAATCTTTCCTTTGCGTAAGTATACCGCTCAATTAGAAATTAATAATTCAAACCATTCAACCTCTACTCGCTACCAACGTGTGTCTTGGATGAAATTATTTCACAGGTCAGAGGAAAAAACATCGCCTTTTGTGACGAGATAGCTCAAAATATAACGGATCTGCGTAAAATATGTGAAACCTTTTGTATGCTAATACGATTCCATTGTTCGGAGATTGAATTTTCGGGTTATCATGCCTAAGAATTATTTATGACAGAAGCTTACGATTGTAGATTTTTGTGGCAGTGATAGATCGTCATGATGCAAGGTGATGAAATGAAACTCGAAAACATTCATTACTTTTACTGGAGGGGATCTTAAGCGTATAACATACAATCTTATGAATAAGCTGGCGTAGAGGTAAAAGTCAATGTCATGACGGTACCCAGGGCTGGTACCCAAACCATATTGGTCAGCACCGATGCATCAACGTCAAGTGTCTGTCAATAACAGTATCAGCGTGACGTTGACTGGGACAAAAGGGGTGTGGGTGCTCTCGCTCTTTCTTGATATACTGACGTGATACCAACAAAACGTAAATGATTAATATTAATTAATTACGACGACTATTATATGGAAAGTAAAAGTACTCTGGCGAAATTGTGTTCCAATTACTTACTACCTCGGCTAGCTCACTGACTGTTACACTAAGTAGGTACTGGTACCTAAGAATCTCAAAGGCCAAATTATGTGTAAATAGAAAATTACGAATGAGGGCACCCCTATAAATACAATATGAAAAAAGGTATTCAGATAGATACAGGGTGTCCCTGATATCTGGATTAAGGTCAGATTCCTATCACACAAATATAACGAAGTTATTGCTGTTAGTTTTATACACTCGTTTAGTTTCTTGTAGGTCATACTATAACATTTTGGAAAGTTTTGTAGTGTCACTTATCTTATTGATCTCATGTACAGGCTGTGATATTGTATTTTAACAGATGGTTAACACTTTTTAAATTCTTTGATTTTTGTCTCCTTATATTCGACATTCAAAAAACGATGACTACATCTATAGCATTTGTATACAACATTCAACAAGCGTATATTGAATGCTTAATTAATTATGAACATCCTATAGCCAACACTAACTGCAAGACGGGAGGGTAATGTTACGAAAACGGCGGTAAAGAGGCAGTACATCAGCTGCGTTCGCGTATATCACTTGATTACTGTAATTAAGTAGCGTTGTTGTGGCCCTACCTTTATACTTGACCGCACACTAACCTTATTGCGGCGACGTCGTTACCAAGAATTCTTCTGCGGTACAACTTTAACGTTGTTTATATTTATTAGAAGAATGTTGAGCGTATATTTAATGGCAAAAAATGCGATATTTACAGGCGTTCGTATGGGTGCTTACCCTGTAATAAATTTTTGTGAGTCAGCATTTCTATGGGGTACGCAGTAACGGCTGAACCAAACCAGATTGGACACTCGCTTTGTAGTACTTATCTTCATGCGCAGCAATAAGTATATGCTACGCAACTTGCTGCACAATCTGTTGTCGGATATCATGGAAGATATAACATTTAATCAATCCCAGTTGTTGTCATCTGGACAACTGTGACACCAGACCACTAACGATACGACAAGAAGAAGATACGTACACGATAGATATAGATATATTTACGTCTCTACCAAAACGTATTGATGAAGAGGCCAGCGTGCAATTCGTGGATTTGCACGAGTGTCGTCCAAACCTAGTAGATTCGGTAGATGACATGATAGGAAGAATACATTGTTCTAGATGTTTCCACTTTCAGCGGTGGAGGAAGCGTATACATGACAATTTTAATATTTTTTTTATATAAAGCAATGACATAAAAATACTCAAGCATGTCAGATAATGATACTTTTCATGCTAAATTGAAGAAAAAATTACTCGAGCGCGCCAGATTTTGTAAGCATCAATAGGCTACGGTAACTACTTAAAATCAGGCGGGCCGTACGCTTTTTTGCCACCGCAGTCCTATATTTTTTTTAAAAATCTGAGGGGTTGAAAAAGTGAAACTTCCAGATGCTCCCATTTCTTAGACTGACGATCTAATTAGCAAAATTGACACTTTTGACACTTCTTAGCTAGTAAGGAATTCCCCTTATCTTAATCTGACGAGTTCGAGTATTTTAAGATGGTCTATATTTTTTGTTGGTTCCCCTGAGCGAACCCACCAATATTAAGGGCTCATAATTTTTTGAGGTTCTTATCAATATGTAAGCTATCTCCCTTATCTTGCTCGTGTAAATCCAGAAACCTCTTCTACGGCTCCCCACCTATATGTACTTGTAAAAAATCTAAAAACCTTGAAGGTTAAAAAATAAATGAGGGTATACGCACTACACAAAACATGTCTCTACATTATTGACATAAAAATTGTTCGGGCTTTGCTCGTGACAAGCATTGTGATACTCTATAAATATTTACGTGCAATTTACGAGTGTATGCGAGCGGTGGCCCCAGTCCCGACCTCCGGTGACCACACATAATTAGATATTTCAGAAACGATTCCCACAAACTAATTGGGTACCTCCTGAAGTACTAAATGGGCTTGGAGAATGTTGAATTCAATTTACAACTAACGTTTGGTCTAAGGTAATAATGTACTGAGATTTTTATTAAGTTGTAGAGTATGCATTTTTTCTTAATATCACCAGACAAACACCAACTATAATACATATATGCAAGCAACGCTTGTACCATGGCTACCATACAATGGTCTGGCTGGGAGCGATCCTAGTGACACCCAGACCAGGGCAAATAACGAAAAGACAGTTTCCGAAATTTGCCTCTGGCGGGAATCGAGCCCGCAACCACCCGATGCAGTGAGCCGAACGGCCAATACTCAAAGCACTGTTTTTTTTTGTTTTTTTATAGGACTGCGGTGGCAAAAAAGCGTACGGCCCGCCTGATGTTAAGCAGTAGCCGTAGCCCATAGATGCTTACAATACCAAAGGCATTGCTCGCACATTGCCGACCTGAAGGGGAGTGGGATGGAGGGAGGGGGAGGGGGGGTGCGCTTTCGGCTCTCTCACTCATCGTACGAAACGCAGCTGTAATAGCTGCTTTACGCCGATCTTCTGTGAGAGGGTGGTACTACCCCGGTTGAGCTAGCCCGTTTGTGAGCTGCAGTCAACAGCTACAGCTTGGCTCTACTACCTCGAAAACTGTGCCGAGCAGTCGTCTTAATAATCCAGATTGATGTGTGAATAGGTAAAACTTATATTTCATTTTAAAAATATAGTGTATAAAGCACTAGTCAAAAGATCGTCGTAGTGTTAAGGACGCTGATTTTGTTTATCGCTTGTTTACGAAATCAAAGTTGCCTATCGTAAAAATTCAATGCAGAATATTTTGTTACCTCGTATAAAGAGGAATATTAACCCTCACCCACTCCAAAGAGTAAACACTCGTCAAACGATCATTTCATCGGCGGGAGCTCGCACACCTTTATATCTATTGTGAAACTGAAAGTGAATGTCTGTCTGTAAATATATTTTTAATAAATAAACCAAATCATTTCAACAAGTTCTAAAAATATTGTTATTAGTGGATGTGTACTAACTGCAATATAATAAAATGCCTATGAATCGAATGATGATTTTCAACAGAGTTATAAACATTATGGCGCTGATATTGGCGCTTAGAGTTTCGGTACCTACACCAACTAAACTTGACTAAACTAACTTTTCCAATGGTCGTAAGGTATGCACAATTTTTGTATGGGTCAATAAAATTATTTAAGCGTCTAGGTACGCGATCCTGTATCAAGTTACGCAAGCAAAGCCACGGCACGAGCCGGTACTCAACAAACTGGTATTGTATGAACGTTCAGAGCAGTCGGATATTTCATTACCTGGTAGTAGGTCGGACGGTGCTGACCCGGAGCGAGCTCCACAAACATCAGACAGAAACTCGTTAGCATCGCTCGCCCCGCGCGCACCTCGCCGCATCTCGCCCCTTTTGCTAAATAAATGACTCACTCCAATTTCTGCTAGCAGATTGGCACTTACAACAACTTATTTGGCCACTAGGATGTTATTCTGTTATTATCTAAATTTACTAAATTCATCATCACTGAGTTTTAGTTAATGTAAAGCTACGCGTAGATTGTATTATGCGTAATGCGTAGCTTAATGAATACAATACAATTTGATACAAATTGGATCCCAAGATGCGATACCCCTATTGTATTACCCCTGAAAAATAACAAATTGCAGTTAACATTATTTCAGCGAAAAACCTAGCAGAACTTTTAATTTGTTTTTCATTAACATTTTAAGAAAATGACATTACAGAGACAAGAGCCACACACTATTTCTAAAGAGATAGGTACCTATATCTGTATTACTAATGCACCTAAATAAATGATGAATGTTCTATTGAGTAACAAATATCCAGGCAAAGTTAACAGCACGGCACGAGTCCGACAGTTCCCTCGTAAAATTATAATTGGCAAAGTTTATTTCGCCTGTTTCCGTCACTCACTGCACCATGTACAAAATGAAAAATAATGAAAAAATACTATAAAACCCATGCTTTGCGAGGATGCGCAAACAAAAATAAGAGAACATTTTCACTATGAGGACCCAAAAGAAAACATATTTAATAATTGTTTTGATTCTTTTAAGGATACGTCATCTGTAGTACCTATAAGTACCAATTCGAAAACTTTTTGTAAGCTTTAATCACTTTGTGTAACTTAATCGTACGGAATTATTATTCAATCATAATCTATACAGCTGAACTGTTTTAATCTTAATTAATAAATGATTTGTTTAAAACGGGCCGAAGCTAAGAATCCCTTGAGAATACATAAGCCATAGAAAGTTAATAAAATCGTCCAAAGTTTTAATCCGCCCGCCCTAATCTCCGCCCAGTGTCTCTCGGAATTTTACACAACTTCCCTGAGATATGATCTTGTGCCAACTAATCCTCAGAAATAATCACAGCGTGAATACAGTCATAATTCCAGAGTAAGCTCTGGTTTAGATTAATTCTGTTCAGCGTATTCAATCGAATATACTTAGGTAAAAGCCTTTACCTACGTGTTTTATAAATGTATACATTTTTATCCTTAGTTCAAGACTTAGACCTAAAAATAGTTCTGAACTGATCCACAGCTAACAGCAATTTCGAGCGAAGAAAATACGCAGCAACAAATCTTCTTTGGAGAGGGTTCCACTAACCGAATCCAGATTCCAGGTGCCGGCGGAACAATGCAATTCTCGAACAAATCGCGTCGCCGTCGCAGTGGGGACGCGCCGCCGCCGGTCTAGCCGCCCCGTTGCCGCCTCCACTTCGCTTAACATAGGGTTGCCAGCAAATAATTTGTAATTCTGTGGTTGACAGCGAGGCCGATTTCGCACCAAGAAGTAGGCACGGTTTTATGTACCTATGCCTTGAACAATTAAACTTTTTTTGTAACAGATTTGCATCTGTACCAAATTATACTTCAGTTGCATGATAATTAAAGTCAAGGTTTTAAAAAGGTACTTAGTTATTCGCTTAATAATCAATCTGTTTCTATTCTATCTATATTATTCGCTGAATAATCTCTCTCTGAAAAGAGACTACGCTTGCAATCCCCAAAATCTTTTGACACATTTGATACTCGTATGAGAGCAGTCTCGTATTTCGGGAATGTACCATCCCTGTCTGACTTTGTTTCGATGACTGCACGTATATCCCGTTGTTCGACTGCCAGCCAACAAATGTCCGTCTAGTGAGCAATGAATCGAATATGTGAGTACTGGGTACCTGAATGAACATTATTATCTGAATAAGTAGTTAACTTATTTTAAACACTAATTCCAAGTCGATCACTTACTGTAAGATTCAGATGTAGGTAAGTATATTATGAGACAATTCAGGAGTACTATGGCGATTGCGATGCGACAGCGATCAAACCCCTGTAAACATATGGCGGTGGCCGTTCCGATTTGTTTAGAAATCGCCGACGGATCGCAATATAGCGGTCCCGGTCGAGGACACCTATGAAATACCAATACAAGCATTTCTGACAAGAGTTCCAACCAACCAATGTTCTAAAACCTACTGAGAAAGAGCAGTCAGGCTACGCAGTCGTCTTCAGTTAGCTTATCCCTCTTGAGGTATAAATCTGTCAGGACAACTGCCTCATTATCATTGGAGATAAGGCAATCGATTTTATAAATGTTCTTATAAAATAACTTTAAGGAAACTTATAATTAAATTGAGGTGTTCGTAGATAAAAATATCCTTTTTATGACGGTTTGAACGGTTATCTATGTCCTCGCTCTAACAAGGAAGCCGGCCTATATCTCTAACGTTGTTGCGGTGGTCATATGATTTTATGTTTCCTGCACGATATTAACACTACAACATTACACGTTATCTCCAGAAAAAGGCCAATTTTCCACAATACGCTTTGCGTTCGCCTCGCCCTTAAGTAAATATACCTACATAGTCCAGCGCCTAGCAACTTTCTTGAAAAGAAATCCGGTGTAAAAGGGAAAAAGAAATAAAACTGTTGCCTGACGAATTCGACAGAGATTTATCACCTTCGCGAGGTTTTAGCGGTTCCTAATTTACCTACCAAGACAGCTGAAGGACGATAATTCATTTTAATACTTTTTATTTCCATTATACCTACCTACTAGGTAAGTCTCTAAAGGGCTGAGGGTGAGAAATAAAGAAAACATACCACACCCACGAATTAAATAATAAGTACCCATTTTGGTCTATGAAAAGTTTTATTACCTGTTTAACATTCTACTGTATATCATAAATATATGAACTTGCTTTAAAAGTTTAATTGAGCTACCCCCAAATATATAGAAAGTTATGATGGACTTACACTGGCATTACAAATCACTTTTGTTTCTAGAAATGCTTTGTAAGGCCATTGTAAACTGGCAAAAAATCTTTATAAAGGCGGGTAGGTAGTCTGCAACTGTCTATCTGTACTCTACTGAAACTCGTTTAATAAATCTGGCTATAAATTAAACTAACACACTAGATGCTCTGTTTATTGTCAGTAGATAATCAATATTTCCCATTTCGCAATACCACGATTTCAATCTTTGGAAAATCAACAGAAATTTGCATACAAAAAGCGCTATCTGTTTTGCATAAATCGATTTACCTATCCTCTTTCAAAAAGCTTTTTCCTTCCCAATTTCGACGCCAAGTTTATTTGTAAACAAAGTAGGAATTGCTCTGGGGTATTACCAAATAAAAGTTTCGGATGTGGCAGAAAATTATTCCAAATTTAAGTTTTGGGCGGCAATAAATACAAGCGGGAAAGTAACACGTCATTTGGTTATATTCAGAAATGTTTCGCACTGGCAACATTTACGACTGACTGTACGTAATACCTAAACATATTTGTTCAAAGGTATTTAGTTCAGTACTATCTGACAGCGTATTCACCATAATCATCTGACAGTACCATATCCTGTGCCATATCGGCTAAAATTTTACATGAGCGACATAAAAATAATAATTTTGTGATATGAAAATTAAATATAGTTAAAAGCGCGTTTCGCGTGATCCCCTGTATCTAAAATGATAAAAAATATATTCATGAGCACCCCATCCCTGATTTACATACCTACAGATACAGATTAACATACAGGACAATAAAACAATACTGGCCACACCACAATAGCGGGTGTAACAGAGACTACTGTTTATTCTGTACTACTATCAAAGACATGAAACAGTCACGAACACTATATGAACGATTTAATAGTTTTTTAGGATTCCGCGATTGAAGTGTTCAAATGAAACACTTTTTCAGTAGGATTCAATGTTCAAAGATCAAAAATGCTTTTCACATACTTTACCTGTAGATTCTCAACAACTTATTAACACTTACTATCTCTGAATGGGTGGTACAAGCTTACGGCATTTCAAGAATTCACTCACGATTTATATTTATATAAAAAAATATGATTAAAAATATCCTTGTTGTATATCTATCACATATGAACTTGCTTTTTTTACCCGACTCACTTTTTCACTCTATTTAAAAGTCTATACAGAACCGCGGAGTGAGAATACAGTTCGCGGCTATCTGATTTTTTCTCTCTTTGCTAACGAATGGCCAAGCTCATGGGCTTTCAGCGTCGCGCTCGTAACGGCTATTGTTTCGTGCCAGTTAGTGTTCTTTTTTATTTTTCTGTATCGTTCTTTTATTCTAACAACGATCTATCTTTTGAATATCGGATATCGAGTATCGAGTAACACTTTACAGGTACTATGCGCCTTTTATTACTGACAGTAAAACGACTACTTATACATGACAATTTTATTTTAAAGTTTAATTATATTTATAGGTAAATAGAACTTTCAAATGAGATCACATGTGTCTGATGACAGGTAATCACTACCAACTCAAACCATGGACTTCTATTTAGAATAAAGTACTGCTACTTAGATAGGTACATACATTAGTACATTTCAAACACACCTCACATCGATAATAACTCATAGCAATAGCCTTGTGCCGTAGTTATTTCTAACTTACGAAAATGAATTTCGAAACAAAATTATATATTCAAATCACTTTAAGGCAGGGGACAGAACTAGGACGTGAACTATTCACACTTGACCTATTACTTTTTGTATTCGCACGGCGCCCGGAGTCTTATGGGACATGATTGATTGCTCGCAACTTCGGCATGTTTTCAACTTCTTGTGTATTTATACACTGTTTGATCAATAAATTGTCATACGTGAGCTGAATAAATATTGGGAATGAAAAACAAACGACGATCAATAAAAATTAAGATCAATCCTCAGAACATTTATGCGAAAGGTACCTATGAAGGTCGCAGGCGTGTTTCAATGGTAGTAGCGTAGGTATTGCATTTAAAAAAAAAGTTTTAATAAACCGCCAGGTAAATTCATTACAGTAATTAATTTTTCTAGATTCGAGACACACTTTTTCTTATATTTTTTCATCAATGCCGAGACCGTCATTTCTAAAGAATTTGAGATATAACGTTATTATTCTGATTGATGCTGATTGTCCTCATTGCTATGCGTTCATTTCTTGCAATATCCTGTGAGTGAAGTCCTACATTTACATACACTGTAAAATATTATTATTAAGGCAGGTCTACAATAACTTACCTCTTTTTACTATGTATAGTAAGGCGCGACGGCAAGTCAGTCACTACATTATATCATATCTTTTTAGATATTTTGCCTTCAGAATTTTTACGTAGGGACATGTTACTTCATAATTCATTCATTGAGAACCAATATCGCTGGAGAACTCCATATAAAGAAAATACTTTTATAAATGTGCACTTTACTTACTTAACGTATTGGTATCATTTTTGCCAAAAATATATCCCAACGGCTTATTGAAAATTTATATATTTACGCCTGCAGCGAGTGTCCTTGTTTTTGTATTAATAGTACATTGTTATCCGAGGGGAAAAACAACTTATTAATTGGCCCCGAGACGGGGTTTAGCGCCCGAGCGTAGCTAGGGCGCTAATAGTTCGAGGGACCAATAATAAGTTACTTTAACCCAAGGTAAACACTGTGCTTTTCATCACGTATACAAGTAAACATAAAATATTAATTAAGTAGCTAAAAAAAATGAGTGAACATCTATACATACACACACATGTATACTGATGTAGATTGAGTATTTTGCTTTTTGATATTTTGACACTGTCACTTTATTTTTTTAGAGGCCAGTATTTTTCAAACATTATAAAAGGTTTTAGTATGTGATTATAGATTCGAAGGAGGAACGATTTGTCGTTGATTTAGTGAACCATGGTAAATATTTTGCCCAAATCTGTTATTTTAAGGAAATAGTTGAAACTAAATTATAACAAAGTCATTAAAAAAATATATATTCTTTAATTAATACCTAACTTTATGTTATTTCAATTTTACATCGCGCTGGAATTGAGTGGCTGTAAGAAGGTTGGAACTATTACATTATCTTTGGTTGGAACATGGTTCAATAGAAACTCGTATTTTTTTTATTATTTGACAGAATCGTTGACAGAACAGGCACAATCGTATATCCAGAAACGCGATTTTGCCCGACCTAAAAAGTATCACCTTCTTTCGGCTCTTCAGGCACCTTTAGACCTACTTTCCGCGTATGAGTGATGAAAAAATATATAATATTAGACGTTGACTATTTTAATGTCTAAAGGGTATTGTTGTTGTTGTATGAATTGAATGAATCTAATTAAACAAATGGTTTTAACTTTTTATATATTAAAAACTAAAATCTGTATCTAGTCATAAAAGTGATGATATTTTATCACAATTTTACATTCATTTATTATACCTATAGTACGTTTTTTATACTTGTCCTATTTGGTAAGCAAAGATGGCGTCCAGCGGGGCGATTGCGTAACTTTTTGTCAATGTTCCATTGGTTTCGTATATAACTGACACAGGATGAACGAAACCAATTGAAACATTGACAAAAAAGTTACGCAATCGCCCCGCTGGACGCCATATTTGCTTACAAAATAGGACAAGTATAAAAAAACGTACTATATGTGTAAATATGTTTCATACACTAAACAATCTTTACATCACAAAACAACCGTTACAAATGGATTCCCATCTAAATAACTGAAAGAATACAGTATATAATATCTCTGCCAACGTACAACATATTTTTCAGATTTACAAAGCCTTTTAAAAAAGTGTATACGGTGCCTACATAATATGTAGTGGAAACGTACAACGATCAATGTGAAGCGGCCCAAATGCCATGAGTAATGTCCACAATTTTGTCACCCTCATTCCCACCCGGGACGCTCGCTTTTTATTTCAATAAATGCCTAATGTATGTCATACTAGATATATCTCGTTATACGCCTCGCAGTTTAATGAAGTGTCTTTATATTCCTTTATGCCTTAACTTTGCTTCTGATTTGCGTGTTTATATAGCGATTGCGTCGTGAAATTAATTAACTGTCTTGCTAGCTTAACGTCGCTTTAGTCAGACTATCATTATCGTTTTTGCGATAACAATGTCCTAAATGTATTTTAGTGCCGTAAGATCAATGGTAGTTGATCGATCGTGGAGGTTAATCTGTCGATTTTATATGGAAGATGGGAGATCTGTCTCGATGAACTCTCTCCCGTGGTTTAAACTACAATGAATCTTACGGCCCTTAAAATTACATTTATAAGACAAATTATTGCAAAGCTTATTTTGACATTACAGAGGCGGCAAACAAGCGCACTTAAGGCCCGCCTGATATTAAGCAGTTACCGTAGCGGCTACGGCTACGGCGTAGCCTATATGTGCTTACAATTCCCAAGGCATCGATTGCACGTTCATCTTCCCATTAAAATGTAGCAGCAACATTAAATAATAACATTATGATAACTACTACTTAGAAAGGATTTGTAATAATAATTGTATGGGCCCAAACTAACCAAAGCTTGTACAGTGGCTGCCATACTATGGACTGGGGGCAATCCCAGCACACCCAGACGAGGGAAAATTACCTATGAAAAGGCCGTTTCCGAAATTTTGCCTCTGGCGGGAATCGGATCCGTTCAGCAGGCTACGCTCGACGAGCCACCAAGCGATCGTCTATTTGAGTACACAACAGCCTAGCAAATATGATTTCAATTAAATGCAATCATCAAAAGGGTACATGTACCTATGTAATATGACAATTAATTTGGTTCATTCCACTCGTCGACTGCAGGCTTTCGAAATGAAGAGCCATTGGACCCTTAACGTACACGCTCCCTACAGATAATTCAATTTGCCGGGGTGACTCACCCAATTATATATCAGCACCGACTCATTTTAAAGGCGACTCGCCTCTAATTTACTGTAATTTCATTCTGGGTCCAGGTTTTCTTTCGTAAGTATAATAAAGTAGAAAGTATTTTTTCGCTTTCGAATACCATAATTTGTGTAACTTTGAAATAATTGAAAAAGTATTTTTTTTCTGTTTTGTAGGAATCATGAGTTGGAGATGCTGAAACCGTAGTGGTGCGGATATTTTATCTCAGATTTTAAAATTTATGAAACAAAGTTAACACCGTGGGTATGTCGCCATTGCCAAAGTTGTCTTTCGTAATTAATTTACTGTACCTATATAAAACTCGTAAAAAACATTTTGTATAAACCATACTAAGGAAACTAAGGCGAGAACACCTTTTACACACAGAATTGACGTGTTAACTACCTTAATAAGCAAAATACTAGCCACCATGAATTTTCATTCACATTTTCTTTTTTTAATTTTGGAAATTTATTACTCTATGCGTGATATCGACATATCAACGTTCAAAGGTATCTAAAACAACATAAACACATAGATAGTATATATTGTGTAGTAATAGTATCTATGTAGCTATGGTTGGTGTAATATTCGCGCAGAGATGAAAACTATAAAAACACGGATTTTATTACCAATTTATATGCGGATTCGCATATCGTGTGGAGTGAACAGTGAACAGTACATCTATATTAATTCAAATAGATTGCACATGCCGTGTTAGGTACCTATATCTGTAGGTATGTAGTTAATAGCCGGCGCACATAGAGCACGGCATGGCATTTATTTTTTTATCAATCGAATTTAATACTTATCCAATGGAAATCAGGTATATATTTCAATGCTCGGTGATCGACCTCGGAGCATTGCGGAGCATTTTCTCGGTGGGGTGCACCGAGCACCTTATTTCGATTGGATAAGTATTAAATTCGATTGATAAAAATTAATATGCCATGCCATGCCGTGCTCTATGTGCGCCGGCCATAGCTTCCATTATTTTTAGCTGCCTTTGTGGGTATTTAGTATGTAGTAAAATAGGACGTATGCGATGAGACGGACGAGGATCGAAGTTTCTTATACGGATTATGGAACCCTAAAAATTAGATTTAAAAGTGTCTAATAGATTTTGGAGACAATCAATACACAGGATGACGCGTTTCTTTTGAAATAGCTATACTCCATGAAGCTATTTATAATCTCTATGATATACTCGTATACTAAAAGTAGGCAAGATAAATGTGCAAAGAAAATATAAGTTCACTCAGGTACACCTACTTATCATTAGCAACAACTTCCCCCGCAGTAAAAACTTCCTCCCCTTTCGTTTTACCCTTCTCAACATGGATTTATTGTTTGAAGGTCAGTTTTGATCTTTATCTGTTCTTGTAATCGATTCTGTTACCCGTTGGAGTGTTCGGGATTATGTTAAAATACTCTTCTTCCTTGGTCTTACTTACGACCTAGCTAGAGTTTGCTCATTAAAAATATTACAATAAAAAAATGAAGTATGGCTATATCTCTATATTTTTGAGCGGTGAAGAAAACATCGTGATGAAAACTGGACGTCTTTCGGACGTGTGAGGTTTGCAAACCCGCATTGGGCCAGCGTACGGATTGTGGCCCAAATCATTCTCGCTTGGAGGTGAAATGTAGTCGGTATAATAGCAATAGGATGGCCCACTATTATTGGGACCGAAAACACCAATGGAAAAATGCACGTGCACTGCAGTGCATTACTATATACTCCTTCAGGGAATAGAGACGTATTATTGTATTATTTTTCTCTTTAAAATTTTAAAAGAGACAAAGTGCTGAGAATCTGTGAGTATTTTGATGATCGGACAAAATCCGATATGGATCCAATTCCTTTACATTATAAGCCTTAAAAGACATAAAAATACCAAATAAGTAACATAGTTTCCTAACAATATTACTAAAGTCATGTTGTTAAACAGTAAGGTACTGTTATTCAAAAATACTTTGCGTAACTTATTTTATACCATTCTCTGTAACTTCTGGTTAATTATTCTCGAAAGGTGAATAAGACCACAAATAGGTACCTAATTGTTAAGGTTCAAACAATAAAGTTTATTTTATTACCTTCTGTTGTTTTTGCCCAAGTTAGCAAGACCTGTAAATATTATATCGTTTACGTATTTTTTTGTACAATGCTTTTCAAATATTTTAGGCTGTTTAATTTTTTATAAACACCTTTTTAATTTTCACTTAGTGGTATGTGTACAAATATTAGACATGTTTATCTGACTCTTATTAGGAGGTACCTACCATGTTTTCTATCTTGAGTCATTTCAATCGACGGTATACACTAATATATCCCCTTCTGAGAACTTCGAAGCTTTTGAGAACATAAAATTAATATCGAGATACTTGGCGTCGGAAATATAGAATCATCACAGTCATAATATTTTCTTTTATTCAGCCCCTTTTTCGTAGCCGTCAGGTGCAGGTAGGCAAGTCATTAGGGGGCTCGTAGTCCCGCTACGCCGTAGTCCCGGCTCTGCTACGCCGTAGCGCTCTAATCACACCGTCTCTCAATCAACACCAATGACAAGACTTATTTTATTTACTTCCGACGACATAAAATGACGAAACGATTTTTGCGGTGCTATTCGACGATTGAATAAAATTATAATAATAGAATATAAAAAAATCCAATGTAAACACAATTTATTAGATATTAGTTAATTAGTTAATATCAGTCTAGTAGGTATGTACGAATCAAAATACCAAATGTTAGATACTGATAATACTTATCTAAAAATGTATTTTTTCATACAAATCACAGATATAACGCAAAACGACTTTAGTAAATTAAAGTAAAGCGCTGAATTGTTGCGTGAAATCGGAAAAACCTTGTATCGCCAACAAAAGATCTCAGAAACTTTGCTCCTTCTTCGGGCATTCACAATGGTATTACAGGCGGGATCCAATGAAATGGGACGGAAAATCGTTCGGATGCGTAAATAATTGAAAGTTAGATGTAAAATTGGGGAAGCCGATTGTTGGTTTGGAATCCCGACAATGACCGTGGGAGTATATCCTTACGCCTCAATACGGGACCTTAGGGAACATACACACGAACAAAGACATCATCACCGAATACACATCAGAAAATAAAATAGACAGTCGGCAAAGTTTCGGTATCTGGACGGTATTATACGGCGATCAAAATGAAAAAAAAACTAATAAAACGAATCCTGCATTCACATTGGAATATGCATCAGTCAAGTTTCAACCACTATAATATAGCAGTTAGCCACACTATGTAGCCAACCGAGACAATATCAGTTAGCATCGGTCCGTTGCGTAACATTACCCGCAATTTCCCCAGCCCGCTAATTGCCAACTTTGAATGGTTTAGCATCTACCACTAAACGAGTATGATACCTCCGCACTTCTGCAGGCAGCCTAAGGCACTTAGGGTTGTTAATCGTACCGGCGGGAGTGCTCTCTCGGGCATCCGGCTCGTCCCGTCCGATCGATAGAGCACTAATGAGTCGTGACGCGCTGTCGACGATCGACGTGTGCCGTAAGCGATGCACGCGGCACGCACTGCTCTATCGTGCCGGACGTGGCCTAGCCACAGGGTTGACAGATAATTACCGAAAAAATAATTAAATAACATTCTGATAAAACGTGTTTGTATTTGAAATTCTGGAATGGAATACCTACTCAGTGCTTCTCGAAAGTACCTAGTAATTTCATTAAATTGTTGATAGATTACCAGCCCTAAGTTTATAGAATTAATTACTATTATAGTTTATCCATTCACAATGGCATTCGTAAAGCAATTTGTAAATTGTTAGATTTGAAAGTCAGTTAGTACTGTAAACTAAAGATTTATAAATATCATCATTTTGTTTGATGTTACAGTCTTCTATTTTTAGTATCGTACGCCAACGATAAAGTTCTCGTAGTCAACCCTACTCACAATACGCTACACGCTATACGCATACCAAAAAGCCGCTTCACGCAAAAATTAATCCCATCCCGATTTCGGAGGCTGACGTGTCAACTGTGCCGTGCGTATGTAAACGTTCACATAAACGTGCGGATTGTAGATGATTTAAATACCTACTACACCACTCTACAATCCACTGTTCGACGTGACTGACGACATTTTTATAGAAATGGCAGAGGCACTTCTGTCCAACAACAAAATGTTATTATTTTCACAATGAGTATTATCGAATGTGTTAGGTACATAAATTCTTATATCTATAGGTACTTACGGGAACCTCTAACGTTTTCGCTTCGACCAGGATAATATTTGATTTTCGCGTGCTCCTCAAGTTATTCGCATTAGTCTAGTGGAGGGCAAGAGATATTCGACTATCTAGAGAGCAGCGCTGCGATCCCGCCACACCCTCCGACCGACGCGGAACATTACTCAGCCGCTATCTGATGTCGTCTGCTAATTGACTAGAAATACAGATAAACGCTATTTTTACTCGCACATAAATCTTCAAATACCTAACCGTGTTTAGCGGATCGATAGGCTTGAAATTTCGTGCTCAGTGAAGAGCGCGCCTAATTGTGTTTAAACACGTTTCATTTCACTCAAATGTATTTATTTGTTTTCAGTAAATTGTTTCCAAAAATGATATGATCATTTATGAATACCTAACCTAAGCCTACAATCTGAATATGAGAAAACTTAGAACATTATGAAGCAGGGACTTTACGAAATTAGTGCGTGCATACCTAGACATTATTGCTTGTAGTACTCACTATGTTTAATTTTTCCGGTCTATGTTGTGGTAACTGAAAGAAAACAAAAGTATATTTCCAAAGGCAAATTTTATTCATGGTCCAACGTATACACAATGAACGGACCCTTTCAATGTAAAATTTCGCATCATTATACATACTCGCATATATTACAATATTTACAAATGGATACATACATCACACTTAATTGAACACCGAGGGCGGCTAGCTACTCGCGAATTTCAAGAAAAAGAGGGTAGCCGCGACTAACGCTAGTCGCGGCGAGGACAGCGCGTCGCCGGCGCCGGCCGCGGCGCGCGCTCGGGCGCTGCCGCCCGCCTCGCCGCGGCATGCCGCGCCGCCCGCGCCCACACTCGCTAGACTCCGCCCGCGCACTTTCAGGGGCGATATACAAAAATTTTCATCGGCAAACTCCCGTGTAAGCGCGAGCGGATTGGCGAGAGGGTCCTGGCCGCACTCGCATGGTAAATGATTTCCACGTATCATTAAATTCTCCACTTCCAGGATAACAGACTCCGGTGTCTCTAGCATGTGGTTGCCCGTCAGTTTGAATGTATTCACACTATTATTTTGGACTAGAGACAGCTCCTCGACGCGATCAACTTTGTTATTGCAGATTTCTAAAGTGTCGACCCGCTGTAGTCCATCGAAGGCGCCAATTCGCACGATGCCGAGATCGGACTCGCGTAGAGCCAGCCGGCCGACGCGCACCAGGCCACGGAACGTATCGGCTACCACCGCCGGTAAGTCCATATACGCCAACTCTAACACTCCGATGCCCTCCAGCCCTGCGAAAGCCAGAGGCTCTATAGTTCTTATTCCCGAGGGGAGCTCTATCTGGGCGACGTCATTGAGGCCGGAGAACGCGTGCGCTAATATACGTTTAATGGGATTATTCCGGAGAGAAATGAGCTTTATGAAATTGGTTCCCGCGAATGCGTATCCCTCTATTTGTGCTATCCTGTTGTGTGTGAGCACGATAGAGGTTATGTTCTGCAGGGCGGCGAAGGCGAACGCATCGACTGTTGCGAGCGGCGTGTGTTGGATGTACAGTTCGCGGAGACGAGGGAGACCCCGAAAGGCGAAGGGGCGGATACGGGTGAGATTGCAGGCGTCGAGCGCGAGCCGGCGCAGTTGGCGCAAATGTGCAAACGCGTCGGAGCGTAGCACGCGCAGATCTGCACGCGACAGCGACAGCTGCGTCACCCCAGGGCTCAGCGCCGAGGGCACGCCGCGTAGCGTCGCGCTGTTGCACACCACCTGCAACCAAACATACCTATCGAACAAACGTGTCTATCTATAATCAAAGCTATATCCTACTCAAATATTTTCCACAACAAACACCAAGCCTCTAAAAATGATTGAATTATCAGTTTCGCTGTGTCACGGCTTAAGCGTTCCTCCCACTGTTTGCTCGGTCAATAAAATTAATCCTTTCCGAAATATCGTCATCGACGCACACAAGGCCGGCCCGTGCCTATATTTTGATTGAATTGTTCCAAACTTAAGCTTCGCAAATAATCGACCAAAACAAATATCAATTTAATTCAGTTCTGTAGGTAGTTGCAATCATATACCTACAGGCTAAGGGGCTGATAGCTTCAATTCAATTTAGTGGGAGCGGACCCTAATGATACGCGTGTGTAAGTACTTTATTTTTTTTTGTCAAATTGTGTACATGGCGTTATTCGCCTCTATAACATTATGCATCGTTTTATGAAAGATTCGCGCGAGCGATAATTTATCTATGCGACATTATGATTTTATTAAGATAGAGCATTCAGAAAAATATGAGCCTAACCGAATCCTCTTTTCTATAAATACATTATGTCAGTATTTGGCATTGGAAAACAAACATACAAAAATCCATCTCTTTTCAATTATAAACTTTTATAAAAAAATACCGGTGCCACCGTTTGTAAATTGAATAAATAAATTGGATGCTTTGAAATTATACCTGCCAAGGAAAAGAAAAACAGTAAATTATCTGCTGCAAAAATGGCGACAAACTCCCAACTTCAATCATAAAGATTACAGTATCTAATTTCAATTCAAACCAGTAAATCAGGGTATCTTCTTACCTACTTCCGGCTACGTAATCTAATTGTGTAGGGTTCATTTACGTGATCGACATTAGATATTATTTCATTCTAAATATTGTCGAATAAATTAAAATTTAAATTGTAGGGCGGGCCTGTATAAAATACCATAATTTTCGCAGACAATTTGATACCTAATATTACTCTTTTTTAATATATCTGAATTAGGTCCAAGTTGATTGACACGTTCAACAATGACACTTTGATTGACCGAATTGTTCTATGCGTTCCGACAGCAAAACCTGAGTGCTCTCACGCGGCATACGCATGATGTAGACGCAACAATTGGCCAATAATTTCATTCTAAATGTGCAAATCATGTTAAAGCTAACACATTAGTGTACCTGTGACTGTGACAAGCAGATGCAGTGTGCAGGACAGGGCGGCGTGAGAGGCGGCGTGAAGGGCGGCGTCGCCTGCCCGCCGCCCTGGGCGCCCCACGATGCCGCCGTCACCAGCCAACACACCACCCATCTGGAACAAAGAAAAATATGATCAGGTTATTCACGTAGCACCAAAAATGTGGTGTATGGAAAAAACATCTATCGCATTATCATTTTAGTAGATTATAAGAAGTATAACCGCCAAATTTATAGAGATTTTTAAACAGTTTACAATTACAAAGCATTTCTTGGAACAAAAGTCATTTGTAATGCCAGTGCAAGTAACTTACTTTGGGGGTAAGACTTTAGAGCAACAGTGTATTAAGTATACAGTAATCATTACTTTGTGAGTGGAAAATAAATATCTCTCTTTTACAAAAAAGTTACAACCGGGCGTAATCTACTATTAAATTGATGAATAAATAAATAAAAATATAAATATATTATTAATTAGCACTAATAAACAACCCAGTCAAAATATTTCAGCTAAAGTTAATAACTACGCAACGCCAACATGCGGCTAGCGATGTCTTACGAAATATTCCAAGATTTAGCTCGCTGACTTACGAGGAGGGTATACACTAAGTAATACCAACTTAGCTGGGTGTTGTTCCAAGTTCAATGCGGTCAGGACCTCTTTGAGAAGCTAAGAGCTATAACACACCGGGACGCCATGGCGACGTAACCAGCCACCGTAGCCAACTAATTCGTATTGAAATGTATGACAGGTAACACACCTGGCTACGGACTGGCGACGTCGCCAGCAATACAAATTGTTTGAATAAGTAACCGGCGACGTCGCCATGGCGTCCCGGTGTGTGATGGCCCTTAACGCGAACTAGCAAGGAAATAGCCAAGCTACACTTAAACTCACAGTGTTTTAGCACAATGTATTTTTATGATGACAGCTATTATTGGTAACTTAACACCTAGGCCTCGAGTCAATTAACAATTGTGAAATGCGAGACCACTGGTCTCTAATATTATCTTCGTGAATTATTCATTATAAATCGTAAATTCTTGGCAGTCGACATGTTTTCGGCCATCTGTTAGAAGTTCTCTATGCTTCAATATGCCGAACGCCAAGAGTTTGCGATTTTTAATGAAGAATTACGAAGATAATATTAACTAGTGGTTTCACAATGGACTCGAAAGACGTGTGAAATGTCCCCGCAATGGACCAAGGTAGTGAAGTATGGTCCAAATTACCTAGTACTGAAGAGGGATATGGCCGGCATAATCGCAATAGATTCACCCTTTATTACCTACATTAGACCTAACACACCGTTGGTGAAATGTAGGCGCACTGGAGTTTAGCCTACCTCCGTTGGGGAATAGAGACGTGATCACAGAGTAAAGACTAAAGAAAGAGGTGCCCTTATTAGATATATGTATGAAAAAAAACGTGGTCATTGTTTTTTCATTTTCATTGTTCTGTCTACCGGTAAATAGTTGAACTACTCGCTTCGTTTTATGGTTAGTACTAGGCCGACCACTCGGCCGAGTTGCTTAGGGCCAGTCCCCTTAGTAATTGGTCCATGGACGTGATGATAATGGTCTACATTAGACAAAGTAATTTAAGTATAATATAAGAACAAAAAAATACAAACAATTTTAGGACAGGTTGAACTTAATTGCTATTATTTTGAACTTAATTTCTAAACAGAATAAAATAAGCCTTAACATTTCCGGTGTTGGTCTTTATTCGTAAATTTTAATTGAACGAAAACAAAGTGGAATTGAATTCGCATCAGGTTCAGTGGGGATAGTCAACAGCTTTGATGTTACGGTAGCGAACGCAACTGCCCCACAGTTTCTTGAGTCAATATTTAGTTTGAGCTTTTGACTGTCTCACGCGAATATAGACCGCAGTGAAGATAATTGGAACATTGTGGAGATCTGGTATAAAACATCTCCGTGGTGAGATAAGATTACATAAGATATTTTATTACAACATCAAATTAGCGAAACAAAGCGCGACGGCCGGCTGCTGTCGGTAGGTATAAAAAGCTTGTGGACAAAGTTAATATAAGGTACGTTTTATGTGAGGTAAATCGTAGATTTTATGATCACCATGAATGTCAACAGCTCTTGCTGGCTGGATTTAGAGGAAGCAGTATTACGAACCGGTGGTAGATTCGGTTTATACCTACATAAATAATTTCTTGGCCTACATGCAAAAAAAGGAACTTAATTAAAGAACACACACACACACACACACACTTCGGCATGGGTCATAACTTTTTTGTAAATAGTAAGTATAGTTAATATTGTACAAGTAATTTTATTTCTTGTAAAATATTAAGAAAATTTAGTATCTATACAATTTAATTCACAATTTGTTTCCAAACTATAGGTATGTATCAAAGGAAAAATACATCAAACTCCAATTTCACCTTTATTAAAATAAATATAAAGGTATTTTTATTACGTATTGACTTTAGTAAAAATCCTGACTTTCATAGCTAGAATTTTCAGCCTCTCGTGTTTTAACGATCAATACAGCCTGTGACTTCAGCCTCGATTGACGGGGCTTAGCGTCGTGGGGCGCGTGAGTCGGATTAAACATCACGAACCGGTTATACCAACACCGACTAGTCATGGATAACTGCATAATACTTGACCACGGGGACCAGGCAATAAAATTTAAAAAACTGTAGATACACGTACTCAATTTAAAATAGTAGGTACAGTAGTAGGACTAGTACTACTGTGGATCCCAAACTAAGCAAATAACTTGGGAACCAAAGTAGTGGCATTGCTAAACATATTCTGTTTAAGTGAGATGATTGTTTATTTGGTTGGGTGAGGTAGGTAAGTTTGTTTATGTAGAGCTAATTGCCGTCCACGTCCCGTGACCCAACTAGTGGAACTATAGGGTAACACCTTTTTTCAGGATTCCGACTGCCGCTAACGACTGTCAAATATGCTATAATGAGACCCTGGTCCACCAGCTTAACATGATCTCCGAAGCCCGGAAGTCAGATGTTATGATTCGGTCACACATCCAAGGTCCAAATATGGCTTAACGCGGATCGGGCGTTTTTACCAACCAGGCTAGGATCTCCTCTAAATACTACGCCTTTTTCCAATGGTTACAAATTACGACTTAACTACAAAAATGCTGCAATCTTGCTTACGTATTAAGACCATAAAAGGACGGCGATACAATAATATTCAGTTTGTGTACCTACTATCAGAACTAGAACTTTAATAACATAATTATTATCAACTGCGAAAGTTCTGGCTATATAACTCTATCCTGATCGTTCCTTAGTAATCGATCTAAGCAACGCCTCCGACAAACACGTACTTATTTCTATTTATAGCATTCCTTTCTATGAATAGCATTTTATGAATCTTTAGGATTAGCATTCCGGCAAATGCATTCTTATTATCCTAGCAACTTTTTTTTTTCATACATTTCAGCACGGTGAGGGAAAACATCGTGAGGAAACCTACCTATCCCTCGGGATTAGGTAATAGTCAGTTTCTGTATACACGGCGATAAGGTTCACCACCTGTCACGTTGGGTTCTGACTATCTGGTGAAACGTAGGCTTTGAGTTGCTAATACCGCCACAATGTGGTGGTGTATGGCCACTCAAGCCTCTGACTACCCCCGAATGGAGATAAAAGTCGTGACGTTACATTTCATTTCATATCAGCACTCGAATACGACCAACTAAATACACATTTAAAAAACCGTATCACATAGAAAACGTCCACTTTCAAGTAGTAAGTATATTCGTTTCGTACGTTCGCTTTTCTTCACAATGAGATGACCAGCCAATATTTATTTCTAAGAGAAAATCCAGACATGATAGAATTCTATGTATCGATTTCTATATAAAAAGCTCTATTTTACCTGAATCTGAAAGCAGGGGCCATGGGCGGACGGCGGCGGGGCGCCGCGCCCCCCGCGCGCCCTCACCTGCACCCCTCCATCGCTCCACACAGACCTGTCAACAAATAAATTAAACAGTTATTCGATTTTAGTTCATTGTTCCCTAATCACATTACATCATCTACAAATTAATGTACCTATTACGAAGAATATTTTTGGGTGTTTTAATTTAAAGAGAACCAAGAATGATAATTTAATTTCGACGCGAACTGTCTGATGGAATTAGTCTACTTAACTAAGAACTTTGTTCTAAAACAAAACTCCAAATTCAATTCATATTACTAACCCCTGAATAAAGCTACGAATATTTCTAATGATATGATAATCCAATTGGAACATCTTGTTTAACCGTAAGGGTCTGCATTAGAATCGTCAGATTACTCATCCACTTCTTATTCCTATCTCTTATCCACCAAATATATAGATACTCTACTGAAAAACTGTCACAACGCTATATTTATTTAGTAAGATACAAGTTATCTGAAGATTCTGATACAGGTGCTTAATGTCTAAAATCTAATAACGAGTTGCTCATTCCTTCACATGTTGGGAAAGAAACAAGCATTATATTCAAGATTCAATTATTCTCAAACGGAAATTGAAAACGTAGAGTCGCAGGGCGGGCCGCCCATACCGCCGCGCCGTCACTCCCGTGGGAACCGATCCCGTTCAACTAGCAGTTTTAACTGTCTCCTGATATTTCTGTAACGTGTTGCACACTTGCGCTGATATTCTTGTTATCCTCTTCTACAGTTTCTACTATCTCATATTTCTTTTTAGATTACTGTATGTCTAATTTTCATGGCCAAATTAATGGTCTTTTCCAGAAAGGTCAAGTCCGTAGCACCCTCAACCGACGGCAGTGCGTGAGAAGATGTGTGAATGTAGATAAAGCAAAAGAGGTATGTCAATCAATATACTCTGCCTACCTCCTTGGGATACAGACGTGAGTAGGTATATGTATGTAGGTATGTATTACTGTGTGTTAAATGCTTCCATACATTGGTGCTAATCTGTTGGTACAGTCAGCAACATAAGTCGCTGAACATTCTGAATTTTTCAAATCGGTTATACTCTTTAATCTACAAACGTTGGTAAACCTTTATAAAACCAAACATTAGCAACATGTCTAAATATAGTTTCGATAAAGAAAAATTATGGATTTGATGCATAACGAAAGTGTGCAAGCTATTTGAAAAACTGAGAATGTTCAGCGACTTTCGTTGCTGACTGTACAAATACTTATGTAATATAGGGTCTTTATCTGCTAAAATTATAATATACTTATACCTAACATCTTCATACAAGATTCGCCTCACTGTCTAGTTTAGTGTTCTCAGAAAATGTCTAATGTCAAAGTTTATCTTGAAATTAAATTATTCTATTCCTGTAAATGTAGCTCTACATTAATTCGTTCCCAAGTTCCGTGAAAATCACAAGATAATCTTGTGCGACAAAATTCCTTATAAGAAATGAGTTATAGAAGCGTTTATAACAAAGTAAAGAAAATGTAAGAATAAATATAAAGTATAGTAAATATATATTGTACGTACGCAAAAGAATACTTTACAGCGCATTGTCGAAAATAAAAGCAGGAAAAACATTGAAAGATAAAGGCATACACATCGCGGTTTGCCGGCAGCGCTTCCTTGTGATACAAAATGCTTTGAATAATGTACGAGATGCATGCCAAAAACTTAAAATTGTCGGAATATGTTTTGTGCCGTGGTGAGGGGATGTACCGAGGAATCGTCCCCAGGAGCGCCATTACCCCACACTGAAGACGCATACGCTTTTAAACTAAACCACGCTTAAATTGCTCCAAAACAAATTATACTTTTTTATAGAAACCGTTTGGGAAACAAAAATCTCGTAGGAAGTAATCCAGCAAAAAAAAGTAAGTAGGTGTTAATGTAAATTAAAAAAAAAACCGACTTCAAAAAAACCTGGATCACTAAAAAGCCTGAAATAATATTTCTATTACCACCTCTGCCTACCCCTTTGGGAAAACCAGACGTGATGGTGTGTTATCGAGTATTTGGAGTCGGTGCCAATCTTGGTATGCCAAGTATAGCTACTATAAAAGTAAGAAGATAGATTGGCACCGACTACACCGCATATAGGTACCTACATATATTATTATTACGGAGTTTTGCAACAGCCTGTCTTAATAAATTTTATCCGGGCCAGTGTATGGACAAGTTTAATTGGTTCCCAGCAGCGTGCGATCAATCATAGAGCAGTGGTGAACCGTGTCATCGCACCGAGAGCGTCTCTCGCTATGATATGTGAGCTTTTATGGCCTATATTGCTGTGCGACCACTAACACAAACACTACTTGCACTTGCAATTTCAAGTTGAAGATAGCTCGCAAATAGTGGTATTGAATAACCAAATAAACACTAGGCCACTCGCAATCCTTTGAGGACGCATAGATTCGTTTGCCAAAGCACATTAAATGTACCGATACCTATACAGGGTGAAATTGAAATCATTGGCAATGTTTTAAATTAATAATTCTGTTTAAATTGTTTTAAGAACATAAATCAACTAAACGATTAGCGATTGTACAAAACCAAATTTAAAATAAACCTCAAAATATGATTAGAAGTAGGTATTATTTTATTTCATATTTACCTAGTCATATTTTGTTTTGCTTTAAGTTATAATGTTAACTCTGTGCTATTGAATTTTTAGGGTTTTCTATATTTTTTAGTGTGTGTGTTTAATAGTGCACCTGCTCACAACTAATTACTGCGCTCTCCCCTGCCTCACTGGCTGTGCTTACGTCATAGGCCCCGTTATAAGGAGCATATTAAGTGTAAACTGAAAACAAAATATTCGAAACCTGCTGAGTAATTAAGCTGTTTCTACTTACCCCTGTTACAACTAGCCCCCCGCTCCCCTATTTCTTACTTTTTGACGTATCCTCATAACTGAGGGACGTGATTTTGGTGTGTAGCCTGTGCTAACATCTCTTTCATGTTCTCTCTATCTTGCGCCTTTTCTTATTGTTATAGTTCCTAATATTGCCAGCTATTTCGAAATCACCCTGTATACCGTAACTTAATGCATAAGCAAGTAAATCTTGACAGCCTAAAACGATCATAAGGTAAAATTCAAAGTACAAAAGAATATTAACGTATGAAACGTTAAAAACATACAAATATAGTCAACGTTAGGCTTTGTGAAACGGTCCCAGCTTTACAAACAAAGGGAAATTATATTAATAATGATGTCGGTATAAGGATCGCAAACAGAACAAAGTGGCTTCAAAGTACACTTTTTTCTTTTTCGGGACGATACCTATTATGTTGTATTCAATATTGTGTGGCGTCCTAATCCGCAGGCGCCTCCCCAACCCGAGAAGGAAGTAATCAACGTAATTCAAGAGACCAACTGGAGTATCAATCAGCCTCATACAAGTGCCATCAAATGAAGACGAACTCTTCAATAATGAGTAGGATATGGGGCATGACATTTTCTCGTTGTGAGAGCAATGTAGGTTACAATTCTAACGTCTTATGCGTTTTCTAATCAATTATCACGAGGGAAGAACGCTATAAACTACAGGGGATAAATTATTATATTTAGCAAGTAAAGTGTTAGGTGTTAGTACTTATTTACCTATTGATAATTAGAAAAAAATTGCCAGAATTTAATAATTCAAGAATCATGTTAAATGTCTGATGTTCTTAATTTTGTAATTCCCACAGAAAAAAGGGTAAACCCCTTATTTTGTAAGAATTACAAAAAAAGTATACACACTACACCTACTATAACTACAATAAAAGTACCTATACTCTCTCCTAAAACAGAGTGTACACTTTTATTGTAGTTATACCTATCCTATGTTAGTTAGATTCATGTACAGTAGCGGCACGTTATGATGGCCGGTTTGACATGTGGTGGAAGGGGGAAGAAAATGAACCTTATTATAACGGAATAAGATTGGCCGTTTAAAAGAATAAGAATGTAAAAAATGAATACGAAAATGAATCTTATTCCGTTATAATAAGGTTCATCCTTTCCCCCTCCCACATGTCAAACCGGCCTTCGTAGTGTGCCGCTAATTTATAGATACCTATAAAGCAAGTATTTATATAGAAACGTGCACGCGGACCGCACCGCTGGCTGGCTGGAGAGAAACCAGGGAAGCTTGACAAAGTTTGGTCGTAGTGGTCTGCCCACTTTGTAATTTACGAGTTTAGTATTATGACATTGTCTGAAAATTGCTTTATAATTTATAATCTAACCGCATCTGCAATAGCAAAGGCTGTTCTAATAATCAAAAACGTGTATAACTCAGTTTGTTTTCTAATAAGTACATCCTATTGTTTTTCCACGTGTATACCTTTATTATTTGAAAATCTTATTTAAAGGAACGGGATGAAAATATATTTACCTATGTGTTGACGTATTCATGTTCAAAACAAACAAGGAAAGTAAAGCTTGTTATATTTTCGCTACAGGCGTATTACGGGAGTGAGTTAGCCGCCGTTTCGTATTTCATACGCGGGTTCGGGAATCAAACGCAAGAATTTTAGAATCAAAATGAGACTGAAATAACACAAAGGCGTAACAGTCATTATAGGGTCATCTGCCGAGCGACAATATTTGGTTCGATTCCTACCGCCAAAGGATCCAAAGGTTGCCTGGTAGAGATCACTATAACTGTTTGTTTTTGCTTCTTAGTGGTGGAATAATAAAAAAATATAAATCTATCTACTGCGTCTTCTTTTAGTTCTAACTCTACTTAGGACGTCCCTACGGACATGCGAGGTCGCATTGCTAAAAACCTGTAACGTCACGACTTTTATCCCCATTCGGAGGTAGTCAGAGGCTTGTGTGGCCATACACCACCACATTGTGGAGGTATTAACCAACTCAAAGCCCACGTTTCACCAAATAGTCAGAACCCAACGTGACAGATGGTGAACTTTGTCGCCGTGTATACAGGAACTGACTATTACCTAATCCCGAGGGATAGGTAGGTTTCCTCACGATGTTGTCCCTCACCGTCAGCGAACTGTAAATTATGCACATAGATGAAAATTCATCCATTGGTGCATGCCCCACCGGGAATCGAACCTGGGACCTTCTGATTGCTAGCCCAACCTGTTCACCCCTAGGCTACAGTCGCTTGCAAAAAACCTGTAATAAACAAAGACAAAAACCGACATCAGTACCAAATATGATGAATGTAACTTGCACTGATCTAACTTTTCCAGCTGCTTAACACACAACCACCAACAAACAACGATCCATTACAAATTACCAATGTATGCATTCCCACCATTAATAACCACACATTCGAAATATTTTAACATAAACACACATAATAATGACTCTGATGGCAAGCCCCCGGCATAATTACCGCATAATTATCTGTTGTCAAACGATAGCAATTATTGTCGCCAACAAGGTAAATGTACGACAGAAACAATTTACACGCTAAGCTATATTACGTACCTACATCTCACATACAAAAGGTGGAATTGGGTAAAATTGTTTATGCTGGCACGAACCAGGGGATATTTTCCATTATCCCGAGATAAACGAGGTGGTGTATGTTGACATATGTAATCTTATACACGACGAGTATGAGATTACATGTGTCAGCTAATATCTTCAGCATCTGCTCATGTATAATGTCGTGTATAAAAAAATAAAGGGAATCACTGCTCGCTTTTGTGGATTCCTTACTTAGCATCTCGGCTTTTGAGGTATTGCTTATGGCTCCTTCCTTTCGTTTTTGGTAGATATCTTATTATGTACAGTAGTGGCCCGTATGATAAAACACTGAAAATAATATTAAAACCGCAAGCTTTAGAAGTACGTCATAAAAAAAATATTTGTAAATAAAATTTGAACACAAATAGAACTCAAAGTTACGTTAAAAGTACGCTTTGGGGTCTTCCCTTTAATAATGCAGTACGCAGACACACGTGGCACTTTAAAAAATAAAGTTGTTGCTATATAACAATATTTTTCATGAAACGCGAAACTTGACACTTTACGCCTCCCTATATTTATAAGGAGCTCAATTTTATCCGCGTGTGGGTGTGTGTGGCACATGAAGAACGGCGAACAACGCCAGTTTACGACGTATTGTCGCGAACAGGACACAAATCTTCCCCAGGGCGTAGAGCTCCCACCTCGGACTCTCACCGCCCCGTAGTTTACTCGCCCATTATTATTCAGCCTCACAGAGCTTTTAAAATATTCTTTAATTTTATTATACTTCAGAAATTATGGTTTTATTGAACTTTTTTTATGTTTCTAAAGCAGTGTTTCATGCGACTATTCATCTCATCAAAGCGTATTTCACGTTGATTTTAAATTTTTCAACATGCGCGAGCTGAAGAACTCTACTTGTAGAGTTCTAGTTCTTGAATCAGTATTTAAGAAAGTAGTTAGGTAGGTACAGACTACAGCTAGTTTGCTTCGCGGCGGTCGCCAACTTAGTTGTTAAACTCCACAAAGAAGGATTCCCTGTTACTAACAATTGTTCTAAGTACGTTAAGTGGGTTAAGTGTGGACGGATACCTACTTTGAAATTTAATTGGAAATTAAATTAAGTCATAGTACGGGACGTGACTGCGGACGACGCGGCGACGGCCGGCTGGAGTGGCCTCCAACACGATATTAACACAGCAAAGGCTGTAGGCGACGGCCGCTAAAAGAGTTCCGTCACAGAAATCGTTATGACATGAATAACTGATGGACGTCGTCCTCTTCATCACTTGATTAACATTCAGAGTGGCTCCCAACTCCGAGCTCGGCATTTTTGTAACAATACCCGAGTACAAAATAAAAGCTCTGCACGTTCACTCGCTGAAAGGCGGACTTCCCCAACTTACGTCATTCCAGTTTCTCGTGTAGTGGAACTTTATCGGAAACAAAACACACCTATTGTCAATTGGAAGTCTCATTCATACTTTTCAAATATTTTTAACCGGGCCGCACGGAACGAGTTGTTTATCAGATGTTGGAACAAAGTTGGAGCAAAATCAGATTTATTATAGGGAAGCCGGCGTCGTCGCGGGGACCCGTTGTGTGGTGGAGCATCAAGTTGTTTCAAGACACTAACTTATCTTGTATTCTCAAGGAAAATACGTTCCGGAAAGGGGACTGTCGATCTTTAAACGTAGAACAAGTGTTTATTTACCTCTTTTCATTTACACAAAAACCATTTCAATGGAATGGATTCTTGGGCCGTTAAATTTTAGTTTGGTATTTAATTCCCGCTGTACCTTTTACCTCGAAAATTTAACCTATGACGTAGGAATAATAAAATTCGTTATTGCCTATCCCGTTCCCCTCTGTTCGCGCGTAGAGCTGCCATTGTCACCCCAAAGCTTATTAGGCGCCATTACTTTTCTCTGTCTGCTCCTTTATATTTTAATTAAACGCTCCAAAAAAGTTGAAGCAATAAAAAAGAGTGTTTATATAACACTTTGTACATATTGAACTTGACTATTGGCTCCTGTGTAAATACCATTAACTGATTTTACTACTAGACAATATTTGTATTGGGGACATAATAACGAGCTGACTCTATTGTTATTTTATTTCTAAGGTGTTCCAGAAATGTAACAATCAATATTCAATATTTACGAAATTTTATTGCAAAGTTCTGATATTTGATTTGGCAAATATTCATTGCATTCATCCCTAAAAAATACAAACACGACAGTTATTTAGAGGATGTCGTAAATGGCGGCGTCTTCATCAGGCGCATGCCTCGCGCGAGCACTCACTTTTGAAGTCGGAACGCATAGACGTAATGTCATAATATTAGTGCTCGGGTGAGGCATGCGCGCCATATGGACACATCTAATTAAATAGGAATGCGAATTACAGAGTCAAATTGAGTTAATCTCAATTTTTCCTTCTCCGTTGTAAATTAAGATAGAGTAATTCAAAGAGAGATAGTGCTCGTATACACCTCGGAAACAGACAATTGTACTTGTTGTAATATTTAGTAGCCACTAGTCTGTGCACAAGTCCCTCGCGTTGAGCTTAATCTGCTATATACTTGATTCCGCGTATGTTCTTTGTTCTACCTACCTGGAAATAAATTGGCTTATATTCGGGGAGTTGAGCTCCCTTTTCTAAGATTCAAATTGTTTGCGGTTAATAACCCGACTGTGGCCGTAAAGTGAAATTGAACGTGATTATTATATTAACTACATAGTGTGTAGGCTTCATAAAGACTTGTTCACGTTACATCATTGTCGACATTCTATAGACAATTTTCGTATTTCTGAAAATTCACACGGGCTAGGTTAGGCGTCCCTTGTGAATGTCGTCCAACTTAAGCGATCAAAACTTTAAGTTAACAAGTAATGTTTAAAAAAACTTATAGGTACATGCGCCGAATGATAAATGGTACGTGCTTTTAAATAAATACTTGGTCTGCATACCAGCTCCGTCAAAGTTACGCAGAAATAAAACTCGTTTCGTTGGTACAAAACATAACGTGAGACTAGTTCAAAGGCATGTCCTTACTTGCACATATAAGTTTATCGTTACGCTTTCAGAATTAGAAGAACGCGTTAGAGCTCTTGTTTTAATTAGCAGCCGTTCTCCTGGTCTCGAGTGTGTGCGCAGTAAACTTTACATGTGTGGAGCTTAATATGTAGAGTTCCAATTACCAGTTAATTAGAGTACAAGCACTTGAAGGAAACTGTCGAAATATATCATAGTTTTATTACATTTTCAAGCAGGTTGCCATGGGTATGGCACTGAGATCGCTAGGTAATAATAAATAATTACATATATACAGTCGCCTACAAGTCTAACCTAACCTTTCTAACATAATCTGAGCTCTCTTAATTATGGATGTCAATAATAAACAGTTCAGTTTATGTTGAAAATGTTACCTTAGCCGAACAAGCGACTCTACTATGGACAATTTTATAAACATTGTCAGTAAGGACTCACACCATAGTCCTAGGCTGCATAACTATAATTATGGCTGAAACGTTAATGAACGTGAATAAAAAGCTAACCATTTGGAATGTAACAACGGAACGGCGCGTTCGCTGCATAACCTCGTTTAACTCAGCGTTTAGTTAGTCATGAATACACCCGAGCTCTTTAATTACGACCACTGTAATCAAATTCGCGAATCGTTTTAGTTCACAATTTGGGCACAGAGGCACAATAATAGTTATACTACTTTACTACTTATTAAATAAAACTGAAACGTATGTCTATCATTTCTAGGTATCTATATACATAACAGTGCTAAATAGAGCCTATCTGAGTATTGATGATATAGAAAACTCATAGGAATTAAGACATACATTTGAAAAAAAACGATGCCTAACCTAATATGATGTCGCTTAAAAAATCTTACTTATACCCATCGACTTATACCTTATATTTATTCCAAAAAAACGAAATAAGTAAATTAATATCATAGTTAATTAATAACACATTGGAGTTATTAATTTGTTTATCCCAAAACAAAGCGGGCGAAACCGCAGGCAAATGCTATTATGAAATGATACAATACACAACTCATTTATCTAAAGCGCATAAGCGCATTATACTCAGTAATCGATTGTGGGATATTACGTAAAATGATCGTCCGTAGATGCGTTTGCATTGCAAAATCAATGCTATGAATTTGTATATTTTGTTAATTTGTGCAGTGTAATAATCTACTGAGGCCCGAAAATATTACGAAGTCGGAACAAATAACTATTCCACATAAATTGAGAAGATTGGCACTTGACCACTATTATATGAATTTAGACTAGCTACCTTTATTATCATTCGTTCTCTGATTGGTATAGGCTTCTAGAATCAAAATAGAGTCGGTTATCATTCTTCAACATTTCCACGGAAAAGTTTCTGTTATTGGTGAAGTAGGTTGGGTACTTAAGTACCCTAGTACCCACCGAGTAGTTCGGTTGTTGATTTATAACCGCTGAGACAATAACTAGGATAAAACTAATGGGTTTTTAGGAATAACCTACCATATATTACCGTATACCTAGCGAAAATACGTTACAGGAATCGTTAAAAATGTATCGCAAACAATAATAATAATACAAGCTACATTTACCTTTCATATTACACACAGGGTAAGCGGAAGCCATTAATTAAGCTTTGTCTACAGGAATATATGAAGCCCATAGTTAAATGGCTATAAAAAATCCGCATAGATCATCCACGAGTGACCGCGCTCGCCCGCGCATCCGCCGACAAGGGAAACCTTTCCAAATCTCATTATTGGCTTCACTTTGTGTGGAATTAATTTACATGTGACCAATAAATTATACTATCACGCAGTATTCCCTAAAGGGGTTAGCAGAGGAGACAATTTGTACACCTACATTTCGTCGTGTGGTATAGTTTCGTTTTCCATTTCAGTGACACTTTGGGACACACACAGGACACATGACACACAGGGAGACTGTTTAGATGGCCTAGTAGCTGTCAATCGTTAGGTATCTTCGATCATTATGATCGAAGTTAGGTATGGGTATGGTTCGATCCGGAGGCAGAATTAAGTAAAAAAAAACAGACAATATCTAGGTAAGCCTATACGAAATAAAGTACCTACTGAAATTTCAAATCTCTTGAAATTAAACTTCAAGGTACAGAGCCGACTTTAATTTTGAATTTGTACTTTGTAATCTACCTAACTGCCTATAGAAGCTTTTAAAAAGGAATTGTATTTCAAGGTCTTGATTGTCACCGCTCAAATACCAAATAGATGTGTCCATATGGCGCGCATGCCTCACCCGAGCACTCATATTATGACATTACGTCTATGCGTTCCGACGTCAAAAGCGAGTGCTCGCGCGAGGCATGCGCCTGATGAAGACGCCGCCAATGGATAATTTTATATTCTTATAATCAAACACAATCGAGGATCCTCGAATTCAGTTAGATTCGATTCAAATATTAAAAAAGCTACGCCACGCGTTCAAATTCAAACGAATCGCGCTAAAGCAATAACTGAAATATGAAATGTATCTAGTTTCTGAAAGGATATTTGAAAGCTGTAGAGCCGAGGGTAGGTATGCCTCGGTGGATTCTAAGGATTATCTCCACAAAGCTGTGCACGAAATATTAAAGTTTCAACGGTTCAGGGACGTCTCTTAACGACGTTAATAGATAATGGAAACCAATGTAGTCACTTTTTGGGGCTTAGGTATATTATACGTATGTATATTTACTCGTTTCGACGTAGCAATAAAAGCGGACATACCGTTTCTATTCACAGTAATATCCGTGTTAAATTATGCCGACGGTATAAGGGTTAGCTGGTGGATTTTCGCAATTATGGAGGAGCGAATTTTTTACTGTCCTGCGTAATGAGAGGTGCCAACACTGTAACGCGGTTTTTGTAGCACGCCACTGTTAAAACGAGAACACTATAGTGCCTCCTCCTGGGGCTCAGTATACGATTAATGTGCGTCGCCTACATGTAAATCTCTGCAAGCGCAGCGAATAAATGTTCTGTAAAATGCTCGCCCCCAACGGAATACAACACCTGATAAATGATAGCTACGGGCGTTTTATGAATATGTGGAACGATAAAATGTTGCCGACGTCACTTGCCGGGACAGGTTTCACTGAAAATACGGCACGCCGCGCCACTTACAAATCTATTACGGGATTCTTCTTCATACCTATTGACACTTCAACGGCGGTGGTCCTTATACAATATTTTCAATTTTCTTATCATGAAAACCTATATTTATAATAACCTGATATTTAGGTATCATAGAGTCATGTATCCGTTGCGTTAAATCCTGCGTTCGTCCAACATCTTGATGATACAGACTCTTCTTTATATTACAAAATATGATTTATTATCAATTCCAACACCACAATGTTACCCAAGTTCCCAAACATCTAAAGTGTTCAAAGTAGTCAGCTAACTTCATTTTTTCTCGTCTCCTTCTTCAGAAACAAACCTCCCTGATGCCTGTAAAAACAGGAAGAGGAAGGTCAAACGACAAAAAGTTCCAGTTTCAAACTGTTAATGTCGGCCTACAAAGATATTTAATGAAAGTGAGAATTTTAATTAAATCACAGTGAACACAGCCTCCGTCATTAGGGACATGTTTACTCAACACATTAGATGCCTGCGCTAATGACAATTTACTCTAATAGATGCTATGGGGATAAACATAGTAATAAATTAAACAATGTTTGTTTGGAGAAGTTTGCCAAGGTTGTTAACGAATAAAATTACTGAGGTATACTTTAATATTATTTTGGATTTACATAGGTAAACCTTTGAACATTTTGTAGGTATACAAAGATAAACAGCAAGATTAGGTATGCTTTTATAAACGAAAAGATAAACTCAAAGATAATTTATATACATCAATATCGCCTGATAAACACACTAACTGTATTGGTCTCAAACTGAGCTATTCTTATAGTGGTACCATTAAATGAACTGAGGACAATTTTGGGTGAACCAATCAGGCCTCAGAAAATTAAAACAAATTTAATTAATTTTTTTTGCAAAATACAGCTTTATAAAAGCTCGATGTAATGACGCTCATTAATTATAGGTACTAAGGTTTCAGCAAATCACAAAGCAGCCGCCTATCTTGAACCTGAATCTGAAACCCCTAAACGAAACGCTTACAAATTACATGGTTCTCTTTGTTGTAACGTGAAAATTAATATGGAATATAATTCACGTCTAGCGCCAGCATAACGAAAGGCCGTTGGCTACATTAATTACTCCAATTACATTTAAACGACACATTCTACAGTTAACCAATAGCAACAAACCATAACATTAAGACATGATCTCTTATTTAAAGAATAATATTTGCAAGCTTCGTGGTCAAAGTAATTACTTTGTCTTTAGAGGTAATAAAGCTAGGTACCAATTTCCTTTCATTTTTGCTTCGTATCAAATTGAAAGCTAAACCTAGACCCAGTTAGGGAACATGTGGGTTGTACGAAATTCATGCCCTTTCATTGGCAG
Organism: Drymonia ruficornis; assembly: GCA_947859195.1. Taxonomy (NCBI): domain Eukaryota; kingdom Metazoa; phylum Arthropoda; class Insecta; order Lepidoptera; family Notodontidae; genus Drymonia; species Drymonia ruficornis. Next base: position 8,059,649 of record OX401910.1, on the reverse strand, counting down.
TATTTTAATAAGGATCAATTCTCAAATAAGCTGCTATCTTCAGTTTCTACTGAAATGATAAAACAAAAGGAATATTTAGTTATTGCTTTTATCCTTTTCCTCTCGAAATCAACGCTAATAATAATTGGCAGCCATCAGTATCAAATTAATACTTGTTGCCTCAATTGGGAAATTTTGACCTATACCAAGATACAGTTGCCAAGGGTTCTCGATTTTTCGCAGAAACAAAAGTATTTAAATGGAGACTTTGGATTAATAATATAAAGTTAAAGCAAACTCGTCGTAAAGTTAGTTAGTCTTCATTCAATTTAGTCCGGTGAGCATACTGTTTAAATCACATAAATTTCAAATATGAAATCTTATAGATTTTAATCTGGGCCGTTAGGAACTTTGGATAAACTAAAGATGTGGTAATATGTATTGAGCACAAATAATTTTGCGGCGATAGGTAGTTGCACGAGTTTTTCATCCACACTCTGCGTCCACAGCTAAGAATAAACACAACAAAAAATATGAAGAACTTCATTATTTTCCGTAGGTAATATCTGTGGATTTCCCTTAGCAACATTCTAATTAACCCTCCGGGTAGCAGAAAAACTAAAGAGTAAATTTATTTGCCCTTCGTGAAGAATGAAGTGGCCAACGCCAAAAATAAATTTACCCAACAATTCAAGGCAATGAGTGGCGACAATTCCAAGAAGGCGGCGAAAGGGCGGCCGACGCATAAGTCACTGTCACAGCCCGCGTCCAACGACACTTTTTTGTCCACCAGGGTGGTTTGTGCTTGCAACAATGATTAAATATGTGTACTATAAGCGTCATTTTGAGCCATATCTTTGGATTCTAACAAAGAAGTAACCTTATAGGAAGTGCAGCGGCAATGCTCAACAGCGTTATAAGTAGCACATTGTTTCATAGTATGGTCACGTTCACGTGTCACGAGATATTTTAAGGAAGGTTTTGTATCATAGGGCCCTCAGAATCTGTATCTACGTACCTATTACCCATATCCCATATTGAATTAAAGAATCGAGGAAACATTATGAATACTAATACAGTGTATCTTCACTATGCCTTTGGTGAATACAGGCATGATGATGTATTTTATTGATTGTATATTTTGATTTGATTTGTGGAATAAGAAGAATAAGAATAAGAATAAATTTATTTTAAAACATCAGTTACACGTGCGTAAATTACAATAGTAGTATAATGGTATAAAGCATGTAACTAAATCACAATAACATGGGCGTGTTACTGTGGAACCCAAACTAAGCAAATGCTTGTATCTTGGGAACCAGAGTAGTGGCAAAATTCTGAAACATATGAGGAGATTACAATTATAAGTCAAGTTAGGTGAGCTACGTGTAACAAAAGGAGAAGAATAAGAAAAAATAAAAATAACAAAAAAATAGGAACATTATAAGGTGAACGTATGCGTATGTAGGTGTGATAGAGAGTAATTCTGTATTGTGTGAGTGTATAGTGTGTGTGAGTGTATGAGGGTAAGTGTAATGAGGGGATTAAGTATGTGTTAGAAAGTGTGAAACTGAGTCTGTGAAATTATATTTTCGGATTCGTCATAGGATAAGGAAGACAGCCATTTTTTTAAAACGTGTTTGCAGGAGAAATTTGATAGACTCTTAATTTCGATGAATTTAGAGACTCTGTTATGTAATCAAGTTCTAACCGTTTTGTTAAGTAGGTCCTTTATAGGATTTTATACCATCAACCACCTTACTAAATCATTGCTAACTACTACCCAATAGCAACACTTAAAGTACTGAAATATTCAACTCCATCAAAAATAGAGAAGGTTTTACGACAGATATCCTAGTATACCTACCTACCTACATCGTAAAGTAATCTTATAACACGAACATCCCATACTGATGGAAGCGATAACCCGTCAATCTTCTATAAGCCTCAGCGCCGGTCCTTAAAACATAGTTTCCCACTACCTACCGTGACACAAAAAGGTTTGTGAATTATGTAAGACGACAGCGGTCATCGTAACTCATTCTACCGCTGGATCCTTATACAAAAACCGGTTTGATGTTCAGCACGAATACTGCTACTGAAACGACGTTCTCTTTACATAGACCGTTAACTAATGTTATTAGGAGAAAAATAGGTAAGTTCCTAAGCATAGATCGCGTCACGTAAACGGAGCGTGAGACGACAGTGGAGCGAATGTGTTTGCGCATGGATACAGTCGCGCACGAAAGAAACTACTTGCCCAATTTTTTATGGGACTAGGCCCCCCCACACTTCCATCCACAGGAAAGTAAATATACTCATCTGTGCTTTCCCACAAAACTGGTAGGTACTCACGTATACCAGTATCGACAATGGAGTTCAACTAACAGTCTACAGTCTAAGTATAGGCTGATTGCCACAGAAACAGGACTGTTACAACTGATGGACGATCAGTTTTAACAGCCTTGTTTCTGTGGCGTGTGGAAGTGGATACCTATTCTTCTTCGGCCGTACCTACCCAGCTTTTTGATGTAGGTACCCTAAGATCTAGTGCTCTCTATCGTGACACGCACTATACTACGTGGTTATTCTATCTGGTGGTACTGACGCGGTACTGACGATATCGTCCAAGATAGTCCGAGCAAAATGAAAGTTAGAAAGACCAGTGTGAGAAAATCTCTCGCGTCTGTTGATCAATAAGTATCTTTTCTCTGGCAGCGATATGTATGCATCTGGGGTTGCTCAATTGGATTCGTGGCGAAACTGCACCGTCGTGATAACATAGATAACATAAATCAGCCATCATTATGAATTCACAGGTGTCGTGGTAGCGTAAATCAAGATCTATCTTGCATTTGAGATTAGGCATCCATTCAGGATTTAACTGATCACTACACGGCTTCGGCTACAATGATATATCGTCGGTGAAGTTCTAACAGTGCGTAAGTCAAAAATAGCTACTTTACAAGAGAGCAAACAAACTAAAATGTATTGTTATGCCTTACGTAGTGATATCAATTTTTAATTTAGTAAACTTGCATCTCAAATTATATTTCAACAGGTCTGTTTGATTTCAAACAGACCTTCACCAATGATAATTATAACTTATTAGATCTAACCTACCTATCTACGTAATTATTTCACCAGTTTTGTTTACATTGAATGCTTAAATTACTTAAACTGTAAAACTCAGTATAAGTAGACCTATTTAGCAGATTCTAAAAACTTGACGATGGTAGCAAACAAAATACCTACTTAATAACATCTAAACTACAGAAAGGAATTCAACAACATGACTCAAGCAACAGTACCATCGCAAAGAAACATCGCATTACGTTGAAAAGTTGACAAATAACAGTCATACAGTTACCAAAACTTCAATTCCCAGAGGACTGAAATTTCTATTAAAGAAAGTGCTGCCTTTCGAGCTACGCGAAACATCCACAGAGGTAATTTAACAAAACAAAGTTCACCTGTTTCAATGTTAATATTAATCACTTGGGCTGTCACTGTTAAATAGCAATGATCATGCAATCACGCGTGTGTGAACATTACGCGTTCGCGGGTGGCACGGACGGGGCGGCGACTACCAGTGGACTGGTGGGTCGCGCGGGAGCCGCGGGAAGCAACTGTCGGTTCCCTTCAACTCCCCTGCTACGGAACACTTGCTGCGATCCTACACTCCGCGCAGCCGCAACTCTTACAAACGCCAGTACCCGAGTAACGTATATTCCGGGAGCAAACACCTTCCCGCAAATAGTGTGCAAAGACAACTTACATAACAATGGCATCTGCACGAGAATGCAGCGAGCATTTTGCACCTGAATTTATTTGAAATCGAAGCGAAATTCAATTTATCTGTTTCGAATACTTTCAAATTATGCTGTCTGTTGATCAAGTTTCTTGGAAAGTTTTTATTGGTTACGAATTTCTGGCCTAGGCTCTTATTAACGGACTGCAAGCAGTTGCAGTTATAACTGCACTGAAACCGCACATAAACTGCAATTTTGTAGTCCAGATGCAGCTCCTCTGAGTCTGAATAGACCCTAAGTAGTTAGGTACCTATCAGGTACCTAACTACTTAGCCGGAGAGCTTTGATCCTGTTTGTACCCCCCGGAAATGCTGAAAGCATTTCTTTATACTAGGCTAGGCGACTAATGCATACTACACAAAGTAGGTAGGTAGGTATTAGTTTAAGGTGATTTTATAGGTACATACACTCATGGGTACACTACAATGGCACAACTAAACCCATTCAGGATTCAGCGCTCAGCTTCGTGTCTTACTTTGGTAACTCAAAGCGCTAACTTCAACTAAGAGAACCAAAGGTCTACTCTACCTCAACTCTCCCAGTCATTATGTGAAATATTATTCATAATTTAAGTAAGTAGCGGAAAGCGTAGCATTAGTATGCCTCCTACACGGTGGACCGATGACCTAAAGGTCGCGAGAATACGGGCAGCGGGCGGGCAGCGCAAGACCGGTCTTTGTGGCAAACATTACATTGGGGGAGGCCTATGTCCAACATTGGACGTCTTTTGGCTGAGAAATGAGATAAGGTAAGTAGGTAGGTACTATGTTGAAACATAGCGAATCGATGTCTGGTATCTATACATGCCAGCGAAACTCAACCGGGCAGCCCTTCAGCTTCGGAGAAAACAGGCAATTTATATTGGCTTAATAAATACTTGCTTCTCTGCGCATAAAAAAGTAATGTAACTGTCAACAAATTATAATGTCAATGTCATAGTGACATAATGACATAAACAACTTTGTTTCTTTCTTTTTCGATTCACTTTTGCCGGTTTCTCTGAAAGTAATAACGTTTTATTTAGGTAGTGTATTTTTATATTTTAATCAATATATTCTCAATATGAAATCTAAAACTGGCTTGACACGGTTTCACAACTGTCTGATTCTGCGTAATAATAAGATAATTAAAGAGGACTTATGGATACGAGACGGCAAAATCGAGAATCCTGAACAAGTATTTTATGTGGAACAACTTCAAGCAGATGTAACTGTAAATTGCGAAGGCCTGCTGATTGCACCTGGGTTCATTGACATGCAGATAAATGGTACGTACCTATAGAGATTTTATTAGGTAGGTTTCTCGACTTTCTTAGATTTAAAAAATGTCATCAACTTTGTTTTGGGTTAATACTTAGATAACTACTAATTTCCATATTGAATAAATATAATTATGCTTACTTATTTCAAAATATTCCTCAAAATATCAAACCTATTTACTACGAGTAAGTATTCATAATATTTGCCTGTTATTTTTTATGCACGAAATTTGCATTATAGTCGTTTTTAGGTGGTTGGGGAGTGGATTTTTCATATGATTCAGAAAATGTTGAAAAGGGTCTTACGAAAGTGGCTAAGCACCTTCTGGGTCATGGGGTCACGTCATTCTGTCCGACCATGGTGACCTCAGACATTGAGAAATACCACAAAATCCTGCCACAGATAAAAAAGACACAAGGAGGCAAAGAAGGGGCTACTGTGCTGGGTGTTCATGTGGAAGGACCTTTTATAAGCTTGGCTAAAAAAGGGGCACACATGGAGGAGTATATAAGAATTCCAGAGAAGGTTTGTGTATATTTTTGTATGTATAAGGGAGCTAGATGACACAATATTTTACGTATATTATTGCCTACGCACTGATTTCATTTAAAATCTCATTAGAAGTTTGTAGTTATACTTACTGTATTGTATACAAAATAGTAGGTAATCATGATTCATATTATTTTAAATGCCTGAAAAATATAAGTATGAATTTTTATAGCTGTTAAGCATCCCACTCCTGGGTATGACTCTAAGCAACTAGTTAGGTTTAAAAATAAAATAATATTGCCTCAAAAATTACTTGCTTCGTCTCATTACAGTTTTTATTGAATGTACTTAAAAGTAAAAATCATTTTCTCCCTACTTAATTTATTTTGAAAAGACTATCTAATTTATTTTGAAAACACTATCTGGTCTAGAGGTTAAGCACTCCTAACAATAATGAAGTCCTTCAGAATTTTGTTAAAAGAAAAGAAACAGCTTGCAGTTTGAAAGTGTGCTCAGTATATAGAAATAGGCCCAGCTTAGTGAGGCCCCATTAGCGCGTTGCGTTGCGTCGTCGCAAGATTTTGTACGTCACCCTCCCCCGCTTCGTCTCTCGCCCGTCGACCCTTTGATCCGTTGCGACGACGCGCTAGTGGGCCTCGCTCTCAGTCACATAAAAAAACTTAAGAAAAGTGTATATGTTACCTTATGTTTAGAAATCATTGGCACTTCAATGATTGAGTAACGATGATGTTTGTGTTGATGTACCTACCACAAAGGAAGCAAAATTGCTAAGTTTAATAAGATAGTAGTAACAATTGTAGATAAAGCATTATTTATTATCAATAATGTAAACATGCGGCAATGTGCTTGTTAATTTTATCATTGACATACATTTGAGAAGTTGGAAAACACAGCCATTGGCCTGTTTATATGTTGGTGAACTTTTATCATTCCTACTTTCATTTTATAATAATTAGCACACATGCGAGGTTAAATAAAATACAGTAGAGATGTTCTTATTAGATTTCCCTATGAAACGACGCTTGACAATTTGCGCGGGTGAAGGGGTGTAGATAACGCCTACTTTGCAATTTCAATCTACCGGTCAATAGCAGAACTACTCGCTTCCTTCTATGTCGATGTTAGTACGTAGATTAACTTTTTCACACTAGATGTCACAAAGTGTAAGGTGATAAAAGAGACGTACAGAGGGTCGCCATCTAGTGTCGAATAGAATTATATTTGGGATGCGAACGTTGGCAAGACGTCTGCACAGGACGAATGCCAAGAGCACACTGACTTAAGCCACGCCTACTGTGATGACGTCAGTGGCTCAGTTGAGTCATGTGGCCGAGTCGCTTAGACCATGTCCTTTCTGTCTGGTCCATGGTCATACCCATTGATGTATTATTTTTGCCAATATCCTCCTTACATTGCAATCACAAGACTACAATCACAAGCAAGCGAAATTCACACATCTCTTATTGCACTCGCAACTCGCATTTCGATGTATATTATTCACCAGAAGATAAGTCGTATTGGTGTCATGTTTACAACATTATTTTCCGTGAACATCTGAGTCGTACTGTGTTTAGTTTAGTAGGGTATACTATGACAGTCATATGTCTCCTCTTTTCTGGATAATTATTATTATTTTTATTTTTTCAGGGCATTACAACTATTAAAGAAGTTTACGGTTCTCTAGATAATGTTGTTATAATCACAATCGCGCCAGAGCTGCCCGGTGCGACTGAAGCCATAAAAGACCTCACTGCTCTCGGCATCAAAGTGGCGCTCGGACACTCGACAGCAAGTCTAGCGGAAGGAGAAAAGGCCGTTGAGTGTGGAGCTAACTTAATCACGCATTTATTCAATGCTATGCTTCCAGTAAGTACTGATTAGAAAATTCACTGAAAAACATCGGAATGTGATTTAAAAAAAAAATACTTATTATTATTAGCCTGTTATGTTCCAACTTCCAACTATAAGGCCCATAACCCACTAGCCTTTTGCGAGCGTCTCCCCAAGCGGGGCGATCCGCCAACGGTCTCGCAGCATGTATTTAGCGTGGGAATATGTTGCGTAGGTACCCGTGGCGATTTCGGTGGGATAGCGCCCAAAGTGTAAAATAACATATGAGACAAATCGGTGGGCTTTTGCCACAAATAAAAAAGGGGCTTGAACAAGTAACTATGCGTGACCCGTGTCGGTATAATTATGTTACTCATAAAAAAAAACCTATATTAATAATAATTCATGTATTTCAGTTCCACCACCGTGATCCTGGTTTAGTTGGTTTACTGGCGTCTTCGACAAAAAAACAAGTGTATTATGGAATCATATCTGACGGTATCCATACTCATCCAGCTGCTCTAAGAATCGCAAGTAGAACTAACCCAGAAGGTACTTATATTTTTTTATTATTATTAAAAGCTTTTATTTAAAAGCAATATAAGACCTTTTTACAAAGGCATGTATTATTTGTAGTAGTCTTTGTACATTACAGAAACTATATTTATCTCAAAGAAATTATAACCAGGGAATGAGGACTTGCCAGCAAAAGTGAAGCCGACAGCGAGATACCACATTAACGTTTTTTCCTTTTCCAAACAAGAGTGACCATAATATTTTGAAATTTGGAGCAAGTCCCCATGGACATCTGGTGAAAACGTGCTATTGTTCCGAGATTGTTATGATAGGAAAATAATAAAATAAGGAAAGGGATGTTTATTTTTATAAGAACATGAGTACAATAAATTAGTCTGCGGTGGCCAAACTACGCGAGCGCCTGTCTTTAGGTATCTTGGCAACCTAAATGGAGCTACAAAATAGTGTTTAAGAAAAATGTACAAGGCTAAGGCCGTTGATTTTAGGCCACTTTGTATCATAGAGTAACATGACACTTCTATGTTACAGTAACGCAGAAGTAACGCGAAAAGAACGCATAATGTTTTAAGGCTGAGTGCATAATGTGATAATTCATAAAATCTAAAAAAAAATAACTATTCATGAAGGTAACTCTCAGAGGACACAAAAAAAACTGGGAGACAAAAACAAAGTCTTCGCGAACAAAAAAAAACATATTTTTATAATAATATATAAGACTAGCCAGGAAAAAAAAGCGACTGTAGCCTAGGGGTGAACAGGTTGGGCTAGCAATCAGAAGGTCCCAGGTTCGATCCCCGGTAGGGCATGCACCAATGGATGAATTTTCATCTATGTGCATAATTTACAGTTCGCTGACGGTGAGGGAAAACATCGTGAGGAAACCTACTTATCCCTCGGGATTAGGTAATGGTCAGTTCCTGTATACACGGCGACAAGGTTCACCACCTGTCACGTTGGGTTCTGACTATCTGGTGAAACGTGGGCTATTGAGTTGGTTAATACTTCCACAATGTGGTGGTGTATGGCCACTCAAGTCTCTGACTACCCCCGAATGGGGATAAAAAATGTCGTGACGTTATATATATATACTAGCTTTTGCCCGCGACTTCGTCCGCGTAGACTTAAAAATAAAAAAAAACCGGGCAATTGACTTAAGACTTTTTAGTGCGCCAGGGTTTTTTAAGTCAGTATTTGCTTTTTTATAAAAATAATTTTATTTCATGATTTTTATTGGAGCCATACAAACTTTATCACGGTACCTAATTCGGTGAATGCGTGTTTTGGTAGGTAGGTATATAGAGCCAAAATCCCTAATGCCCCTCCCCTTCTCCACCCCTTTTCCTCCCCTCTCTTCCTTCTGCTCCCTCCCTCTCCATTTCCCTTTCCCTTTCCCCTCCCCCTTCCACATCCCCCTACCTTACGTCTTCCCCTTCCTCCCTCACCTACCCTATGCATACTAAGTTTCAAGTCAATCGGGTACAAACATATTTTTCTGCCGTACTTTTCTACCTTTAGTTTCCCCGTTTTGGGTGTTGATTTACGAAATGATTTTTTATGGGATCAAACTGAAGTAGTACCTACCATATTCAGCTCAGCTTATACCCCAATTATTTAAAATGAATAATCATAACCAATCTCGAGATATGGATGACTAAACATTCGCTGACCCCGCTCTCCCCTTTTCCTTCAAAATATTAAAAACGCTGAAACCCCAGTCTGATTATTTAAAATGAACAACCATAACCAATTTCGAGATATGGATGACTAAAAATTCGCTGACCCCGCTCTCCCCTTTTCCTTCAAAATATTAAAAACGCTGAAACCCCAGTCTGATTATTTAAAATGAACAATCATAACCAATCTCGAGATATGGATGACTAAACATTCGCTGACCCCGCTCTCCCCTTTTCCTTCAAAATATTAAAAACGCTGAAACCCCAGTCTGATTATTTAAAATGAACAATCATAACCAATTTTGAGATATGGATGACTAAACATGCGCTGACCCCGCTCTCCCCTTTCTCGTCAAAATGATTAAAAATACGGAAACCCCAGTCTGGTCAATTCAAATAAGCAATCATAACCAATATCGAGATATGGATGACTTATTAAAACATCCCTTGACCCCGTTTTCCCCTTTCCCGTCAAAATAACAAAACTCGACCACCCCTATACAAACTTTCACTCCACATTTCACCCCTTAGGGGTTGAATTTCCAAAAACACGAAAGAAATCTAAACACAAACTTTCATTCCCCTCTTTTACCCCCTTAGGGGTTCAATTTTCAAAAACCCTGAAATTACTCTTTTTTATTTTTGAAAAGACACCTAATCACCAATTTTCATAATTCTAACTTCAAAAATGACGAACTTCCATACAAACTTTCATCCCTTATTTTACCCCCTTAGGGGTTGAATTTCAAAAAACCCTTTCTTAGTACACCTCTACACATCAAGACAAACCCACCCTCCAAATTTCAAGTCTCTACGATCAGCGGTTTAGGATGTGCGTTGTCTGTCAGTCAGTCAGTCAATCAGGACTTTGATTCTTATATATTTATATACTAGCCAGGAATAGTCAGCTTAGCTATTTGGCGACTCCTTCCTGTACTTGCGAAGACTTGCAAAGTGTTCATTTTTATACTGGGTGAAATCGAAATCGTCGGCAATATTTTAACCAGTGATTCTACACATGATTCAGCGTTGCGTTTTACCAGCGTGCGGTCTGTCGCGCGTTGCAAATGCGACCGACTTCGAAAAGTAGCGATGCAGTCGTGTGGCAACAAAAAAATATTTTTATAAAAAAAAAAAAACCGACTTCAAAAAAACCTGATGCACTAAAAAACCTGAAATAATATTTCTATTACCACCAGTATTTGAAGTCGGTGCCAATCTTGGTATGCCAAGTCTACCTACTATAAAAGTAAGAAGATAGATTGGCACCGACTTCAAATACTCGATAACACACCATCACGTCTGTTTTTCCCGAAGGGGTAGACAGACGTGGTAATAGAAATATTATTTCAGGTTTTTTAGTGCATCAGGTTTTTTTGAAGTCGGTTTTTTTTTTTTTATAAAAATAATTTTATTTCACGATTTTTAGTGGCGCCATACCAATGAACATTTTGGCATATTGAACCTTATGAAGTAAGCCCAACAAAAGGTAACTGCTGTAAATCGTTGAAGAATTCCCTCGACTGTCTATGGTCTCCATCATCAGACCTGTAATGGCACTTACAAACGATATGGGTGCAAAGTTCTCATCAATAGATATGAATTAAGTCCAAACACAAGGTAGCTACTGTAAAACGTTGAGGAGTTCCCTTGACTGTCCTACGTCTTCATCATCAGACCCCTAATGACAGTCACAACCCATCTAGGTGTAAAGTTTTCATCAATACAAATTAATCAAGCCCAAACACCAGGTAATTGCTGTAAATCGTTGAGGAGTTCCCTTGACTGTCCTACGTCTTCATCATCAGACCCCTAATGACAGTCACAACCCATCTAGGTGTAAAGTTCTCATCAATACAAATTAATCAAGCCCAAACACCAGGTAATTGCTGTAAATCGTTGAGGAGTTCCCTCGACTGTCTTTCGACTCCATCATCAGATCGACTCCAGACCTTCATAAAATAGTAGTGCTTTAAAATAGTTAATGAAAAAAATTACAAACGCACTAGTCGCCCCTACGATTTTCGAAGGTTCCCTTCGATTTCTCTGGGATGCCATCATCAGATCCTGGTTTCCTTATCATGGTACCACCGCTGGAACATCTCCTTTCCAACAAAAAAAGATTCATCAAAATCGGTTCATAAACGACGAAGTTATCCGCGAATACACATAAAAAATATATATATATATATATACGGTCGAATTGAGAAACCTCCTCCTTTTTTGAAGTCGGTTTAAAAAGCGCGACTTATCGCTGCAAACAGTTGCTGTGTTCAGTTCAATTCTAAACACAACAAGATTTATATTGTAGTCCTGTTTACTACCGAAATTTATGTCACCTGAACTTCTAAAATGTACGAAACATAGAAAACATAGTTAAACACTTACCTATGGTAAGTTAAACCGCAATCCGGATAATATTCGCTTTTGCAGCCTTCTACGATGCATATTTTACCCATTTTGTGACGAAATTATCGCACAATACGTTTAATTTAAAATTCGCTACAAAAGTCATGTGTCACGCAAAATGACGTTCTGTGTTTCAAGTTATTAATTTTATTTCTGCTACGATTTTATAGACATCACGGAACTGACAATTACAAGCGAATTATTGAAGGAGGTAAGTACTAATTTCCAGACATTTATTTATGTTTGTAATTTTAATCTTAGGTTATTCTCATACTTTACCATATGCATCTCAATAATCGATTTTATTGTTTACTCTTCTTAACATTAAAATTTACCAAGTTTAAAGTGATCGAATAAATATGAACTGGCAACACAAGGAAGGTGAAAGGTGTACTGTTAGAACGGGACAAAAGGGTGGTGTTTACTATCTGGCTGGGACCGGTTTTTATAATGCGTACATCGTGGGCATTAAGTCCGTCACATAAGGATTATTTTTGATTGAATTAATGGAAAATAAAGTTTGTAGTTCACAGTCCTTTAGTAGGGTTATTACGTTCATGATTTATCTACACTCGTATCGTAAGGTTCTAATTATGAATTCAAAAATAGTGACTTCAAAAGTTAAAAGGAGTAATGGAGTACATTTTTATAAAAACCGTTTAAAAATCGCACGATTCCACAACTTATAATTTATTGTGTTATACCACACAAAAATTATAACAAGCTTTTTAATTTCTAGGTTTAGTGCTCGTGAGTGACGCAGTGGCAGCCCAGGGCCTTGCAGACGGCAACTATCGGATAGGCCCGCAAATGGTGACCGTAGAAGGCGGTCGCGCATACGTCACTGGCACTAAAGTACTGTGCGGCAGTACTACTGCCCTTGACGAATGTGTTCTCACTTTTAAGCAGTCAATAGGTAAATATATGAGCTAATTGAGCAGTGCTTGAATTATACATAGATTTCCTAGTAATGTCCAGACTAACTAATACAGAGAGCCAAGCGGATTAAAATCACGCTACTTAGTAATTAAATTACTAATAATTTAATTACTCAGTCTGAACATGCCCTATAATTTATACCAGAAATATAATGATGTGCGGCTAGAAGTCCTTATGCATGCCACATAAGTCACCTAAATGACCTGACGCTGTCGCCGTACCGTGGCGTTTACGTTGCGCTCCCGCGGCGTTCTCACCGCACACACGCTTGGCGCACGCTGCTAACCGGCCTCAACGATCGCCCCGCTAGGAACATGCTCGAAAACCGCTAGTGCGATAGGGCCCTTAGAGCACGACAACTTTTTTATGTCCGGTGGCTAACAAGCGTCCGGCCCGCCTGATGTTAAGCAGTTACCGTAGCCTATAGATGCTTGCAATACCGAAAGCATCGCTCGCACTTTGCCGACCTGGAGGGGAGGGAGTGGGATTGGGCTTCCGACTCTCATCGTACGAAATGCAGCTATATTTATGTATGCCTATAGTCTGTAAGTGGGAATCTCGGTCGAGCCAGCCCGTATATGCAAGGCACTTACATAGTTAAATATTTTTTACAGAATGTTCGTTGGAGTACGCGTTAGAAGCGGCATCCCTTCACCCAGCTAAGGCTTTGGGTATCGACCACAGAAAGGGAAAGCTAGACTTCGGATTCGACGCCGACTTCGTCATCGTTCAACCAGATACACTGAAAGTCCTCTCCACATGGATAGCGGGTGAATGTGTTTTTAAATGTGATAATCAAAAGTAATGTATTAATCAAAATATTTATAAGAGGATTATACTGTATACATTCGTTATAGGTACTGTGTTATGAATATAATAAGTTTATGGTGTTAAGACTTTTTTATGTTTATATGTTTACTAAACTATTATTATAAATACTGTAACTGTGCTGTGTATATTGAAGATATTTTTATAAAAATTAATGCAAAAGGCTATTGTAAGGTCTCAGACAAAGACTAAATATAGCACTCAAGAGTCACTGTTTATTAGTATTCTTGTCAGTTTGTCTTATGTTCAAGCATTACAGAAAATAGCAGAACAGATCTCACCGGAATTTTCACTTTGAGGCAGTCTATGGACTATAAAACATATGGTTCATAGTGGGTTCATATCATCACGCTATTAAAATTGGGGTAGAGCTGCAGAATTTTGCCCCCTCTGATATGTGAATTTTATTTTATCATCTACACAACTTGTTACCAGTGGTTAAATTTAGATTTTTTTAAAATAAAATCAATTTTATATGACCTTATATTTTATTTTTTCTCGTAGAATATACTACCTACTACAAACAAAAGCGCACAAGCACACGCTTCAGCGCCGCATCGCACTATCGTAGTTTACATTTTCGTAAACTAGAACCTAATAATAACTGTGTCAGGGGTGTGTATAGAGTTATGTAGGTATATAAGTAAAATAAATAACTCAATTTAGTGGCATGGAAAATCTTTATTGAAGTAAATATATTTATAAAGTCAGTACAATTTAAGTTCAATAGTTTCCAAAAATATTAAAGTGCAGGTTGCTGATCACCTGGCAATGTTAAATATGATTATTTCTTAATTAAAATACAAGCTAATATTGAGAAAACTGTAATATGTGAATAATAACATGTATATACCTAAATAAAATCATGACAAAAATATATTTTAGGCAGGCTCTGAATTACACTGCTCTGTGCTGATGTTATCCTGGCCACAGTTCACGTTAATAAACTTATAATTATTAGTAACCCGCTAATGTCACGTGAAAACCTGCACTCGCCGTTAAAATAACTAAAAGAAACAGTGCAAAGACAATCGTCCAAATTCTCAAGTAACTTCAGCGGTAAAAAAAATGTGGTCAAAGTAAGATGTGCAACCAGTTAAAACAATTAAATTCTACTTCTGTCCACAGGTAAACACCGAAACTATTCCTCGGCTGCGCTGAGTAAACTAAGTTTATAATAATCCAATACACTCAATTCCTCCACATTCCTATGCGTGGACAGACAACCAGTTGGGCATCTTAATTTTACAATAAAATAATTAAACATCAAGTTACAAACCACGCAATGTATATTCATATTGTATACAATATTACTAAGTGTATGTATATAATGTAAATACATTTTCATGAAAAACAAAATAATATCATGGAATATTCAAAGAGCCAAAATATTTGAGATTAACTCTACCTTGATACCATTTACTTCTAAGATCTAGGCACAATGCAGCAGAGACTCCTGTATGGATTACATAACAATTTTCGTTGACTGTGGGGCAAAATACTATAACAGTCAACACCATCACACAAGGTATACCTACTGAAGACATTATATAAACTGCCATACTTTACATTTATGGAAAATATTTTATTAGAAAGATATGTCGGATAAAACTGGACCTATGCGGACAAAGCTGGGTGTGTATCGTGCCGTTACAAAACGAGCAGTAAAGTATAATGGTTTCAGAGCCAATGGCGATCCCATGTGCTGATGCTGCCGGTGCCCCTTGGAGCTTGCACTCGCGGCGAGCCGCCGTCAAGGCAAACAACTACATCTAATAAAACTTCAACGTTACATTTTTTTTTTCAAATGTTTACGGAGGGTATTGTCTGTTAGATATAATTTCGTGTCTGGAGTCCACACCACACATACTAAATACGTGGTGGACTACACCTAAGTTTAAAATACTTTTAACAGAATTAAATTATTGAGCAATATATTCTTAAGAGAATATAGTAGAGATTTGCTCGGCTGCACCAACTCTACTGAATAATATTCATGTTAATCCTAGTGTCAAATACCAATGCACACTCCACAAATGTCATTTTTGCAAAACGAGAATTAATAATAATTAAATAATAAGGAATTAATGAAATCTTTGGATCAAAAATTAAAATATGCATTTGGAACTTGCACCTTTCACACTATTACAATAAATTTCACATTTTCAACATACAATGACAAGAAATAAGACAGTGTAACTTAGAATACAGGTACCTACTTAAATCTAATAATTTGAAAACAAAAGAAATAGCCATTTTAACATACATCTAAACCAACGAGGATAATTAAATCACGGGAGTTGCAGATTTCTATGAGAACTAAATTGATTCGGTATGATATGTTTTGTTGTTTACTGAATAATTTGTGAGATGAGAAATATCTAAATGGCCGCTTATGTGAAAAAAATTATGCTTATAGTTATAGAATCAATTAAAAAATAAGATCACTACAATACGTAAATACCAAGATTGTATATTAAAATATTTGTACTTTTACTGACTAAAGGAAAAACATTGGCAACTGCTAATAATCCTAAAATTGTAAAAAAAAAAACAAAATTTGTATAATGTAGACTGAAAACGGTCATCTCAAATTCGTTCACTCTAAGATGTGGAATGCAATTAGAATTCTTTAACAATATTAAAAGGTATAATAATATATTAAATTTTTAATCAGCTCAACAATGTATATAATCTATAATAATTTAAAAGCCTAGATCCAAACTGTGATATTTATTGCACAAGCACACATGTGGCTTAAAATTCCAATGGGAATAGAGCTCACAACCTTTTATTATTTATGTTGGTTTTAGAACAGTGGAGAGTAAACCGGTAAGGTGGGTGAAGGTAAATAATATTATTTAAACCGTTTGAGCACGCCGTCTTTCAATTATCTAAAAGTAATGGAATCATTTCAAAATAAAAATTATCTTAATCCCACCCACAGTCAAGTAATACGGCCCGTAGTGATACAGGGAACTGAATTGTAATGCCACAACACTCCACCGGAACTACCGAGCTGTGCTTGGTGCCACTAATAGGCAATACGCCCACCTCCAATAGGGAGGGTAACAGAGCTCACCTTGTGCGCTGCGAACCCTACTACCACGTCACTGGCACCGACCACGCGCCCCCGCGACCCGCGACCGAGCGTCAGCCGGGGCGCTTGCGACCTTCAGGGGACCCGCACTAGTCAGTGCCATATGAAGTGATACTACACAACTACTGAAGTAATTTATTGCTGGATACATAAGGGAATATAGATTCAAGAGAAATATATTTACCAAAAATTGCTTTAAAGTGTATATAGGTAACTTTTAAGATTCCCGAGAAAGGCTACTGTAATGTACTCTAATGATACAATTATTATCAAGTAATGTCAACTGGACAATAGATACCATTTGACTGCCCCACATACATGACATAGTGCTTACTCGCTACGGCAAATTATACAGCCAAGCAGACACGGCGAATAACCGCCGCGGCCCGCGCCAACCACTAACAAACATCTCTAAACAACACCACCATATAGGCAAACTTGTGATACTGTATGTGT
This sequence comes from Drymonia ruficornis, assembly GCA_947859195.1. Classification (NCBI taxonomy): domain Eukaryota; kingdom Metazoa; phylum Arthropoda; class Insecta; order Lepidoptera; family Notodontidae; genus Drymonia; species Drymonia ruficornis. The sequence goes on along the minus strand of OX401910.1, from coordinate 8,042,317 downwards.
ATATTAATTGAAAAATACTAGTACATACCTACGCAAATTTTCTACGCTGATCCCTACATAAGATACATGGCAAGAAAAGAGGAAACAATGTTGGATATCACCAAAATTATTATACAAGGAATTAACCGTTGGTAAGATAATACTTTAGCACACAAATAGACATGTACAAGTGTATGCTCGTCGTTGGAATAATAAGGGATCTTGTATGTGTGTCATTTGCGACTCGAGAATTTTTAATAATGGAATCACACATAAAATAGTACAATTTGTAAAATTATCCAAAACTTATCACACCACTTTTTAATATTTTTTGCAACCCTAAAGCAATATTATTAATAGCGTCAAACGCTCCCTTTGGGGCAATAATAAGTTCTATTTCGGTTAATTTTACCTCACTAACACACAATAATTTTGATCAATGACAACGAATTAAAAATTGAACATTGTAATATTAAAACCCTGAATATTAATAAAACAAAAAAATTGGCAACAATTAATAACTAATTTTTACACATATTATACAATAAAATAATTACTATGTGCATGCACAAATATCGTAAGAAAATAATTTGGCAGTAAAAATTCGTAACCCTACAGGCCTAAACACACTGGCCAAAAATACTATTCATATATAGGCCCAGAACATATCATTAAACAAAACAATAAAAAACGAGAGTATTATTACACCTGCTCATCCGCGAGGGTAGGTAGACTCATTTTAAACCTAGTTAAAATAAAGAAAATAAAATTCCCTAATACTATGGGGACAAAAAATCCTGAAACAAATAACTTAAAAACAATATGAAAAATAAACCAAAGTTACTCACTAATCAATAGAGGATTCAGACTCAAAATGTCAAAATTAAACTTATCACTGGCTTTTAGATAAAGAGTGACACTACTCCATCGCCCTCGGTCGCAGCCTATACTTGTGTGTCTTTCAAATGTAGAGACGTGAAAGTCTTAAAATGTTGGTTCATGTCTCCCTATTATTGCTCATATCACATCTAATTTTGCGTATCGAATATTATTGTAAACTGGTTCAATACACAAATACATAAAATAAAATACCTATTACTAATTAAGTACATATAATATTTATACATGTTACTCTTGAATTACGATTGTGTTATTGATCATCATTAATTATATGGCTCAGTAATACGAAGAGTGTGCCCGACTATATCAATTAATTTTAACATTTTTTAATTTAACATTTAGTAACATTTAGTAATTATGAAGATGTATTCTAATGTGTGTTGACTTCAAGGTATGTGTTCTTTGGCGCGTATATAAAGCTAAAGAAAGTATGTACACGTGCAGATACCGAAGACATCAAAATATTGCTCGAAGAGTTGTATGATGCGTGAAAACGCTCTCAGTAACGACGCAATATTATGAAGCCACGGAGCTTGCGATGCGTATATGCGCTACTTTCCTATACATGCCAAGAAACCTCTTCCTCTAGTTATTCTGAATCGAAAACACCAAATAAAAATTAGAGAGCGATTAAAATTAAACTGGTATTAACAATATTGACAAAATATCACACTTAATTTAGGTGGTCTTGTTAAGTACTATTACCAAAATAAATATTTTGTTTCAGAACAAAATAATGGTCATACACAACAATGTTTTATTTTTGAAGTTTGTTAAATTTTTTGGTATTTTTTTGATATAATGAAAAACGTGAGATAATTATTTTTTAAAGCGGTCAATTTAGGTTTTCTGAATCTTCTAAAAGCCTAATTGTACCTGGAAGACCGCGGATTAGTGAATATAAACAATTTAAATTAATTGTATGTGACCATTACTCGTAAGCTTCGATTTCCATACCATCAATGTTTTTTTTATGTCCGCGTCCTATTTTGTAAATTTAGATGACCTATGCGGGACTCAATCTATGATGCATATTGTGAATATAATCTAAATAATGGCATCGCCTGAATAAACCGCATTTTGTACCTACTATCTAAAAACTATGAAATTTGAATTTGGAATATAAAATGTGGATAGTTATAAAAATATATAATTTGGCGACTGTATAATGTAGAAACATAGTGGCAAATTCGTGTACATAACAAGTATATAAACAATTATTTAATCAATCAATAAAAGTTATTACCATTTTTTTAAATAAGGACAAGTACGGCAAATCGATATTAATCGCTACAAGTACACAATCGATGCCACTGGGTAGTTGATGACTCTGTAGAATCAGTTATCGAGAGACCTCATCGATCATGAACTCATGCATCGAACGAAAATATCGATAACGTCGTATCGTATCGTAACCATCACGGATATCAGTATATCGCTTCCCCTCCCACACCAAATTAATGTGAATAGTGTAGCTTCCAAAGTAAAGACTTGACCATAGAGAATTGTTTTTAAACTGAAATACGCGAAACTCTTTCGAGATTTCGTGAATTTCAACACAATTTAATTACAATTATTTGGATTTATGACGCATGTATGATAGCAATATTTTTAAATGCTCTTCTAGAATTGTGATAGTACGTTCATCGAAAAAGACCCGCTACGTACAAGAATATGCCAAATAAACTATTTTTCAACATTGAATTTTAACTATCCAAATTACGTTGTAAAAAAATTATTGCAAAGTTAATTTACAGCGGCTTTATAATAATACATTACAATGTTTCATCATTAAGATAATAATAAACCCAAATCTTAATAATGTATACTGTAATGCCCACTCATGAAAAATCTTTCAAATATGTAATAGGCTCTCAAAACAAGAGTACATGAAAAACATTTTGTATAGACACAAGAATTCTGTAAATGGTAAATATATTTTAACGGACAATATATAATATTGTATACGAGATTAACCTAAACTAGATGGCACGTTATTATGGTGTCGCCTCCTTTGGTCACGATAAGACTAATTTTGTTACATAAAAACTCAATTGTGCGTTTATATTTGTTCATTTTCAACGAGAAACACTGATCTCAAAGTTAATACAATTGAGAAATGACGTACGTATATCGGGCAAACAATTGAACAAATTAAATATTTTTGAGGCGACACTCCCATGCAGTCCCCTAATTGACATGTTTAAAACTTCACTCGAACTAGGAACCATACCAGCTGCTAAATTTAGAAGTAATAGTCCTGTCGATGGGAATTCTTTAGTTAAATTTGGTTATGGTAATAATCATTAACTTTCCTTTGGCAGGAAGTTTCGGACACATCTACAACTTAACTGGCTACATTAGGATTATAATCAACTCTACCCTTCTAATAAACAAATACCAGTGATAAATTGTTTTATCCGATCAGCGTGTGTTCTGCACCTATTCCAGTATTACAGTCAAATATAGCAGAATTCCGAAACTTTTATTTTCCATGACCAAACATAACAAAATTGTTGGTTTATGAACCGGACTAAACAAACAAAAAATGTTGAATATTATATACTAACCTTTGGATTTTACATTACTATAACTAAATGCAATCATAAAATAATAATAAAAATGAGAAATGAAGACCCAAAACAATACACAAGTATTCAGTACTTTGGAAATAATGACTCGTCTATCCGTATCAGTGAATAATAAAGTAGTGCTTCTCTAAATTCTATAATGCCACCAAATAATAATCACGAAGCATACGAAATGTAGAATCACTACACTTCACTGCATACGGATAGAGTGTTAAAATCAGACTAACATGAAATTTAACACAAAATAACGAAATAAGTAGTCAATACTGGTTTAGCAAAAAATGTTAAGCTTTGTAAAAACAGCAATTAATATAAAATATAGGGAATAAATGTGAGATCTTGTAGTATGCAGACTTACAGCCATCGAGTTACTCCTCAGACAATATAAAGGGTGTTGAGGACTAGAACGTGATGATTATTCTTAGCCAGAGTGACAATGTAGCCTTCAGATGTGATTTTCAGACCACAGCAACGAGACACCTGTAACCAAATATAATATTTTTAGCCAGGATCAAGGCATAGTGAACATATAGGGAACATCGACGAATCAACTTAGCTTCAATTAATAACATTCAATCTTAATTTCTTATATCCATTTGTAGTGGAGGTTTCCGCAATAAATTTAATAACCGGTTCCTTATTTAAAATAATCTACGAATAGTAACAAACATTCATGGTCTTTATCAGCAGGCCTAGCTTAAGTAGTCTATGAAAAAAGTGAGGTAAATAGATTCTGTCTCATTCTGTCCCATGCATTAAGAAAGAGAAAGAGCGACTCGGTATGACATAATCCGTGACAAGTCATGTCTCGGCGCGCGTGCCAACCCTACTGGTTACCAAAAAACCACTAATAAAATTCTGGATAAGGAAACGGCACCGAAAACGACAGATAATAGTGTCGACAATTACATAAAAAAGGTTTAAGTCCGCAATGTAATGGCGTTTCGGCTTCGGGACCGTTTCCCTTACACCCCTTATAGGAATATAAGGGTGTTTTATATATGCGATTAACTAATATCGAACCTTGACATAAGGGCACTCAAACTCGGTGACCAACACGCCGTCACGCGAGAACACGGCGACGTGGAACTTGTTGCCATGCGAGTCTCCGATGAGCACGTCGCCGGCATCGGACACATCGATGCCGTTCGGAAAGTTGGTCACGTTCTCGCATCCGATGCGACGCAAGAATCTTCCCTCGTCGTCGAACACGACCACGCAATGCCCCTTGAAATCGCAGACGTAGAACTCCTTGCCTAGGAACAAAGATCGTTGTTACCCTATCAGTAGCTATTCGGAGATGTAATTAAAATTGTTTTTAATAAACGCGCTTTCGGTATTTCCCGAACAAACTGATAAGGTATTCATTATACTAATGAAGGTATGTTATACTGGGATACAGGAAATAACGTTGCTAAATGAACTTGTTGATCAATCAACTACTTTGTTCGATACTAGGTCACAATGTTTATCGTAACACCATTAGATTACACAAAGAGTAGATTGTTGTTACACTAAAATGTATTACATCAGGGCAAACTTAGAGCAGTCTCTTGAGGACAAAAGCATAAAGGGAAGTCCCTTAACTTAAGACAAGTGCGTGTCGGACTTGCATATAAAGAGTTCCATACCACCGTAGAATAAAAACGTCAAAAATATCAAGTTTCCCGTAAGGGGACCCCTTTATTTTATTTTAAGTATTTGTTGTTGGAGCGGCAACAGAAATACACCCTCACAGAAAATTTCAACTCTCTACCTATTACGGTTCATGAGATACAGCCCGCTGACAGACGGGCAGACTTACAGAACGGATAGCGTAGGTTTAGTAATAGGGTCCCGTTGGCACCCTTGTGGGGATGGAACCCTAAAAATATTTGAATATGCGCCTCACCACTGATAGCAATGTCAGATGGCTCCCTCATGCATTCACTGCAATCGAACCAGCTCATTAGATCGCCCTCCTCCGACAATATGAAGACGGTGGGCGTCACGCTGTCCACAGCAACGATGAGGCCTTCAGCAGTCACTGCTAATCCAGCGACAATGTCGATGAAACGCACCTACAAACAACAAGAATACGTAATTTATGGACGCCCCATAAATTACGTGAGGTGATTTTTGAGATTTTTCGACTCCCCTCCCCCTTGGTGAGATTTCGTGAGATTTTGCTGGACCCCCTCCCTCCCCCTCTAATCTCACGTGAGATTTTTCAAAAGCTATATTCTAGAGGAGAAACATGTTTTACTTAATTTAACCCAGTTTTCTTGCAATTTTACACTATTTCTTGCGGTAAAGAAAATTACGTGAGATTTGCCGAGACCCCCTCTCCCACACGTGAGATTTGGTGAGATTTTGGTCGACCCCCTCTCCCTAAATGCCTCACGTAATTTATGGACGCCCCCTAACAATACCCTTGCGTTTTCAGACACCGGAATCTGGATTATCCTGTTGGAATGCTTTCATTTGCTTGAATAATTCAAGTATTTTCAATTCATTTCTATTCAATATTCCTATTGATTTATTTGATTCCTATTCAATATTGATTTAGAATAAGAGGAAGTTTCTGTGTAATGCCTGCATGCAAGATTTTATTGTTGACGACCGCTTGACGAAGTGGGTCAACCGTAGGCCACTAGGACCACTACATCGAGTGGTTGCGGGTTCGATCCCCGCCAGAGTCAAATTTCGGAGATGTCCTTTTCGTAATTTGCCTGGTCTGGGTGTCACTGAGATCGCCCCCAGTCCATTGTATTCTAGCTATAATACATGCGTTGCTTAGTTTGGACCATACAGTTGGTGTGTTTGTCTGGCGACTTTATTTTTATTTATTACAGTAGGTTCATTTGGGCGAAGTAAACTTACGGCAATTTTCTTCAAGAAGTGTCCGTTTTTGGTGAAGATTTGCATGCGCGATCTCTCGTTGCCGCGGTCGCAAACCACGAATTTTCCCGTGGCGCGAACAACCGCCACCTTCCTAGGGTACCACAGCTGACCCTCTTCCTTTCCGGCAGTACCAAAGTTAAATTTGTGAGTGCCAGACTTATCGAATACCTGAAAATGTAATTATAAATAAGAATGTCTTAGCAAACTCAATGAAACATACATCGTTTTGAACTAAATATAAAAGCTTTTTTACCGTGATGCGATGATTGTTGGTATCAGCAACAATAATATCTTCGTCGTTTCCAAGGCAGAATCCATGGGGTGAATTGAACTGGCCCTTGCCACTGCCGAGCTGCCCGAACTTGAATCTAATATGCATTGGTGTTGCTTTCGTAGCGCGTACGAGAGGGGCGGGGGGAGGCACGAGGCCGGCCTCGTCTGCGGCGGTCAATAAGGGCCTGCCTGGAGAAACGCCGCGAGGACCCACGCCACCGAGACCACCCACTCCACCTACTCCACCGAAGCCATTGACTTCTAAAAATAATGGATTACCAGAAAGGGTCAAAGTCACAAACAGGAAAAAACTAGCAACTTATAAAAATTGAGCTAAGAACTTACCCGTATTCAATCCAAGTTTAGCAAGAGCTTGCAAATTGTTGTACGCCTGAGGTGAATTGAGATCACCGGCGAGCAACTCAGCGAGCGTGAAAGGAGGCGCCGGAGAAGCATGTGGTGGCGCCGGGACATCTTTTTCAGCAATGCTTGCTAACTGCTGCAGGTTGTATTCGACCATGGATGGCAGAGATGACACGCCACCTACGCCAGTTACTCCGACTCCTGGCACATTGTTCATGTTCACGCCACCAGGAAGCACACCAGAGTTATTAACGCCCACGCCTGGGACTGAGACCACTCCTGGTACGCCAATAGCGGGCACACCCACCAAGCTTCCGACTCCAGTTACACCGGTTACCCGGCGAACACCAGCCATTGGGTAATCATCGAACACCGGGGCATTCGTCACCGACACAGCCGGAGAATGAGAGTTGGATGTCACTGATACGATAGCTGACGATTCGCTTGCGCGTTTCCTCTCCTCAGCTCGAGTAGCTTCAGTACGGAATGTTCCAAACGTATCTTCAGTAATGGATTCGAATTTTTCCATCTTGGTAGCGAATTCCAATGAATAATCAACATCAAACTCTGGAGCTCCTTCCAATAAACGAGCAAACTGAGAGCCGACGGTCTTTTTCAACATTACGATTTCAGTACCATCACCGCGGCGCAGGAGCCTAGCCGCGAACTTACACGCGCAATCAATGCGTAGGACAGTTTTATCAACGCGATCGAAGAGATCCATGACTTTCAGCTCCCTTTCCTTGTGCAAATGCTCAAGTTCCTGAAGGGCCTTTTCGCGGCATCTCTCGAGCGCTGCTTTGTAAGCAAGAAAAGCTTCGTTGATTACACTTTCGGCTTCATCGCGCTGGCGCTGCAAATCTCCAAGCGCATCGTCAAGCCTAGCCGAAGCGGTACCGGCTGTTGCTGCACGGGCATTGGCCTCTACGATGAAGTTCCGTAATTCAGCACGTAGGTTGGGTTCGACATCAACAATTCGCTCGCAGCGGTGTTCGCCAACTTTATGATCCACAGTAAGACATTCAGTACAAGCACCGACTTCACACTCGCAGCAATAAAATTTGAGACTTTCTCCAGCATGCCGAGCGCAAAAAATTGGCTTATGCACAGCAGACTTCTCCTTGGAGGACCTCAGAGCATCGAATGGTACAACTCGGTGATTCTCAAAACACCTCATAAACTCATGGGCAGAATTGCAGTTGGAACACAAAAAATGAGAGCAATCAGTGCACCTGGCGACGGCAGGTTCCTTGCTCTTGCAGCAAGTGCACACAACGGACTGATCCATAGCAGAAACATCCAAGATGTTGGTAAGCACATAATCGGAAGGTAGGGATGCGGCCCCGCCTCCAGGTATCTAAGAACAAATTACAATGTTTGAAATAAGGAAAGCTCAAATGAGGCCATAATAGATGCATTATAAATAATCTAAAGCACCTTGGTTTCTTGTTTGCATATTGGGCACTCCACTGCCAAATCAAATTTTAGAGAATCTCCTGCTTCATTAACCATCAACTTGTCAATGCAGGCTTCACAAAACACATGAAGGCAAGACAACACCCTAGGACTGCACAGCTTATTGCTGAAAAAAATATTAAATGATCAATAAATTCAGAAAGTAAAGATGTAACTAAAATCCAAATGATGTTATATGACAACTTACTCGCAAATTTTACAACTTTGCTCTTGTTTCCCATTATCAGCTGACTCCAAAGAACCCTCATCTCCAAGGCTAACTAAACCATCCCCATAAAGATCCCCGTTCATTTCTTCCATTTTAACTTACAATTATGTTGCTGTATAATGAATATATCCTCGACTTCACTAAACAAGAATCTGAAACAATTGGAAATATAGTTCGAAACATTATTAGTAGGTACAAATATTTAAAAACTTACGTATGAATACGTAATCCATGGTTTCATAATCCATGGTTTTCAAAAGATCATGGAGGAGTGAGGACGGGAGATTAAACTATATCCAATGGATTAAGCTACAATTGATCTTACGGACGGCCGAATACTAAAAGGCTACTCAAATGTTTAAGTCCCACTTAGCAGTTTGAGCCTTCGTTATCTGTATTTTTTGAATTAGGAAGCAGCTCTCAAATTTGATTTGCGTACGAGTATTCGGCGGTGAGGCGTTATACCCCAAGGATAAAATACATCCAGAAGATGCAGGAGTTCAGAAACTAAATAAGGATTTTTTTTACCGCGGGTTTATAGGTACCTACTGCAGGGTACGTCAGAGATGTCCCAAATTAATCTAACATAGCACTTTACTAGACTAGAAGAAAAATTGAAGGAATCACGAATCACGAGAGTTCATTTCGTAACATTTTTACCATTTCGAAGATGAACACTAGATGTGTCGTTACACCCATCAAAAGCGCGACCTTAGTGATTTCAATCAAATATTTCGTCCGTGACCAACTAAAATTTACCAGTCATTCGTTGTTCGAGCACATCATTACCTAAATTATATTGGTTCCTCCTCACATTGTGAAGAAGATTCATACCAAATACCAGAAACTTTAATGCGACTGAACGGGCATTACACGACTTTGAATTCTCAGACACGTAGGTCGATATGTGTTGTTTGTTTAGCATTTAGCAAGAATTCTTAAGATCCGATCTCAATGGTGCGACCTGCGCCTTCTTACAAGGGGACCCTTCGACCAGCTAGGCTATCATCCTGCTTAGTCCAACAAAAATGTCTTAATAAAAACTGAGATGGGTACGAACTCGTAAAGAAATCTGGCGAATTAGATAGCGCAACTTGGGTAATAGGTATGAAGTAAACTTTGATCTTTTAGTAAAAGAGAAAAATGTACAGTTGAAAGATGTCCCTAACGTCAACAATAAGGAACTAATACTTAACAAAAGTGCCAATAGGTACTATAAAGGTAGTAGAAATCGCTGATGAAAGTGTAAGTGATAGGTATACTAGGTACGGCTGGTGCAGTGCGAATTCTACTGTTTACATGTCATATAACAGGACGTCATGTCATTTCAAGGACAAATCAATAATATCAAAAGATATTCAATGTAAGTGCTCGTAAGAAACCGCAGAAATACCTACGACGATACCTTCACATAAGCAGACTGCGCCCTTCAAAGGCCGCGGGTGAAGGTGATTATCAATCAATACATTAAAATAAAATTATAGAAGTGTGTTTACTAGCTGTGCCTGTTATTTACATATTTTACAGACCCGCGGGATTCTAATAGACAAAAAATAATTTGCGGTATTGGCATCTGTCAAAACAAAAAATACCTACTAAAGCCTGGTCCATTTCAGAGGCGTCAAAAAGATGTACCTACTTACGAAAAATGTACAGGGTATCAGGCGTATGTGATACGGCTAGGTACTATCCGATATTAAGGATTCCTAACTCTTCTGTTTCAGAAAATGGTATCTTACTCTTAGTACCCTGATTTAGTGTAAGGGCCCCTAAATATCGGGAGGCGATACAACTCGACTTATGTCTAATGGTCACCTGGCTATATAGGTACTTACTTTAGGTTTAAGGACGCCTTCAAATTAGAGGCGTGTATAAAAGCGACAGTGGCAAAGATAAACATTTTATACTACAAAACAAAATAATGCAGTCCAGTGATAACAAAAATATATAAGTAAAGTAGGTAATGGTTAAAAATTATAATAAGCTCCCTGCAATGCAAGGGGGATTCAGAATGAAATCCATGATAACTAAAAATAAATACCTGGTAAATTAACAAAAATAATTTTAGGATTAGTATTTATTAACATAATTTAATTATTTCAGAAAATTGCCAGCTAGTAACTGGTTACATAACTGACTGTCAATAAGTCAATTTCCTTGGTTTCAAGTACTTTTAAAATGAGACTTTGCTCTCCACACATTCCCACAACTGTTACACCAAGAAAAGCCAGGATCCACATTGGTGTCCAACCATAACGCAGAGGTTTGACCTTTGATGTGTTGTGGGAAAAGCTAAGTTGTCTCGAAACCAGCATGAATTTAATCAAATGCTTAGATGTTTTACTGGGTCCTAAATTGAAGTCAGCGTTGGACACGGTTATACCTAACTAGTGTCCAGACAGGTCTGCACAAGCACTATAGCAAGTTTGCTGGACTGGGTTGTACTGCCATCAATAAAGCATGATGCAGAAACAATTGTTTTTAGGTAGTTCCACAGTTGAACTGTAATTACTTACTTCATTAATATAATAATATGAGCTCTCATTGCCAATTAGAACAAGTAGGACTTCATATTCATATCCTCATCTCGGTAAAAAAAAAACCGAATACAGGATAGACAGTTTCAGGTAAATACATATCTACATACAACTAGAGCTGCAGTACCTACTTATAAAAAAAATAATTCCTGGCTGATCTAACTAGACCTAGAGCATGCATACATAGGTAATAAATAAAATATAGGTACCTACTTTTAGGTAAATACTGGTAGGAAGGTATGGACTTACCCAACTTAAAATACAGGTAGATACTTCCATCAAGTACCTATTCTATCTAAGTATACCAAGCCTAACATCTCCAATCATGGTACACAATACACAGAGCACTTTTCAACAAATAAAAGCACTGTAATATGCTTATAGAAAACAAAGTAAAATCGGCAAAATGGCTTCATAAAATGCAAGATCTATCCGATCTATCTATATAGTGTACCTACCTTCGTACAATAAACGCAATGCACCATGCAGACAATGGCGAAGGTCGATAGTTCGTTTCAACACGTTTTTAACCAAAAATGAACCAAATTATCCACCAACGAACAGTTTTCAATAAAGAAGTCAATTAAAAATGGTTTACTAACCTTTAAACAGTTTAAAATTTGAAGAATAAGCTGATAATCTACGCGCAGAATGTTCTACCACGCCGTAACTATGAGAATACTCATCACTTTGTAAATAAATAAAAAAATGAGCATCAAGTCTCAACAGATATTTTTTTAAATAAAAGTGGTTTCTTCGATGAATTAAATTAATGTTTTGTCACGTTCTCATTTTAAAAAGACGAATACATCACGGTGTATTGATTTTCTGCGTAGTTCGTTGCGCTGTCTGTGGACTGGCAAGTTGGCAACAGTGCGGGCGGGCGCCCGGGCGGTAGTAGGGTTGTAGAACGAAATTCTGAATATTCCCCACAATATTATTTTTTGCCCCAAAATGATACGTTCTGAATATTTTTTCGTTGTATTTTTTAAAGTTTTTTTATATGAAAAAAATTTTCTCCAAAATAGGTTCTATCTTGGATTGAACATATTCAAGTCCGCCGATACTTCGTATTCATTCAAAGTTGCATAATAATACATTTTAGGAAGTTAAATTCTGCAACATTTTTTTATTGTTGATGCAAAATTTATTCACCTATCAGTATGGATTTGACACTGTTCTAATGACAAAATAGCGTTTATAATAGGTAAATTAAGGCGTAAAATGTTTTCCCTTGAATTGCAAAGAAGAGCCTAATTTACCAACCCTGAGTGGCGCAGTCAGTAGGGCTGTACAAATAACAGGTACGGTATCGTTACCTAAGTACTTAGACCATTCAACTAGGTATATCGTTCAAGCCTATCTTAGGCCCGCCACATACATACGGAATTTTCGTACGGAATTCCCTTTCGATATATCGAATCGGGGTTTCCGAACGTGATACGTCCATACATTTGGATGGATTTACTGGCGGGTCTTAACGGGTACCTATGTAGGTAACGGGTAAAGATGTGATAAACGGCTTTATATTAAAAGCACGTTGTTACGCTTGTGCTTGTTTTTAAAAGTCGTTGTAAAAGTGGTTTTCTGCTTTTTTGCTTTTTTAAATTAAACAAAAATTCGTCCGTCAATAAACGGACAACAAAAGCAAAATGCTTACTAAACATAAGTTCAAGCAAAAAGCCAAAAACTTACGCGCTGAAAAATTGATAGTGAGTCTTATGTGCATGGAAATATGGTTTTTAATCAAAAAAAATGTATTATAAATTATTGCTTTTTATGGGTAAAGAAATAAGGTTAAATTTAATTAAATATTGATTTGAACTGTATTGTCAAATAAGGTTACTTTTTGTAATTTTTTGGAATTTCTTTCTCTTTCTTGCCGTCATTGCTTAAAAGCAACACGCTTAAATTTGTAAGCACGCTTAGGCGCTTACTTAAAAAAGCGAACTTTTCAAACGGCTTTTCGTTTTATCACCCACTTCTAGTAACGGGTACCCTGCATTGTCAGGTTTTAGGTACCGAATCGGTACTATCAAAAATATATATGTATTATAAATAAATTAATAATTCGCTGTGACTTATTAAGCCTGAAGTGTACAGGAAAACATCGTGAGGAAACCTGCACGTCTTTCAGAAAACAGATGTAAAGTTTGCCATCCCAGATTCAGGCAGGAGGATGGTGATCGCATTGCATTAAAGAGAAGTGCACCCCATTAGCAAAAGGCTCACCTTATAAGAATTAATTACATTTGGTGGGAAAATACCACCGGCGAATCATGGGTGCACTGAAATACGCGTTTATATCGATATCCACGAAATATCAGTACAATAAAGTAAACTTATTATATAGGTATAACACTATAGACATACATGGCAACACTCATCCCAGGTGTCCGAAAAGGTTTTTGGCGGGAAGTGGAAAAGTCATGTTGTCATTTTTGTTTTAATTTCCAAAACTTGTGTTTTCGTCTTGAACAAAGTAACAAAATGGACTCGCAACACGCATAATTCAACGAACAAAATGTTCTGTCAATTCTTGGGGGAGGGGAGGTAACCACTACATTAAAATTGACGCACACTTACTCAAAACATTTTGTGTCATTATAAACGCACACGTAAAGAAATGTGCAACACTAGTATATTTTACGCACACTAAAAGATCTAATACGTCAACATACAAAATTTTACTACCGTAGGACCATCGGTGTAATAGGGTGAATACCACTATCGATATTTCTAATTAGCTATATCGATAGTTTCATATACTCATTATTACATTTATAGCTGTCATTATAATCTACTGAATTATACTGAATTATCTCTACTGAAACAGCTGAACAAGAAATAATGAGTAACTCACGAGGCGTAAATATTCAACGGAAACAAGATGATTCCGGGTACATCCCAATTCAGTTCCTTGAAAATGAGATTATCTAAAAAATAAGTACCTAATGTTCCCAAATAAGCTGTTTCATCCCCCCCCACTCCCACTCGACCAGCGCCATCTGCTGCCACTGGCCTGGCTGATATCTTTTGTTAGGTAGGTACGTATAAACGTAATAGGTATTATTATACTAATGTCATCATCATCATCATTTCAGCCAAAAGACGTCCACTGTTGGACATAGGCCTCTCCCAAGGTTTATTATACACTATTGGTGCGTTCCATTCACTGTTAATTTTGTAAATTTCGTTATTTTCGTCCACAAATCTCGTTCCACTCGCACCAACTTGTACTGAAAGTGATCAAAATTATCGTTTTTAACACTTTTTGTGGACGAAAATAACAAAAATTACGGTGAATGGAACGCAGCATATATATATTATATTTTTATCGATACCGGTCTGCAATCATAAATAAACACTACTACAACACTGTTCAAATCAAAAAGTTTATAGTAAAAAATCATTCTTGCAACATTCACTAATACGACTGAATAATTTTGATACTTGATTTATTATTTTCCATATTATTTATTATTCATAATGCAAGCGCAAGCACTTTTAAGTTTTCTTTGATGTTGGTCAATAAGATAATATTTGTTATACATATATTTATGCCATATGTGATTCATCGCCTCAGTAGCAGACGCTGCCTGCTTCTGGGTCATATGGACCCGGAGCAGTGTCAGGTTCGATTCCGTTTATCAAGATCAAGAATTTATCGAGATCGTATTTATCTGAATTGTTTCGATAGTGGGTGTTTTTGTTTCAACATGAGTTAGTTATTTTTTTTTGTATTTTAGGAAAATAAAACAAACATATCATAGCTACTGCGTTTTTTAATTATTTTTTTATTTTAATCTTGGTCTAAATATTCCACTCCTGATAAATCCATATATTGGCGTGGGCCTGCCGCTGCCTCATCAACTCATCATCATCAGTCTCCACAGCATTGCTGTCATCTTGAAGATTTATTATTAATCGATTAATGTCATCGTAAAGAGCAATTTTCGACTATTCTTACCTGAAAAATAAAATAATTCAATAAAAGATAATTTCTTTAATGCTTTAAGATTATTTGTTTATTTAGTAATTAAGTAACGATGTTAACTGACAAGCAAACATAGAAAAATAAAGCAACCTTAGTTTATGTATTGGTCGAGATGAAAGCAACACATAAAAATAATACCAAGTATCAAGTGTGTTCAATCGAATGTACCTCTAAGCGATCAATGTATATTTACTGAAAAACCTGTAAACTGAAGCTTTGAGCCTGCCTTTGTATACAATAAATACATTATTTAACTTAAAAACTGTAAAATAAACTGCTTATATACCTATAATATCAGCGGTTCTTTGGTAAACATGGTCGAGTTCTGACAAAATATTTTGCACCTCAAATTCCGCGAGACACCGCCTGTAAACTTTGTGAATCACCTCTCTTGTTGAATTACTAATGATTTATTCATTGTAAATCGTTTTTAACGTCCTGCGACTGGTTTATCACCGCGTAATTCAGTATTTATCCGTTTGTTTACAAAGTTCAAATACTTGACAATTATTTGACAAATAAAAAATACAGTTGCCAGGGTAGAAAAGATTCGTCTATGGTCACAGTAGACTATTCGATTAATTCGTACTCGATTAATTGTATCGATAATGTTTTCGATTCTTATGACATTTAATATTTTAATGAATTTAATAGAAAAATTGCATTAATTACATCAAAAATACTTACATATGAAATGTTACCCCATCTTTTTGTATATTACTATTTTTTGTAATTTCTTTGCACATGTTTAATGGGACAATTCGGCATTTTTCACGGAGCACCTTACACCGCGAAAACGATACTTACTCTGATCAAATCGATTTCGAAAACAGTTTTTATATACGTGTCAGAGATTTTTGGTCTAGTACCTATAAAAAAAAGCTAGAGGGGAAGATCATGCGATGCGCATCCTGAGTTAATACATCCATGGTTTTCGTGTATTATAGTGTGTAATATTGGTGGAATATTAACCATTATATGGTCATAAATGTGCGTGAGTGTGGGCAATTGGAATAAAAGTGATGAAACATGATTTTCGGCTTCTCACAAGAAGTCTAGTAATTTGTCAGTAAAGTATCCACCACTTTACTGATAGGGTTTGGGGGGGTAGAAATAAGGTAGTTATAAGGTAGATTTAAGGTAGTTATAAGGTAGAATTAAGAAAAAAATGTAATAAAAGTATACTGATGTTAGGCTCCAAAGGGCTAGTTCCCAGGGGCCGTAAAACTAATCTTATAAAAAAAAAAAAAAAAAAAAGTGTCCGAAAAGAACCAACCAAATAATAAAAACCGGCCAAGCGTATGTCGGGCCATGTACATTGTGGGGTTCCGCAGCTATTTTAATAACGAAAACGTAAAATCGTATGTATGACGGTTACTAAAGCCGTGATAATATACAAGAAACAAAGTTTTCTTTGAGGTTGAATTCTGACTAGAACTATTGAGTTTGTTCAGAAATTACGAGAGATCATCTTTGCCTTAATTTGGTCAGCTACCTATAGCTCGATATCTAGTAAACCCATATCAGTAACTGTCATGATAATTTTAAAAGTAAGTTAATACTATTGTACTAACTTCATACTAACCTAACCTAACCTCTATTATTCTGCAGTGCTTCAGATTTTCCGAACGGGATATAACTAAAGCCAATGAGAGCAATTTTTTTTAACGAGTGCTTATTGTTGAAAAAGTCTTTAAAAACATTATACATCTTTAAAAATACATATTCAACGACACGCCACTCGGGGTAGCAGGTAAAACTAAAATGTCCGCCCCACTATAGGGGTACCATCCAATAATGTCTGTCCCAAAAATTTAAGTGCATAATATTATATTTTGGTAGCGATTACAAATATCTATAAGTATGCCATAATTAAGATAAAATTACCCCGTTAGTTTTTTCTATCCTGTACAACCGAAGCCAGTTGTCAACTGAGATATCGACGCTTGAAAGGCAAAAGGTCACAAGCGCCACTTTGGTCGAAAATGAGTTAAGTATGAGGTCATACTCAGTTTTTTTTTCTGCGTCGAATGAACCGGGTTTCATTCCGATAGGAGCATTTTGATGTCACTTATGCCTGATGTGATTTTAGCAAAAAGAGGTATCAAAAGGTATCAAGTGACACATAATTTTCTCACATCAGGGAATTGTTGTTTACGCCTACACAAAAAAACAAAAAAGCAATGCACTTCGGCGTTTAGTGCATTCTGCTTTTCAATATTTTCATATGCATGGTCTTTAAGTAGTTTTGCCTGAAGGTCTTCATACCACAAACTGCGTTTACTTCTTTTCTACCTGTTAAACCAGAATACCATTTAACCACTTATTGCGTTTTGCCTTTTCGGAATAAAATCAAAAAAGGAGTTTAGGCTGTTTTGCTTTAACTTAAAAACTAATGCAATGTTGCTTGATCCGTTTTTGCCTGGAAACAAAAAATAATATTTTGGCGTTTATCCCTTTTTGCCTCGTTGTTGAAATAAAATTGATGTCACTTGTGCTGTTTCTACCGAATACGAGAAATGAGAATTTAGTCAAAAGATCCCAGTTGAATGTCGTTTATGCTATTTTAAATAACTGCGTGCAATGATAGTGATTACTGCGTTGATGTCTAATATTAGTCTAAATGTCAGTGCCATTTTTGTGAACGACAAATGAATTGAAATGAATGAAAAGTTTATGAAGTTACTGAAAAGAGATTTTTCATCATCATCATCTCAGCCGAAAGACGGCAACAGCTGGACATAGGCCTTCGCTAAGTTTCGCCACACCTGTCTTGCGCTGCCCGCATCCAGCGTATTACTGCCACCTTCACCAGATCGTCGGTCCACGTTGCGGGACCCACCCTACGCTTTCCGGTGCGCGGCTGCCACTCGAGAACTTTTCTGCCCCATCGGCCATCCGTTCTACGAGTAACGTGCCCTGCCCACTGCCGCTTAAGTTTGGCAATCCTGCGGGCTATGTCGGCTACCTTGATCCTTCTGCTTCTGCGTATCTCCTCATTCCTGAGTTGATCTCGCAAGGAATCTCCGAGAAGCCCTCTCTATTGCCCTTTGAGTGACTTTGAGCTTTTTATGAGGCCCATTGTGAGCGGCCATGTCTCAGATCCATAGGTCATCACTGGCAACACACACTGGTCGAAGACTTTCGTCTTGAGACACTGCGGTATTTCGGACGGGAAGATATTGCATAGCTTCCCGAACGCAGCCCAACCGAGTCGGATTCGTAGATTGACCTTTTTCTCGAAGTTGGACCTACCTAACTGGATAGTTTGTCCCAGACAACTTTAAGCGTAGCCTCCGATCTTCACGGGAGTGGGTAAAACACGGCAAATCGATATTTGACGAAGATCAATTCGTCTTGTCCATGTTCATTTTAAGACCAACTCGTTCGGAGGCTCTACTGAGGCCATCGAGCATGGTATTGAGGTCTTCCATAGTCTCAGCCATGACCACTATGTTGTCGGCAAACCGAAGGTGAGTACTCGCCGTTTATGTTGATGCCCAGCCCAGTCCAGAACCTTGAAAACGTTTTTCAGTGCAGCGGTGAACAGTTTCAGAGAGATAACGTCTCCCTGTATCACACATTGCTGCAACCGGATAAGTTTCGAGTTCTGGTCCTGTAATCGGATTCACATAGCGGCATTTTCATACAAACATTTCAAAACTTCGATGTACCGGTAATCGACTTGGCAACGCTGAAGAGACTGCAATACAGCTCATCTCGACCGAATCGAAGGCTTTCTCGTTGTCCCCAAACGCTAAGCAAAGGGGCAGGTTATACTCCTCGGTCTTCTATAATATCTTGTTACAGCGTATGTAAGTATGTGGTCTACGGTACTAAAGCCTTTTTGGAAGTCGGCTTGTTCGGGAGGCTGGAGGTCGTCGAACTTGCGTGCGAGACGGTTCGTTATGACTCTCGAAGACAGCTTGTAGACATGGCTCAGAAGTGAGATGGGTCTATAATTCTTTAGCAGAGCGTTATCGCCCTTTTGAAAGAACCACCCCACCTACGCTCCATGCCTGCGACGTTTTTCTCTCGAGTATGACAGAACCGAACAGCTTCTGAAGGGCCTTTAGCACCGGTTTTACACCCGCTTTCAGGAGCTCAGCCGTTATTCCATCATCACCCGGTGCCTTGTCGTTTTTAAGCAGTTTAAGAGCCATACTAATCTCACGCGCACAAGCTCACAAGCTGACATTCGGATGTCTTTGGTATAGTGTCGGGTTGGTCTAGCTCTTGGGTCGTTCGTCAGGTTTGTAACGGGTGCCCGTATTAACGTGTATAACTGTTTATAGAACTGTGTATGTGTGTGTGTGTTCTTTGACCTCTCTCAAAAGCTGTCGTTTGGATGAAACAATTCTGCCGTAATCGATCTTCAGTTTCATTAGCTTACTTTGCCCAATAGACAGATTTCTAGCGTACACTTTGGAGCTTTTGTTCCGCTCGATAGCCTCTTTAATACCTTCGGTATTAAATTGGCGGAAGTCACGTGACAAGGTCTTCGAGATCTGTCTATTGAGCTGCCGGTATTTAGACGCGTCAACTGAAGACTGCAGTATCATTTCACTCGTCTCCTTCCTCAGAGATTTTGTACCACGGGCCTTGCATCCACGAACCCGTCGTTATAATCGTCCACGCTACTCCCTAGGACATCGTATCGGTTTTTAAATTCCAGTTGAAAGCTCTCGGGGTTTTGGATCTGGGTTGGTGCTGGCCGGTGCGTAGACTTCATCAGTCAAGATCTTTCAAGTTTTATATTGAGATTCAATGTGCATCTTACCAGTCGGTGATCACTACCGGTTTTGACCGCGTTGATCACAGATACATCATTGAATACTTGCTTCTTCGTCGACATGATGGAGTCTATCTCGTTTTATGTTGCACCGTCGGGGCTCATCCAGGTCCACCTCCTGTGCTCACACTTCCTGAAGAAGGAGTTCATCATAAAGAGTCCCTCCTTCTCCACGAAGCCCGCCAGCTGGTGGCCCCGGTGGTTACGCCGTCCAACTCCAAATTGCCCTACTCGCAGCTCATCACCGTCTCATTTTTCCAGTTTCGCGTTGAAGTCACCCATGACAACGGTAAAGTAAGTTTTGGAACTATGCATGGCTCTAGAGATATCCTCATACATAGTTTCCACTTCGTTGTCTGAATATGCCAATGTCGTAGCGTACACCTGAACTACTTTTAACAAATACAGTTGGGTTATTTGGAGAACAAGATACGCCGCCACCCTAGTTGACACACTCTACGACGACGATAAACCCGAGACCCCCTAGGACTGCTGGTCGCCCTCTCGGAAATAGAGCAGGTTACCAGATTTCAGAATTATCGAGTCCTCCACCCTCTTCGGACTTCAGATAATCCGATGACGTCCCACCGTACCCTACTCAATTTTTCCTCGAGCTCAATGATCTTCTCGTCAGTCCGCAGTGTGCGCGTGTTAAATGTTGCCAGGTCCAATCATCGGTTTATGTGGTAGCCGTCCTACCGGAAATTCTTAACATCCCCTCCCCCGCCGTTACCATAGCCGCTACCATGGCCAGGACTAGCTAGCGAGGCTGCCGGGGACTGGGGGTCGGTTCCTGTTTGTTTGGGGTTATGCTATAATCGCCACGCTTGGCAGATGGGTTGGCGATCGCAGTAGGTAAAATACGTACTCGGAGGACGCTGCTGCCCATCCTCCGGTGAATCCCTTAGTCGCCTCTTACGGCACCCAAGGAATGAGATGGGTTGGTGCTATTCTAAGCCGGCACCACACGGCAGATTTTATAAGTTGATTATATTTCTTGTTATTTTAAATACTGTTTCTCTACAAAGAGCTCTTTCACACGACTGCCAACGATATCCAACAACTGCCGACTACGCCCCTCAGCGATTGCGGTAGTTATTATTAACATCAAGTTGTCGTTCGCGTTAAAAGAGCAGTAGGAAATTTCAATAAACACATTCAAGGTGTACTTATAATAAATAAAATAGATACTTACCTTAAAGTGTAGAACACACACTAATTTTATAATCAATTTTGCATGATCTTTTACCATTATTTTAAAATTTAAGGCTATGTGTATTGAAATTAAAAGCGGCATATCTGTTAGTGTTGTCATGTTTACGGTTTTGCCTCGCTATAATGAATAAAAAAGCGCCGTTTATAACGTTTTGCAATACATTACTTTACTTTTTTGTCTCGTTTAAGATATTTCTGCTCGGAATTTGACAATGATAAACTTTTACTTAAGCTGTTTTGTCTTTTATTAGAAACTCTCAGTGAGTCGTTTGCAACATTTCTACTTGCATTTGTTTTGAGAAAAAAAGTTACTTAACCTGTTTTGTCTAATCGTGGTTATTTTATTATTGTAGTTTATGTCTTTTTGTTTCGATTAAAAAAAATTAGTCCTGTCGCTTGCTCCTTTTCTACCTGCCGCCTTGTCATGTTTTTAGAGCTTATGAGCCACTATCTCAGAAACTAAGGGGCCTATTTATTAAATATTTGTTTGAGTAGATAAAGCATGTTTTTGTAGGTTTTCTGCTTTTGGTTTTATCTAAAAAGGTCTATCGAGTAAAAAGTTATGAATTTTTTTCCGAATTTTAAAACTTTAAACGGCTCTCCTGTAAAGTTGCTATTATGGCGCTTGTTACCTTTTGACTTTCAAGCGTCGATATGTAATAGCCCTGCTGACTAAGTAAATAGGCACTTACTCTCAGTACTGTACAGTAGGGGAACGAAAAGGTTAACCAGTTTTCAAATTGATTCATTTAACGTGTTGCGAGCACATATTACGTTTTAAAACTAAGTCATAGAACAGACAGTTGCATAGAAAATGATGTTCTAACTGTTCGATAACAAACTTTAAATTTACTCAGAACAAAGTTGTTTGTTTTTTTTTAACTTATCTAATGGTTTCACTTGCCATCAATATTTTTGATATACGTAGTAATTATATCCCCTTTGGTTTTTATGTTTATTAAACTATTGTTATTCCCATTGTCTGGCAATTTTTCAATATTTCACTAACACAATTGATTACTATTTTTGATATTTTATAATGCCGAGACCCTTAAGTGTTGAAGAAATAGCAGCAATTATTGCCGATGATGACGCTGGATACAATATCAGGGAGATATCGCGTCGTCTTAATATAACAAGAAATAGTGTAAGATTCTGGATCAGAAGACTTGGTAAAGAAGGCGAACTCATAGATCATCGTAACCACAATTCTGGTCGCTGATATATTCTCAATACTGCTCAAAAAACTGACATGAGACAGCAATATGAAGAAAACGGTTTTGTGTCAACCAATCATTTCAACCAAGCATTACACTCAATGGGGGGGGGGGGGGGATTTGAGGTGAGATTGCAACACAAGCTATAGAAGACCACTGCCGAACCATTTGGGAAGATACTAGCGGGACGGACCTATGCTCTCGCCTTGTGGGTTCCATGAGAACTAGGTAACAATGTGTGATTGATGCCATTGGTGGTTATATCCGTTATTAAAATAATGTCATTAGATATTCGTAGTTTTCTTTAAATTTCCGACAAGAATGAGGTTAGTCCTAAAAAAATGAAGTCGATCAACTATAGTTCGATAGTAGTTCGAAACTTTGTTCGATAGTAGGCTCGATAATAGGTACCTAACATTGACATGGAGAGGCTAGACAACGCAAGTTCATTAGATAGTATGAAACCAAGCGTGTCACCTTACGATGACCTAACCCCAGCTATTTAGTGATTTGTTCAACGTAAACAGAATCGTGTCAATCGCTAAGCGTCAGTGAGCTAACAGAATAACGAGTAAATCGATTGTAAAATCGATTCGATGACAGAGGAATGAGAAAACAAGAGTAATATGCGCGTCAAGTTTGCGTAAACGCGCATACTTCTTTGCACGCTTGGTCGGACGGTTTGCGTTGTCTAGCCTCTCCATGTCTGTGGTAGGTAACATATTCGCTTTGTTCATGTTTATTAAAACTACTGCTATTACCAGTGCCTGTCCACGTCACATAGTACCAAGGAAGTCTTAAGTCTACTTTTGGTGCGTTCCATTCACTGTTAATTTTGTTATTTTCGTCCACAAAAACTGTTAAAAACGATAATAATGATCACTTTCAGTACAAGTTGGTGCGAGTGGAACGAGATTTGTGATCAAAAATAACAAAATTAACAGTGAATGGAACGCACTAATAGTACACACGTAACTTGATGACAATCATAAATTGACAATGTATTTAAAATGTTGACAGCACTCCTTGCACTGGGATGTTGGCATTGCTGTTTCTTGCACTCGTGCAAGAAAAAGTAGACTTTAAGTGGTGCGTTCCATTCACTGTTAATTTTGTTAATTTCGTTATTTTCGATCACAAATCTCGTTCCACTCGCACCAACTTGTACTGAAAGTGATCATTATTATCGTTTTTAACAGTTTTTGTGGACGAAAATAGCAAAATTTACGGTGAATGGAACGCAGCAAAGGTGGTTAACCTTTTCGTTCCACGACTGTACCACAGATTAGATAGTTATGTAGTGTATAATACGGTCTATCGAAGTTTAGGCTACTTATGGTGCGTTCCATTCACTGTTAATTTTGTAAATTTCGTTATTTTCGTCCACAAATCTCGTTCCACTCGCACCAACTTGTACTGAAAGTGATCAAAATTATCGTTTTTAACCCTTTTTGTGGACGAAAATAACAAAAATTACGGTGAATGGAACGCAGCAATACGGAACCCTAAAGTTGTTTTTAAGTTGGTACTTGGTTGACATTGACAAAACTAATCAAATCAAAATTGTTCTGTCACACTCCAATGTCAAAATCAACGAAAAATTACCAACTTGGCAGGCAACAAAACCAGCAATACACGTTTATTTATTCACTTTTTTAGCACATTGTGTTGTTGTACCTTATTGTTTTAATCGGATCCATATAATTCAATAATTTATTATGACTTTCATACCTAATTGGGAAGAGTTTGAAAAATCTGCAGAGATGCTGTACATAAGGGATCCTCTCCACACTCGATACAGTATAAAGTATTCACATTCAAAAGGTGTATTTGTTGTTAAAATTACTGATAACAAGAAGGTAAATGAATAATTACGTTCTATTAGTGGTAAAGAAGCGTGGAGGTGCCTAATCCCAATAGCCTGCGAAGCAGTGGGCCCGCACGGTGAAGGCCCGGCCATATACCTAGTCCTCGCGCTAGAGCTGTTGGTAGCTTGTTCTTCCTATTGTATTGGGATGGAACATAATAAATATCATTGTCTAAAATGTGAATTTACATCTTCCACCTCCCACCATATCCACTTCCGCTTACCCCTTGAGGAAATATGTACCTACCTACCTACTTACTAAAGAAAGTGATACTTACTATTTTTTATTTATCTTATTATTACTAAACAACCATTACGAAATAGTTTATGCTTTCAAAAATTCATTTTTGACAATCGCATGAAGGCCACTCAGCTTGCATTGGGTTTGGGTGGGTATGGGTTTAATTCTTGTCGGGGTATGGGAATTAATTTGGCCATTTCGTAATTTGGCCAGATTCAAGTTTAGTGTACCTGGCATCACCCGTAGTGCATTGTATGATAAGCCCTTAGCCATATTACAAGGGCTGTTTAAGACAATATAGTTGGTGTTTTTATATCATGATGATCATACTTTTACATCACAAACTATTGCAACTGAGGCCTAGGCCGCACCGCAGTTATATCCTTGCTGTTGCAAAAACCGCGTTAAATCTGTGTCCTATGGAATCATATGAATCTATCTGCACTTGCGGTTCATATGATTCCATAGGACGCGGTTTTGACAGCGCGGATATAACCGCGGTGCGGCCTAGGCCTAAGATTACAATTCTGATACATATATTTTTTTATTTTTTTACAGTGTCTACAATACAAAACAGAAGTGCAGCAAGATGTCAGAAAAATAGATAAATTCATATCCAATTTGATCAGGCATATGGCATCAAATGATAATTGATTGTTTTACTTGAGTAATACATTATAATGTAAGATAAATATAATAAGACTTTTAATAGGTATATGTTTTCTTTTTAGTGACATTCTGTCCATGTTATGACCCTCTTGTGTATTTTGCACTGTTATTCTCAGTTCGAGCAGATTATTTACCAAAAAAGGAATATTTATTTTCAGTACAATTTGCTATCAATATTGAGGTTGGTCACTTGATGTTTTTTATTGAATGATATACTTATGTATATTATACCCACTGTAACACGCCTTAGGCAGTAAAACAAGCCGAGGGAGATAGCTATGGTTGGTGTAAATACCCCTTCCATACCCTGTGGAAACACCCTAGCCTAGTCCAAAAGGACACACTCCGCCAGATGCATTTTAATTGGTTTGCTTTTTTGCAACAGTATAGGAGTCCCCTACCCTAAAGGATTGTATAATAGGTACTGTTAGAGTAAGTATGTGTATGTACAGCAGAGTTGGGCAAAATTTAATTGCAATTAATTAATTGCGTGGTGTCACAATTAACAATTAATTTTGATTTGTTTGCAATCGCGAACAAATCAAAATTAATTGTGACACTACCTGCGATTTCAAATTACTTATGGTGCGTTCCATTCACTGTTAATTTCGTTATTTTCAATCACAAATCTCGTTCCACTCTCACTAACTTGTACTGAAAATGAAATAGCAAAAATTACGGTGAATGGAACGCAGCAATTATTGTAATAAAATTTTGCCCAACTCTGATGTAAAGGTACCCATTCATACATCAACCATGGCTGACAGTGTATCTTTGTATCAATCCCTTTCATTTTACTATCAGCGTACTAAAACAATCAGGTCCATAACGGAAAAGGTATCAGGAAATATTATTCCTGAATTACAGGAACCATGTTAGACACAAGCAAAACAAAAAAGGAAAATGGCTAAAAAACTAAAAAGCCTCATACCCAGTTCATAAATAAATTAGGGATGGCGATCTGAGATCGAAGAATCGATTTTTGGGGCCAAAAAAATAGATTTTTTAAATCGATATGTAGTACTGCATCGATTCAGTGAATCGATATTTCACCCTTGAATATCGAAATTCGATTTTTTCTGTTTTGGTAAAAACCATTAACCTGGTGAAATTCATAGTACAAAAAAAAAGAAATCCAAGAAGATATATAATTTTCCATAAATCAACTGTTACGCTTTTTTGTCTCTTTCGCGCACGTACTAACAATCGCTGTGCGAATAAATGCGCAATACTCAACTTCAAGGTCACGCGCGTCTGATACTTTGATATGGTAATAAAAATATTTGTTACTATCGAATTACCTGATTTTACTGATAAGACATCGTTTATTATTGTATCTTTCTTGTTTTTAATAAAATTTATTTATATTTACATTGTAAATTCAAACTTGGAAAAAAAATCGATTTTTCCGAAATCGATCTTTTAGACCTCGATTGTTTTGTGAATCGATTCATCAGGTTACGATTCGAATCGATTTAAAAATCGATCTTTTTCGGAAAGAATCGCCATCCCTAAAATAAATAAGTAAATTTTTTAAGACTCCAAATAAGTCTAATAAAAATGTAAGAGATGGCACCACTTTCTTTACAAGAGTTACGAGACAAGTCGCCCCCATCGACAGATAATCTTAGACTATAGATGAGATAGACAGAATCATAGGACGCTGCCGCCTTCACCAGCCGCTTGTTTTTTTGGGACTATGATAGAACAACAAATATTACGTCAGCACGCATGCCAAAAACTGTATTGTATTGTAGGTTTTTGAGGAAGTGTTCAGGAGACACAAAAAGTGTTTTCTTAAGTAAGTTTTTTTTTTACAAAATGTCGGTACCTTACTACAGAGTGTTTGGGCACATATCTGATTTTGCAGAACTAAAATGGAAACGCTGCTGCTGCTACAATAAGAATATGCGCCCTCCAATCCTTCGTCCCTCATACTTGTTCCAAACAGATAAATTCATACCTGCATCGACAAAATTATTATTATATGTCTATGTCGAATTGTAATGCTTTCTTTTCTCGAGCTCGAGACTGACGTCTATCACAAAGCAATACTATAATAATTTAAAGGACCTTATTCACTAGGTACTACTTACAATACATTGTGCCGGTGTGGATGTGCTGTTTGTATTTGCAATTTACACTCTCACCAGTATTTGTATTATCCAGCACCGCGACCTTGAGCAGACGTACAACAGGATGTAGCGTCAATAATTATACATTTCATGTTATGTTACAAGCCATAGACATTGAAAATACTTCTTTACGAGAATCAATCTATATCTAATTCTCTATCTACGATTTTTGCTTTATCTGTGTATGACAGCAAGCGAAAGAATTCAGAATCTGTCAAAAATTGTTGATGGACATTGGACATGTTATTTTACTGTCATGCAGTGTGAAACATAAATAAAGCATATTAGTTTTTGTAAAAATCATGACTTAATACTCAGGCCTAAACTGTTAATATGAAATAATATATTTAACTAAATAACAGCCACTCACATATTTGTTTTAATTAATGACATTATGGATGGTTTAATTCACGCGGCATTGGAAGCTGAGGTATTTGATTGCATTTCTTTATTTATCTTGAGAGCTTTACCTGACAAAATACATCTGTTTTTATATTTATGAACTGCTATCGATTGATATTTCAGGTAATACTTAGCCGGGCGAAACATGTGAACTCAAATTTATCACAATTCAGGAGTGGTGTCCAAGACCATAAAATGACTTGGACTCATGATAAGATGCACCTTGCTGAATCTGTCGATGAGTCTAGAATGAAATTTCAACGCAATTCATCAGGATCTGCTTCCAAGGCGACGGAGAAGTTTGATTTATTTAAAAAACTTCATGAACTTTACAACGAGATAAGTAGAGATGAAACACAGCAGGCCAACTATGTAAGTGTTATAGAAATAAATATAATAAAATGAAGTGCTTATTTCATATTTAACTGGAAATTGAACTTAAATATTTACTCGCTTTATAATTCTCACATTGTCCTCTGTCTAAAATACAGAAACGATATTACTTTATGAATGAAATATTTGGTGTTTTCATCATAATATTATAAGCCATAAGACATATCTATTTTCTGTGACAGTTCATTATTTTCTGCTCAGATTTTGCTATAAATTGTTAAACATGTGTACTTATAGTATTATAATTCTAATAGGTTACATATTTGAAAATTTTCATGCTTGTTATTTGCAGCAAGGGCTAAAGACAACGTCATATCTATTGGAAAAATTACTAGCAATATATAATCTTAATACACTGATAATTAACTTGTATCCGGGCAATAAGGGATATTCCTTGTCACTGAAGGTAAATGGCAACTCACAGTATCTTCATCCACCTGATGGACATGTAAGTAAAGTTTTTCCACAGCGCTCTAAGGGTAAATTTTCTATTGATATACTATTATCTGTTTTGCATCGACATTACTAGATCTTTTGATTTCCGATCTCTCCGTTAATTGAGAGTGCTATGATTTGACTACTCTGATAGATGTCATTAACTCAGTCATGAAATTTTCACCTTGGTTACCCTATTCCGTCACCTTCATTCTATATTGTGTAATATATTGCTCTTGTCAGTAGACTCCTCCAAATGGCCAAATACCATTACAGCCTACTTTTCTTAATCCAAAAGAGAAAAGAAATATATGTCACGACTTTTATCCCCATTAGTCAGAGGCTTGGGTGGCCATACACCACCACATTGTGGAGGTATTAAGTCAACTCAAAGCCCACGTTTCACCAGACAGTCAGAACCTAACGTCAAAGGTGGTGAACCTTGTCGCCGTGTTACCGTAACTGACTATTACCCAATCTCGAGGGATAAGTAGGTTTCCTCACGATGTTTTCCCTCACCGTTTTCTGGTCAGTCTCGTATCATGTGGCCCTACTCAAAAATATTGTACATACCAGTTACTAGATTACTTACTAGGATCAGTAATATCTTTAATATTCAGGCAAATAAGCACATTAATTTATTATTATTGTTAGTCATCAACAAATCAAGAAGATACACTAATAGAAACACCAAGATGGCCATACGAAGAAGAAGAGTTGTTGAGTTACATTGACAATGAAGAGTTGCCAGTTGTGTTGCTAGACTTGCTGGAGACGGAACACTCATGCCTTTTCTACTCGGGGTGCATAATCGCTCAAATAAGAGACTACAGACAGGCATATCCTAGTTTTCTATGTGACACTCATCATGTATTATTGAGACCCACCAATCAGGTAAGTTAAATGCAGATTTTGGACTTATATTAGTTTAAGTACCTACTACATATTTGTACTTATTAGTTATCAGATTTGAATAACTTTCATGTGGTCAAATTTATACTTTATTAATTTTGATTAATTCTATACCTATTTGTTATACAGTCATAGCACTCCTATTAATTACGATAAGAAGTCAATTTGCCATTATAAATAAAGTAGCAGGAAAATAAGCATAATTTAGAAGGTATAATCTGTTTTAGGCTTAATTTCACGCTAATAGAGTTTGTACAAACTGTTTGTACAAGTGATGCCAATTAGAATGAAGCCTAATTTATTATATTTTTATAATTAGAAATACTCACAACATGAATACAAGAAACACCTGTAAAATATTAATAAAAATAATTATATGAGGAACTCTGACCCATTTCTGGCTCTATGTATAAAAAATGCATGGAATATCAGATGTAATCAATAAACAGCAAATAATTCCCATATTATTATGAACATATTTTGACCACATTCTAGTTTCCCTCGAAACAACAAAGGTGAAGATGGAAAAAAATACCCACCATGGACAGAATTGAACTATGTACAGATTTAGATTATACTTTACTATGATATGGGTCGCATTCTTGTGGGTTGCTGGTATCTATTTTTTATTATTATTATAATCTCTCAGAATTCGAATGCAGGTGCACCGTGCCGCGCAACAGCACGACACTACAAAAAATATATATTATTTTAACATCTTTATCAATAATAAAAAATGAAATGACTAAATATAACGAATTTCAAATCATTTCTATTTATGTCCGTCACCAGTCGGATTTGGCCGTGTCCTTTAATGTACCTACTCTCGTCAATCTTGCTTGACTATAAAGCTTTGATTATATCGCGTAATATTATCTACAGAGCATAATAACAGACGCGATGTGCATTGGCGGCCGTTGCGGCTGGGCTGGCGAAGAGCGCGGCGCTCTGGAAGCAGTGGAAGCCGCATTAGTCCACGCGGCCGCCCCGCCACTATGTTTAGACCCGCGGCCGGCTGTTGGACTACTGGCAGCAAGGCTACACGCCGCACCCAGACTGTTCAACACTCCAAGAATTAGGCGACAGGCGAAGAGATTCTCTCAGGTAGATAATAATTATGAACTGTGTAATACGATATATATTTTTTTGTGTTTAAATTCTTTGTGAGTTCCAAGATAATTTAGTTTTTCCCTGGTAGTTCGCGAGACTCAAATATCGTCAAATATCCACAGCCGTTGCAGTAGTGTTGGGAGTGTGTATGCAAGTCGCCATAAAACTGAACTGACTATATTGTGAAATAACAAAATTATATTGTTTTTTTTTTTAATGTTTGTGGATAAGGGCCTCCCCAGACATGCTACTTTTAGCATCGGCGACCGGCGATTTTGCGACTGTATCGGTACTGCGTCGCGTTTCTTCGAGCGAGAACGAGCGAGACGCAGCACCGAAATCGCCGATCGCCGATGCTAAAAGTAGCATGTCTGCGGTGGCCCTTAAATACACATTTTAATGTATTTTTTAACTTGATTCAAATCCTCAATCTGTCACTTCTCTCAGACTGCGCATTAAAGAGTTTCGTTCTTTTAGGTGGCAGTCAATAGAAAAAGGAAATTGGATCAGTTCACACATTACCACGGTTTGGAATTGTTAGATTTAATACATCGCCAGCGAGCGAAGAATAGTAGGCAATCGGTCCCGCACACGAGACTCACATCAAAGTACCCTAAGAAACCACCAGAGGTAAGTGGAGTTACAGCGCCACCAACTTATTTATTCAGGTGGCGAAAACTAGAACTAGCGTATCCATTACGACTATCAAATTGTTTATGATAGTTTTGTAAAGACAGTAGCGACGCCTGAACAGATAAGTTTGGTGGCACTCTAAACAAATGTTTATTTCTGTAAATATTTCGCCAAACCAGGCACTCTAAACAAATGTTTATTTCTGTAAATATTTCGACAAACCAGTTCGTTTGCATGAACGTACTACCTACCACCAAATATTACAATTTCGGTATTGGTCTGTTAACCTAATGCTTTTAATAAAAAGTAATAATAGCGACCACTTGGCGTAGTGGTTTGGCCGTTGTGCTCGGTTCGATTGCCGCCAGAGGCAAATATCGGAAACGGCCTTTTCGTAATTTTCCCTGGTCTGCGTTACACTGAGATCGCCTCCAGTCCATTGTATAGTAGCCATAGTAGAAGCATTGCTTACTTTGGGACCATATAGTTTGTTGTGTAGGTAATTCTAGCGATATTTATTATTTATCATAGTTAAAAAAACCTTGATTTCTCACAGGTATTCAAACCAATAGAACCACCGAAAATGGACCCATTACCACTAGCAGTACCTTCTGAATCGAACGGTCCGCTGCGACTGGCGCGCGCGTACGAGCGGCCGCGCGCCACGCCCGACTGCCAGCCGCAACTAGTCGAGGAGTACATCCTGGAGACAGAGAAGACGTCGCCGCACGCTGGCGCTGGCTTCTTCCACATAAAACTGTCCATACTGCAGAGACCGTCCGATCAAGAGTTCCTCGGGGAGTTGTATGTGGATAGAGATCACGTGGAAGGCGAGAGGAATGGCGCTGCGTGCCGGTTTACGTTAGGTAGGAAATTTAATTGATAGTGCGCAGTAGCTGGCGCAAGCACTAATAATAATTATTACATGTGCTGTTTAAATTTCGCATATTTACCTACTTCGGGCCGTGTTCATAAACACACTAACAGACCGTTAGAGCAGTAAAAGACTGTTACTAGTACATCGAATAATCGGTTACTGTTCTAATGGTCTGTTATTGTGCTGTAATTTCGTCCTCAATAGTGTTAAAGGACGACTTAAGTTCGTCTTTGCCAGGAATTTAGACCCCCTACTCTACTACACAGTTTAGCCCTTAGGGCCTTGTTCACCAGACATTAATGGACTGTTAAAGCAATAACCGATTTTGGTAACAATTGTTGGATAGTCAAACTTAAGTTACACAGGTTGTAAATTAATTATATTTTTCTCATAACAGGGTCAAGACTCCAAGCTAATAAATACATACAACAGTTTACGGAAATATTCACAGAGGAAGGACGCAAGTCTGTTAGGATAAAACACATTGTGCCTGGACAACTGCCGAGAGTGTCTTTCACTGGTGGAATGAGGGAATTGGTGAGATAAATAATATTTTCATATAAGTAACAAACAAAAAATATTAGGCAGGATTTTGTTTAAAACCAAAATACAATAAAAATGCCAGCAACAAGTTATGAGCATATTATTATAACATTGTTCTATTCCAATAACTACTGATATATCGTTAGCACCACACTTTTTAATTTTCTCTCGTACGATGTCTCCTCCCTATACTGTCAGTGACAAGAGTAATATAATCTATAGGAGGCAGCAATGTTGCACGATTTATTACTATTTTATGAAAGTTGAAATACGTTATTATTTTCTATTTGAATAGGGTCAGCAACTGTTGCTGCAACAACGCTCAGCGGCTGCTAGCAGTTCTACAGTTCAAACGCACGCTACCACAGTGCCTGTCGTGTAAGTGATATTAAGGCGACGACATAAAGAATTTGGAAAATTGAATGTTAATTAATTAATACAATTTTCGTTGAACAGAACTTCAGCAATAGCAGGAACGCCGAACACTCATACGAACACTCGACAACTACCTATACTTGTAAGTACAATAACAGCTCTTCTATGGTCCCCGAGCATCTTGCTTCAAGCCCACAATACACGGGCAAGCTAGGATGAAACGAGTTGCATGAAGCCTTCACTAGTTCACTGATTTACTGGCCTGTGTATTGTAGCCCTTATACATCATGATTACCTGTGCGTGGCTTGATACTAGCCACTACAGTACTGATTTCAAATCCGATTAGTTGATTGGTCCATAACAGAATGTACGCACTACAAATCATATTCCAAATTTTGAAATACAGTTCGTTGATTGGTCCGATAGACACGCCCATAATACAGTTCGTGTACGCAATAACTTGCAAGAAATATTTCAGGTTGGCGAATGTTCGGAATTTATTTACTTTTGTTTGTACTATAGGCACAATTACAGCAAGTGGGTAGTGTTACCGCGGTGAGCGGGGTCGTCGGGAGCGTGGGCAACGTGGGTACAGTCGTGGGCAGCGTTGTGGGCAGCGTGGCAGCTACACCCGACAACACTCTCAAACAACAGCCTTCGCCCACGACACCGAGGCTATCGCCACAGGTTTGTACAATCGTATAAACAGTCTAACAGTACCTATTGTATATGTACAAGCAAAGGGTGAACCAAAGACGTGCTACTCCTATCAGTACTATTATATTATCATGTATTATTATAATCTGTCATTAACTTGGCCCTTTGTTTGGCCTTTCGATTTTAAAGATCTAAGATAAGGAGAGAAATTGTTCATACATTCGATATTAGATTCTTTAAAACTTCAACTGATTGCATTAGAGTAAAAATTGTATTGTTTTGAAATCAGCTCATACTGATGATGAAGAGTTATAACAATTACATTTAATCACTAGCTCAGCCGAGCTAGAGATTAAATTTTAAGCTTAAGCCGTCAGCAGAGTCTTAAAAGCAGTCTATTTCGTTAGGCGTCAACGAATCAGTTGTTAGCGCAACAACTGACTAACCCACCGCAGCCGCTCAACCCTCAGAAGATGCAGTCAGCTATCATTCATATACAACGTCCAATGATGTCGTCCGCCGGCACCTCACAGGTACCATATTTAATTTGACACCTCACGTCATACCTGGGCCCTAAGCCGCTTAGCCATTGCCATTGAGCTGCTATAGTGATCGACCTTCTGATTGGCTGGGCAGAATCAACCGACCAATCAGAGGTTCGATCCCTATAGCAATGGCAATGGCAGTTCAGTGGCTAAGCGACTTAGGGCACTGGAATTTGCTAGTATTAGATTCCAATATAAAAGGCGGCGCGATCTGCTCGCTTCCAATATATTTATCGGGCGTACTTTATTCTAAACGCGTGTTACTGATCATTTCTTGACAGACTTTGGGCGGTGTTCACCAACAACACTAACGTATCGTTATAGCAGTTAACTCTGTTATCTGTACATCAATCAATCGGTTTCTGCTCTAACGGTCCGGTGTTCGCTAGTGACAAGTACTTAATTTATAAGTTATTTTTTAATATAATACATATGTACATATATATGCATGTTAGCATTTTGGTGAACACCGTTATATGTTTGTCCCTGGAATCGAACGCATGTTTACTGGTTAACGCGAATAAGAACGCGCGGTTGCATTTTAGGCCAGTATATTCTATATGAACGTTTGTTCTAGGTACAAAATATTCAATACACAAATACAACGACGACTCAACAGAAGGCAACTATCACAAAGCCGAGGACGACGAATCCCGCCATCACCGCGCTCGTCACTAGTCTCATGAACTCGGCGCAACAGTTCCAACAAGGTAATCACAGCTAGATACATTTTGCATATAAAGGGTGATATCTCGAACATCCTATAAACTGAAATATTGATTCAGTAACAAAGATACAACCGTCGTTTATTTTACAAGTGGGCGTTGTTGGAAAAATACAAAATTACTTACCTAGCCGATAGGGTTGCTCCCGAGAGTCAAATTCTAGGTCGTAATGTTAAACGGCAATCTAAAAGAAAGGGCTGATTTATTATTAGAGAAGGCAAGCGTAGTGTAAGGCGCTTTGCGGCCAGGTGGAGTGAGCGGTGAATGTGGCTTACTAAAACTGGGTGCAAAGAGCTGAAGACCGAGCTCAGTGGCGTGCATTGGGGGAGGCCTATGTCCAGCAATGGACAGCAATAAGCATTTTGTGTTTAAGAAAGTAGTTCTCTCCGGAGAGGTAAATAATGGCACGGGCCGAAGTGTTTTTCTTTTTATTGGGTTCCTGTTAGGGCCGCCACATACATACGGAATTTCCGTACGGAATTCAATTTAGAAATATCGAATCGGGGTTTCCGAACGCGATAAGTCCATACATCTGGATGGATTTACTGCGTTCCACGTTTGCAGTCCCCGATTCGATGTTTCGAAACGGAATTCCGTACGGAATTTTCCGTATGTATGTGGCGGGCCTTAGTGAGAGAAATTTCCTGACTATGCGGCAGGTATTTAGTATTATTATTATTTTTGCAACGACAGCCGCGAATCAGAACGCGGCGAAAGCGGCGGTGACGACGGCGAGCAGCAACGCGACGATACTGAACCTGCTGAACAGCGCGCCCGCCGCGATGACGCACGGCTGCGCGGCCGCGGCCGCCGCCGCCGCAGCCGACGGCGACGCGCACAAGCTGCTCGGCCGCGTCGCGCTCGCCGGCGCGAGGCTCGTCGCTGCCACTACCGCCTCGCACACTCTACCCACTTACACGCACCAGGTAATGAGACCCCAAAGGAATTTCATCTCACCAGGGGGTCTAACCGAACGCGCGTCACGGGGTGTCACCTACGCATGGGCATAAAAAACAAAAGAAGATATATTGATTTTTGTTTCAAAATTACACGGGCTAATAGCGCTACTATGCAACATTGCCAATGCAATCCATTTTTCTGATTTGTCTAGCAGAATCCTTAACAAACTAAAGCAACATTAAACACAAAGTACCCTACGGATTTCATTGGAAAATTAATATTTTTCATTTTGTTATGGGATCCAGTGAAACGCTATATGAGAACATGCAACTTAATATCCCTATGTAATAACTTAATTATGGTATAAGCATTAACCGTCAAATTTATAACGATTTTAGCCAGTTCACAATGGTTTTAGCAAGCATTTTTAGGCGGAAA
Organism: Drymonia ruficornis; assembly: GCA_947859195.1. NCBI lineage: Eukaryota > Metazoa > Arthropoda > Insecta > Lepidoptera > Notodontidae > Drymonia > Drymonia ruficornis. Next base: position 8,006,028 of record OX401910.1, on the reverse strand, counting down.
TGTGTTTTTAATGTCAGTGTAAGTCCATCAAAACTTTCTATTTTGGGGGTAAGAGTGAATACATTATACTCCTTTTTTGGGCAGTCGTCGTGTAAAAATGCCAGGATATGACAAGTAACTGATTCGATTTGCGATTGTTAAGGGCGTCGGCGTGCAAGTGATGAGCGGGTTCGCGCGCGACAACGACGCGACCAACGTGTCGAGCAGCGAGAGCGCGCTGCTGGAGCGGCTCATGGGACCCGACACGGCCGCGCCCGCCGCGCAGCCGCCCGGCCCGCCCGTCTGTCATCTCCAGGTATACACTCCGTTCAGTCGAAAAATGCCCTCCACTAATACTCAATTTTTTTTAATAATAATAATAATATCCTGGGACATTTTTTACACACGGCTACCTGATCCCAAACTAAGCAGAGCTTGTACTATGGAAACTAGATAACTGATATTACTACATATACTACTTTTTTATTTGTAAATACATACTTAATATACATATACACCCAGACTCGGGACATACAGACATGTTCATACACACAAATGCATGTCCCGGGTAGGAATCGAACCTACGACCTGCAGCGTGAAAGGCGCCTCCGCGCCAACCACGCTAACGGGTCCGTCGGGTTTTATAATGTTGTCATTATTTTGCAAACCTTCTTCGAGTAAAATCGATGTTGCTGCGCTGCAAAAAAGGCGCAATCAAAGTTGTATGAGATTTCATAATTTTAGTGCTTTAGCTGCCACCAAAAACTTTTCTGGCGACTAAGTCCATTTCAGTCGTAGGACTGTGATGCATTTTTTGGCCGCTAGCAAAGTCTTTGCTGGCGGCCAAAAAATGTGTGCACCAGCGCGGGGGCAGGCACAGCGAGGAGCTCCTCACTCTACCCCCCCCCCCCCCCCCCGCGCTGGTGCGCCTCGCCCCGGCACAAACAGTCGTGTTATTTATCTTTATATTTATCTGATGGATTAAAGGTATCTGAAAATTCCGAAACAGATCGGGTATATCGTAATGGAGTTAAAATTCAATTGCTTTGATATCATAAATTTAAACTCTATTCCGACCAACTAAGTTGGTTTTTTGTGTGTCAGGCCGTCCGCCAGACGCGCTAGACAAAATACCATCTGTGAATTGAAAACATTATACTTATGCTCATGATTAATAAATTGTTATTTTCTTCCGATAGTCAAAGAAGTTGATTGAGGTTGTTTCCGTAAGTCACTTGTCAATACATAATTACTTACTTAATTTGGTTGATGGTTTATTTTATGTTTTCAATTTTTGAGTGAGAAATAATTAATTAAAATAATTCTATTATTATGTATTGAGAAATATTATAAGTGTAGGTAAGTAGGTGCTATTGGTTGGTTTATGAGGAAATCTGCATATCCAAGACTAGTTGTGCTATAAGTTTTGAGTTGGCTCTATACTTACTCCGCAAAGGCCTCCGAAGCCATTGCCATTCCATTTAGCCATTTTCATCTGTCTTCTAAGAACCAACTGGTGGGACTATTGTTAAGCTCATGACAATTTTCACAAATCTTTTAGGCTTCTGACTGCCCGTAATTAGTTACGATAGTCAGCTCGGGTTAGTCATCAATACCGGATTATCATAATTTTGACCTGAGATCCTCAAAGTGGGTAACTGTCTTCCTCTAAAAACACCTATTCTCTAAGACAGTTGAATCTACTTCCTTCGTTACAGGGGCTAAGTTTAGCGTCACTACAAGGGCTGCCAGGGATCCAGGGCTTGCAGAACGTGCAAGTCCAGATTCCAGGGCTGTCGGCGCCTATATCCCTGTCGCTGAACGTGTCGGGCGCGCCCAGCGGGCTGCTCGTCTCCGTCCCACCTACGACGTCAGTCGTGCTTACTAATCAACCCTCGGTGCTCTCTTTACCTATAGGTAAGTAATGGGTTTTTTAGACTTTCGAATTAACAGTGATAGCTGATTGGTTGCTCTCGTCTTGTGGGCTTAAATTTAAGGTGGCATACCCCGGCTTGCACCTCTCGAGTTTTAGAAATCTATGTGCGAATGCAGATCCGTAACGAATATAGTTGAGACTGCAGATTTATAGTGCTAAGAAATCCATAACATACAGTGCAAAATTTTTTGGTCTATGACAAAAATTGACGAAGCATGGGTCAAATTTCTAACGAAGTTCGCGCGCGGTTGTTGTGATGTTATCGGGTTCACGCGCGCTTTGTAATGAACGGCGGCGCGGGCCGGCGCGTGCGGCGCGGGTACAGCGCGCCTTCAATCCGACGAAGCGTGACGTCACACGCACATGCCGCACATTATATAAAATGTGTTATGAAATCGCAACGGACCGATTTCGATGATTTAAAAACTATATTGATAAGAAAGCTTAGTTTTTACTATAGTGTTGGTTATGAGTTGATTTGTTGACCTAATATTGATTCTCATTATAACTTTAATATGATTATCACTTGCTTACGGTGAAGGAAAACATCGCGAGGAAAACTGCGTGTCTTAGAAAATCTAACAAATTTTTGAAAGACATGTGAAATCCACCAACCCACACTGGCTTAGCGTGGTGGAATATGGCCTGAATCTCCCTCGCATTGAGGGCAGGCCCGTGCCCAGGAGTGGGACGGTAAAAGGGCTATCCCAAAAAAAGTTTATAAATGTGACAAATGTCCCCTAGTGAATACGGGGATTTTTGAATTGCGGTTATGAATTCCGTGTCGGAATTGATAGTGTGATTCCGGTTGTGTGTGAGTGTGTGTGTGTGTTTGTTCCGCAGCGCAGCTGATGAAGGGCGGCGCGCGGGGCGCGGGCGTGCAGGTGGTGCGGGGCGCGCGGCCCGCCCGCCCCGCCCCCCGCGTCGCGCCGCCGCCCCTCGCGCAGCCGCCGCACCTCTCGCCCGCGCAAGGTCAGTACACAATATAGGTACTACACAACACACACTACATACTACTCCACCAAGCCAACTAGGAACTCAGGTGGGATGCGGCTTCCCCGCCCGCATACCGCCCGCACATCAACATCACATTTGACAGGCGCCTAATTGGATTGGTGGAGTAGTAACACACTACACATCTCCAGTTAAAACTAAAATCGCTATCTGCGTTTATTGATTTAACCACTTGGTTCTTCTAAAGTACGCAACGGAATTTAATGCGGTTTTCACAATCGTTTAGATAACTTATTCCGGTAATAAGTTATAAAATAAAACCCGTTCAAAGCCGGGGCGGAACGCTAGTTCACTATAACTAAAGTCTGATTCTACACCAGATGGAAAAAGGTCGCGGATTTTATTTATTGCGACTCGATAAATCGGTTATTCGAGAACGTATAATGTGTGAGTTAAAACGTCGCGGCGTTGTTTTTCAGGAACGACTCAGTTCATAACGCAGGCGCAGGCGCAAGCCCTGACGGCCCATCAGGTGAGGCGGAAATCGAACACGGACAGTTCTTAGTGATTGGTGACCTAACTCGCCGTCGTAGTGAATTACAATGTAAATAGAACATCCTAGTTAAATTATTGTGTAATGTAATAGTGACGTGTTGTGCCGTGCGCAGTTCACCGACTGTGATCCTACATACGTATTGAGCGGCCACGATATAATCACCGGTACTTCGATATATAGAACTTTAACTTAGATATACGCGTATGTATGAGAATATATCTCACTAGGACACCAGTGGCGGCGCAACCAGTCGCACCACCAACAAAATGTATACAGCTGTATGAAGGGTACCGAACCTGGTGGCCGCTTGGTTGCGCAACCGATTTGGTGGCGGCTACCGAATCACCCGCTGGTGGCGCAACCAGTAATAGAGTATAGAGATGTATAGAGCTATTTGGCGTCTCACTTACTCGACCAGTGACCAATGACCAGTTGCGCTACCAGGGATGCCGCTCGCTCCCGCGCGAAACAACACTGCTCGTGCGTTGACAATGTCATTCGCAAGTTTTCCATAATTGAAACTAACGATACTGGTGTTTGGTCTGGCGTTTCTCGCTTGGTAGTTCAAGACACCACGGTGGCGCAACCGGTGGCGCCGCCATGGTGTCCTAGTGAGATAAGGGTCTATATAATTAATATTGGACACAATTTAATCGAAATTTCAGACGATGACTCTGTAAGAAATAACATTCATGATACTTTATGTATACAATTCTATAACAAATGTAATGCATGCAAACTAGCAGTATTCAGTTTTATATGTAGCGTGATCAATGTTGCTATATCAAAAAATATCATAGTAAGCACTGAAAATTAGTTTTGCAATGTTATTTCGTGCAAATACGTATACATTGGATATTTATAATAATAGTTACACACCATGTGTAAGCAGTATATGAAATTAAAATATTTTTTTGTTTTAATCATGTATTCCATACACTTTACTTCAATTATATATCATAATAATTATTTTCAATCATGTATTTTAATTATTTGAATGTCACAAATTATTTATTATTATATAATGAAATGTAATTGAAACATTGGAAGTGTTCCGATCATGACATGAATTTGTGTGAGGTATAAACTGTTACGTATTAAAATAAGGATGTTAAAGAATGGCGATATTATTAGGATAGTGGAGATTTTATTTGTTGTTAGTGTTGTTGGTGACTACTGTATATAGATTATGTTGTTGGTATTGGTTGAGTATAATTTAGAGGTGGCGCGCCTGACTAAAATGGTACTTACTTTAATATTAGTGCAGCTTCTTAGACTAAAGATTCGTACAGATGGTGCATAGTTTCCGTGTCGTGTATCGGTACTTACATTCACTTGTAACAGAACACTGAGTATTATTTAATTGGAGTTTTACGCGAAAACTAATATTTCGTCGATCATTAGGGCATAATGTTACCCCGGCTGTACACGCTCGTCTCGTCGCGTAGTATCATGTAGCATGTACACACTCGTTGTATTGCGATGAACCTAGAAGAAACCTTTTGACTCGAGTGCAATAACCGACACGCTTCCGAGGCCGAACGAGGACCGCGAGACGCGACGTCGGCACCATGTACACACTCGTACTCGGCCTGTCTCGTGGTGTTTCGACGAGCGTATACAGCCGGCATTGTAAAACCTCCTCCTTTTTTGAAGTCGGTTTAAAAAGGACTCTTGACGACATACTCGACAAATGCGTCACAATTTTTATTTGATTTATTACAATGTTCCATAAAACGCTCTTTAACATGATGTTATGTACAAGTGAATGCTCAGGTCTTTCAACGCCTTTAGATCTAGAATACTACTAGATACAATAAGGAAGTTTGGTGAAACCAACCCACACATAATCTTAAAAGTTGCAGAACTAATAATAAATAATTTTATGGTATGGTATTTGAAATCGTAAATTGTGTAATGCTATGGAGACACTAAAACACCTACCCCCAAATTCATAGAGATTTTAGCCAGTTTACAATGATTTTGAAAAGCAATTTTAGGAACAAGTGTGATTTTTAATTCCACTGCAAGTCGATCATAAGTTTCTATGAATTTGGGGTCAGTGTATACATCGAGTGTCTACGTGTGTCTACCACCGCGACACCTAGTTACTGGTATAGAGGCGGTGTGGATACACTGAGTGTCTAGTGTCTATTGTCGCCGTGTATCCTTAGCATTATAAAAATATGGTAGATTTCAGAATGATGTAAAGAGTGCTCGTTGAAGGTTTGATTTTTGAAAGGATTTTTGTATCTAGTAGTATTATTTTGATCTATGACTCCCAAATCCGTTTTAATTCACCTCAGATTAGTATACACGTGGTTACTTAAATTGCTTACTTTCAGGAGTTTAAAATCAGTATTAATGAAATACAAGTAAAAAGAAAGTTCTGTAGAGGTACGCGTTAACTTTCTTACACTACACAGATTTTGTAGATGACATAAAATGGCTCACCAATATAAAAACTGGAGCTCTTTTTTTGTAATTTGATTGCGTATGTAGGTACGTCAAAGTAAGGGATGTTATATATTATTTTTTTCATCTATAAATGGCCACCGACTAGTCTATTGTCCGCGGGGTAACACAATGAAGTACAACACTATGCAGTGATTCGAGAATCTGTGTTAAATAACTTGTAAATATGTATTATAATGTATAGTTTCGTTTAAGCATCACAGATTTGAATTATTGGTAAGAATGTTTTAATTTTTCAAAACGTTTGATTGGTGTAGATCGATTATGTTTAGAGGGTTCCGTAAAAGCTGCTTTTGTAAAGTGTAAATGGAACCTTATTTTCGGATAGGCCGTGTATCGTATGAACTATAAATTCATGAATTACGTCCTAGTACCAATTATTTATTTATAATAAATATTTGGTTCTCTTATTATTTGTTGAATTTCCAGTGTCGTTATTATTAATTACGAGCAATATTATAAATATAAGATAATAATATGCGTGCTTCGAAGGTCCCGATTGTCTTTCTAATAATATCTTAATAGAGGTTTAAAAGAGTGTGCACAATTAAACTTGGTAGAAATGCACAGAATACATAATTAGTACTACATACAGAAGAATCACTGTATAAAAATACAAAATAATAAAAGCTACTCTCGCCACGCGGCAATAAGGTGCAAACTCGACGGAGATAGATATTTTAACCAAGTGAGCTCGGCTTGTCGGTAGTTCTACTATTTCCGTGTAAATGTAAATACATATCAGCCAAATCAGGAGAGACGAAGCCGACTTATGAAATTGGGAATGAGAAAGAGATTAAATGTAGAGGCCAATGTTATTTTATGTTTCTAACTAGTGGCCATTCATTAATTATGTCACACGTAAAGGGGGGGGAGTCGACGAAATGTGACATTGTGTAACAAGGGGTGGGAGGGGGTCCTAATTTCCGTGACGTCACATTTAAAAATCTCATATATCTAAGTATTAAAACCGAAATTTTCACTGGTAACGAAAAATTTGGAAAATTGTAAAAAAATATGTGACGTCACACTAGTGGGGGAGTCTCACAAATGTGACCAGCTGTGACGAGGGGGGAGGGGTCAAAAATCATAAAATTCATGTGACGTAATTTATGAATGAATAGTCCCCTAGTTACCATTTACCTATAAGTCCTCCGATATGGTCAATATAAATCGGCAGTGAAATTAAGTTCTATTAGTCTACGGAACCCGCTAAATATTCGTTTTGTTAGTATGGCAATGCAACAATGCAATTTCGATAATGTACTAAAGCTCTTGTTTCAAATTGGACAGTATGCATTTAATTTTATGAAGGGCCTGTTTCAAATTCGTCAGATAACTTTTATCCACCAAATAAATATGGCGTTTTGACAGAATATATTCTATGGAAAAAATGTCGAAACGCCATATTTATTTCGTAGATAAAAGTTATCTGACGATTCTGCATATCAGGCCTTAATAGTAGCATTTGCGTGGGCTACTGTAAATTAAACTTTATTGCAATCTTTTGGAGTGAAATGTTGCGTAAGCGGAGCGGACGGTGAAAAAATAAATAAATCTATCAATCAGATCAATTCAGTTTTGCATAGTAAATATTAAATCGATTCTATTGGTGGATTTGTTGTTAGCTGTCCATTACATCTACTCGTAGATTTCGTATTGCTAAACTTTCAGCCTGAAAGATATATAATTCAGGAATCAAATAAAGTTCCTCTCAGTCAATATCAATATGAACGTTTCTTTATCCTTGTCTCCTGCACTATGTCTATGATCAGCGGGTCTAACTGCGTCACTATGCAATATTGCTTATGAATTGCAATTCCAATTCATCAAATGAACCGTTTTGCATTTCATCTAATTTCGGTAATATGGGCACAGATGAACCGCGATTCACGAGCAATTCTGCTCCATAGACAATTTCATATCTGAATCCTTTTTTTAAAAAAATTGTTTTACTGCCCTAGATACAAGCCCTTTAGAGCCATGGTATTCAAGGTTGCTATAGAAAAACGATAAAATCCATAAAGTTATGGTTGAATTTATTTTGATCTTATTTTATTAAGAATAATTGCTTTTGTAAAAACATTAATTAGATACGTACATAAAATACATTATAAGGTATAGTAACATCTTTAAAATTATTGAAAATCGGGCAATTTTTTTTTGTTGATTCACGTTTAATGGTTTTTGTAGTTCGAAATGGCACCTATTAGGTACCTACTTGACGGTATCCGCTGCGCTATATGATTCACGATAGAGACGCAGTAGGTAGGACTTCAAGCCTCCCACTCTGACTGAGCTGGTTTTCCTGTTAAGTCCGGCCAGCCAGACGCTCCGTCTTGCCTGCGTAGTCCAGTTTGTGCAATGATGACAAAAAGGCGGAATGGACTATGCAAACCTCCCTCAGTAGGTAGATATCACTGAGAGCTCGTCACCTTTGACTATACCTTTGTGACTTAGGCCGGTCTCATACATACGGAATTCCGAATCGGAATCCCGTTTCGAAATATGGGGTCGTCGTGGAGACTCTTGATGTTCATGTTAAGTAATATTTCGTAATACATAAAAAACAATAAACATCTTCATAGGTTATGATAAATAGGTATGGTACCTATTTCCTATATATAAGTTTCTCTCTGACCTATTTGTCATTAAATTGACATTGACAATTTGCAACATTGCAATTCATCTTTCTTCGTGGACCATATTACCAATTTCATATAACTGTCAAATAGATGAATTGCGATTCATAATATGAATTGCTTGGGAGTAACCATCTTACGATTTCGGTGAATCATATTATGATCATAAAGTGATTCATTTTTGTGATCGAGTTAGCCCCACAGATGTCAGATGATCGTGCGGCCTCGCATATCGACAAAACACAGTCGTGTAACATGTTACGCGTATCCACGTGCTACCGTGAACGATCTTATATAAGTTCATTATAAGCCACGCTCTTATAAGCCACGCGCGACTAGCGTTACCAATTATTTAGTAATTTTAATTACTATCTATTATTTAGTAATTAAAATGACTAAATAATAGATATTATCCGAACGCGTTTCCTTATGAATGACATAGTTTTCATTAATCGTTATTACCTTCTACTAGTTCTAGTGATTTATTGTTTAAGCAATTGCCACACGCACAATTACGTTTGTGTATTTTTAATAATATTTACGTTACCTGATGAAGTAGCAATAGTATACCAATACATTAATAATAATTACCTGTGTACATTTTTCGATGTACCTACTCGTACGTAAGTAGTTGTCGCTGTATTTATATTTATTTTAGTTAACGAAATGTGTTCATACAGGCATTCTATGACATGCCTAGATAAGAGTGTATTGTTTTGTAGGTAGCTGCAGTATTGCCTAGGTGTATGATAGATTGCGTGGACATATTTTAATATTAACACAAATATTGCGTAAGGCTTTGTATGCGCGTGAGCATGCTCATGTGAAGCGAGCCGATCAAATGTTAATACGGATGGTCGCTTAACCCCTCTAGACGACTAGCTTCGTCTACAAGCGTTTCTACAAATCGCTACGCTCAATTCTATAGAAATGACACTACAAGTCGATCACGTGACTTATGTCATTTCCATAGATGAAGCGTAGCGATTTGTAGAAACGTTTGTAGTCGACAGACACTTGAGTAGAGGGACTGATCAACTATAGTGAGGCGTTCGTATGTGATCGGCTCTCCTCACTGAGCGGCGGCGCGTTCGTCCGAGCGTGCTCACGTGCACACAATGCCTAAATCGAAGCGTAGTTGGATAATGTGCGATTTGTTGATCTCATTTGTTTACGGACATGTAGCTCAATATGTAGATGATTGTAACATAAATTTTATTTGAATGCGAATGTACCTATATTTTAAGAAATAATAAAAATAATTACTGTATATATTTTCGAATGGAGATTTTTATAAATAAACCAATATTATTCAGTTGGAGGGCAAAGCTTCAGTGTCGACTAGTTCGATTTAAACCGCATTGTAAATATGATTTTATTTTAGATGACATGTGATAATGCATTCAGATGTTAATAACATAATGGTGTACAATAAAAGTTTTATGATTGCGTTGACATGGATTTTGTGTATAAAATTGATATTGTAAAAATTAACTTGAATACGTTGTTCAAAGATTGACAGTTCGAAAATAAATAACTTTTACACGAACTTTGTTTTTAACTTATCCTTAAAACTAAAATGTTGAACGATATCAAACACTGGGTGTGGTAATATAAAACTACAGTTTGGTTTGGTTAAAAAAGTATGCCTTTTTATTCTTTCAAATAGTCTTCATCTAACTTTATAAGAACATTGGACACAATGAAGCTTTTTTACCGATAAATAAGTATAAATAATTTCATATTCACATAAATCTTATTTATACATACATTACATTTATTTTTAATATATTCAGTCCTCTCAAAAGGTCCATTCTCTCCCTGCAAATTAAATTTTAATATTTACATAGCGATAGGGATTCGCGACTACCGTACATACATACATCAACAATTAACAATTAATAGAGACTATTTACAAAATATATTTCCACAATCACTCCCGCGTTCATTCGTCACCGTTCGCACACACCGATTTCACATTCACACGATTTGGCATATGGATGGCGGCACGTCACTAGCACAGTCCGTCCGAGGCGAGCCACCAGGGCGCGCGGCAGTCCTCGCGCTTCCGCCGCCGGCGCTCGGCGCGGTCGGCGCGCTTCTTCACGAAGCGGATGTTGTACGGGTCCTCGGCCAGCTCGGGGTAGCGCGCCACGTCGTGCACGTACTCGCCCTCGTAGCCCGCCGCCGAGCCCGCCTTCTGGATCTCGTCCAGCTCGGCGGCCGACCAGTCCAGCGACCCGCCGAATCCGCTTCGCAACGCTTCGCGCTCGCGATGCCACGCCTTGCGCACCGCCGCGGTTCGCGCGTGGTGCAACAGCCGCTGTCGCTCGCGTTCCGCACTAGTCCCGTACCGCAGATTCACTATGCTCGTCTTTCCATGTATCTTTACGTCCGCGTACGAGCGTCCGCCTTCCGCTACTTCATGGAACGTAACGTTCAGCTTGCCCTGCATCCGTTTCAGTTGTTGTTTGTCGTCGGCAGCGCGCCATGTGTCCTCTTTCACGAAGTAGAAAACGTCCTGCTGGTCGCCGTGCACGACGAAAGAGAACGGTAGAAGATGCGATCGGTTGAACACCGATGTGTACACGTCGCGGTAGATGGCGTTGGCGGAAGGTACAGTCGTGACGACTGCTCGGCCACGAGAGTTCCTCGACACCAGGATACCTCTACCGAACGGTGGTTCGGAGTCCGAACCTATTCGTTTCGGAGCCAGGTTCAATGCGTCGGTCTTTAAAGCTGACATGGCTGGGATCGAAAGGCTTCTGAAGTCAGCTATCCTCTTGTTGGACATGTGTGATAAGAAGCCTGATTCGATTGTGACAGTCGGAAGCAATGACATGGCGGAGGGCAGGCCCGGGCTGCTGTCAGTGGGCGCGACGCCCCACACTGGCCGGCCGAGAGGAATGCTGGGTAGAACCGACCCGCCGGGCAGTTCATCAGGATAGAGCTGCGGTGCAAGACTCTTCGTGTCGTAGCCGAGCAGCTTCAGCCACGATAGATGATCTGGTGAGAAAACATTCAATTAATATCTTTATTTACATAACTATTCTAGCATTTTCAATTTGTGTGATTAATATTTACCTGTTGGTTTCTTGTTGTGCGGCCTAACGTTTATAGGGTCGTTTCCATTGAATCTATAGAGATGCAACTGTGCTGGATCGTGGATCCTTTCAATAAGGTTTTCCCACAGAGGAGACATCCATTGTCCTATCAGAGGATCGTATACTTTTCCATTAGCCATGTGGACTAATGATGTTACTTGGTCTAAAAGGCCTCCGCAGTAATCAACTGGTAGGTATAAGTATGGGTTAGAATCGTATACAATGTGGCCGTATGGCGATCTCATGATTTCTCTAATTCCTTCTCCATATTGGTTGAATATCATCACTGGGGTTCCGCACTGGTCAGTGGCAATGTAGTATTTGTGTCGGGCGACCTAGAATGAACAGAATAAAAACATATTAAGTTTAATTTATTTTAGCCCTCCGCCCTTTGATTAATTCCACTTTTTAGGTAGATTCACCTACAAGGGTTCTGACTAGTGAAACGTGGGCTTTGAGTTGGTTAATACTTCCACAATGTGGTGGTGTATGGCCACTCAAGCCTCTGACTACCCCCGAATGGGGATAAAAGGCGTGACGTTACATTTCATAGGTATTCTGGTCTGCTTACCTGTGTATAAATTAGGTGCCCTCTGTCGTCATAAACCAAAGTCATGAACCGGTTTTCTCGTGGTGAGTAAATATGACTAACTTCATGAGGTTTCTCCTTGTTGGTGTAAAAGAATTGCGTGACATTTCCGAAATTATCTTTTCGAGTAGAAAGTCTGAAAAGCACAATCATAATTTAAAGGCAATTCTTATGCTGAAAGGTATCTATCGAAGACCAGCCCCCTAGCCAAGTGGTTTCGTCTACATTCGTTTCTACAAATCGCTACGTTTAAATGTTTGGACATTACAAGTCGATATGTAGATCACGTGACTTATGTCATTTCCATAATACATGACAAAGCCACTTGGCTGGAGGGCAGTTGTACTGTAATTAAAACATACATACCTGTCGAGGTGATCGTAGAAGTAGCGAACATCAAATCTCCCACGTTTAGTTGCTCTTATTAAAAGTCCCTTTGAGTTATACTGGAACTTTTCTTCTCTGGCGTTTTGGGACACGAGGCCACGACTATCATACCTGTATTGACCTTCTCCAAATTTGATGATACGATCCATATCGTTATATTCCATTGGAATTGTATTCCCTCTGTAGGTCAGTGACAGCATATTTCCATTATTATCGTATCTGAAGCCCCATGGCTCTTGAGCTTCTACTCCTGTTAGCTGACCGTCGCAATCCCACGTGTAATTCTTCATATTGGTGTAAGTGTTTACGCCGACGTTTCTCGTATGCGTACGAGTTTGAGATATCCTTCCGTGCCTATCGTAAGTGAACTCCATTCTAAAAACTTCCATTCTATGAATATTCACAGTGACTTCGTTCTCTAAGAACTGGTCGTTTAGCACTCGGGAGAACATTGCGATTCCGTCGTACACAGAAGTTTCATTCCACTTTTGCTTCGACACTGTAAACTGTCCGAGAATATCTGGAGCACCAGTCTTGCTGTTGTACACAATATGATGTGGAATGAGAGTCTGTCCACCAATGCGACCTTGGACAGAGATGATTCTGTAATTATTGTCATATTCATAGATTATTTTTGCATTGCTCAGTCCTGTTTTGGCACCATAGTCCAATCTTTCTTCAGTTAGTAGACCGCCTGCATATGTAGATTCCCATCGATAGTCGACTTCGCGGTCAACATGTAATATTTCTGATGGTAGACCACTAGTTTCTGCGTAATGTATTTGTGTTTGTCCATCACCATGAATTACTTCGGAAACCTTATTAGTTGTGAAATATCGGTATACTATTCTTGCTCCATCTCCTGGGAATACCGTCTGAAGTAATTCTCCTGTATGAGCGTAATGTTGGAGGTACTTCTTGGAGGAACCAGGTGGCGTATAAGTTACCCTGAGGAAACCAATAGAGGGTTGGACGCTAAAGGAGTGGTTTGATCCAGATGGAAGAATAACGTGCGTTAAACCACCATCTCCGTCATACATGTACTTGAAACTCCTTTGACTTGCCAGTGTGATTTTAGAAACCAAGTTGCCTTCATTGTAGAAAATAAACTTAGTACCATCTTGAGGACTTGTTATTTCTGACAGCATTCCATGTGGATCATAACTGTAGGTTTCTTCGCTCTCTCCCCATTTCCATCCATTAATTCTATAGAATCTATCATATGAAATGTTAAGGGGCACTGCGGCACCGTGTGGAGTGAAGGATAGTGGTAGGCCAGCGACGTCATAGGCAATCGTAAACAATGGATTTCTGTCAGCATTGAAAAACGTCTCACGGCTCTTGAATTGATCAAACTCTATTATAAGCACTCTAGAATCGTTTACCCATATTTCTCTATTCAGAGTCTGCTGTGGGTTCCTCACATCGCCTACAAGTGTGTACAGTGAATACATGTTGTTTACAAGTCCGTCTCCAAACGTGGTGGTTTGATGTGACCACATGTGAAGCATTTCGGCCTCAATAGGTAGTGCTGCTTCTAGCAATGGATGTTTAGCAGCAGCAATGCTCTCGAATTTCCCTGCCCAAGGTGTTTCAAGCATTAAAGTGTTGTTTGAGTAAATACGACCTTCAGTGATTTGTTTGCCATTGTTTATAGTAATCTGTTTGAAAGATTGTCCATGCAATACGTATTCACATTTCTTTGCAACGCCCACAGGAATTGTGCTGGCTGGGTTTGATACTGTGACTGCTAATCCATAATTCTTTGCAAGTCCAGATGTTATATGAACTTGTTCACCGGAGGGCATAATGATTTTAGTTACTCTTCCTAATTCGTCGTAATCATAAATCACTGTATCTCCAGCCTGAAAAGAAAGCAAATATTAAAAATGTTACAAAGCAACTGAGTTGGTTTCAAACTTGGATTCAATAAACTCAACCAACTTACCCCTGATCGACTGTTGAGCAAACCAGTGCTAGCATCATAATCAAATTCAATTTCTGTGGCACCTTTCTCTGCAATTTTTGCAAGATAACCAATTCCAGAGATCTTCAGTTCAAGTTTATGATCCTGCGTATTTTCGATGGAGCTCACAATATTACTGTAGTCCCTGAGCAGTTGTATTTTATTTCCAGATGCATCCGTTACAGTGGACAATTTGCCGAAACTCGTGTTCTTGGAGTACAAGAATGAATATCTTGTTTTTCCTGATGTCAAATCTTTTGTTGTTATATGTTGTCCATAACGATTGAAAACATATATCTCTGAAGTAGGTGGATAGGGTATTCTGAACTCTCCGATTTCGTCATGAGTTGGCAAGTAGTGTTTCAATGCTAGTATGTGAAGTGATCCTGTAAAGATATTTTTTCATTAGAAAATTGAAGATGTTTATTGTAATTTTTCTGTTTAAACAATTTAATAATGTTAACTCACCTTGGTCTACCACATTGAGAACGCCGTCTGGAGTTACTGCGAGAGCAGAAATCGTTTGGAATTTTGCGTTCGATGACAGCAAAGTTTCAGTACTTGTAGGAGGTTCATCCCCTGCTGCCACACTAAGTCTGCATGGGCAGCCCGCACCCTCGTCACGTGAATTCATAGGTACAGCCGTCGCAGAGATTGACGAATTGCATTCACAGCTCAGTTCTTTGAGATTCTCCTGCACTTTACCAGCGAAGTGCATAATTTTACCAGATGGATCAATAGATTTTATAGCATTAGTTTTCTTAGAATCTGCCTCAGCTACGTACAGAATACCGGTTGGTGCAAACGCTATCGCTAAAATTGTTCCTAGGTTGGAATCTTCTCTGAAATCAGAGCTAGTTCTGTTCGCTGTCGTTTTGGTAATTGGTTTTCCATCGCTGCCTATACGGCAATGAGATGGTTGGCCTGCTACGACTTTGATCTTCATATCAACAGTCAGTTTCAGTATTATTCTATCGTCTATGAAATACAATGAGCCATCTAATGGCGATAGGGCTACTCCTGAAGGCCATTGTAATTGTGCTTCATAAGGTGGTATGGCTCCATGGCAAGGAACCGGCGACCAATGGTTGTGATGACCATGATGTCCAACTAATGTGTGTATTATGCCATTGGGGTCAACTGCTCTGATATTAGTTCCATCAGCGATGTACATTGTTCTATCTGCCGCAATAGCCAGACCTATGACAGAAATAATTAGAATTATTTTCTTTTTGTAATTGGATCGAACATAATAATATAATATAATGACGATAATAAAACGTACCTTTCGGATGAGCTAGTTTCGCTTTAATAGCAGGTCCTTCATCGCCGCAATTGGAATTATCTCCTGGTACACAACGGTCGCCACTGCCAACCACAGGTTCGGAGTTGGAAGATGGATCTCGTATTTTGTCCAGAGCAATTACTCTTCTGACCTGGTGTCTCTCCGAATCCGATATGTAGAGATTTCCGTCAGCTGGGGATATGCAGATGTAATACTGGTATGCAACCTGTGTTGTTCTGCAAGAATGAGTTTTATGTTAGTAAGGAGTTACAGACAAAGCAGTGAACACGATCCCTATTTCTGAAATGTCTGGCTACTTACTGCAATTGAAGTACTGTTGTTACGACACCTTCAGGAGTGATACGACGTACAAGATTGAAATCGCCAACATATAATGATCCATCAGGTCCTGAGGTTAATGCTGTAGGAGTTAGTAGACGTGAATCGGCTGCCTTTCCATTGCAATGGTCAGGACATTCCAAGGATCTCTGTAGGCCAGTGCCCATTACCACCTGAAATTAGATAACCATTTGTTAAGCATGTTATAAATATTGAAGATAGTAGCAAAATTGCAATACAGACTTCTAATATACCTGAACAGTTCGAGGGTACTGCTTCAAGTGAAGCAGAGCTCCGTCGCCTTTCTGTAAAATGCCTTCGTGGAAGTTGTAATGGTGATGTATGTCCAATCCCCAGCCACCGATGTCTGATATATCTACATCGAATCCGGCTAGCGTTGCAGTCTGTGTCTCCCACACAATTGAAGAGCATGACGTGTACTCGTATCCGATTGAGATTTTAGCATGTGCTTGACCATACACCTAAAAGAAATTTTATCAATTAGAATCGTGAAGTTAGCTGTTAGGTTAAGTTTTTTTGAAGATTCGATCTTACCTTCTGTTTGTAGACATTCCTCTTGTTCCAAGCGAAGATATGAGTGAGATCCGGGTCTGCTTCATACGAATGTGTGTGTAGCGAGCCTTCTATCTCTACTCGTACGTGAACACGGATAAGAGAAGCGGGAACGATACGGCGAGTGAGCTGCACGTGTACACAAGAGAGATAACCAGCTGATTGGGATGAGCGGTATGTCAGTTTCACTGATGATCCAGGGATGCCAATGGATTCACTGACAATCTGTGGAAATAAACATACATTGTAAGAGACAGTACAATTATTAAGTAGTCATAGAAATGAAGAAGGTCGTAGCCTAGTTGGTAAAAACGTCCGATAGATCGTTTCGTTAAACCATGCTCGGTTCAATCGGAAGCTGGGAGGGTTGATCGAATTATAACATCTCCGCTTCAGAGGGCACGTTTAGCTGACGGGCCCGGGTATCATTTTAAAATCTTTGTGAGCAGTGAGAAGCCTGAAAAAAATATCTGACAGAAATTGTTCTTAACCTTAGGTTGTCGATAGTCCCACTAGTTGGGTCTCGGAGGGTAGATGCAAACGCTCGTTTAAATATCGGCAATCAGCCAAATTAGGGTAGACTGAAAGACGATGCCACCTGATAGAATGAGGCAAGGACGAAGAAGAAGATAGAATTGACGTAGACCTAAAATGTGTCTTAGTTACCTGTGCCTCAGGATATATAACTGTGGTTGTGGTAGCAGACGAAGCGGCCGGTGCAGCCAATGGTGGTACCGCCACGACCTCGGGCCGCAGGCGTTCGTGGTCGTGAGCCGCGCAAGGCAGAGCTTCCGACTCCCACCATTGCGGAGACGGTGACCAGTCAAGGCGAGGGGGAGACCTGAAAATGTAGGATATTTATAATTAAAAACAAAAGGTGACAACCTTGAAAAACTGCTGATGATGGGCAAAGTAGAAGATCGAAGACCCCCGTGCGCTGGGCGGACCAATTATGCACTGAATACCTCAGTATAAGAAGCGATCCACACCGCCGAAAATTGGACAACTGGAGAAGGATTATATGAAAATAAGGAGTACCTTTTCCTTTGCTTTATTCAAGTCTGGGAATCGCGAGCAATTAAGTACGCGTTTGACATATTATTTGGTACTGGGTATGATAACAGCGAGGATCGGTCTTCGTGGCGTACATTGGGAGAGGCCTATGACCAACAATGATCTAATATAGGCTGATGATGGTAACATAAGAGTGACATTTTCAATATCGCAGTCTTGAGGTTGATTTATTATACCATCCTAATAGTCAAGCCAAATTTATGGAATGTTATGACGGACTTATAAATATAAATCACTTTTGTTTATTTATTTGGCTGAATAACTGTATGAAGGTACCGGAATAGGGGCCATCCATTAATTACGTCACACGAATTTAATGATATTTAGACCCCTCCCCCCTTGTCACAGCTGGTCACATTTGTGATACTCCCCCCCCCTCCCTGTGTGACGTCACATATTTTTACAATTTTCTGAAATTTTCAATATTTTTCGGTTACAGTTCAAATTTCGGTTTTAATACTTGGATTATATTAAATTTTTAAATGTGTGTGTCACTTAACTTAAGACCCCTCCCCCCTTGTCACACAATGTCACATTTCGTCGACCCCCCCCTTTACGTGTGACGTAATTTATGGATGGCCCCATATGAATATAAGTAGGTATTGCCAAAAATGCTTTAGTTACCTTGGCGTCGGCACTTTCACGCTGTCATCACTAAGTTCCATCTGCACTGGCGGTAATACTACTATCTGGTTCCATGGTACGAAGACTGTTTTCCTCAGGGGTTTGAATGGCGATCGCTGGAACTGCAGTGTCACAGCGCCTCCGCCATTCACGAGAACGTCGAACCTGAGTAGCGATACCATTTTAAATCTCGTTCAATTTATTTATTTTAAAATGTTATGACTATGTGTGTCATAAGATCTCGTAAAATTCTATGTGTTTCGGGATTAATCTGCCGTAATTACTACGTAGAGTCCTGTTTTTCAATGAGACTAGGCCCGCCACACACACTCGCACCAGTGTGATTCCTGTATGTCATGTTCGACAATAGTATCCAGCGATAATGCTATTTATCTGGGCCTAAATGTTACTGATATACAATCTTCTATTAATAGATATTAATCCAATTTGTACTTTGCTAAAATGAATAGTTTAAAATTAAACGTCTACCTATCTAATTGCTTCTCAATTAGTGTGAGAGATGTAATTTATCTGTTTAGAAGAAACTGTGTTAATTATTTCTCAAACAACGAATCTGTATACTCCTGACCCGTATCGCAACCATACATTTTGTAAAACGTAGCCATCTATGATAGACAATGGTTACCTATGTTATTATTTGACTCACGAAATCCATAAGTACCTATACAACAACTATGTATATTTTGTTTTTATTTCACGGTAATTTTACAAGTAACGGTCGTAATCGAGGTGTATTTTTAAACGACTTCAAAAAAGGAGGAGGTTCTCAATTCGACTGTATGTTTTTTTTTTTTTTTTTATCATTTTTATTTTTTATGTTTGTTACCACATAAATTTCGACTGGGTGAACCGATTTTGATGATTCTTTTTTTATTTGAATGCTGGTGCTTCTCGTGTGGTCCCATTTCAATTTGATCCAGTTCTGACAATGGCATCCATGAGAAAACCACATAAATCTTAAATTTGCATTAAGTATGTGCGCGACAAATGGACGTATAACTCAATATCACGCCAACCGATTTTGATGTTTTTTTTTTATTGGAAAGAAAATATCCCAAGGGTGGTACCATGATAAGATAACCAGGATCTGATGATGGCATTCCAGAGAAATCGAGGGGAACCATCGAAAATCGTAGTGGCGACTAGTGCGTTTGTTATTTTTTTTCATTAAGTATTTTAAAGCACTACCTACTATTTAATGAAGGTCTGGAGTCGATCTGATGATGGAGCCGAAAGACAGCCGAGGGAACTCCTCAACGATTTACACCAATTACCTGGTGTTTGGGCTTGATTAACTTGTATTGATGAGAACTTTACACCTAGATGGGTTGTGACTGTCATTAGGGGGCTGATGATGAAAACGAAGGACAGTCAAGGGAACTCCTCAACGTTTTACAGTAGCTACCTTGTGTTTGGACTTAATTCATTTCTATTGATGAGAGCTTTGCACTCATGGGGTGACAAAGTATGGCGCCACTAAAAATCGTGAAATAAAATTATTTTTGTAAAAAAAAAACAAAACGACTTCAGAAAAACCTGGAGCACTAAAAAGCCTGAAATAATATTTCTATTACCACCTCTGCCTAACCCTTCGGGATAATCAGGCGTGATGGTGTGTTAGCGAGTATTTGGAGTCGGTGCCAATCTATATTCTTACTTTTATAGTAGGTAGATTTGGCATACTAAGATTGGCACCGACTCCAAATACTCGCTAACACACCATCACGCCTGATTATCCCGAAGGGTTAGGCAGAGGTGGTAATAGAAATATTATTTCAGGCTTTTTAGTGCTCCAGGTTTTTCTGAAGTCGTTTTGTTTTTTTTTTACAAAAATAATTTTTTCATATCCACGCTTGGAATAATTGATGTATTATTTTAGCAGATATGGTACCTGCTTACATCGTAATCACTAAACTAAATGCAGTGAAATTCACACATCCGTTATTGAACTCGCAATTCGACTATTAACTTATATTATGTACATAAGAAGGCATTATTCACCGGAAGATGAGTCGTATAGGCAATACCGACATGTTTTCAACATTATTTTCCGCGAGCGACTGAGTCGTACTGTGTCTATGGATAAACTATTTTGGACAGTCATGTGTCTCCCTCTTTTTGGTAATATCTTTGCTTGAAATATAAATATTATAAACACTTCTGATTTACCGAAATCGATTTTGAAAAGCTCAAACGTGACGTTATTCGATTACATGTTCACATGATACTCGTTTCGTTCCACAAGCGAGTAATTCGATTTCATACATGATGCTCTTAGTTGTACGTGCAAGGAATTTACTGCGGGACCGTGTCCGACAAATTAATGTATGGAATTTGTAATACAAATATTTGTGTTTTACACTTTGAAACACTATTTCCCTTTGTCACGCGATGATAACGAATGAACAAGAAGTATTTTGAAATAGCAAATTCCAAGAGTATCAAAAGTCAACGGTTAAGGGCCTTCGCTACGTTAAGCGTGCGCATGCGGCGGGTTCCCGTTGTATTGAAAGATAGTATGAGCAGCGCTAATCGGCGCAGATGCGTGCGACGGGTTTGCGGGTTTGCGGGCGCCCGCTCCGTGCACCCGCCGCGTGCGCACGCTTAACTTTGCGAACGCCCTAAGAGTTTACAGGTACTCTATTTATTCCTGTCCAATATGTCTACCTACCCGAATCAAACAAACAGGGCCTCTAGTCTCATAACAATTGTCCATTGCGAAACCACTCGTAATATTATTTTCGTTAATTCTTAATTGTAAATCGCAAATTCTTGGTGGTCGACATGCTGTCGGCCATCTGTTAGCAGTTCTTTCGTCGACAACATGCCGAATTGTGAACAATTGTGAATCGCAACTTCTTCGCAACATCATTATGATAATATTAGATACCATTAATCAATAATTGAGTGGTTTCGCCAGTGGTTTCGCAATGGACAATTGTTAAGAGACTCTGGTATCCAACTTGGTTCACATTGCATCCATCGCTCGGCTTCATTACAAAAATACTTTTCTAATTGTCATTCTAAGATAATTGAGTAAACAATCCTATACCAATGTATTATTCTTCCTCGTCATACCTTTTACGTTTGTATATTTACACGGGCCATTTGATCAACGGCTTCACAAATTATTGATTACAAACGTGAAATAACGTGAAGCGTGAAAATAAACTCAATTTTATGTAAAACGTATTTTAGTGTAATGACTCAAGATTTGCCGTGACTAACACGATTTTTCTATTTTTCCACATGATCAAATTATCACGTTAGGGCTCATTCACAGCGATCCGTTTTACAGGTTTGTTTTATCGTATACGTTGTTTTTTCGGCGATAGCGTATGTAGTTGTACGAGTTCACATTACGCGACATTATTGCGGATCCGGTATTCGATTAAATTTGTTAGCAGGACAGGACCGTTTTTAACGAATCTGTCGTTAAAAACGGTGCTGTAAATACGGACCTTCTGTGTGAATGAGCCCTAACTTTGTTTTGACACGGTCATTTACGCATGCCAAATTACTCTACTCGTGTATGTTATACGAAAAAAAATAACGTTGTATAAATAGTCTGTGATTCAGATGATCCAGTTCTGACATGGTTAAAACACAGGGTTATTGGTAAAACACTAACAACCTTGCAGGGGCGTATTACTGACATCAAAAACAACAACTTTTGTTCTATGACTTTTTACAAAACAAAAAAAAGATAACACTCTAAAATGTATGAAACAAGAAAATATGTTCATCTAGAGAATAGCCGTGGTACGTTTAGGTACTTTAGGGCAAAGTGGAATACAACCACGTACCATGGCTTTCCCCTAGACGAAAAAAAATTTTTTTTTTATACATTTTAGAAAGCGATTTTTTGTTATTTTTTTATTATGTAAAAAGTCATAGAACAAAAGTTGTTGTTTTTGATGTCAGTAATACGCTCCTGCAAGGTTGTTAGTGTTTTACCAATAACCCTGTATAATAAGTAGGTAAAGACTTTACTAATAAAAAGGGGTACATGTGACTATCTAAATAATTGGCCCTACTAAACGGAGTCCATGGGCTTAGTATTATCTTGTACGCATATCTGTGACGTCAATTAACTTTCTGGTGAATAATGCGCATCAAAATGCCTTCTTATGTATTTGATATAGATATTTTTTACTGAACAAACACATAAAAATGATGTGTGACTTTTGCTGCGTAGTATTGCGATGAGCACAAGTTTAGTGATTGCGATGTAAGCAGGAACCATATCTGTCTAACTAGTAAGTATTTTTGAGGGTTTCGTACCCAAAGGGTGCCAACGGGACCCTATTACTAAGCCTACGCTGTCCGTCCGTCTGTCCGTCTGTGTGTTAACGGGCTATATCCCACGAACCGTAGCAGGTAGACTTGAAATTTTTACAGAATGTTTATTTCTGTTGCCGCTACACAAAATACGTAATATTTTTAACTTATTTGTCTTATGGTCGATTTCCATACAAAAGACTTCAACGTGTGACTCTAAATATCACCATTTTGGGGATGTTTGTTTATATTCTACGGTGGTACGGAAACCTTTAAGTGCGAGTCCGACACGCACTTGGCCGGTTTTTTAAGATTCTAACAACTAAAAAAAGTTGTGCAGTTCGTATCTCCTTTTTTAAAAAGTTGTTTATATCGAAACTAGGTATTAATATAAACGTGAGTCTCGACTATCGATGTATCGATACTTAACTGCTGGGTGATTGTAAATTGATTTAACTGGTATACCTAATTAAGACTTGATGGCATTGCCGCGAACGTAAACTGATTAAAATTAATGAGATTATAAATTACGTACCTACTTCGAGCTTTCATTGCTTTAATCAATATAGATTCGGAATGGTAAACCGTTTTGAGTTGTTGATATAATTATTTAGTTATCTTTCAAAGTATAATTAAACCAATTGAAATTGAATGTTTATCCTGTACGTTACCATATTATACCTAAAGGTTCATTTATGTATACTTACCATCTTAAAATTCTGAAACTTAATAAATATAGGTAGATCTATACATGAGACATACCCTTGCAAGTTTAGGAGCTTTCAAATTTCACGGTTAACATTCATTGTTTCGACGATTTATAGATTTTAAACTATACAATTAAGGTCGCAAGGTACTATTTCGTGTTTACTAACCATCCACCCTGCCTGGTGAGCGTGAATCCGAAGCGGGCCTCTCTGTCCACGGAGACCCTGATGCCGATGATGCCGAGCCCTTGCGGGGAGACCACCTGCCCCCTCATCACGGCCACGCGGCTGCACAGACCAGCTCACGTCAGTTCGTGCCAGGGTTCACCAGTACGACACAATGAACGATACGATTCACACATATTTCTACACTAATATTATAAAGGGGTAAGTTTGTGAGTTTTTTTGTAGGAAGTAATCTCTTGAACTACTGAACGGATTTTGAAAATTCTTTCACCAGTAGAAAGCTACATTATTTCTGCGTAACATAGGCTATAAATTGCTACGTGGCGCGTGGGTGAAATGGCGGGGGGTAGCTAGTATGAAAAAAGGACAATGTAAACTTTTAAAAATTAAAACCAAAGTTAATAAAAACATACTTCAACTAGGTCTCGAAATGTCCAGTTACCGGGCAATATTTTCAACAATAATATCCTGGCAACAATTGCTGAAGGTTAGGGACCAATTTAGAGCAATATCCTAAAATTGCGCCGATTGTTCGGCAATATTGCTTATAATTACTCCATAGTCAGTAGGCCTCAGGCCTCAGTCAGTAGGTCGTATGAATTTATTTCCCTTATTTTTTAAGTTGCACTATATCCCTCTGTAAGTTATGGCGATAGCTCTAGCAACAATTGCTACATGTAGGTATTGTTGTCCAGGATTGAGCAAATTTATTTGCTTATGTAACTGAACCTTTACCACTTGTGACATTTTTTTAATAGCTATGTGCTTATCTGTACAAGTAAATCCTTAGCAAAAATGTATCCCCATATTTATAGAAAGTTATGATGGACTTAAACGGGCATTACAAATCACTTTTGTTCCTAGAAATGCTTTGTAACACCATTGTGAATTGGCTAAAATATCTATTAATTTGGCGATTAATGTAGAACCATTTTATTGCTTGTGTGAACCATATCGCCCAATGTGCATCTTTGGTCATAAAACTTGGAGCGAAATCTCGTGCTACGCTCCATGTTTCATAGAATTAACGCTGCGAGAGTGAAGTAAAGTATGAAAAATAATACCGAAAAATAAAATAAATAAGAAGTCATTAGCATTGCACATTCTCGTATCAGGATCAGCTAAACATCTACGATACATTTCAGTTTACATGTAAGTAATACAGTCTTATGAATACTGACAATAGTCTTATATCCTACTTTAATAAAGCACAATATTTTGAAATGACAATTCAGCAGCCGCAATAAAAGTTTTATTCTAAACGTGGAACGTGGTTCTATACACTGAGAAAAATTTTACGACAGCAAAATGGTTTTTGTAATTCCTTGTAGTGTTTTCAATTATTATTACTAAACGTTTTGTATTTACAGCAAATGTTTTATGTAATGTCTCACATTTCTAAAACATTTGCTGTAAATACAAAACGTTTAGTAAAACATACTAAAAAGACTACTAGGAACTACAAAAACCATTTTGTTGTCGTAAATTTGTCTCTCAGTGTACTCTGAAAATAGCACGGAGAATCTTAATTCTATAAAACGTACCTAAAATATGTAAACTGCATCTTAGCTACTTGCTTTTATTATTAATAACATCGTGCTATTAACTTAACAATTATATGGTTTGATGGTCGATACTTACAACAATTTATTATATGGAACAATTTAAGGAACCAAATCTCAAAAAGAAAGCGGTACTAATTTAGCAATCTGCTTAATTAAATTTATCACAAATAGAACATGCCTATACTTAATGAAGTATAGTGCGCTGTCGATTTTTTATGAGGGTTCCGTAGCGTCACCGAGAAAGCTGTCATACCACAGCTTTCTCGGTGAACAGTTAAATTTTATCTTTCTCAAAAAATAAAATCAATATAAATTCGCGGTGTAGGTACGTTAATATAGTGCAGTATTAAAGTAGGATTTAATATTTAAAAAATCGTAAACGGAAATCTACCTAGAAAGGTGTTTTATGCATGTAACAGCTGCCACACAAACCATCATCTATCAATTTTGTTATTTTTCATGTTCGAATGTAAATTATTATAGTACTGACTAATGAAATTGGTGCAAACAAATGTTGCGTATCTCGCCAATCTGTGCAGATTAGTTCTGATTGTTACAATTGTGTCGGAAATAAACTAATGCATACATGCAATCTAGTTTGAAGTTAAATAAGTAATAATTTTATTATTAAGTACTTACGTACGATATATTTATTACTTATCTGATGAGGTTAAACAGAAACAAAATTAAGTATATTAACAAATTCCAGCTATTATAGGTACTAACTAGTTTGTACATAGGTACCTACTTAATAGAAATAAATTACTATAAGGCGTCAAACCACGGATTTTCTAAATCCGTGAACCTATAACTTTTTTAAGTGCATCCAGATTAATGATATTATAGTTTAAAACAGAACCTGAATATTCAATATACCTATTTTAATGGTTACACACAATAGGTTGTTTTCTTTAAATAGGTATCAAAGTATAATTATTTATTGATATTAATTTGCATCTCAAATAGAGTCTTTATCATTTATATTACTCTAGTCAATCTAAATAGTTGAGGTGGAATAAAGTCCCCACCCTTGAAGTAACAAATTCAACTGATACTGGCGAAATACAAAGCATCCAAATCCATTTATTTTGCCGTGTCACTTCTGAGAATATGATACGATAGAACCTTTCACCTGTCTTCACAAAGAGGTTAAAAGAAAATCACATGTACGCACATTTTAATATTAGATACACGCATGTACCTGCAATATGAAGACATGGAAGTTTCCACACCTTTTACAAAACAATGTTGATCATTCAATATTTAAATAGCATAGTTATACAATGTTGTAATATCGATGGTTGTAATGTAAGGGAAATGCATCTCTGAAAAAATATTTCATTATGTAACACGATGTAAAAGCTGTGTTATTTTATCGATATAAAAATGTGTGAAACAAGAGCACGATGACGGTTAAAATGTATTAACTTAATTTTTTGAACGACACTTTAAGAAGAATACTGCCCTTTTGAAATCAAAATGCGGAAGATTCATTTCATGACATATATATTTTGTTAGGTAAAGGACAGACTCTTCTGAAAGTCGCGACTCAATCAAGATGTAAATAGCATTCGTTGCACCAATTTCGTAGTGTAATAAAATGTCGTCAACGGATGATAAATGGAAGCGGTGGTTGTAATGTACAATGTCGACAACTCTGCTATCATCTCGCTGTGAAGTAAGTAGGAATACATTCAAATAAGTTGTGGTTTGGTTAGTTACAGGGGTAAGGATCTAAACACATAAAGAGCTCGGGTGAAGGGTAGGGGGTTGGTTAACAGATGAAAGACGCAGACAAAGGGTAAGGAACACATAAAAGGGTAAGTTTATTTGAAGCTAAATTTGCGTGTTCGCTGAAATTTTGCTCGATTGATAATATACAATTCGCGTCTCGATTTGTATATCTTACAGCCCTATACCTACCGATTGTGTTTTAAACGTTTTGCGTGAAAGCGTAAATGATTTTCCTAAGTTTCATACAGTATAACAAAATTATTCCATTGTATATGTGAACTATAATATAAGCACAGTAGACGAGACAAATAAACAGTACAAAACACGGTTGTGACTGCGGCAAATCATATTCGGAACGAGATCCGGCGCCCGCGGACGGGCGCCTGATTTACGCTGGAGCAACGAGGATTTTGTCGCAGCCACGAGAACATTCAAGACAAACATACAGATGTTACATACACATAGAGAATGAAACGAATACAGACAAAGGATTGAACGAAAAGTGAAAAAGCGTTAGTGGGTCCGCGCGCGTGCCCGTCGCCGGACACGCAGCGGTCACTGGCATCACACTCATATGCAGGAGTCGCAACAAAAGTGAAGAGGTGAACAGATACTGAACACTGAGGGGCGAGGGCGGGCTGACTGACACTTACCATGGTGTAAAGGAATTCCAGAACTCGCTAGGAGTGGCGGACACACGGCGGCACAGGGACACAGAAAGACAGGACAGATTACTACACAAATACCTACATCCCTCAGTGCAACCCCACCCCGGCTTTGCAACCGCTCCGGCCGATTGCACACGTCTATACTGGTTACCTTGCGTTTAACACTTGCTTTATCGGTTAAAATTTTGATAACAATCGATTGACAGACGAAGCCCGTTTGCATTAGAACAACACCACCACTATTGATCATGATCGCAATCGAAGCTCAATTTAATTTAAAGAAACCTTGATTCGTAGGTTGCACCAAAGATAAAATGGAGACAAATAAACATGCTGGATGGTGAATGCATGATGGTACCGAGTAAAATTTTATGTTTATACAAAGGTCTGATGGAACAAATGTCGGAACGCAATATAACCACTCTAGACTTCAGAACTCAAACAAAATAGTGAAGCGGCTCGTGTTTTAATGCAAACAAACTTTTAGAGGCGCCTTTGCATATTAAGCGAGGTGGGTTGACTACTTTTGTTATTCAGTTTTGCTTTGTCTTTTTATCCAAATGAATCTTTCGGAATTTTATCAACGCACACGATAAAAGTAGGGCAAACAAAAAAATTCAGTATTTATTTTTAAACTTGGATCATGAAAACGTATTTTAACTATATGAATTTTTCAGAAATGATCTTTTAAGTAGTTTAATCTATAGGCATCTGCTAATATTAGATATCTCTTCAATGAATGTAGCAAGTCGTTAATTCTGTCATGATTCAAGTTCATACCTTAATATAAAATGAAATTAACTGTCAATCGAGAAGACAAACAAAACTGTTCGAAAGCTTTTGAGCGCTTGTATTATCTCTCTAATATCTTTTTGTTGTAATCATTATGACGCTTTTGTTTTGTTTAGACAAACAGGTAGGGTTAGACACACACAAGGGATAAACATTAGACAATACACAACACATCGGATCTGGTGTGAAAAATAATAATACAAAAAACTTATGACGACTCAAATTAAAACCAATGATAAAACATAACCATGCTAGGATAGCAAACTAGAAATCGATATATTTTTTATACGCGAGAAAACACAGGAAAATCAAAACACTTCCACCAGACGACAAAATAAATCGTAATTCATAAAAGTATGTTACCAATTAAATTAAAATAACCACACCAAATCCTCGGAGAGGTTTAGGAAGATGAGCGGGATAATATATGGTAAGGTGCTATAGTTCCTAATTTACTTAATGTTGTTATGAATTTTGTATCTTCTTCTTACGGATTTACATTACAGTACGGCGATGATATCACGGATCTAAAATCATTGTAAAGTGCAAATATATTATATTTATGAATTGTGCAAAACTGAAAGTCAGTCCTAAACCAACTAGATGCAAAAAACATCGTCGTATCTCTAACATTAGTCACTTTTAGTTGGGGTTAAACGTTCAGATACTAACGACATCTTTTACATAAATGACGTGATTTGGTGTTCGTTGGATATGGAGATATAATTTGCTTAAACTAGGCACTCACCTCTCTGAATACTCGTCCATGTGCGCGTAGCTCTGTACTGAGTTTTCTTCAATGAGGAACTTGACGCGTTGGTAGAATGATGCGGTGACCGAGGGCGGTTGCTTCCTGAGGAGTACTTCTACCGGGTCGTTGGAAGCTAAGCACATGATGTGCTCAGCGCATTCCGGCCGGCTGCAGCATTCCGAGTCCGAGCAATCCGTCATGCCATCTTCAAAAGTGCCATTGACAGGTGAGCCGATTTTTTAAAAATCTGTTTTACTTTTAACATTTTCTGTCATTGGAGTGGGACTTACCTTCGTCGTTATCTTCGTTATCATTGCAGGAAAGTTCGAGAGCAATGGAGCAGTCGGTGCCGGCCCAGCCGTCAGCGCAAGAACAGCGGTACACGCCATCTTCCAGAAGACATTGTCCATGTCGAGTGCAGCCATTAGGACAACCAGCTGTGTGTATGAAAATTCTATTAAGTACTGCTCTAGACTTAAAGTCTGTTTCAATCAGAAAAAAAAACTTTGTAAACAAACCATCACTCAACACAAAATCGTCGATTTCACACTTATTTCGTTTTCACTACATTAAATTCTGATGTGGGAATCTTCGGAAATACTGTCGCCTTCATATTACACTCGTTTTAGATTGTAATTTCAACTAAAACACGTAAAAATTAAAGAACTTATAAAATTGTAATAAGTTTGTTGTTTTTTTTTTCCAATGCTTTAGTGAAGTGCCGATTTGTACCATATTGAATGAATGAAAAACAGATTCAAAAAAGTATAAAGGCAAAGGAATTCTAGGCCATTATGCCAATATGCCCACTGCATTTTCAGGTAGTTTTAAAAACAGAAATTAAGAAAATTCATTTAAGTTTTATTTCTTACCGATTTGTTTCTACTTCTATGTACAACGAGTGCAATTTGCACTTTACACTATATTTTAATCTCAAATTTATTTTACCTAAATGTCTTTTTGACTGTATATTGAGTTTTTAACTTGAAATAAATAATAATTATTATGTTTCTCTATTTTGACCACTCGGGCTAAACCTGGACCTTTGGAAGGCTTGCATGAGGACATGGATCCATCACATAGAGGCCCATAGAGATAAATTTGATGTTATTAGGTCATCATCATCATTTCAGCCAAAAGACGTCCACTGTTGGACATAGGCCTCCTCCAAGGTTTTCCACAACGACCGGTCCTATGCCACTTGCATCCAGCGGTTTCCCGCGACCTTCACTAGGTCGTCGGTCCACCTTGTCGGGAGCCTACCCACGCTGCGTCTTCCGGTACGTGGTCGCCACTCAAGAACCTTTCTGCCCCATCGGTCATCAGTTCTCCGGGCTATGTGCCCCGCCCACTGCCACTTCAGCCTACTAATTCGCAGTGCTATATCGGTGACCTTGGTTTGTCTACGTATCTCCTCATTTCTGATTCAATCTCGTAGAGAAACTCCGAGCATAGCCCTCTCCATAGCTCTCTGAGTGACCTTGAGCCTTCTTATGAGGCCTACAGTCAGTGTAATTAGGATTTTTTTTTTAAATAATTTTGGGCCATAAAACTTGAGCATATTGCGCGCTCCTTTGTACTTATGGGCCCGCCCATAAGATCCGTAAGTGCAAGGGAGCGCGTAATATTCCAGCAACGTTTTATTGCCTCGTGTGCCACAAGCGTAGTTATAATGATAGTAAAAATTACCTCTTTTGTTTATTTTTTGTTGTTTTATTGTCCAGCCCGTATTTATCTCGACTGTCGGCATCATACGTACTGATGATTCTAATAAATTAGTTCTTTTGTTTATTGTAATTATGTACACACTATATTTAAATGCATAACAATAGTTAAAATCTAAGAAAAGCCCTATACTAATATTAAATTTATAATAAGTTTTATTATGCATAGGTTATTGATTTCATTTCATAACTATATTTCTATAAGTTGACGTAAAGAAACCGATACCTTCTAATCAAGTTTATTCCATCGAATGAAAATAATCCATTCACTCATTCGTTCATATTCGTTATAGTATACAATAGGCACATCACTAAAACTATTTAAGCACTTTGACGTTTCTTTGTTTACAAAGTTTTTTTTTCTGATTGAAACAGATTTTAGGTGTATTATTTTCGTTTAGTTTACCATTGATACTTCTTAACGGGCATTTTATCTGTATGGACTTAACGTAATTGTTTTGTCTTTGGTGATGGTTTCTTTAATACTTACGCAATGTACAATGCCTGCCGTTCCATCCTTGAGTGCAAACGCAGGTTCCGTTCTTGCATTGTCCGTGATCATGGCATCGTAAGTCACACGGCCTCTGGTCGCAAATCGAGCCGGTCCAACCTTCATCACAGCGGCAGACACCTTCAGCGCATACACCATGTGGTCCGCAGTCCAATGAACATACCACTAAAAGTATTGCTTTAGATAAGTACAATACTTGAGAGTAAATGAAAGTTAAGGATGTATAGAGAGCAGTTTCCTCACCTTGCGAGCAATCATCGCCAGTGTAGAGCGGGTCACACACGCATCTACCAGCGTCAAGGTCATAAACACCTCGCTGAGAGCATGCTGGGAGGCAACGTTGTACACGGGCGTCTCTCTCAGTGCACGAGGACCCGCGCCAGCCAGCTCGACATACACATCTACCTCGCACACACGAACCGTGGCTACCGCAAGTTGGGTCCAAGCAGTCCTCTGAAGATGAAGTAAACAATAAGTTAGAAAATATTGTTTAAAACTATTTTATACTGTACAAATGGATCAGGTCTACCTTCGTCACATTTCGGTCCCTTCCAACCAGCTTTGCAGTGGCAATGACCAGCGATACATTGACCTCTTCCAGAGCAATCGGCAGGCTCACAGTCGTGTGCCGGAACGTCACATTCCGCGCCTTTCCACCCTTCGGAACAATGACACACACCACCTGCGTACGCGCCGTGCCCCGAACATAACACTGGACATACACCTGCAAAAAGTGTTAAATTGTTTTAATTTATTTGTATCATAAAAACTATACCAACTTTATAAGTGTAATTCGACATACTTTTCGAACAGTCATGCCCTTCATAGCCGTCCATGCATTCACATTTTCCAAGATAACAAGACCCGTGGCCAGAGCAATCGTCAGGACAAGAATTCGTCACCCCTTCAGCTTCAGAAACAATCATCTCGACATTGTGAGGCTGGAGTTCGTCGTTGTATATCGAAATGAACCATCTCCCTGTGTCGAGGTACTGTAATATACTGACGTTCACTCTCATATCCGTCGATCGCTTGCTTATCGTATGGTTCCATCTGTATAATGGGCTGATCGTGCTCAATAATGCATCCCAGTCGTTAAGAGTGCGCTCAAATGGATCGTCTGTTTGCGGACTTCTTCTTCTTCTTAGTCTGTGATCTACTCTACCGCCTCGAATGAACTCTACGAAGTCGTATTGTGTTACACTGGGAGCGACATTCCGCCTACCATATACGGCGAAATTAGCTCCCCATGGCACGGTGAAGTTAAGGCTAACGTAGGCGGGTTGTTTGTTGCGGAATTCTGAACTCCAAAATTGGTAGGCTGGTATTGTGGCGCTGTGTAACTCGTCGAATTCTCTAACTTCTAGTGCCGGAGACCAGGGTGGTGGAGCGGCCTGTTGTGCTTGCTGTGGTATAATTGCTGATTCTAATGCTGATTCTGCTGTCGTTGTCCATCCACCCAGTGACGATGTTGATATAGATTCTAAAGATAAAATTACATTGTAAGAACATTTTATATCACCTAGTTACTAAACCACAATATAAATTGTTTCAAGTCACATACCGTCTGAAGGCGATGATGTTGATAAGGCATCCCTGACTCCTTGCGCATGTGTTACTGCTTTTACATCTTGTACAAGGATGCAATTTGGATTGTCTATATTATTTTTAATTGACGATAACGCTGCAACAAGAATAAAAATAATTTTAGTATAGATCCCATAGCCCACTTCTATTCTACTACACTACGAACAATAGCGACAAAAAATAAATCCTATTTCATTTTACAAATTTATGTTTAAAGATAAATCTTTCAATCTCGAGCATCCAATTAAGATTCTGTTAAGTTTAGTTCTTATCGATGGCTCAGATCGATAATACCCAGTAGTTGAGCTGTAATTCTATTACAGTTCACACGGGTGTCGCTCCGGGCGACACGTATTACGAAACGCGACACAATAAGAGTTGTCGTTTGAAAGTTTGAGAGGTGCACGAGGGCAGGGTAAGCAGACGTGACGTCCCGTCGAGTTTTAATTAAGCGAGGCACGGCGATGCTGCTTTTCGTGGCAGTGTGACGGACCGATCTGTTCCGCTCCCGCAGGCCGGGCCTCGAGCGAGCGGCGAGCACGTAGGTGGCTCGCTGACACCCAACCATTTCTTGCTCGGAGAATGCCGTTGTCTCCTCATTATGCGACAGTTGCAGGCGATCGAATCGATCATAAAATGCCGCGGTACGCAGCCTAATTGGATAATTCTTCTCGGTGCTAACTAAGAAGAGCACGGGCGCTCGTAACACGAGTCTGGCTTCCAGGTTGACATTGTTATGTTTTTTTATTAAAACTACTGAAGCGTCAAATAACGTCACGTCAAATAAAATTCGTAGGGCAATCATTTAAATGTAAATTTTATTTTTATGCACATTCCTTATCCTGAATAGTTCAATAAAATCTAAGTACAAAAGACTGCAAGGGAGCAATCGAAATGTCGCTGGTAATGTAAGGAGAATTTATTGCGATCATTTATTAGTTTCGTAAGAACCTCACGATCGTCCAGGATTTGTGCTCGGATGGGGATGCGACTTTTATTTGTTTCGGAGCGTGCGCAGGATGTTCGCCTAATATGTCGCGCTGCATGCATCCGAGGCGATATATCAATCCTTATAGACTTAATTGGCGCAACCCAGATTCAGTTCCGGCTAATTAGCATGATCACTAATTTGTCGAAAGATATGTGGAATGTTCCCATCGGCTATAAATTGTATACTTTATAATGTAACATTCTTTCTTGACATATCCGAGTGTGGCGTTGTTAGTTTATTCTATAATTCTTGCGGATGACCCCGGCGGTGTCGGGGCAATTAAGTTATCTCACAGCCCCAGTCACCGATCTATTCCCGAGATCTCTCAGATAAGATCGCGAAACGCTGACGCCATTTGGTCGTTTGCGTTTAGGATTGGACAATTTAACTTTACTATAACCAGTAGAGGGTAGATAGTTCAACGATAATAACCTTTATCGGCTTAACAACCGATAGTTAATCAGGCGATTTATATTCACTGTTAATGCAACATGCGTATGTCGTGTTGGCTTTAAAATCATTCAGTTAAAATAAGATATATTGAGTTCACAGACATAAAGTAGTAAAAAATGTCTGGCGCATTGCCCCTCGCCGAATATTGATGTAATGGATATAAAAATACATATATATCAGCTTCATAGGGACTGTCGTAAAATAAATCAGGTATTGACTGGGCATCGATTGTTAGAAACATATTTTTATTCAAACGAACTAAAATAACATAACTATACCATATATTAATGATTGAGCTTCGTAAGGGCGCTCCGCCGCGCGTAACTTTCATAAATCTATGATACCCATAAACTGTAGGAAAATTTCTACCTACATGTTTCTGAAATATATTTTTTTATCTAATAAATATTATCTATTTTCGGAAGTATAACAGTTCAAAATAAATCACCCGTCATAAACAATGTCAGCGTTCGCAGATAAACGAACAAAAACGACGTAATTTCCGCCGAAGTAAAATAAAATATGGCAATGTGGTAAGTCGCGACTTTTCGCGATGATCCCTCGTAAAATCTATAAATTTCGGCCATACAGCGGCGCGGGTAGGAAACGGAGGGTGCTACAGTTGACGAGCCGGCCGCGGTGCATGCGACGATTGTGTGCAGATGGACGATGTTTGCTATCTCCGCTATTTTTCGAGTTAATACAATTTATTGTAATACGATTCAGCATAGATTGCATCGTGCGTTGGGGGAGGGAAGCTCGTTTGATGGAGTCCCGGGGGATGGCGCGCGCCATCGCAGGCTCGTATTAGTCACGTGATAAATCTTGCCGCTCTGCGCTGTCCCCTTTCATTATACGCGGCTTCTAATATCCTCGTCCTTGTTCCTTGCGCATATTAACTACGCGCACGAGGTCGCGGTCTGTTTGCCCCATTTACACGGAGTAAACAAATCAGAATTTTGATTACACGTTGTAATAGACTGCGCTTACTATTTATTTATTACGTCGGTAAGATACGAAAATAAGAAAATACAGGAAACGAATCTCAAAAAGAATTTTCCTTGTGGTCCAATTTGCGGTGGCAATACACTAAACATGTTATTATTATACAGTGTCCATGTGCGGTGCAGATACGGATAGACTGAAGTAGGTGCTTAACACAATAGAGCAGTTCTGTTGATAAGTGTTAATTTTGTGAATGTGGGTTTTTTATCAAACGTGTTGACCGTGCTCGTGTGGCACTTCAAAAGCGTTAACGCACAACACCGAGCGAACTTTAATAAAACATTTGGGGTCCTCACGATTTCAATTACATTAAAAAGTTGACGGTGTTGTTTGCCCCCATTCATCGCGCACTATACACGTAATGAAGGGTGCAACAGATGGTTCAAATTTTTTCATTACAAATATAAAACTAGCAGCACACCAGCAGGATTTATGTCGGATTAAACTACAGAACCGCTTTTTATTTGATACATATCCGGAACAGGAGGCGTGTCCGAAATATATTGTGTTTCAGAAATACGATCATAATGGGGCACTTAATGAAACTTCGGCAACCGAACTGGAAATCCCACTATATAAATAGGTAGCGTTTAACGGATTCATTGGTTCTGATATTATCTTACGGAAATCTAAATGTGGTAATTTAGAGTCGTGTGTGTCATTGCGTCGAAAAAACTAACATCGTTTTGGACCGGGCAGTCGGTCTCGGCTATCGATATGCAGCATGCTCTCTTATCTACTGTCTATAATTTAACGGGCATCTAAATGAAGTGAGATCCGATACGATAAGCCCCATTGACCAGAGACACCTTACATCGACCGGCTTCATTACATTACTTTTAAGAAGCATAGGGATTTATTTTATTAGGCGTTTATAACATACTCTGAATTAGGATTATCTTTGGGAACGTGTACGTTTCTGTCGCAAGAAATAGCAGTTATTATGTAATATATTAGAGTGTGAGATAGTTATATCTTGGTCGTGTGCGTGGGCCACGGTTAGCTACCGGTGGTGGTAGAGACTATGGTGTAGTAATATTTAATTAGCTGTGGTAGAGCAACCCACTTATAAGGAAATTAAACCTTTCTACACCTATGCTGTACACGTCATGATAATAAATATGACTGAATTTTACTTGGACTATCCATCAAACCCTTTCAGATTTTCAATAAACAACTCGACTCTACATTATCTAAACAAAATTCAGAAATGTTGTTAGTATTTAATAACTTTCCGTGGAAACTAGTGTAGCTGTACTTGTTACTGTCAGTGTTCGTAGCGTATTATTTAGTTTTTGCTAAAACTACTTTAGCGGGCGGGTTAAGTTAAATTGAAACTAGATATTAGGCATAGGGGCGTTATTACTATTTAAATGTCAGAAATAATTAGTTATATTTAGAATGGGGAATTTGGGTTTTTGAAATATCGAGATGGTGTGACTTCACGTCCTAATATACTGTTTCTGACTTCTGTATTAGCTTACTTCAAGTTACTATGGCCAATCACATCTTGGCTTTCTATTTATTATTAGGTTGAAGCCCAAACACAACAATCCAATCGAGCGACTTCCTATGCGGTTATTCTGCCACTTTAAATAGACGTCGATGTTGAAAGGAAATAAACAAAAGTAATTTCCCGACATTACGTGGAGCGAACGCTTTCAGGGCAAATGGGTGTGTGCACCCGACTACACATTGTTTCTGCGAATGTCCCGCAGTTGTACGGGACTCGCGTGACATAGCAGCCGAGTGCCGACTCTACTATGAATACCTGCTTCACTGGAATCGTTTCAACTTTACAGTGAACTGACTCTTGTGTGACTCTTGTTTTTTTATAAATACTCTAGGTTATTTAATTTGATTAGAGATATTTATGTAGCTGTGATTTTGATTGATTGGCTGATTTATGACTGAGACTCTACTTATTCTAATAAAAAAATGATTTACAAAAATTACAGGAGTTGTTATGGATATCTATAGGTGCTGTGATCATTTTGCGTACCTACTAAATCGGTTTAATGGGCACGGAACTAGAATGAAAGTAAGAGACGCGGGACTACATTTAAGGACACTTCAGCTACCTACGCATTTCCTTTTCTTATTATTCTGCCAGCCAACCCCACGACACTGTCCGTACGAACATTTTTTCTCACCCTCTTCGGGGTCGAATTTCGGAAATAGCTTCTTGGAGAGTGCTTACGTCATGGTGAAATAAACTGCCTTGCAACTTGGGCTCTAGTTCCAAAGTGACTTGATCGACAACGAAGAAGTTTACATACGAGTAAGTACTGTTTTTTTATAAATCTGATGGTCAAGTTGTTTATCAATATTGTAAAATATAATGAAGTAATCGATCTTACAGAAGAAAGCTACTTATCTAGAGTCGCTTGCACGATTATGGTAACATTTAAAACATAAGCTGAGCAGCCATTACAGGAGCTTAACTTATGCTGGAGACATCAGGCGACTGTACGGTAGTAAAATCTTTTGTGGTTAGAGTTGGAATTAACCACAAACTACCTACCGCGGTAGATATATGAATCTGAATGTCCAGTATGCTAACAATATTACCATCGTGAAATCGATTGTTTGTGTAACAATGAGTTGCAAAGAATGCACAGTGGTTACGTTTCGAGTTGTTGTAGTAATTGCGAGGCCGAGGGCTCGGCTTGGGGTAAATGCACGATCGAATGTAGGACAGAAGTATGGCACCGGCGACCCGCAACCACTTTGATGTTATTTTCGTACATCTCATGTGTCTGCGGTCCGAGTTATTGCCCGTCATTCGTTCGCTGATTACACCGGCCTATTCCCTGATTGAGTTTCGAATAACTGTATAAATAATGGTCGCTTCCCTCCTACGTGCCTTTTTGTTGTTGTGCGATAATGAGGATCGCGTAAATGGCAATCATCGCTCATTTTCTTTTAATGAACGCAATTTTTTCTACAACTATTTCTATGTAGCTTGCAACGACGCGCACAGAGCCACACCTTTCATTTCGGTTCGTTTCTTGCCATCGTTAGTGGAAAATGCTTTCGCTATACGTTCAGTGTAGCAATAAGCATTACATGCAGTCGCGAGAATGTGCCATTCCATTAGATATAAAAGGTAATGTATTGTTTTATTATACCGAAAGGAAAGGATTAGTTAGGCCGCGTTAAATCAACTTGGGATTTACTTTGCGATTTATGAAGCATTTCGTATGTATAAATTATGATTGGTCGTTTGGTGGATACGTCGGGATTGTCGGCTGATGTATTTGTAGTGAAATAATACGGGACGTAGAAGTGTAAGATAATTTATAACGAAGCTAACACGGGCGCGCGGCCCCGAGGCACGCAGCGCGCGTTGCCTTAGGTTAGGCGCATCATTTATATTTTTCCGATGTTTGTTTTGTTTTTTTATGATCCTCTCTGTGGATACCGGTCGCGAGATCTAAACAAAGAATGATAAAAGACTAATGGTCGACGTCTGTTTTCGTCGGCGCATCAATGTTTAATCGACTCATTTGCATGCACGGAGTGGATATTTGAATTTATCACTTTCGTAATTGAGTTTTGATGTGATGATGGGAATATATTTCTATTACGATTGCTGTATAACGATAAATGAATAAAAGTATGTTTATGGATGTATTCCGATGTCGTCAGTCAGGAAATAACATAAAATGTGTTTTGTGTTTTTGGAAAATTGCATCTTCGTGTTGTCTGTTTTGGTGGATCTGTAGCATTTTTACATGCATATTTTGATGGTTATGATTTCAGTTCAGACCACCTATAATGATTAAAATTACTCACATTGAAATAAATGATCCCACATCATACCATATAAATACATATTAGTTCTTTTCAACAGCCACAAATAATATGCATTCATATAATATGCATTCATTTGCAAAAACTCTTGGAAGTTATTTTGCTACTGTTTCATTATAAAATTGCACCCTCAGGGCCTCGTAATCTACTGTGGCTCTGAGGCGATCCTTTGACGTTTTCCAATCATACAATACGAGAACTAGTACCTTAATTGGATGGAATCCCGCTTCGGGCACGATCCCGCATTAAGGGATAACGCATGCGAGTGCAATTTTACATCGCTTTGTAATCTACTGAAACAATCAGATTGGAAGCTCTCTAGGATTAGGCTCAGGCGTGTAATAAAGCTAATAGATGGGCTTGTTATTTGAGATGCAAAGTTAATTAATGAAGGTACTGACATATTAAACTCGGAAGAGTTTAAAATCAGGGAGCTTTTCATCACGTGAAAATTGAAAGCAAGTTAGTGAAAAAAGTTAACATTTTGTATTTATTACTTCATTATTTCAAATACCAAAAAGCTAGCGTCATAAAGTTATTTTCATTTCTTTCTGACAATATGTTAATTATATGAGAAAAAACAAGCAACACGATACTTATGGGCTTCGGTGATTTATCGTATTTCTATAACACCGAAACCGGCGTAACGCGACATGACGTCATTATACCAACAATAAACTTTTGTCTCTACATCAAACGAGTTTCGTGCCAACCTTAATACTTTGTTAGGGTTGTCATTCCCTGATTTTGATCGTATTTTGTTTAACGGTTCAACCTCATAAAATGGGTGGGCAAGTATGCATGAGAAGAACAAAAGGTTGAAGAAGCACATGCACTTTGTTCCTACAAATAGAGTTAATTTTGTTTTGTTTGAATTCCATAGGTACTTAAATAGGTAGGAATGTAGACGCCCTAGTTTTCGTACGCCGGGCTAGTCTAGTCATTTCATTTAAATACGTCTGAATATTTTTGAAATGAGTTCGAGAGGTCTAATTTTAGAAATTGTAATGGTTTGTTTAGTCTGAAGAAAACTGGTATTGAATTTTTATTTTTTATGAATATGACATCCTTAGAAAGAATACGCTATGAATATTCTAATGGGCATTCCGAGCGAGTTAATAAAACGTCTTAACGAGTGTTCTGTACCCCGCTGCGATCGTACAAACAAAGATGTATGTAGCTAGTGACTCTAGGTTTCGATGTTAAATAGGCAGTTACATTGGCCATGCTCATTTAATCGCCATTGGTCGTCGGGGAACGTCCAATTTATGCAAGTAAGACCATGTAGCAAGCGAAGATAATAAAACGGGTACATATTATGATGGTCAAAATAAATTGAAGAGAAAATCTTTACTTGGTACCTGTTTTGATTCGACGATATGTATGTATTTTAGAGAAAGAGCTATTGCAACTTACGGTCAAACTTTATTAATATAGTTACAAGTTTCGAAGTTTCGTCTTGCACCAAACTTCTTACTCATTATATTCGAAGAATTGCTTAATTAATGTAACAGCTTTACTTTGTAAGGATTATTGGAGTACTAAGTAGAGTCATACAAAAATAAAGCCTTTTCTCTATTCTGCAAGGGTTTTAACTGAATACAAATAAGCGGCTTTGGTAATTAATATGAATCGAAAGCACCATCCCGATACGTATCATACTATAATAAATAATATATCATACTAAAGTATCCAAAATCTATATAAGAGACAGTTACTCACCTATAAAATACGCGAGCATTGCCGCTAAGATGACGCATAAGCAGATCATGGCGATCGCTAAACACTTCCACGTGCATCGATGCTGACATCGTTTGTCTATGTGGAAGCGGGATGGCGAGTATACAGGCACTGGGCTCGGCTGGCTCGCCCGCAGGGGGAACACCGGCATCACCAGCGGCTGGTTCGCGAGCTGGCAGTGCCCGCTGCCGAGGGTGCCGCCGCCCATGCCGCTCGACATCGGAGGCCCGCCCAGTCTGTGGAATAAAGGAATACCTTGGTGATATGATCGGAAATAGTAGTAGCATGGGGTAGTCTTTAGTAACAATGTCTTTAGTCATAAACTATACTCAAATAAAACTGTTGTTATGGGTACACCAGTAGAACAACTTGTA
Organism: Drymonia ruficornis; assembly: GCA_947859195.1. NCBI lineage: Eukaryota > Metazoa > Arthropoda > Insecta > Lepidoptera > Notodontidae > Drymonia > Drymonia ruficornis. The sequence goes on along the minus strand of OX401910.1, from coordinate 7,964,639 downwards.
AGACAGGTAGAAAAGTTATGTAGAAACTTCGTATCTATATTTTCTTAATAAAAACCATTAGTAGAGTCAAGGCACTTGTGTAGGTACTTTAGTAAGCAAAAGTGTGTAAAAACAACTTTGACATTTAATAATCTGCTTTTTGAATTAGGTCAGGTTTGTTTTTGTCCAACTTCAGCTTCAGGTATCAAAACAAAAGGAAAAAATATGTCACAACTTTCTTCAAGAGGGTGACCCAGTTGTAGAGTTTAAATCGAAAACACGCTATACTTATTGTTATTATATTATTACAATGTTATTCATCTGTTGCACGAAATAGGTGTCAGATCCCTTCGAAAGCTCAGGTAGAACCTGTCGTATGGTGTCGTAACACATTATGACCAACTGTCGGCGGAGCGAATCTGTGCCTCGCCATATGGCGTTTCGTTATTAAATTCCCTCGAAGACAATCAGAACGTATCATTACCGGGGATTCCGACAAAAAAAACTACGATCGTAGCGTTTAAGCACGTCCGCCCCGAAGACCATTAATCAATTATCCGAACTCCACTGTCACGAGTGAATTTAAAGGCCCGGCCTGAACATATGGCCGACGCTCACCAACTGACGCCACATAATGACCTTTTGTAAAGCAAGCAAAAAACAGAAATAATTGGAGCAAGTTTAGCGAATGCGAAGCGTGACTCCTAAAGGGTTTCTTTCGAGGAGGCTCTCGACTGTAATTTCTTTTGAAAAGCGGCCGAGAAGCCGAAGGAACGTTCGGAGGAAGGACGAATTCATTAAAACGTGTACAGAAATCACAATGCCCCGGCACGCAGACTGCCCTTAAATGGATTTTAAAATGTCTGACGTCTTTGTAGCTATATTATATAGAAAATCGTAGCTACGAAAAGATTTATATTTTTATTTAACCTTGGAAATCATTTGCATTTCATAGTTAGTACCTGCAATAAGGAAAATGTGGGTGTCCGATTACGAAAATCATTAACTTTCTCTCAGAATGTTCTTTCATCCTTTCGCAAAAAAATATGCCGAAAGGAACAATAGTTCTCCGTTGATAAAAATAAATTTCTATTACAGAGGTTGTCTACAATAATAACATATCTTCGAATAATCTAAGTCGTGATTGCGAACGTCGGCTATGTCGACATTCCGGAGGTAGGTAACTGTAGATGAAATTGATTTTTTAAATCCATCATCATTACGGCGATGGATTTTATTGTTTGTAATCTCATGTTGATGCCATTACCGACCGATACGCCCCGTGTCCGCACGTTACCGAAATGGACTGAACGTACTCATTTTGTTTTTGTTCAGAGTGATTTCGTAGCGTAGGAATGAAAAGTTGCTCCATACCGCAATGCGTTTCGTTCATAACGGAAACTCGCATTCTATTTTACGAGCACAAAAGTTGCGCTTTCGAATAAAGAAGATCCCGCGAAGGAAAGAGACGACTAAGACAATTAACGATGCCGACGACAGCGTTATTGTAGGACAATGCTGCGATATTTCAAGCGGCGCGGCGGACGGACGGGCGTTCGGCGAGATTTTGACAGGCGTTCGTCGTGAGCTCTTAATGAAGCGGTAAATAATGAGCAGAGGTGTTGCTGTGCGAGAACTGTGCCTAATTAACGCGAGAGCCGCGGCTAGTTTACACTGCAACACTCCACATCGCCGAACGTATCATCCTAACGGTAAAGCATGTAGTATCGTAGCGTAACAAAAACACGGCAGGTAGGCGAAGGCTCGTTAGTCGTCCGCGGCTCGCCGCCAAAGCACAGTTTTTATCGCTGCAATCGCGCGTGCAGCGGTCACTGCTAGTCTCGGAGCGGGCATAGCCGACCTCTAACTCGGAAACCAGATGAAACAAAAAGAAAGAAACGCAGGCACGGGCCGTGAGAACGCGTCTCCTTCGCCGCGCCCGGCCGTACCGACCATTTATCTTGCACAGTCGTGCGGGAATGGACTGGACAGCGATGTGCTTTTATTGCATCGCGCCCCTAAATATAGGCCTGCGGAGCCAAACCACAATGCTTTTAGCCCTAAAATGATTGGCCTGTTCAACTGGTTCAATGGCATGGGTGGTGCAGTGCCGATCGTTGCATTTTTATCTTCGCATTAAGTTAAAACATTAAATATTCATGATATTGATGGCGATTTAAGCAGTACGCTGCTATTTATTAAAAGTGAGTCGTTAATTTGTAAATAACAAACATTCTTAAAATAAGCTCACTATTTATTGCCCAATATATTACGGGGAATTCTAAATCAGATATAAAAGTTTTGATTGCATTCCAAGCTTGGCGTAGTCTTGACTAGTTTTAGGCAAACTGCAGTATCGTTTGCAAATAAACGTTGACACTAGTATTACATGGTTTCGAAAGGTGTGCTTAAATTTAGTTAAGTACCAGTAACAGGCGGAATGTAACCGGTTGTCAACAACAGTCGAATGCTATTTGCGTAAATGCTTTGCAGATGAGTTCAATTTGGTGCAAAAACAGGTACAGTCGACGTATCTAATCGATAGGGCAGTTATATCGGAAAAGGTCAATACAGTCCACTGACTGAAATTTCTAGTATGTGTGCTACTTACGACCTAACGATTCAAACTGTAAAGTAAGTCTGTATGTATACTACCAAAAATCTATTTATTAGTATTAGTAGTAGTAGTAAAGAACAACATGATATCTTCGAGACTCCCTACCTAAACTTATACTACTTTGTTTCTGAATATAAAAGAGATTTTCTAAAATAAAAGAACTATTTTATCGATGTTGTAGGTGTGGTTACGTTACTCAATAATATAAGCGTTTTATTTTATTTTCATGGTCGATCAAAACGCCCCCTACATTCATTGTGTGTGAGGGTCGAAACCAAAAACGGTCTTGAGATATTATCGACTGAATTTTAATACGAATAACATTTTGTAATAATACTATCGTAGCAGTTTATTTAAGATACCTTCGAACTAATTGCGTCGATCGGTTGAATGAAGAACAATGAGACAAACACGACGCGAGCGTTTCGAACTCGGGCGAGGCTTTCAATGATGATTGTTTCGCATAATTCATATTGAACGCAAATTAAGTACGCAAATGGTATTCTTCAAGAATTCACAATGGGGGAGTTCGTTGGAGAGGCGCATTCAAATGTCAGACATAAAGAAATACGATTAAAAGGTGCACGAAACAGTCGCCGGATCAATCGATACGAACACGTAGCCTCCGTCGCGGAGGCGGCCCTCGCCGGCACCCTCTGCAAGTCATGAGTGTAAATTCAAGAAAGCTCCCCAATTTAAAACGAAATGTATAACAATAGCATCGCCCCGGCTATGCCAATTTCCTCCCTCGACGAACGTTTCCACTACAAAGAAACTGAATAAAATTATCATCCATACTTGTTACTAACTATTATTTAAGACGGAAAGTTAAATTGAAGCGTTCCGTAGTATTTACGAGGCCGAGAAATATAAAAGGAGTATTTAAAAGGAATTCAAAATAAAGAGAACGCTAAAGAAGTGGCGCTCATACATCTCGGCGGAGGCGCAGCCGGCCCCGCCCGGAATCTGTCCGCTCAAATAGCTGCCTCGCCCGACACCCGACGCACCCGACGGATTAATTAAAAACATTTGTCAAAATGGCCTTTCGAATAAGAATTTACTTCGGATATTTTAATAATATATAGTGGTATTAATTACACCTCGATGTAATAAACTAGGTAATCTATGATAGTCAATTAAGTTTATACACTCGTTTAGATCGCTGGATGAGTTCATAAATATAAATTGATATTGTAATTGATTTCCGCAAAAGCGAGGTTTCATTCTGCTCATTAATCGGGGGTGATCTGTGTCGATGGTTGTATAGCTAGTGCGTGCGGTGCATAGCGAAATAGCAGGGATTTGAATACGCTCGGATTCATTGAACTCGCTACTCTTATTAATAACTCACATAGTGTGGTGTTTGTTTTAGTCGTCTCGTGCAGCGGTTAGGTAATGCTGAAGTTGATTCATGAATGGGAGAGTGCGACTCGCGACTCGCGGCCCGCGGCTCGCGGTTCAAGTGCTCGCCCACTCGTGTATATTTAGCGAATATTATTTTCCTAGAAATTTATCAGACGGCGGAAGTGCCGTCGTTTACATTTTACACGCAAAGACAGGTATAGATTTCTCCTTTTCGAATTTCATTTACACGAAAATATATAGTGTATGCAAATAAAAATGTGTACCTGTTGTTTCAAAACCAGCCCTTTCACCTACCTATCTATAGCAATTTAATGTTTATTTCCCTATCAGTTTAATATGTAAACGGGCCTGTAATAGTAAGTAAAGATAATCTTGCGTGATGTTATCTAAAGAGCTTACTGCTTGCACTGAACGCGCCTTGGGCAGAACCAGGCAGGTTTATCGCCAGAAATGAATGGAAGCGATATCGTATAAGCGGCCAATTACTGGCCGACCGCTAGATCGCGAGGACCCGCAGTTAAATAAATCGTGCTCACGCGCAGACACCCGATAGTGATAAACAATTTTCCATTAGCCAAGCGTTGCCGTACACCAGGGGGCTCCGTGTACTTAGCCGCGATTTCCATACCTAACGGGGACCCCGTATGCGATAGCCTTTTATTACAGAGTTTGTCGTTGAAGATATTATTATGGTAATATCCGAGAAATGCAAATTAAGTACGACTATAAATACGGAAAGAAATAGCCCGGGTTGGGTAAAAACGGTAAGACTAACCTAACGGCCGTGATTTGAAACGGCCACGATGCATATAAAATAGGAACGTAATTGTTTTTCGAGTCATGAATACCTATTCCCGTTTAACGGCCAATAGAACGGGAGCGGGGACGATAAAGTTTAATATGTGTAACAATTTTATGTCGCCACATCGACGTAAAAATGTAATACCTATCAGTCGGCGGTGTGCGTCCGGATTTCTCGAGCCGCGAAGTCCTAAACTAAACGCTCGGTATTGTTCAGTGAAACGGAAAAACGTTTTCGCAGGAGGCGTCCCTCCGCGGGCGCTCGTATTTCACCCGGAGTTCAATATTATTTCGACAGTCGCCGCACAAAGAAGCGGAAGGCCCGCGCCGCGCCGCGCCGCCGCCGCCGGCCGCCGCGGGCGCCTCGCGCATACCGCTCCACAATATTGTCCTCCCGCCTGCTGCCTGCCTCGGGTTACACTGTAAATATTTTTCGGCGGTTGCCTGATTGAAAAATTTTATCGCATTCCACCCCCACCTTCTTCCGATAATGGATTGTGCTCGCTTTTAGGCACACATTGACATGGGTACTGTCTATGGAGGCCCTCCGTTGTTAGTTGTCTTTCTTTTTAATAACAAGTCGCAGTTTTATTACACCTTCCGCACTCACTTCAAAAAGTCCGATGAGAATAGTACGAGAACATATGTACCTTTTCATAACTTTCGAAATATGGACGCCGAGCGGACGCTCCGCTCTATCTAGTTGAAAAGTTTTGATGTTATTAGTTGCTATGTATGGTTTCATTTCAAGTTGTCCGAATGAGTTTTGAATTATACATTAATATTTGAGTTGAATAGAAAAGGGTACCAGCAGTAAATGAGGCAGCAGGATGAGTATGCATTAGGAAAAATACTACCCAAGCTGTCCAAATAGTTGAATAGGTACCTACTGGTACTCAACCGGCGAGGGGACAATATCTTTCTAATTATATTTGTTTTGGGCGGCTGCGAAGCGTGCGGATCGTCGCCCGACGCCATTATTTATACAGAGGAAGATACAAATGAGGATCCATTACTGGATTTCCTCGATCTGAGCCTAATGAAAGACAAATAACTCGAGTTCAAAGCGATCGATACGGGCATTCGCGTTAATTTGATCTACGCGATAGCTGAGGGCGATACGATGAGATACACCGGACCAGAGCCGTAAGAAATATTCTCTAATAAAACTTGGATAGTAAAAAAGTTATAAAAGTAAAAACTATTTAATTATTTCTGCTTTTATGGACATTCGATAGCGAAGTAATAAAAGCGAAGTAAAAGTAAAAACAACCACAAGTTGTCAGGCGACCGTAAAGACAGGGCAATTGACGAAGTAGCAGTAGGTAACAAAAGCAAGGGTGGGAAAGATTTAAACGTTATGAACTACAGCGAACCAGTGAGTGCATTTGAATTCAATTTTCGACCTAAAGTGAACGGAGTAAGAGCAAACGCTGCAATACAATGTACAGTTTAGCACAAAAACCGCTGAGAAGAGTTAGGGGCGCGACGCATTCGTTGCACTACATTACCCATGTCCCAGCTAGTCAGCAACCCTAGTTTTGAATTGAACTCGATTGACATTCTCTCTCATCTACATTTTTTGCCTATAACCGACTCCATGGCCCGTGAAATTTATTAAAGGACAATTCCGTGTGTAATATTTTATCAATTAAGCACGGTCGGTTTCGATTTAGAAATTATGGCATGCCATTTGAACAACCCGCAATTTATTACATGCTACAATTCTGTACTTATATCAAAATGTCATACTTTCAATTTGAAGGGTGTAATTTGCTTAAATTGCTGGATTTTCATGTTACAAAGTGTTATTACAATAATTTCAGATGACGTTGAGTTATTGGTCCTATACCTAGTATAATAAAGAGCTTTGGTAGAATGAGAATACGACTTGAAAAATTGAGCATTGTAGGAAACTTTTTCTTATTTTTTTAACTAGCTCTATTAATAGCATACTAACCTGTTCTTAGACAAGATTCTCTCAAGAATGCTTATACTACTTTTACTGGAAAACGTTTGCAAATAATAGTAGTCTACATCCGTCCAGTTGACCAGCCCCTGTCGATAAGGGTCAGTCGTTCTTAACCGACCCATTGAATTGCAAAGCAGTTTACTCGCCACTTGAATATTTACACGTCTAATGGCTGTAACGTCTGTTAATGAGGAGTGCATGAGATTGGCATATACACTGTGAGAAGCTAAACAGGTTAGGGACACCGTCAATTATGTTCCAACGTTGTAGGACAACATGAAAAACATTCTAGATCCATGGTACGAACTATTTTTTTCTGTTCTACATTCGTGAGTTATAAAAATCGCAAGTTGATTGATGAATGCAAAAAGATAAAGTAAACAATAAATGTATATAAACTCTTTATATACATTTATTGTTTACTTGTTTACAAAAAAACGTTTATTTAATTCCGCTAGGGTCTCGATGTGGTCCCTGAAATAATAGAGGTATCTATGTAGATTTCAGCTTCTGTAAGCTGAAATGTTTTGTTTTGGAAAAACTTCATCGATCGAAGATTAAATCAAATCCTATGGATATTCCAATAAAACATAATCATGAGTTATAGCGAAGGGGGAACAGGGTACGAACAAGGCATATCTTGAAGCTGCGGGTCGTCTTTAACGGCGACACTTAAGATTTATAGTTGTTGAATTCAGTTTAAATTAAATAAAGAAACTTAACATACGCGTAATCATTTTAAATTAAACAAACAAACCAAAGTATTTTTCAGTAGGTACATTAGGTACGCCTATTGCAATTTGCAAAAGTAATAATATGGATCAGTTGGAATAGTTAAAAAACTTAAGTAAGTTAAGTTACTTATGAAATTTTTTTTTGTTTCGCCTCATCGGTCAAGTTGAAAAATAACTCTACCTAAGGTATGTTAACAGCAATTCATACGCAGAACAGATTCAGGCGTTTTCAGACGCAGTTTTGACGTTGAATGTATGGAACATCTGTCAAAAACAGCATCTTAAGATCGATCTCAACTTTGAGATGCATTTATTAATAAGAGCCTAAGCTATCCTAACATAAGTTTGATAGAAACGTAAGCGACGTACACCGCATACAAATGAAGTAGATAGGTGGGCAATTACCTAATCTTCTTATAATTGCCGCCAGTGGCATCGCGTTTCCACAAACGTCAATGTTTGGATGGTTAACTTCATAGCAGTAATTTTAAACACCAGTCATTAGCTACGTCCAGAAGTGTCACATGCCGCGCGAGGAAAATTTTCCTCGCAATGTTTGACTTGCCTCACGTGAGGCAAATGCGCGCCGTGCCTCACCTGAGCACTCACATTTGCGTCGCCTAGTTTGGCAGTCGTGAGACAGAACGATGTCAAACGTGTCAAACTGATTGATCGGGTATACCTTTCCCTGTCTAGAGTGTCAGTTGCCTCGCCATTTGCCTCGCGCGGCATGCGACTGAGGCAAACGTCGTGCTTCGCGAGGCATGTGCGTGAGCAGCCTCGCGCGGCATGTGACACTTCTGGACGTAGCTATTAAGCACTGACCTAACGCCAGATTACAGCATTTAAGAGAAGCGTTCCTGGCGCAGTAATATACCCAAGTTTATGGTCAACATTACTATCGTGGACCAACCAGAGCTGCGAATCATGCGGTAAAAATACACATTAATAAAGTTATATCATTATTTTACAGCTAATCTTAAGAATAAGTTGGTAATTAACAAGAATTTTGGTAAAACTAACTTTTACGAATGTTCGCTTGAAGAACCTTAACATTTTTTCAAAAGATGCACGAACACAGCATCTATCTAAAAGTTTCTCAATCTCTATGAATGTTTAGATGCCTTAGTATGGAATATTGATGGGTACGAGATTCAAATTAAGTATTTACCGTTTCTAAATAAACGGTAATTACCACTTTTACCTGTCAGCTGCGTGAGTATGGGCGTTCGACATTGGGTAACGTCAACCCATCATTATTCATCCTACGTAATTCGTTAAACATAAATATTTCACTTATCTAAAGAATCCGCTGTCCTTAATTATCTTGTTTTATCGGAGATGTTAATACTGATTCGCCCACGCCCTCGTCGTGTCGTATTTCACCGGTGCGTCACGGTGACTCCTAAAGGTTACGATTTTTTTATTTTGCTTGTAGAAGTGTATCAGGATCCCATAGGTCGTAAAGTTTGATATAAATTTGAGAGCGTTGAACCCAAATCAAAACGGATTAATGTGTTTCAAGTGTTCTGTATGTTATTGGTGTCTCTAATTACGTTCATGGGTCGGTGAGAGTTATGGTAATGTTCGGCAGCCTTCGTAGATACCGGGCACCGGCGTGTCGTGTCACTGATACTTACGACTCAGAATTAAGGGTCTGTAGGGCGAGCCATTCGTTGGTCACGCCCGATGACGTGTACCTTGGACAAGACCAAAACTGTTATTAGAAAGATTCCGTCGTCAACCTTTTTTGGGTGCTTGTCTTAAAAGGTTTTTTATATTTTCGAATTATGGACGGCTGTAATGTGTTTTATTTGATAGCAGTCGAATAACGCTTTTACTGAAATGCGATTGAAGTAGGTAAGGAGTAATTGAGCGTGCTGCTATCGAGGTAGCGGTGACCCGTCATATATTAAACGGAAAGGTCTTTAGTAACGTATCTTCGTAGCGGCGAAATGCATGAATTTCCGGACACAAACAAAGGCACTCGGCACGCGAAGCATGCACTGCCGCCGAGCCCTAAAGGGGAAAAAAGACGTTTCGTGGTAAAAAGTGAGTTAGGGGCAGCTATGTTTGTGTATGGCTCGAGTTAAGTGTTTAGATAAGTGCAGCTGAGAGAGGCGAGCACGTTTGTTATCTCTCAGGGAGGATAGGAGCTCAGACAAATGGAGCCACCCTGTGTGGTCCGCTGCACGGCCGGCTCTCACCAAATATGTGCACTTGAATCAAAAACTCGCCTCGTATATCCTCGCTCTACAAGACCACTACAATGTGAAAAGTTATGGCAATCGTGTCACGACCACAAATAATCTGGCGACAGTTTTTGTCATTTTTATTTAACAAGGATCTAGTTTATCTTTATTCTTATCAAAGGTAGGATTAACATCATGTTTTCGGAACGAATACTTCCAAGTGCATTGACATTCGTCCGTTATACTACATGCAGTGCATTAATAATTCAATTATAACTGCGTTAAGGTTAAGGTTATTAATTGAAGCCATTCAAAATGTAAGTTCCTAAACGGGTCATGCTTGACTACCATGTATCTTCTCGTTATCTATCTAACGGTTAATTTTGCCATTAATTAAGTTATAAATAAGCTCCCACAGCGATTAATCAGCTGTGCTTTTATAAGGTTTCGAAGCTACGCGCTTGTAGGAATGATGGCGGTACAGTTATGTGCCGTTCCTTACCGGACCTATGACTTTCTATGGTTATAACTGTTTACCAGCATCCGTCGCCCAGATGACTGCATCGTTATTTCATTTCATTGTTAAGAACGCACCGTCTCGCCCTACCTACTGAATTATAAAATATTCAAATAAGGAGAGAAATAAATCCAGGCGAGGAAACGTCGACATTACATACATATTACTGCGGCACCGCCGACCGCCTATTCATTACAGTTATTTATAGGAAGCAGTGACAAACCGAGGTTCGTATTTATTTGGACGGGACGTTTTGTTTATTTTTAAAACGGGTTAAGCTAAAATACCCTATTCCGATAAGCGTCCGGTGGCTGAGCCGGTGCAGCCGAAATAGTCCGCGTCGGCGCTGATTCCGCCGATACCGCCGATGTCACTGTCACATATTCAATATGCGCTGTCTCCACACATGACGAAATATTGAGACGCTATTATTAGAACTTCATTATACGCGCTAATGTCTTGTTTTAGAAGATATGTTACCTCCTAACATTGCTATTACTAGACTTGTGCTCAGCGTACCACTACATGCAGCGAAATTCACACATCTGTTATTGCACTCGCAATTCGACATTCAACCGGATTTTAATGCGTATTATTCACCAGAAGACGAGCCGTATTGGCAATACTGAGATTTTTTCAACATTATTTTCCGCGAACGATTGAGTCGTACGGTGTGCATAGACTCCGTTTAGTAGGACATACTATTTTGGACAGTGACATGTCTCTCTTGGTAATGTCTTTGGTTATACGTCGCGTTCAATGAACTTTCTTCAGCCGTTAAAATACAAACTACCTTGGTAGGTACTCAAAATTATACGTAACGATTCATTGTGTCGACGGTCGTAATATCCATCGACACCAAAATGAACAGTGACAATAATTTAACCGGAAAACAATTTCCGAAGCTAGTATTCGTAGATACAGATGAACTCAATCAATACTGAAAGGAGACAATGGGCATCTCTTATTCAAAACGGAAACTATTACAGTGTCGCCATTGTATTCGGTGCCTCACCTCGGCGAGTGTATTATTCAAACGAAAAGTGGTTTGTTTACAAACGTTAGGCGAGATGAGTATTAGGGACAGTCGGCGACAGTCGGAGATTATGTATGTGCGAGACGGTGAAGGAACGTGGTGGCTGTCGATCGATGTCAACATGAAAGATTTATGTCCAACTTAGTGACAGTGGAATCGTCGCGGCCGATCCTGGATTATCCTTTGTTGGAGATGCACCGTCATACATACGTGATAAGCTCTGTTGTGCTCGACTGACAAATGCTCCACGGTGGAAGGCTACAGTAGGATTGAAAAATAATATTGTGAATCCGATATTTCAGCAATTCGTTTATTCAGCACGACCGATTCATATCAATTTATGATACGAAAATAAATATTGTTACATTTTTTATTAGCTCAGAAATAAGTGTGATTGGTAACAGCGGAATCATAAATAGGTCGCCTTCCCCTCTGTCCCCTTCCCTCCAGGTCGGCAACGTGCGAGCGTTTCTTATGGTATTGCAAGTATCTACAGGCAACGGTATTTTCTTAACATCAGGCAGGCCGTACGCTTGTTTGCCACAGTAGTCACATAAAAGGTGATCAAAAGTACTTGCAGTTACTGAAATTTATATTTCATATGAAAAACTGATACAAAGAAAGCGTTAATATATTTTTCGATATGTTGGATTGGACTTCTATGATAAATGGTAATAATATTGCACTAATGAATACAACATGTTTACGAAAGAGCACCCCTATTTCAATTACGCGTGATTACTGCAACGATTGGAGCTATTGCATCTCATCAACTTGATGACTCAATAATTGGTCCGTTTGATCTAACCAATTACTCGCGATTGAAACACAAAGATTCGGCTTAACGAAATGATTGTGTCGACATTATGCATTAAAGTTAAAGGAAGATAATTGAACTTCCTGCGGTGGGCTGCGATTGGTTTGAAGCGCACCGCACCGCACTGCTCAGTGCCCCTTTCATACTGCCGTGAGGACACGCAGTGCGGCGCTGCCAGCCTGATGGGGCGTTTCCTCTAATTATACGAACTATTAATAAGACGATGCCTCAGATATAATAAACAATCGATCACTGTGCTCTCTAATGGCTTTAAAAGGTTTCGAGTATAACGCGAGCTTGGGTCAAGGGTTGCGCTTGAACGCTTTAAATACATCTCTGTAGATATGATCATTAAAATTCTTATTAGTAGCTACTATTGTAGGGTGAAATATAAAGGTATGAGAAAATACAGCACAGACATCGTTTGGTAGTGAATCAGTGGGCGAGTGCATCGCTCGAAGCGAAGCAATTTCTATAATAACCGAGAGAGTATTGCCAATCAGCGGAGGCAAAGCTTTGTTTGTTAACTGCTGTTGCTACCGTGTGTCGGTTAACTGAATAAGTATTTTGTATTAGACTTGACTGTTGTAGTTAAGCAAATGTACAAGTGTATGCAGACACAATGCGTCCATAGTTATGCATTGTAAAATCAACTTTGACTAAATTATGGAATGTAGCTTTGTCACACAAACCATATTTTACAATTCTATTGCCCTTTGACTGTATAATAAGTCGCTTATTTGCTCTTCGGGTATGGGTGAGGTTATATTTAGTTTGGTACGTAAATAATTTATGTAGCTATATGAGCAATATGAACTGCTTATCCACACATGATATTTCAGGATATGCTCAGATTAAGTTCATGAAAATAATGTAGAAAACTTGACATACCGGTCTGCCTACATGGTCTATCACTGCTTTCACTACAACTGCGGGGTACTACAAGTTTCTTAAACGTGTTTTAATAAGTTTACTAGCCAATATGTCAGCCGGAATTGGAAGGGAAAGATAAACGTTTAATGGACGAGGTTAAATGACGACCACCCAAATATCTAGCGGCCTATTTGAAGCTTATATTTGCTATACAACACCAAAGCAATTAAATGCTTGATACCTTATTATTTATCCTCGTAGCCGCCTAATATTGCAATTCAGAAGCGGTGCACCAACTTACCAAATCGGATGTCTGCGCAAAGCGAATGCGAATTCGGTGGCAACGTTTGCGTTGCGATCGTCTAAACGCTATTAACAAAGTTGCAAGTCCGTGTTGAAGTTTGATGGGTGAGTCGTGTTTGCGCTGTCCGGGCCGTATGGAAATTCATTTCTTGCTCGGCCGAACTTCCCGGCTCCATATATGCCCAAATATTTGCCGCCAGCTCCCCAACTCCATCGGTTTGGCGATCGTGTCTTTGCAGCCATATGACGCATTTGCCAGTGTTTACCCGCCGCTCTTAATTGCGGAACTTCGATGCCTTTAGGGAAAAGTTCTCGAGGAATTTGCGTAACAAGTAGGTATGATGTTTGGTTATCATGCGACGAGAAAGTTTGGGTATATTTTTAGCACATTAGCTTTAAAATTACTCCATCAATGTCAAAGTTTGATTTTGTTATAAATAGACGTTACCACATGGAGCAGGCGTCCTCGTTTAGCTTCAGAGAGTGATAGATATAGAATAAAAAATGTAAGTATTTATATCGTTGTCAGCGGCGATGATTTAGCTTGATACTTAAGATTGCTAAACATTTATTAACAGAAAAGTATTAAAAACGTTTGGCAGGCAGCTTATAGCTGTCACGTGAATATATCGGGTATTTTCACCATCCATGACATAATTATTTTAGTTGTGATTGCTTTCAATTATAGACAAGGTTTTCTTTATTTTACTTTCAAAAAGGATTAAAGTATACACTGAGTAAGCTGCTAAGACTTTAGGTAAAAATCACCCCATTAAATTAAGTACCTATACTGATGAATCATGCATATACTTATTTATCTATTATGTGAAGGAATACACACAAAGCTTACTGAGGGTTGACGCTAAGTCAATTTCCTCTTCAAAGCGTGGCAAACCGAACAGCATAGGGCATGAAGGCGCCATGATGCTATCTGTCGGCCATTGTTGCGTGCACCTAACCGTCATACATTCGCCTCCTTGTTTGGCCCTTGTTAACACATTGTAAAGGAAATTACATTCTTTACCCGCCGTAAGTGCGCCGTCAAATAGTGTTTCCGTTATCTATCATCACTGTACCGTGTCAAATTGTTATCATTAGACGATTCTATAATAAATTCTCGTCTGACCTGGTTACGTTAATGGATTTGAAGGCGCTATTGCTAATGGTTATAACGATACTAGAAAAGCCATATCTCATAAACTGCCATTACAAATGTTAGGTCAGAAACAAGATGTAGAGTCAATTGTAGCGAGTGTTCGTTTTCATTACGCATTGATATTGAGATATTAATAGTTGGGATTTTGGGATTCGCTCTCGAATCTGTTGAATTAAGCTGCCGCCATTGGGGTGTCGCAGCTGGCTGTAACTGCTATCTGCGTTGCCCGCTCGAGTGCGGCAAGTATAAAAATATGATTTATGTCACAGTATATAGAACCGCACATCGGTTCCGAGAGTCCGCTGCTATTAACGCATATGCATATTTTTTCGTATCCCTTACTCTGTAAACTACTGAACTACGTTTTCGAACGGGAATTTCTTATTGTGAGAACTCCGATCGAAACCCCCAAAGGACACCCCGAATAAGAGCCGCAGAATTAGTTTTGTGTAGTGCCTTACTTTAATAATGTTCCGTGGTCTTTAGAGGTTTGCGGGGGTTCTGCGAGGCCCGTGTTTATGTAATGCGGTATATGGAATAGATGTTTTCTGGCTTCAGGCTCTTTATTATTACTTTGAACTACGGCCATGAATATAGGGGACCCACCCCTTGTACGGTTGGGGTTGGGAAGGTAAACAAGTGCCGTCAACTGATTCAAATACTCAATTGAATTCTATATTTTCCTCATTTCGTTCTGATTCCCCTTTATTATTTCCTATTGGATACAACTTATCATCTTGTATTACTTCGACATTAATATAAAAGTGTTATTAGATTTCTTATTAGATTTTTGTCGGTTTCAAAAGGGATATGTAATAATTTAGAATTTATCACAATGGTCGTGTCTCCGGAGCGATTATAACCGCTTGCTCCGTGGTTCCGACGTCGGCTTTATCAAAAGCTTAGTAATTTATGTCCCCTGTCATCGGTTCCACTAATGTATTTTATCTTACTGTTGTTGAATATTTTACTTTCATTTCAACAATATCTGTACTCATGTTAGCTATCTTCGATGCTTAGAAAGCTTTATCTTTGGGTTTGATGTACGAATTCCGATCGAATCAAAAACTAATCGTAGATACGATAACGATTGAACTTTTAACATTTTGAACTTGCCTGATCCCATTAACCGTGACAAGTGCATGCACATTTTACGATAAATAATGAAGGTATTTAGATAAATAAGTTTGTTAAGGTATAAAAGTTATTCCTTCTATTAAACTTTCCTTAGAGATATAATGGTAATGTTAGTTTTGATACTTACCTGATTAGTTGTTTGTTAGTTGATGAGTTCTTGAACGGAGATGGAACTTACCTAGGATCTACGAAGGGCTCGGCGTAGATATTCCTGAGGGGCTGGCGGCGCGGGAGGGGCGGGGGCACCGGGCTAAACCCCTCCATCATCTCCTCCCGCTCGCTGTACTTCAGCGACTTCATAGTCATCCTGCTCCTCGATACCAAGTCCACTTCACAATTCGATCTCCGAACTCATTTCACTTAAATGTTTTATCACTTACATCGTTACACTGTCGCAATAACGTTTATTGACATGATGGAGATTGATGAAAATCCACTGATTAGTTCAAATGTTTGAATGGAACATTGCTGTAAACACTGGTATTTTATTTTAAGGTTACGAGGTTGTTTACTGAAACGGGAAAATTACGAAGATGAGGTAAGTTATCGCGTTGTTTGTGGGGGTTTCCGTCGTTCGTGTGTGGACCAGGCCCCACGGCAGTGCGCGCGCGACTGCCGGCGGTTGCATCGCGCACGCTGCGCTGCGCCAGCCCGCCCCGACCCTCGCTGAGCTTACTAGAGCTTTTGTCATTTTTTGCGCCCGCGCCGAGGTGCCGTCAAGCTCGTCGAGTTATTAGAGCCGAGCACAAAAAATACGAAGCATACGCAAGACGAGGGCCCCGATAGACCTGACGCAACAACGATAGCACACCCATGTTCAACATGTCGGCATGCGGTTGAGTTTCCCATTGTGCGCTGAGAATATTGTGTAAAGTGTGAATAAAATCTGTTTTTATAAAGAGGGTGCTATTGTAATGTGCCGCGGCGTATTCAATATTTTTTTGCGAAATTCTAATTTTGTTAGATTTATCGATTTTTTTGTATAAATCTTAGTAACATATGGCTCGCTCTTTATCCAGTGAACACGTGAGTCTACTCATCTATACGAAGCACAATACGTTTAAGTTAAGTGGGGAAGATTTGATTAGCGAAGAAGGTTAAATAGGAAAAGCTAGTGACGGTTGTGGGTCTCGTAAAAAGAACGCAAGGTAATGGAAGTAGAGACGAGAAAGGAGAAAGTATCTAATCGATACGATTATTGAGTGGATGAGGGTCGGGTCGGACGGAGTCCGGGGTTCGTTCGACTAAATTACTGTGAATGATAAGATAAGCAGCGGCTCCTAACGATTGATCTTTGTTTATTTTATCTGAGAATAAACATGTTACCTGGAAATTGTTCATTTGGGGGCCATTATCCTCAATTAACTTAATAATAGCTTCAACAACTTTTACCATTTCAAGAACAAGCATTTATGTTATAGCCGCGTCAGATTTATGTAGGAGTGTGTGTACCATAGGTATTTACTAGGTTCAATAATGAACTAGCTCTACCTACAGTGGTATAAGATTCATCATTGAAGCCGAGCGTGTACGCTAAAGTTACGAGCAGCAATAAAAAGCATTTAACGAGGGACAAATAGAAGCAATAGAAATAGTAGCAGTGATTGTTTGTACGTTGCATACTGCATAAATGTATGCATCGTATTAGTTCAAAGACCTGTCCCCCTGCTGAGTGGCGGCTGGTCGATCTCTGCACTCTGCATATAACAATTACCCTCACAAACATTGTTAGCGACAAATACGTCGGGCGTGCACCCGTTACCCTTTTTGTTCTCTGAAATGTTTGTTTTTTAAACTCGTTACCCTCGGTACAAATTTTATTTACGATCGCCAAAATTGAATTACGCACCGTGATTTATTGAATGTTTTCTAATTTTGCGACGCGCTACCGTGTGACCAATAAAGCGTTCCCAAAAATGTGACTCGGAAAAAACGACTGCCAATAGAAAGGGATGCGGTAAAATTATGTAAAACCTGTCCTATGGGCCCGAATTATCCCACAAGGATAAGGAATAAGAATATAAAAGAGGCTTAGAGTTTTCCATACGGCTTTTTGAAGAAGCAACGAACGCGAGATTTACATACATACATACATGCGGGTAAACATGCTCGTTTCCAAAGTGTCTTCGAGTACCTGTATAATAAATTGATTTAACCGTCTCCTGACAGGTTTAAGTATGTTTTGACAAACATTAGGGAATTTTAAGCCCCAGTGACTAAACTTTGTTTTGTGTTTCCGGCCGGGTCTATTGATGAGCCGCCAAGTGAGTTTCGCTGAAGTTTTTAAACACTCGGCGGACGTTTTCTGGGGTCAAGTTGGGAGAGGGTGGTTTATAAAATATCTTCAAAGTTACGAGTGATATTTCAACTTTTTATTACTAAAACTGTGTATTTGTTCTTTTTAGTATCTTTAAAAATGTTTTGGTACTTAACCATCTTAGAAAACTGCAAAGTTCCATTTCTTGCAGTCATAACTAAATGGAATTAGGTATCTAAAGTTATATTGACATATTATAAACTTATGGAATGTTTAACACAAGCAAGAACTCGCTTCCATATGTCTTTATTATTTATTGCAGAATCTGCGATTTGCATTGTACAACATAAAATTGTCGGAACATTAATTACTGCAATAAAATTGAATGGAATCATAAACGTCCCTGCGGCCTACTAAGCGACATAAAGTTTCTCGCCACAATACATGAATGTTTATTTACAACGGGCGATGGAATTGCACTTAAATGTAAAATGATTTAACACAAGAAGCCCAGCAAATCTTTTTATATTTCAGAAAACTTTAGGCGTTACTTTAAGATTCATGCCACGTAGAGCTTTTATATTTCGAATGTACATAAATACTTCAAAGTCAACGGATTCCGAAGATCGTGTACCACGATTGTGCAATAGCGGTTCTTGCATATAAGGCAAGTAGGAAGCAGGCCGCATCTCAGACGATCGTTTTCCCATGCGATATACGCTGACTGATGTATTTGAGATCTGTAATGTAGAGGCCCGTTCATGAACCTGTACTGTGTGGCTCTAATTGAATGTCCTAATAGGTACTTTGTTTTATTTAATAGAAGTAAACATAAAACAAGTAGAGTTGATTTAAAATGGGAGTACAACCAGTAGTCAAGTGTGGCTCCACCTACAAGTAGGTACAAGACGATTAAGCTCGTTATTGATTGCAAACAACTCGAGTTATAAAAACAGTGTTGCATAACGCTGCACCAATTACCGAGCATTGTTTGTGTTTCGAGTGCTCTATGCCTCTAGCGCACTTTAGCAGAGCAGTTACACACTAATAAACACATTTTAGTCAGTGTATTTACACTAACATTAACAAGGCGCCCCGTTCGTTTGAACCGTATTAATCTTCACGGCGTGGCCCAAATAAATTTCGGCATCCGTCAGCCGGTTGCTCTACAAAAAGTCACTCAGCTATTTTAATTGGCGTAAAAGTTTGGAGTTACTACGCGGTAGGAACAAATGTCAACGGCTGTGGAAGTATGCGCGTGAATTCCTTACTTGGGGCTCGGATTTTTTAAAGAATGTTCGTTCAAAAAGCTCACAAATTCTGCGATAAATAGGAAACTTATGAAAATTACCAAGCTTCACTCCATTTTAATTAATTTTATATGGGTTAGCCGTTAGACTACGGCTCTACATTTTTTTGTTAACTTGTCGCCCCTGTCAACTATTTTGAACAATAAAACACAAGTCACGAGCATAATAATTAAACGGAAAACTAATATCACGACTCGAGAGCAGGATTTAATTAAATCTCCCGAGTTTTAGAGACCGTGCGAACAAACACGTGCGAGAGCGAAGAAATTTGGATTAATTATCGCTATCTGACGGTGTATTTGTTCGTTTTATTTCCGTGCCTTAGCATCCCTACCTGGCACCCCGTGTGTGCACTCAAGTGCGAGTGTGTGTGTATGTGGAGCACGTTCCATAAGATAAAAGACGATATTGATTCCGTGACGAGCCGAGCGAGCTGTGGGAAACCATTCCTGTCCGTAATGCATGCCCCGAGGAAACAAGCACTTCGACACACACCGTTCATCATTTTAAGAGCAATAATCGAAAACAATGTTTCGAGTACATTTGATATTCCGGGGAGTAAAATTTGTAATACGTATTAAGTTTCCGAGTGTAATTAACGAGTTAAGGGTACCGCAGTGAGCACTTTATTCGTAGTTTAGCGACGCGGTCGGGAGGCTGTCCCGGCCGCAGGACTTGGCCACATTCTCGCCGGGTAATTACGCACGCCCGTCTCGTTCCCAAGCTTCAGCTCTAACATTTTATACCTCATTTCGTAGTGTATGATTTGCTGCACACGTTACTTGGCGTAATTATCGTGGGAGCGATACGCGCTCGCGTGCGATGCGAATCATGAGCGTCGATGACAAACCTGTCAATCAGCCGATAAATTATTTATGTTGGATTTGTATATACATATGACTTTACCTTTTCTTAGAAGGGGTAATGGAGCTGTCCTATTGTATATACTATACATCCACTATGCACTGTTGCATGAAGAGTATAAAAATAATAGCATGTTTACGTTATCCCTAAGGAATGTTTACTAAAATAATGAGTCTAGGAACCTAACAAGAGTGTATAGAGATCAAACGGCTTTGAGTAGGTATACGATGATTACATCCGACGTCAGTTGATTTAAGGCGGTGGGTATCGGAGAGTCGTCGCCGCGGCGACTCTGACCGGTGGACTCCGTCATTCAAAATAAACGCTGTCTTCGCGAAACACGCCCGAAGATAAAAGCCCCGACTCGGGAGCTTTTTATTCTGATGTTTTTTCCCTCTTCGCCGCCTTTCTGCGAGTTTTTAACGGTTAATTTGTCATTAGCCCTGCATCTGTCAGCACGGAGAGTTTTGTCGCCCGCAGACATTGAGCAAAAACAAAGCGTTTTAAACTGAAGTGGTCTTTTAAAACACTCGAGCACCTGAATCGGCGACGACCATTAAAGTAAAATGTAGTCTCGCGGCAAACGGTGTGAGCTGCGGTAATTAATTTTATAAGTAAACTATTAAAACAAACAGTTTCAAGTTCCACGATAAATCAAAAAAGTTGCGGCGGAGACGAGCCGCGCGGTCTGAAGTATCGACTTTCAGATAATAAATAATGATGAAAGGAGAAAATCAATGTGAGCCGGCTTAATGGTAGCGGCATCATTAATGATTATAATGGTTAGGGAATTGTTTCCATTGCGTAATGGCGGGAAGGTAGGGGCGGCCCGGAAATTGTCCTCTTGTCGACCAGCGACGCATTAGGCGAGGACATTAGGACAACACACCGGCAGCGTGCGTGTCCTATCATTCTTGACACGTGACATACGGAATGTGTGAAATGAATGATTCGGCGGTGTTATTATGATAGATTTTATGAATATGGGCCAACGTTTATTTACACGTCAACTATCGGTATACGCACGCACGCACGACGCGCGGCTTTCACAAATTTCCTTTGCACAAAACAGATGCAAAAGGGGAACTAAGCTTTTTGACACTAGGGATGCTCTCAGCGGGTCAGATAAGCTTTTGGGACTATATATGCTGGCACTATGCATAGCGTAAAAACATTTGCGCGATTCTGTCAACACAAAACAAGCTTATCTTCACGCATTTTAAGGGTTACCTTGTTTTGCCAAATATTGTACAAACAAACCATACAGCCAACATTGCATAAAAAGCAACTAAAATAAGTTGTGTGCCATCTGTGTTCGACAAGTACACCTTACGATGCCAAATTTATTAAAGTGCATTTTAAAAGGTACTTTGCAATTATGATTTAAGCGTGTTGTGTATGTATACTTCAAGTGAACGAGCTCTATGCACCATCACGGCGTCTCCGTCATGTGTCATGGAGACTTAGAACCATTAACGACCGACGAATCTTCCAGCAATTTAGTTTGAGCACATAATTGCGAGAACAAGTCGAACCTAATTGATGTCCGGACGCTAGTTCAAGTTGCCGTTGGAACATACACTGGTTCTTGTATATGGTTAGGATCACCATAACTAGTGTATTTAATTTAGGACACACTCCGGGATGTTAGACAGAACAAAAATATTTAAAAAATACCGAAAACTATTCTTACACAAAAGCCAAGTTTCGTGATGGTCCAGCAATAAAAGTTATATTATCTAATAGAGCCAAGTCAAGCTGTATGTGGTTCCAGTCAGTGTGTTCGTTTTTTAAAGAACAAAAAAAGTACCTACTTTATACGTAAATACGGGAATACCTGTTATTTTACAAAAGTTGGTGGGTATTATCAAAACCAAATATTAGCAACATATTTAAATATTATTTAGTTCAACAATAATCCTGGATTTTATGCAAACCAAAGTTTACAAGCAATTTGAAAAACTCAGAATGTTCAGCGACTTATGTTGCTAATCGTACGATTATTAAGATATTTACGTAAAACAAAAGCATAAGTATAATAAAATATACAAAAGTACCAATAATAATATTTCAAACAACTAGCAGAAAAACCGTGCGGTAGAGTCATGGGTTTGTATAATAATAACACACTGTGACATATACGTATTACTTTGGGTTTACATTCAGTTATTTAGTTACTTCGATGCCTACATTTTAATAGAGAAATAGTATCAACACCGCCGCTTCTATTGCGGTGAATCCCTAAATCCCGGCCATTTCGAAACCCGCAGCTTTTCTCGAAATGCTTTCGAAACTGGGACAGATCCGGGGAAGCACGGCCTGTATGGTAAACCTACATTATGGTTCCACATCGTTAATGGTAATCGTGAGACTTGTCTGTGCATAGATAGGTATTTTTGAACCCGTGTCGTGTGATGATATGATTACGAAGTTAATGGCTAGTAATTACTGACAGTTGTTTTGACATAAATAACAGTTTTTAAAAAAACTGTCTGTAAGGTAGAAGCGTAGAATGTAATTAGTTCGTAGATAAATTAAGTTAGCATGACTGAGATGATGCATTTTGTTAAATTATGGGACTGTTCCAACTTCATTTAATTCATGCATTGTGTTTTGTCTACTTGCTCGTTATAGGTACCTACTTATGTTGTTTAAATTTATTATTTTTCAAGGAGCAAATGAAAACTAGTACAAGAGTAATTATAACTAAAAATATGTTATGTAAGTGTGTGTTTGTCTTACACGATTTCTATAAAAATATAGGTATATACAAAGGTACATAGTTTAAAAAAATTATATTAATAGATTTTTTTCGTTATTTGTAATTTTACGATTATAATGCAATGCTTCCAATTTCAATCCATATTCAAAGAACCACACGTGTCGCAGGAGTAAGAACGCACGTGACTTAAATCGTATACGACCCATTACTTAAAATTAGGAGAGAGACACATTTTAGTTCTACATTCTCATAAAAAAATCTTTTAGTTAATTGCCACTAGGTCAAAAAGCTCCCATGTGCAGTCATGGAACTGGATTCCATCGCATCCAGATGTTGACAGCATCGTGATGACAAATTTATTGCCATAATAACGATAATTTGATGATAATAATCAACGAACAATTTATGTCATACTGTTTCTGTTTACGTTGCCGTAATTCAAGTTTTTATTACACACATACATATCATTATAGTTTATCTACATAATATGACGGTTATCGTACAGGCGAAAGAATACGTTATGAAAATGCTTATTCTTGTTTTGGCAACGAAATTATCTTGCGAACTTAGCAGTTGGCAAGCGAGCCGCGCGGCTCTGATCCTATCATGCCAAATGATAAGTATTTATAAGAAAGTACAAGCTATCTCAGAATATATTTTATCAGATATTTGTTTACTGCTACGTGATGTTAATCTTTACAATTTCCTGTCTCAAATCCATGCATTCACATTTAACTACTGGATTGAAAGATACATATCAGAGCTTATTTATCTCAAGCGTTTCGATAACTATTTACAAAAACATCAACATTATTAACTACATTCAGAATCGCGTTAACGATAAATAATATGTAATTCCAAGCATTTTTAACAACTGCTGCTTATTAAAAAAATGTGAATAGACGCAGACCACTAATAACTCACGCCCTGCGTTGGAAACTCCCTTACGAATTCACTCACACGGTCGACTGCTACGAAATTCGTGGCAGTTTACTACGATGAAAACACTTCGAGGAAAACAATAAACACCAAAAAACAATAAAGAACAAATTGAAGTCGGGCACAGAACGAGCAGGTATATTACTCCGCTTTCGGGAATTGCTGGGTATCACGCTAGCGAGGGTAGGGGCTACCTGGTGCATGCGGTGGACGGTACGGACCGACGACGGTCGCGAGCACGCACGGTCGGAGGTCAAGCGCGCGAACTGATCGGCGATATCGGTCAGTGACCGCGCATCTGTACCGAGCGAGAACCGAGCGAACCTCTCGCTGTCGTCCGAGGTGTATGTCGTGTGATCGCGCGAGGAGACGTGGAAACGCGCGGTCCGCTCGCCCTCCGCAGGCGATTTGATGCCCTCCGCGCGACGCGACTGCGCGCGCACACTACGCGAGCGGATAATGCCGCCCTATCCCATGTCGAGCTATCGAGTTATCCTTCACGAGTGGATATCGTGCTTAACCCTGTCAGTTCGTACGACAGGTACGTGAAACCTCTAGTTTACTCCACCAAAGACTTTCCTTGTTCATTTCAAAGCCCTTTGAAATGGGACCTTTATTTAGTTATCTAAGTCGATTACATCTCGTGTTCGATATCTAATGGAAAGACTTGGGTATCGGAACTGGGTAATTTTAACCGTCAAAACTGAAAATGTCCCGGTTCTGACGAAGAAAAATAACCGGTATCGATGCTCTAGGAAGGATACTTGGTGATAAATGTTGAAGAATAGCCACAAAAATTTGCATAGTAAAAAATCTTAATCGACAATAGACATCCCTAAACAGATTATAATTGGAGCATGCGTGGTGCGAGGGTTGAGGGTAACAGAAGGACGACAGCGGGTGTGGGGGGCGGTGTGCGGGAGGGGCGGAGGGGCGCGTGTCACCCGCGGCGGCGCGACGCTACGCCGACGTGATCTTGACACCGCATATGCACAGCTTGTGATGCTCCTATATTCTGAACATTCTAAACGAAGTGCTGTTCCACAATTTTTCAAGACACTTTCTCCAAAAAGAAAGTACCTACTTACTACTAGTCTGCTACTAAGTAAGTACCTAAATACTACTTTTTATTTCCTGAAAGATAAGAACTTGACTTGAAAAACTTGCCCCATACTATCGACAAAACAGATTTATTTCGCCCTTATTCTACCCCAGTAACCAAATTGATTTCACAAATCCTCAAATTTGGATCCCGAAAACCTGGACCCTTCAATTTCCGAACCCCATTTGCGATCTTGGATCACGTTAACTGAACAACAATCGATAAGTCAGGGCCGGACACTGTAAACGGTTGTATGTATCGCACGAAGGAGGCTTTAAGCTTTTTACAGAAGTGGGCGAGTTCAAGATATGTGGAGACCAAAATCCTTCACGCGTGACTTTTGTTCACGCTCCATCGACTCTTAGGCATGTCGTATCTGCTGAACAATCTAACAACGCAGTAAAAACATGAATACTTAGCCGGTGTGAGCATTGGACGTGCTTCATTGTACATTTTTTTATCCTGTATAACGACTTTAAAATGTTCCAAATAGACGTTTTTCGAGTTGAATGTGACTCATTTTACATTAAATCTATGTTGGTTACAGATTTTAAAATGAATTTCTGAAAAAATATGTATTGTATAGCTCTATTTAGAGGTTATTAAACTCGGTAAGGAGGTATATGCCAATTTTGTGGTCGTGTTTGATGTTTCGATAACTATAAGGTATTGTTTTTCTCGTTTAATAGGTAAGTACTTAGTGACATGATATATCATTGTTATTTTTTCTGATCAATCCTTATTTTACTTAGTTCAGTTTATAAAGACATTGATCTAAAGATAAACAAATAAATATCGCCAGACTTACACACCAACCGTATGGTCCCAAACTAAGTAACGCTTGTAACTATGGGTACCGTACAATGGACTGGGGGCGATCCCAGTGACACCCAGACCAGCGCAAATTACGAAAAGTTCGTTTCCGAAATTTGCCTCAGGCGGGAATTGAACCCGCAACCACCCGATGCAGTGAGTCGAGCAGGCAACGCTCGAACCACTGTGCTAAGCGGTCGTCAAATATGTAAGTACCTATGTAACTATATGTCTAGAACATAAATAAGACAACGTAATATATAATACCGCAGATATAACCTTAGAAGTATTAGATTTGTTATTCACGACGTACCTAGTTAGTGAGGTCGGTAAGGTTTCAGAGCGCGCCCTCGCCTCGCCTCGCCTCGCCTCGCGTAAAGGGTTTTGTTTTCTTTATAAACAAGCGTGAAGGTGCTGCTAACGACCCCACGAACAAATACGAAATTCGATCTACCATTACGCATACAAATGGCTCCCCAAACCATAGCTACCGGTGCCGGTGGCATTGTCTTTCCTGCAATCTTGATAGGCGCTTATTCGTTATGCTCTGCCGTCTATGACCTATTGTCTATTATGATGAGTTTTAGACGGCATAGCTTCGTTGAACGGACGCGATATAGCTAGGATTACACTTGTAAGGATCGAAAAATGAGACCTAGCCAAAGACAGACATGTGAATGTTGAAAATAGTACGTCCTCCTACATGGCTAATATGGGTCATCTTTTGGTGAATAATACGTTTCGAAATCGAATTGCGAGTGCGATAACAGAAGTGTGAATTTTGCTGCATGTAAAGGTGCGCGCAGCACAAGTCTAGTGATTACAATATTAGGGGGTACGAATTATCTGCTAAAATAGTACATCCATGGACATAGATCATTTTTAGCACATCTTATTATGGATAAGATCAAGACTTACCAACTGTATGGTCTTAAACTTAGCAACGCTTGTACGATGGGTACCGTACAATGGACTCGGGGCGATTCCAGTGACATCTACACCAGGGAAAATTACGGAACGTCCGGTTTCGAAGATGTCCCCTGGTAGGAATCGAACCCGCAACCACCCGATGTAGTGAGCCGCCTTACGCTCGAACCACTGCATCTATGTTTTAAATTTTTAAATCTATTGGGCTTAATGTTATAATTATATTCAATACCTACCTATATCTAACATTTGCACCTGACGCCGGGACACTAGATAAACAAGTCAAAAAACTCGAAGATTGATTTTTGTAAAAATTTCCCGATGCCCTTATCGCTATATTGAATCCGTATTAAAAAGGAAATGAAGAGTAGGTATCGGTCCCACAAAAAAGTTGAAGTGCCGCTATCGCTTTGATCACGGGCTGCTATTGCCTTCAATTTTTGCTGAAGACATTTAAATTCGACGTCTTAAGTACCTCAGGCTGAAGTGCTTCAGTTTTGGAAATTGGATTGTCTTAATCAGGGAATATCGGAGGAACTTTCTTTGATCTTAATAACACTTTTATTATCAATTTTCTAGCCAAGTTACCTATATTGTGTTATTACATAAACCTCATCGCTCACGGCGGCGTTTGTAGTAGGTACTAATTTAATTTTGTAAATTGTGATAATAATTTAAGGCTTTTCTACAACTTTGTGGGTGCTAATCAAATTAAACTTTGTATTAGGTATTGTAAATTACCTACGTTTTATGGTAATTTGCCTCAGGAAAGTTAATATTCGGCAAATATACAATATTCTTTTTTTAGAAAGTTCAGTATTAGGAGTGTGTTTAATATATGATAAATGTATATAGGTACATACTTTTCTTATTGTTATTGTAAATAGTAGGACCTTGTATATCAACAGTGATAAGTTGCAGGGCCTTGGCCCCGCAATGCAGTTATAGATAAACTAATTATATCTAGACAGGACAATGCATGTTTTATTAACAATTTCTTGGTCAATAAAATTGATCCTTCTTCGTTCTTCTTAATTTCTAAAGGTCGCGCCCGTCTTGAAATGACTTGATGGAGACGTGTCAGCTTTGATTTGGAGCAACTAACGGACAGTTATCTTAAGGACACAAGTTGGTGGTAGAGCCTAGCTGTAGCCAGTTGACAGCAGTTCATATGTGGGCTAGACCCTCTCACAGAAGATCAGGGTAAAGAAACTATTACAGCTGCGTTTCGATGAGTGTACGTACGATGAGTGTGAGAGCCAGTAGCCCAATTTCCCCCTTTTGCCCCACTCCCCTTCAGGTCGGCAACGTGCGAGCGCTTTTGGTATTACAAGCATCTAAAGGCTACGGTAACTGATTAAAATTAAGCAGACCGTACGCTTGTTTGTCACATTCACATAAAAAAATTGTGTAATGGCTTGCGCCAAGGCCAAATAAAAAAAAATAAAAAAGATGTCTGACAAAAAGTAGACGAGGAACGTAAATCGAAGCATTTCTATTGAGGGCCATGACGTCGCATAAATGTCGGCCACGAATGTTGTTTGTCACCGCGGTCCCGACCGGGCGTGTACTCTGATGCCGCGATAATGCCACGAAACGGATGGACGACCAGCCTACTCATATTGAAATAACTAATATTGAAAAATTGCTTATTCTGTACTTTGTTTTATCAGGGCGCTTTCTCCGAAATACGAACCGAAATGCTTCGGCTGACGAATCCTATGTTTTCCTACTCCAAAAGTATTTCGGATCCGAAGTTTGGATTTGATAGTCGTGATTCGGCGTTTCTTCTTTCGTGGGCTCTACTCTGAAATCCCGAACACTTTCGAAACACTTGTGGAGTAGGAAAACGTACGGTCCGTCAGTCGAATCATTTCGTTTCGTATTACGAACCTGAAGGCAATAATCGATTACGTTCGGCCTTCGAATTACGAATTTTTACACATTTGCGTAGTAAATTGGTGCCACTATCACGAACAAACGAAGCGAATGAATGAAACAGAGGGCCCGAGTTCGTAAATCGTAATAGCCTCACTGCCGATTGAAGATACAAATAAACCGCTAACGTTAATTAAAACGGATAATTGACGTTAATAGATAACTTAATATTAAAGTAATTGACATGAAACTTGATATTGAATAAACAGCGTATGACTTAAGTTGCATTGTGCCAGATTTGGGTCAGTGGAAACATGACTGAACGGAATTAAAAGTGACATCACAATGGTTCAGAGTTTATGCAGTTAATGAAGAGTTATTTAGAACATGGTACTAATGTTAATCTAAGCGTTCCATCGTTTGTAGTAACAAAGTAATTATTGAAACTAGGTCTTTTGTGCCTCAATTTGATCTTTAAAGCACCCGCAAATGGTTTGTTGTTGGATATTGCTGCATTTTCGCTCTGAATTGTAATTCTATTAGGCTGAACTTTGCATAGAAGCTCTTTAGTGCTTTACCTAAAACGTTTGTTTCTGAAGGTGCACCCTCCATTAGTCGGTTTGGAGCAGTTTATTGAATTACAACACGTTTATAGAGGCTGTCACGGCGCGCCGTGCCCTCGCTGGCTCATATCGTGTTACAATCACATGTTAAGCTATAATCTGGTGGCCTTACAACAGAGGAGAATGCGTCCGATCAACAGATTAGAAATACAAACGAGCAGGTTTGTTTACTAACTTTAAAACATAAGCTTTAACTTTATCGTTAACTTTGAGAGAGATAACATAAAGAAGAATTTTTAACAATTTTAACCGACTTTAAAAAGGAGGAGGTTTTCAATTCGACGGTTTTTTGTATGTTTGTTACGCGATTTCTCCGTCAGTTGTGGACCGATTTTCATTATTTTTATTCGAAAGAGTATACTCCTGAGGTGGTCCTAAGTCAGGATCCGATGAGTGGAGCCCAGGTAAATCGAGAGCAACTCTCGAATATTATAGGCACATACAACGTGTTTCATTTACATATATTTATTCTTTTAAAACTGTTATTAGTAGGTGACTACATCATTTTGGTCCCATAAAAAATAATTTTAATTTTATAAATTCACATACGGTCGAGAATTGAACGTAATGACTACAATGAAAAGCCGCTAATCTTTGTGTGTTCAGCGGCTATTCAATTTGAAAGTATGGCGCAATAAAAGGTGAATTGAAACTCATATTTCAATAGAGTGTAAATCTGATAATGTAACGAGAAAAAATGTTTCGCTTTTTAGCATTGTAAGGTATTTCGCTAATCCGATACATGAATAGCGTATGAAATCCTTCGCAGACCTGCAATACTCTGGAGTTTGTAGTGATATTACTATGCTGAAGTCAGCAATAAATCGAACCCTCGCTTAATTTTCGATTCTGTTTGTCGTGTTAAAGCTGTTTACAGCTGTACTTGTCCCGTCCTTGCTATATAACAGCACACCCTCCGCTTCGCTTTGGGTTCTTTGCCACTATAAAAGTAAAATAAAAATACTTGCTTATCGGTTGGTTTGTTATTACACTATAACTTACGAATCGTTACTCGTCGAAACTGCAGGAGATAAATTCTTTGTTTGATATATTCCAGACACCTAATGCTGACTTGTCTACTATATGGGTAGAGTAGGTATCATTCTAACTGTTAGTAAATTTGTTGCGCGATGATTGGGGTAAACACAAAGAACTAGATCTGCAAACTTTTGGTGTATATTATGTCACCACAACAAATATCTAGTTGCAGGGCGCGACAGACAAAGCTGTCATAACGTCATGTTGTGGTATCAGTTACACGCAACCAAAATGTGCAGCATCGCAGCGTGCTACCATCGTAAAGAGCAACAAGTCACCATTACCCACTTTGTTTATGCCAAATTATATTCATAATTTTCGGTATAAGGGAACGGGCCGAGCTCAAATTACTCTCGCCGCGGATCGAGACAAAATGAGCGCACGTTGGCGTTACAATTTATGAGGCAGCGGACTATTGTGCCGACACTGATTACTCTTTATGGAGATTTGGCGTCCTTCTAACGCGACGCGCCCTGCATGCTCCGTTTACGTACCAACGGGTTGTATGGACGTAAAACTTTTATGCCTCCACCGCGTTTTACAGCGGGCCTTTTATTATTTAGTGAAAGGAACGACGGTGATGTCATAAATCTCCGCTCCTGCGTGAACTTTCGCCTCTTATCTCGGCAAAGAAATTATGGAACTTTCTGGCTTTCCTAGACAAAGTGTTTGGCTTTCGGGATCCGAGGTCACTAAAAGCTTTTCACGAATTAATGGGGATTTTGCCGGGTGAAACGATGGAAAGAAATAAATATCTTTCATAATTAATATTGTCTAATTGAAATTGAGTAGGGGATAAATGTTTGAATGTCAGCGGAGCGATTCAGCGTAGACGAGGCGGTGGACGTTTTAAACGACAGTAATCATGAAAACGTGGGTATTAAATAATACGGATCGGGAGAGAATAAGTCATGTATCTGTATCGCTGCGATTCATTAATCTTGTATTAACTAGACCGTGTGTGGGCCGAAACAAGCCCTGTATGTAATTAAATTACGTTTAACGTCGTCGCTTTACGGTCGAGACACTTTAAATCATATCTAATGGGTAAATGATTTGAGTGTGGCTGAATGATGGCAACCGTTTTTATTGAATCCTTTGCGCATTCTGATTATTAATTGGTTTTACCCTATGATCGAAGGTTTTACCTGTGGATCCTTTTTCAGATTTTCGTGTGCGTCAATTTATATGATATATTATAGGATAAAGTAGGTAGGTAGGTTGGTGGGCTTCTCGTAGTACGCGCGAGTAGCTTTTAGGAACGCGTGACAGTACCTACTACTAGTAAAAATATTTATTATTTTATGTTAATTGTAAGCAGCTTTTAATTACAAGGTTATCCCCATTATTGTGATTGAGCTATTCATTCTCTTCCCCAATTATGGATATTAATCTACTTATACCGCTTACAAATAGGTGTTTTTATAATTAAGATATCATTAGTGGATATTGTGAAACACATGGCTATTTTATACGAATTTGAATATTTAATTGCTGATGTTTCACTATGATCATAAGAATAATAATATGTTCTTAGATTTTGGTGATGTATTTGTCACAATCCCAACATTTTACAAGTTTTGTGAAGCGAAACGCGGATAGAAATATCGTTTTTTTTTTTTAGTTTAAATAACAATTGGCCAGAAGTGGCCAATAACCGAGAAAATTGAGATTTGTGGCGGAAACGTTTGCCCAGCAGTGGGACGATCCCATTCAGTCGGTACCTCAATTCTGAGGTTTGTGACGATTATGTACAATTATTTTGGAGGGCTTTCCTCCACCGGCTTCTACCATTTTTTATAAGTAGATACCCCAGGCAATAAAATAATAACCGTAATATTTATCAATTGAAATGAATACCTATTTATACAAGAGCATTTTCTACATATGTGCCCTCCTGGCCGGACACAAGTCTATTAACATTAATAGAAAATTTTACGATGGACATATTAAACTTGATCGACATTATCATAGGATAATATAATAGGGACATAACAACATGCGTGATACCCCGATAATGCCGGCCGCGTCGCCGGAGGCTCGTACAATTAAACAGATAACATAAAATTAACGAAGCTCACTCGTAAATACACTCAGTTTATTATCTATAAAAGTCACTAATTAATTAATTGAATAATGACAAAGTGTTTTCTTGCGCGCAGACGCAACCGCGGCTATCGAAAAAAGATATTGTAGCGTAACTGGGGCTGTCGCGTTCACCTTATTAATGCTTTTATCTCCCATGTGGGTCATTTAATACACCAACTGGATTAATTAACGCATCATTTTATGCTCCCAAACGAGATTATAAAATTAACGTTATCAAAGCGGTTTGACTTCCACAAGCTTCTCCAGTATCGTTAACAGCTTAGCGGAGCGTCTCTTATTACTTTAGCGGTGTTAGAAGCTTCGTAGCGCAGTAAATCTTAGCTCCTGTCCGTGACGGTAGTTAATGCAGTCTACCTAGGCTTCGGGAGATAAGCTAACAAGCCTCTTTAGCTAAACAAGAGGCGGCCGAACAATAAAGGCGAGTTAAGCGTGTCGTGAAATATGGCAGAGACGAACCGCGATAACTCAGCGCGCTGCCGGAGCCGCTTCTTTTCCCCTAATTAGCCATTCAATTCCCGTAATCTTGTTTACTCGTCGGGCTGGCTCGCGCTGCCCAGGTGCGATAATGGCCGAGCTATTTGCATGCCGCCATATTGTTTCCCCATGTCGGCTCGCAGCCTCCGTCCCGTCCGATGCGACCCCCCGTTGTTTTGGTCGGGCTTATTGGATCCGCTTGCGATTACTTTGTATTGATCCCGACGTCCATTATCCTACATTCGTTTATTTTCGTATCACAGTAATGATACCGGCTGATGTCCGCAAATCCGATATACACCCTTGTTACATTGTTACGAGTATGAGTAATTAATTTGTAGTTGTTATTGATTGTATCGCTTTCGTAACTCATTGTTTCGGGTTCGATTAATTAAGAACACGGTATTTCTTTACTTATAGTAGTTGTAGTAAACATACGTGCTTAAGCTTGTGTTTGTGCATAACTAGGATCGAACTTTTGTAAGCTGCAAGTTAGTGTTAGTAACTTCCCTTAACGACTCTTAGTTGTTTACCTAATTGAATTATTGCGACGTATTATTCCATTTAATTAATTAAAAGGTTACACTGCAAAACGCAGAGACCTTGCAAAGTCGTGATTTTTATGATATTTTTCAGGCATTTTGTAAAGGGCGGTCGGTCCCCGGTGGCAACTTATATAAAGCTCGATCGCAAGCTAATCGTAATCTCGCACAGTAAATTGAAGGCGATCCGTGCAACGAGGCGACGCCGGCACATCTTCTATAAATACATTACCGAACACGCTTTATTACTCTGCCATCTTCATCCAATCCTATTAAGTGTCTGTTCTCGGGCAGCTTTCCTCGGCGTTCAGTTTTAGGATGGCCATTTTTTAAAATAGTATTAGGGTTCGATAATGGCTTTAACACGGGGCGACCCTGAACATCTATATTATGTGTCGGTGTAAATTTGGCGAGCACAGTCGATATGCTAAACTGAGGATGCCGAGGTAGCGGCGGCGTGGTCCGCTGACGCGGCGTCTGCTCGCGCCGATGAGACCCGATAATTTAACGACAACGCTTCGGGAAGATCTCCCTTCGAGCGGCGATATTGCCGATATTACGTCCTCTTCCCGTGGACCACGTTTTATAATTTAGAAGCCCGTTGCCCCGGGCTGTATAACATTAACGATATTTTATGAAAATGTTATTTTGCGTGTTGAAACATTCGAAAGGATTTTCTTCGAACCGTAACGTTATTAAATTCTGGAGTTTTGCGGTTTATAAAACAATGTTTGTTATTGTGTACCAACATCGTTAAAAGGAGTGTTTAGTTTGTTTATTTTCAGTTTTCTGGGCAAAGGAAACGTCTGTCTGCAGTCACATGCAGCGGCATCAGGTATCTACATAATTTAATCTTAAACATCTGGAAATCCTATTATTAGTGTCAAATGTGGGTTGTTTCAGATCGATTGCTATCTAACCTAAAACTGATTTAATTATTTCACTGGTTCAGCGACTACCTAGTTGTTTTCTGAAACTATTTTTTCATCAGGGTGATAATAAATAGTCTAATCTGGATTGGCACAAAGCTTACAATTTAAATGCAGGAAAAGGGCGGGTGTGATTTATAGAATGGCATAACTTCAAAATCGGGGCGAATTATATTCAGAGGCACATTAAGTTAATTACCGTGCTTTATCTGCACATATTGGACCTGTATAATTAGGGGTGTCAACACAATGCTTCCAAGCGAGCACAATATGCTGCTCAAACCACATGTCAATTTAATTTGACCCGTGATCCAAGATGGCGGACAACCCTCGCGCCGCGCGACGCGCGGGGCGTCTGTTCGACCGAATGCCTGCGGTTTACGGCTCTGTACTAATTGACGTGTTTTAGAGAAACACTGCATGGTTTATGTCAGTATGCCAACGAGTTTACTTAAGTACTTCGGTAGCGTCGGTATTTTTAAATAAATATTTTGATGCCTTGCGTAGTATGTTGAAACGTTGAAACGCGCCCGGATTTAGTTCACCCCGTATTTTGGTATTAAGTAATTTGATTCTATTTAACTCGAGAGTACAGGTAACGTCTTACTTGTTTAATTAGCACCTGTTTCCCAGCTGCCGTATCAATTTTCAATTGAAAGTAAATTAGGCGAACGTAAATCCTAATCATTCCACGAAATGGGAGAATTTGGCGCGTTTCATGTTTATTTCAGGGATTCAACAATCAAATGAACATTAACTATAATAATAGTCGCCTAAATCAGTACTCTGGATTTATAGCCGAAGGTAAGGACCGTAAATATTTTATAAAGGACGCAGACACTTGCATAATTTACGAGGGCCGATCTTAAGACGGCTTTACGTCGGCGACTAGACGATTTGTCGTGCGATTACGATAACGGACTTGAGGCATATAGCTCGTTTAAGCTTTCATTTATTTTGTGACCCTTAATGAGATTCAACTCCTTATGGACGTAATCCTTTTAACAGATTGCAACATTTTTTAATCATGCCTACGTTGAAAGTCGATGTAGAGATGAAATTAGTTAAGAAACATTCTGGCTAATCCTTACTTTTGATAAATGACTGTACTATTAATATAATAGTAATTAAAGTATGTTTTACCTACTCTCATCTTGGACCGTACCTACTTAAAATGAAACAAAAACGAATCTCTCGAGGTTACGACTAAAAATAACACACTCAATCCGGACAATAAATTTCTTGTTTGGACCGTATTACCAGTTTATAACGTTATAAGTTTGTCGACACTGCGCAGTTATGACTATTTAAGTGCTATTTAAATCATATTCTAAGAAAAGCTTTTCCGTGGAGTGATGAAAGTGCACATCATTAGATGAAAAGTTAGTGCAGATATAGAAACATTTGTAATGATCAATGTATGCTGAAGACTGAAGCAAAATAAACTGGCTAGGTACCTACATTGAAATTTGGATTAGACATTTTTCATTGGCGACACAGAGTTCAAGACCTACGTTATTTGGTAAGTTAGTAAAGTAAGTATAGGTACCTATATTTTAAATCCTTGATACATACCTACTTTGTAGAATGTTAGTTTGGTTAAGGGTGGTCCTGCGTGGTGGTGACAGACCTTGGCAAACCCGTACGAAAGCAATAACCGTTTCGTTGGGGTTTCGAATTTAGTAGAATTTGATGCCAATTTACTACGGAATGTGTACGGAGGCTCCGGACCTCAACTGAAACATCTGAGAATCAGGAAGTAACAATGAAAATGTATCCAAGGACTGGCAAACTTTAACTCACCAAATCGTTGTTTACGATTTCCATATGCACATTTTGTCAGGCAAAATTTAAAACGTACTGGGAGTTGACAAAATATTCAGTGGCACAATATTTTCGCTATAGGAACACAATGGCGTCTATTTTCGAATTGAGAGCGCGGGAGGCCGTCAATAGACGCGAATGACATTAAATTGGTCAAATTGCTTGGAGCTGGTTGTGCACCGCCGGGAGGTGTCGGCTCGTCGACAGAGCTGCGAGGATTCACAGCTCATCTATTTTTCTCAATACATGTTTCCGTTCTGTGTTATCGGCATTGTGGAGTAAACTTAATTTGATTGAGGTTGGAGGTTTTCTACTGTACCTTTAGATCTGAATCTACAGCAGAAGTAAATAAAGAGAAATAATAATCACGTATTTGTTTGCGTTCGTTTGCGTCAACTATTAATAGCCAATTTTCTCCTTCGAAAGGCTGCTATAATTGACGGGAACTTCCCGTCAAATTTGAATACCTCCCTGACCATCCAAGTTCTTTAACTAAAGAAGAGTTGTAGGACGTTATTTGTTTTTTTTTATCAAATCATAATTTTTTGCCAATACGTGATTTTTATTTATTTACTTCTAATTAAAACATATTAATGTATCTCTACCTAAAAATTTTTGTTAAGTGCTAGTCATGTTTAACTGCAAATGTGCAGAGTAAAAGCTACATTCCAAAAATGCTTTTCAAATTTCATTAGACATGTTGTTGGGGCTGTCATGACCCAATTCTGTGGCAAGAACGTGAACATTTCGTATGCAGGCTGCGCAGCTTGTGAACGTGTTAAATACTGTGATGTTGCAAAAGCGAGTTTGCAAAGTTGTATTTTTACTATTTATTTCGTACTAGGCGTAAGATACGTGATATTCTATTTATTAGGGTCTGGTCTACCCACTGTATTATGATATATCCTATATTATAAAGTAGGTACCAAAATGCATATTGGCCTCAGACAGGGTAGGTAAGCCCCACCACGCTTACATACGGATAAACGTTTGTGGCGCTTCACTAATTCAGTGGTATGGTGTATCCACTAGGCGAATAGACAGGGCCGAAACCAATCAATCAGCCCGTCGGAGCGTCGCGCGATAATTGAACTCTTCCCCCGAAGCACCGCGATTCAATAGATAATTACAATCGCAAACCAAAAATTACACGCGGCATTTAACCGTAGGACCCTATTACGTTTCACAAAGCTGGGACGGTCGCATTCGATCGGCGATCTTTGCCGGACGGAGGATTAACTCGCAACGGCGTACAATGAGGGCCTCGAGAGGAGACGAGTGGGGAGGGGATGTATTAATAATGGTCTCCGTAGTGAATGGACCACTTACATGGTCCGTCGGGAGCTGAATGTGTGACTATCGCGTTAGAGCAAATCGAATCGGTACGGTCGGCCGCTCGCACGCGCCGAATTTGCCGTTTAACTGGAAATCCGGTAAGAAATACGAAGAGTGCTGAAAATCACGAGTCGTCACAAATGTTGCTAGTCGACGTGGCCACAGTTGCGTACGAATAAACAATTCAACGACAATTGATTGTAAACTTATTTTTTCACAATCTTGACATATCCTGATGGTGCTATAGTATCTTCATATGCACTCACAGCCGTGTGCTCAGCTCTATCACAGGTTTTAGACTCGCTAGTTGCTAACGTCTACGTAAAATATTTGCTTGGAAAATTGTATAACGCCATTTTTCCACGTAATTATCGACTTCAAGCGGATGCATAAAATAATGAAGTAACAGTTACTATTTCTATACTATATGTAACCTTTCTGTTTCCTTACTTGCTCTATGCACAAACGAAATCAATATTAGGATCCCTGTAAAGGGTCATTCCTGCGAACCAGATTCTCGCCGTGATTTTCGTGGTAATTTTTGTTTTTGTGAATTTTAGATAATTTATATTAATAACATAATATAGCCTTTCATACAAGTTCAAAGCTCTATCGCTTTTGTAAATCTGATGATAACTTTGGACAGAATTCAAGGTTGAAGAAAATGGTGCCACGTAACTCATGCAGTACCACACGAAACTCACGCAGTAAATTCCGGGGTATTTTTTCCGCATAATTTATGTACTTTACTATATATTTTGCTCTCTATATGGTTGTTGGGACTTGTGTTTAATAACAATAGAATATAAAATCACAATTTCTGCTTCTGTATGAATATAAAAGACAAAATATGGGAAAAAATCTAACATAAACTTGTGAGCTAGTTTATACTTGATTCCAATGATATTTTCCTTGATTTCTACAAGGTCTGTGTGATATACTACTCCAGATGTCACTTGCAAGCTATTTAACATAGAGTTCCGTTCGTTTTACCAGAGACTACACTCCCAAATGATGTGATATGCAAATTGTTTGTGATCGTTATGCGGCGTCGAACATTGTTATAGAGGTGAAGAAACTAATTTGAAATATAATAATTTAGGTACTCCAAAAGATGTAACGTCTTGTGAAAATTTGAGCCACACTCTAGCCATGTCCTCTCCAGATGCTCACAAACGCATGGAAATAATTTCACGGAGGTGTCGGCCCTAGTTGTTTTATCCCATCTGGACTGCCATTTGTTCAGACATCTTCGTAAACGACAGAATTCTAAAACGATCTCGCATTTTAAGGAACTCTGTATTCATGTTTTGTCGAGGAGAAAAGTACATGACCGCGTGTCTCTGACTCTTCACCTGGGAACATTCTCGCAAATACTAGCAGGACCTCAATTAATCCAGCTTTAGGACCAACTAGAGTTCGAAACCGATCCAATTGCCAAAGATGTCAGACAGGGAGACGTTCCATCTTCGAAATGATGATGATGAATGATATCTTTTACCTTCCCCACTGGAAAAGGTAAAGCATCGATGCTAATGGCGAGTAAAGGTGTACTTGTTAGCACTTTCCATTTGCTGATCATATTCTGGTCTGGACTGGAGGGTCTCAGATCTATGTTCTCAATAGAGGTTCCCGTCAGGTGTATCTTAAAATTAAATAGACAAGAGGAATGTTCTTGCAGCTCTTCTCAATGAAAGCAATACGCTAAAATGTTTATGTTAACAATCCATAAGTACTACCTAGGTATGAGCTTTGTCCAGATTAAAATCCGAATCAAAAGCAGGACCCGATAAACAAATAAAATCGCCCACAAAATTATTATATTAAATTATTTTGTTGCGTTGCGGGTTTAGTTTATCCTCTCTCTCTTCCTGACTATGTATCCCACATGGTGGTGGGGTCAGCCTTCCTAGGCTTTCCCTTCTACTTCGCTCAATTCTCGACATCGTCTTCGTATACCTGACACTCTTTCATGTCTTTTAGCATTACAGCTTTCCATCTTGTTTTGGGTCTGCTTTGGGGTCTTGGGCTGGGAATGGAAAGTTGTAGTGCTAAGTTCCCTACCTATTCA
The DNA here is from genome assembly GCA_947859195.1 of Drymonia ruficornis. Taxonomy (NCBI): domain Eukaryota; kingdom Metazoa; phylum Arthropoda; class Insecta; order Lepidoptera; family Notodontidae; genus Drymonia; species Drymonia ruficornis. The sequence goes on along the minus strand of OX401910.1, from coordinate 7,925,383 downwards.
GGCGGCCTCCTGTTCACGTGACCATACCATCGCAGCCTACTCTTTTGCATCTTGTCGGCGATATCGCGCACGCCCAGGCTTCCTCGCACGTACTCGTTACAGATTTTATCAAGCCTGATAACGCCACACATCCACCACAACATTTTCATTTCAGCAATTTGAATGGTATGCATGTTCTTTTGGGTTATGGCCCACGTTTCGCTGCCATACATGAGGACTGGTCTTATGATGGTCTTATATACCATGCCCTTTAGTTTAACAGGCATTCTTTTATCGCATGTAACACCAGTTACTTCTCGCCATTTTAGCCACGCTGCAGCTATTCGGTGCTGAATTTTGCATTCTACGTTCCCGGAATTGTACATCATACTCCCCAGGTACTTATATTGATCGCACAAAGTGACCAATTGCCTATCGATGGGAATCGAACTGCTGTCGCTTGGACCTGGTTCGATAAAGCACATAAATTGGGTCTTTCCTACACTCAGCACAAGGCCACGGCTTGCAACTTGTGTTTCCAAGATAAAAGTGCCTGTTGTATGTGACTCATCACGGCGCTCTGTGCAGATGGCTACATCGTCAGCGTATATAAAAGTCCACGCTGCCGAATTCTGCGCTAACTCCGTGAGTGAATCCAAAACGAGGAAATAGGAAGAGTCTCAGTACAGAGCCTTGATGTACGCCTTCTGTGACCGCTATTGGCTTTGTCTCACCCACTACCGTCCGAACCATTGATCTTGCACCCTTATAAATGTCGGCAACGATGTTGATGTATTATTTGGGGACATTGTTCTTGAGTTTCCTGGACAAATCACTAGGAAAGACGGACACAACCATAAGCAATTAATAACAATGAGATGGCAGTATGGAGCAAATGCGATCAACGCTGAGCTTTATACCATTGACATAAACAAATAGCTAAGCATCGTGAGACAAAACAATCATTCCGCGACGGGCAAATCATGAGCGTCAGCAATGATGATCGCTGCGTGAGGGATACAACCAGTGTCTGATGCCAATATGTACTTCATATGGCACTGAGACGTGTTCATCACATGAAAAGTCCTACGGAAAATGAGATTCGTGGTAATTTCATGAGATTCGTGGAGAAATTGCCACGAATCTCATGCCACGAAACTCGTCAAATTAAACATATTTCACTATTATTCTTACACTTCAAAATGAAGTATAAATTAAAGAACACTAAATCATACTTCGACAGCTAAGTAATACGTATTAAAAACCCCAGTATCTAAAGTGACTGCAAACAACAATAAATTTTTTCCACAAAACTCCGGTTCATCGGCAAAAAAACATGTTTTTTGGACTTTGATACCCTATATCTCATCGCGGAGGGATACACCCTCGATCATTTCTCTGCTGAACTGCCTCGACATGACTGCCTGTCCGTAATGACATGAAACAAGACCATAAATCGTTTCATCGTAGACTTATACATCATTTAGTCATGCGCCGTAAAAATGTGCACAAACGTGTGACCAACACAAATAGCTGTTTAATATTTAAACTAAACAATAAAATATAATAAATTTGTAATCAATAAAAAGAGTATATTTTTTCAAATTTTTTGATGTCTATAACACGATCCTAACACCATTTACCGAAAAGTTAAACGCTATTGTTTCATGAAAGTGAAGCGTGTGACACAGCGAGAACGGCTAATTTGACCCCGATTTTGGTTTTCAAATGAAGTTTGGATGTATAATTTATTTATTTATGAAATAAAAATTATGTTTTCCAAATAAACAAATGTAGTAAGAAACTAAAAAAATATACTTTTAATCGGTATCTCTGATAAGAACAGAGATAAGACTGTGTGACCGCTAAAATCGAGCTTCGCAAAAACCACCCTAAAACATTTTTTTATTAAAAAACTTTGTAATTTGGTCATTAATTAATCTAGAAATTTAAGTATTCACGAGATCACTTATCGATTAAAACATTGTTTTTACATTTATTTGTCTAAATATCCTGATGATAAATGAATAAAAAACGGCAAGGTTGCACTCCTGGAGTGCCGGGAGAAGTGAAAACTTGAATATTAACGTTGGTTTCAATCGTACACAAACATTGTTATGATGTCATTGTCATTACAGTCATTTGCTTTAATTAGTTAAGTTTTTCGAATGGTTTTGTAACTAACATCGTTGCCGAGCGGACAAAGCGCTGGTATATAGCGTACGTACTACGTAGGTCGGAGTTTCGCGCCCGGCCACGAGATGTCTATTGTGAAATTTGTAATATTTGTTTCTTCAAGTTACTGGTAATCCGTAAAGTTTAAAATAATATATTTTAAATTCAAAAAATAATATATTATATTTAAAAAAATAAAGTAAACATAGGATCGAACCTACGCCCCATAGAGCGAGCACTTACCCAGATCCATCGTGACTGACGGCTAAGAATCTGATGAATTTTTTGATCAGGACACGTGACCCTGACGCGAATTTAACCGTTTTTACTCATTCCAAGAAAAGTGCACAACGCCGCTAAAGAAGTTTTCACTTCAAAAATATATTTCGAAGCTGCTGTTGCAGTTCCTACTCATTCGAATTTTTTATGACAAATTCTACTTTCAAATAGTCAAATCCCATAAGTTTCTCAAGTCAATTTAGAATGAAAACAATAAAGTCATCATAGATAATCTCGCTGAGATGTTTACATAGCTATTATCCCGGAAATAATGCATGGTAGACGGGCGAGCGTACAACGGCCGTAATATGCAAATAACCACAAATTGCTTTTGACAATGATACTTAATGGAAACTAGGCGCGGCCGTGGGTCCGTCTCTCTATAATTTTACGACATAGATTGTGTGTTTATAGTTATGCGAATCAAATAATTCATACTTTTATTTGACTATACGTGGTAAAACGATACAAGAAAATTATATAAATGGACAGCGATTATCTGCTGCGTCTACATCAGGCACATGATGCGCGCAAGCACTCAGTTTTGACGTCATTACGCATAGACATAATGTCATAACGTGCGTGCTCGGGCGAGGCATGCGACGCATTTCGATGCATCAAATTAGACAATTTGCCTTTGGCTGCGTATACATCAGGAGGTGCATGCCGCACGCGAGCACTCAGTTTTGATGTTGGAACACATAGCCATAAAGCCATAACATGAGTACTCGGGCGAGGCATGCGAGGCATCTGGACGTACCATCGTTTATTTTTTCATACTGATTACCATCAGCCAAAACACGTCCACTGCTGGACAAAATCTCTCTTAACTTTTTGAATCGACAATCGTCTTGATCCTATTAGGGCCTCCGCAGACTAGCTACTTTTAGCATCGGCGATCGGCGATTTTGATGCTGCGTCTCGCTCGTTCGCGCTCGAAGAAACGCGACGCAGCATCGATACGTCCCAAAATCGCCGGTCGCCGATGCTAAAAGTAGCTAGTCTGCGGAGGCCCTTAAATAAGTAATGCGTTTTTAAATCTACATCCATATCCTTGATCCTGATAATAGTTAGTGGTAGTTTGCTGAAAATAATACAGCTCTATCACTATATAATTACTTTGTAACATCTCTTTCAGCTTACTACTTTATCGGGAATAAAAAACCAGGCAATATCCTGATGTAAATCCATCAATAGGAGATAATGGAAAAACTTTAATGCAGCATCTGACGAGCAGGGCACCGAACTCTACGCGACGCTTTTGTTTACAAATAGGACCTTGGTTTACAATATTTTTCAGTAAATTAACGTTGTGAATGCAGTCAATTTTTCATATTATATACATACATGCTTATCCACACTTTGATTTTATATTTTCAAAAATTGGAGATTAGTTTCTCATTGTTTATTATAATAATAATTCTGTTTGTATAAACGATATTTATTGAACTGAAAGAAAAGTAGCCTATTCAGAAGTACAATTGAAAATTAATGGAGCACCAATTTTCCAATTATTTTCGAATTATTTATCTATATAGAAAAGTGTTTCTCTGCAATGTACGTAAAACAAACTATGTAAATTACAATTCCATTATTAACGTAGTTTCTATTCAAAAGTTATATTCTAAGAAAGTGTAATGAATATCATTTCAAATTCACCTATCTCGTGACTTTGTTTGTATAAATGGAAATGTGACGTAGGAAAGTTCCATTGAAAGTCGATTTTCGAAGTTGTTCGGGTGTGGACGCGGCCGGCATGCCGAGTGCTGAGCAGCGGGAGCCGTGGCGCCCTCTGAACACGGCGGAAAGTCGCACGTGATGTCGGCACCGGGGGCACCTATGTGATCTTGTAAACTGATATTTTGTCCTGTGACGGTGAGTATTCTCGGTGAGTTCAGATCATGTCATGAATCACGTATCTCGCCTTTACGGGATACGAAAATCTGTAAATGGTATGAAAGTTTATTCCATTGCCGCTTCGGCCGACACCATTCATTTCTACAATGATCTCAGAATTGACAAAGGTTACAGGAGTTTACAAAAGCTAGTGTGAATTGTTGTTATTTTATAAAAAATTGCGGAGTTGTTTGAAGTCAACTTTTCTGATTATAGGTATAGATATAGTTTAGAGAAGGAATACATAGCTGACGTAACGATAAAAATTAACTGTTAAAAAAAAACACGTACCACACTTAATAAAGGGTGAGCAAAGGAAAATTATTCTTGAACACACAAAAGGCTGGACGACGTACATTTACATGAAACCGTTCGATGTATGAATAAAAATGAATTGCAGCTCCTAGAATGAAGACAAACTGCGAGGCTTGTTACACTTGGCTGAGCGTTCGACGGCATCATGAAGACGTATAATACTCAGCGTAGTAGCGAAGTACCAGTTTCAGGAAACTGCCCAACTTTTTGTATTAAAACACGAACGAGAAACTATGGAGTGAATTACAAATAGATACCACTTTTGTTATAATAACAAATGTAAATGAGGTCCTTCTCGTTAGAAGTTTAAAAACAACCTGCTATTAATTCATAAACTTTGTAGGAACGAACGATTGGGTAGATGTTTGTGTAACTGGCTCAAAATTTATAAAATCCTGGTAGAATTTTCACGTACCAAAGATTTTTTTGTAGCGTTGCATCGTAAAAAACGTTAACTTGACCAAATAAATAATGGCGGAGGCGATATTTATATTTATTATTATTTCCCCTATGGTATGCGACAACATGATTAAATGTGATAAATTTTTTTATGGTTGTATCTTACTAAACTACGATATCAAAGTGCTTATCGCCAGTCGTTAACCTAAGCCCAGAGTCACTTAATTAGTAGGCAATAATAAAACATAGCGACAAATTATCACAGAACACGAGAAATTAAGCGGATCTATAAAATATTCGAAGCCCGTGAGGTGCGAAGCGCATCGATATCTTAACACTTTTAAGGTTTATTGAGGATGTGCAGGTTATAAAGGCCAGATGCACCGCGACCGGATCGGCGCGTGCGCGCGCTTCCGTTTCCGCGTCGCGTCATCGACTCCTGCGCCGCTATCGTTTTAAACGGCGACAGGTGGTCATTACTGATCGATATTTATCACGGGATCAGTTTATTATAACCGTTTAGTTAACGTTGGTGTTGATTTATGAGTCGTTTATTTAAATCGATTAGAATTTTATTAGACGAGAATGATAATAAAATATATTATCATCTCTATTTAGGTTACCCGTATAAAGTCCCTTACTTACTGGGTACGTAGCTAAAATGATGTGTCACCAAAGAATGCGAGAGAGAGAGGGCCATTACGTGTAAAACTCACACAGTACCTACTTCTAATACACAACCTCTAAGAAATTAAAACGAGTAAACATCAGAATTCATTCGTACAACTAATTAAAACAATTCCGAAGACAAAACAAAAACAATAATAACAGACATAAGGCTGACAATTGAAATAAAACACCTACATATCTCAAGACTAAATAGAAAGTGGGGTGGGGGGTAAAAATTCCAGTCGCCATTGCCGCCACCGACCGTATGTGTATTGTTGCAATTTCAGAAATTCCCATTATCGTGGAGCGTAAAGTGGAGAAAAATAAGAACTGGCGGACAATAGCGCACAGTAGGTATGGGTGTGGAGTGTGCGCCGTTCCTTAGCAACACCGCGCGCCCGTCGCGTGTAGCATTTAATATGAGGGAAATTATATGGACTGCAGATAGGAGTTCATAGGTATAAATATTATCTTATTGGTGGTAGAGCAAAGCGGTAGTTAATTGACTCCAGCTCTAGTTCATATATCGGCTGGCTCGACCGGGGTAGAACCACCCTCTCATAGAAGATTGGCGTAAAGTAGCTATTACAACTGCGTTTCGTGCGACGAGTGAGAGAGCTAGAAGCCCTTTAGGTCGGCAACGTGTGAGCGATGCTTTTGGTATTGCAATAATCTGTAGACTACGGTAACTGCTTAACATCAGGCGGGTCGTAGGCTTGTTAGTAACATAAAAAATACAAATCTATTGAATTAAAGCATAGTGTATGATATCAGGTGTTAGATTTTTTGTCTATAATTGGCTGTTGAATTTTCACATCGATACGATAATTTGCCAAACTTACGAGGAACCCTACCTGACGGTAATAACTTGAGTTTTCAAAAGGAAGGTTTATAATATTTAGCATTAACATAGGCTATTTATAACACAAATAGCTTCAAAAGATTCTTCTAGTAGTCTACGAGTCTTATAATGATAATAAATTGAATAGGTATTACCTCTCGTGGAATTAAACGGTTTCAGTATATAATAATAAATATACTTACCTACTTAGTTCTGGAATAAATAATGTAATATACACGCTTGTAGCGATATATTTCACCATATTAAGCTCAGTGAGTAGGCGTTAGTTCTCCACTTTCCTATATATATAGGTAAACATTCTACTAAATACCTCGCAAACGGAATTCTAGGAACAGTGAATGTATTGCCTACATAATTTCAAGAAATAAAAGTAGCAACCTACGCAATTCAGTACTAATACTACGAAACCGTCGGCCATTTTAATTAAATATTTATAAGTCAAACACGCAACGCAGATACCCTATAAAGTTTACTTATCAAAATAAGGAACTTATGAAAATCGCAAACGAATTCAAATATTATTCTCGACCAAATTGTATGTATATTAGTGTTAGTTTTGTTTTAATTCGGTTCAACCGCAAGAGTTGGAAACAGTGAAACTGATAATTGTATGATACGAGGTAAAAATAAGTCAGTTATTCTGTCTATAAGAGAAGAGATTTGTATGGCCGAAATAACTGACAAGCGCGCTACCTCTGGAAAGCTATTCCTGTTCCATATCGACTGTCCATATTTCATAATGTTATGCGCAATTAAATTATTCCGGTGCTTTTAACGAGCTACTGCCATACAGCTGCTCGAGCCCACAAATATATTTTTTTCTAGTCTCCGTCAAAATTAAAATGGAATTTCGATAGGAATAATTAAAGAACGAAGCCTATGCTACTCTGCAAATACTTTTTGCTATTGTTTCAACTTTCCCTTTTATTTCGTACGCTCGATTACATTCCATACCCGACTGAATGATGTATAAATTACAATCCTTTCATTTAAATAATTCCTTTTGCGGATTCTCTGAAAAACCTACAGAGAGGCGGCCTCTATCTCTTACCAAACTGGGATATTGGCGGGTCCCGAACGGTCGCTCCTTTAGCGGGAAATACCGCCGATCGATGCAGTGTGCCGGCTTTCTAATAACATTCCGGAGCGATATTTCACACACCGATCGCGACTCTGTACATCACTTAGCCCAACACAATGGTACACGGACGATTTATTGTGTACAGTGTTTACCCAGATAAAGCACAGACAATGGCCTATCAGATGGCGGGACGATCGACACGTGTATGCTTTTAGCCCTAGACTTCGACACCCAATTACGTGGTCGCCTCCGACGGTATCATTCATCACGTAAACGAGCGATTTTTTATAACCCAAGGTGAGGAAAAACGGGCAACTCTCGAGAGTAAATGATACTCCCCGAAGTCGGCTCAGATATGGAGCAATTAAGGGCGGAATTACCTGCGTGGACGGATTTTGGGTGGATTAGAGAGGAAACTTGAAACAGTGATTAAGAAATGATGGCGGTCTTTAAATGTTTATGTAGTTTATGTAGAGACAGTACCAATTACGAACCCGGACCATCTGTTTCGTTTGTTAAATCGTGATCTCGACACTAATTTACCACAGAAAATGTGTCAAAATTGTATCTTTTGCGTTTTTTACTATGACTGTAATTCTTAGATGATAGATCCTTACTGCGTAGACATACATCTCTAAAAGTGATGGCATGTGGTAAGTAGTTTTCCTCGAAATCCATAAAGAGTCCCGTCGGGATAACCATTAACACTTTCAGTGCCAACTTTTTATGGCGTAAAAGACGTACCTACCTATGTAAAACCGTTAAGAGTATATAAATAGGTTTAAGTGTCTCTGTACCGACTAGAAGGAGTATAGTCTATTTATAAGGTTTTTATAACATCATTAGGCTATCAAAGTTTATGAATAGCTGCATCCAGTGAGCGAAACTGTTCAACGATCGCTAATAAAAGTGCGATATTTAAGTTTAAATTTAAACAAATGGACCGGACAGTTAAATTAAATAACTTATTTCATTTAACTGACAAAAACAAGATGTAGGTAGAGATAAATGTGTAAAAATATAATCATGTAAAAATGGTTACGGTGACCTAGGGTAGCGGATGTTCGGCACTTTTAACGCGTTTAGAACGCATTAGAAATTATCATACCAATTTGTTCTCTGCGTGTCACTAATTACGTCATTTATAATAACAAAAAGCTTTAACAGCCGCCGCTTGTCCTGCGCTTGTCAGGAGGGGTACTATTTAATTGTGTAAAGAATTTCATAAAAGCCATAAAACTCGTATTGTGACATAAAAGGTGAAGTTGGAATCGTAAAAAGCTGAGGTGCAAATGGTTCACCCCCGCGGGCGTATCGTCGATGACGTCATTAAGAGGCACGCGCGGCGCGACGCAGCCAAACCGCGAACAACTACCGGCGTTTGGCTTCAGGGCTGCCTAATCTACTGACACTTTTTTGACGTCTAGGTGGATGGTATAATCATTGCAAATTATAAATTAGCATATTTTGATTGTAGAGGTCAGGTAAAGAACACTGCAAAATAAAGTTATTTTTATATTCATCCGATCCATCCGATAAGTTAATACTAATATTACCTTCTGTGTACAAATATCATGCATGACAACCCTGTCAACCGCTCGTGCTTATTCACTTTTCACACACCACTGCCTCGAAGATATAAAATGTATGTTCATATAAAAAACCTATAAAATATTTTATTAACCCTTTGTTTGTTAGTAGTGTAGATAACAAAGGCTAATAATTTAATAAACAAGTACCAGATGTGTCAGTGTACCTATCCACGTGGTACTCAAGGAAATTATGTATTTTTGTTGTTGTATTTGAGTGAAACCATTCTACCAGACTGTTTGATATTTTTTACTCTTTATTTTGGCAACAAACAGTCACTTAAACTAGTAGTTTAGTGGACGCTACAGCATTTATACCTATAGTACGTTTTTTGTACTTGTCCTATTTGGTAAGCAAAGATGGCGACCAGCGGGGCGCGATTGCGTAACTTTTTGTCAATGTTTCAATTGGTTTCGTATATAATTGACACAGGATGAACGAAACCAATTGAAACATTGACAAAAAAGTTACGCAATCGCCCCGCTGGCTGGACGCAATCTTTGCTTACCAAATAGGACAAGTATAAAAAACGTACTTATACATAATATAATAGACACATTTGTCACGGAGTTTTAAGTGATGGGTGGCAATCAGTTGCAGCTCTAACAGTTCATAAGAGTGTTGGTGAACACGGCTATAAAGAAATAACAAGGATCCCTTGTTTGTCGAAGAAACTCTGAAGCCACTCATTATTTCCTATTCAATGATTTCATCAGATAATTATACCCGTGTTTGTACACATACACAAGTATCGTTTAGTGTCCCCTACAGCCGACATTAACTACGAGTTTTATGTTTGTGCATTGAAATTGATTAATTTATAGTCACTGCCTTACCCATAGTCATGGGTAAGAACATGTGACGAGCCGAGCATCGAACCGAGACGTTGGTATTGCGACACTGGAGTGACCTATTTAATTATATTTATGGGTTACACAAACGTTGGCGTTGGTTACTTAAAGTTATTGAAATCTAATATTGTTTTTGCAATATTATATTTGCTTTAGCAGCGTAAATATAATATTGAATTGATATAGGTAGAACTTAAAACAAGAAGACTGATGGATATTATACCTAAGCTGTATGCAGCAGGGATAAATGTAATAGCTGAATTACGATGATGTCAATAAACCTTAATAACAAATGAAGCACGAGTTTTCTTAAAAAAATATTATCTACGTTCTTCACAGTAGTATTATGAGCTATAAATATTATACTTAAGCTTCATTTTCTTGTCGGTACGCGACGCTTTTTATAATATAATGTTCAGTCTTTTAATCTACTTTTTAATAAAACTTTTCTATTCAAGACACAATTTTAATTACACCACAGAATAGATCGTCGAACGACACAAAAACTTATTACAAAGAGGCATCTACTATGCTATTGTTTAACGCTTTTTTATTCACTATATTTAAATTAAAGCGGCCGAACAAAACGCAGACGCGACGGTGAACAATCAATTTTGTTTTGTCGTACAAAAATAATAGTCGGTTCGACGCAGGCTTCCCCCGTGACATCTATCGAGGCCGCATCATGTGTCACAATGGCGATAGACATCAGTTCCCGTCCTAACGCAATGCTAAAGTGATTTTTATTACATTCGATTCGGTTGCTTTGTTCATATTCCAAACCCTTGTGACGATAACTCTCTGGGAGCATCAGCGTGGAAAATAGTATCAGATATTCGTACATTTCTTACCAAAATTGGATATGTGACACAGTTATTAGGTTGCGAAATTATTTTGTTAATATTGGATACAGATGGAATGTAATAAATTTAATATCTACTTAGTAGACATCGACATACCTATTAATGTACAAGGCGCGGTTTGAATCTTGAATTTGACGACTATATTTTTCATATTCTCGAACGTTATTGCATTATTCATTAATTTCACTTGTATAAATATAATTTCATATACAAAAAGGCGTTGGCTGAAACAACAGGCTTCTGTACAATCTAAAAAAGGTAGAGTTTTTTTACGGAGCAACAAAATAAAGGCAGGTGTAATTGCACGTGTGGCTCGGACATGCCAACAGCACGATGGTCAGTTTAATAAGGTTTCTTACACCATATCTTATACGGTATATGACCATAAGGTGCGTAGGCACGCGACCGCATCCTATCGGCAGATGGCTTCAGTCTGTCATGATTCAGTTCAGTTCATTTTTCAGCTTACTTCAGCTATTATGATATCCTAAAACCAAATGTTCTTTAGTGGTGCTCTATTTCAGCTTAAACGGAGCTACATAGACACCTTAAAATATCTCATAGATGTAATGCGGTATCGTATATCACAGCCAAGCATTGAGCTGTCGCTAATTATTCCAAGATGACATCTGCAACTTCAAAGCGCGAATACTCATCGGAATCTATAGTTGTACAAGTAAGCGTCTGGGGTATAGTTTGAATAGAGGTATGTCTGAAAGTGGCAGCTGAACATAAAGGAATGGAGAACGGTGTGCCTCGAGATAGGCACTCTGTGCAGGCTTGTAATTTTAGATATCGAGCCTCCCCCCGCTCTCCCGGTCCCTCGGCTCATCCCGACTCCGCCGCGGATTAGAATGAAAATACAACGCTTTATTATCTTTCCTTTGACCGTATGTCTTACCTTCGCGGATCCACTGTTTACTTTCCCCGCCTGTCCGCCAAAGGTGAGTGAATTGTTGATTTTTTTGTAATCTCCTCCTTTGTATTCAATTATCTTTGTTCCGAGAAGATTACCTATCTGAAATGTAAATACGGTTTTCGTTTGTATTAAGTGCGTAGGCAATCGTTTGGGTGTGGTGGGTATATTTGAAAATGGAACTCGATCTTGTAGGGAGAAAAGTATGCGTTTTACAGGGAGACAGTGCGATTGATTTTTATTGGGGACACGTTTTTACCGACAGTGGATCGTGCTACAGCCGACATTTATCTTCCGCATTGAGAAGGTGGTGGGGCCTTTGTAAAACGTTTGCGGGTGAAAGATTTTCCTCCTTTTATTATTTCACATGTAATTTATGACATTTCTTAGGTTCTACGATTTCCTGAGAGATAATGTCTTTTGGAAACGTGTTACGTTACGTTCACGTTAACGGTCTAAAGTCCGTAAAGGTATTATTTTAAAGGTGACGTCACTGTTGATTCACACTATTTCATATAAAAAGTGACCAGTGCGATAGTATTTCTATAAGTAGCGCACATCTCTGCGATTTAATGCAAGCGAAGTGCCGAGATCAAAGGGCCTTATGCATTATATTAAAGTTTTATTCGACGCCGGCGCGCGGCCCCGACCGGCAATTTCCTTTTCAATTACGTCTACTTGAAATAAAAATACAATTTTTATTTGGGCCGTGGTAATTAAAAAGGGATTCTGTAATGAAAAGGTATACCGCCAGTTCCGGCCGCTCCTCTCAATTTCACTTCCGTTTGTTTGTTCCAGTGTTGCCACGCCTTTAGGGGGCGAGTGTAAAGGGTTGTTACGTGCGGGGTGTGTCGCCAAACATTGCCTAAATCACAAATACATTATGGTAGTGTCCCTAATGAAAGTTAGCGGGGTTCTATTGATGGGCAGTTAATTTCTAGAAGCGATTGTAGTAAAACAATAGACGAGTAGTGTGACAAAGGCCGTGGAATATCGGGCGGATGTGCCACCGATTGCGAGCACGATGTCGACAGGATCTGGCTTCCTGTGTCTCAGGAACTAACAGTATACGTTTCTCTATTACCTACCTCGATTCTATACTTTACACAGTTCTATTTGTACGTTATTCTTGTAAAGAATATATTATTTGTCTGTCTTGTGTTAATATTCCTTTACGCCGATCTTCCGTTACGTATACTCAGAAGTCTGAAAAAATAAATCCAACGCCTGGGAAAAGGCTAAGAAGAAAAATATGCCAAGGTATGTATAGGTTATAGCTAGCCTAAAGCCTAAACCTTTTGCGTATATCACAGGTAGATATGAGACACTAGTGTATAACAGTAATATGTATGGTTGAACTTAATGCCCTTTCTCTGGTGGCTGGTGGCCGACGGCGTGCACTTTACCCTCTCCTGAGGAGATTAGCGATCTGAGCGGATTAAGCGAAGGTAGAGCCATATAATACAGTATGTAACCATTTGGATGGCAAAAATATTCTGTAATTTAGTACGGCAGGGTTAGTTTGGGAAAACTCTTTGAGCAGTTAGAGGATTATGTAAAAAGATATGGAAAATAAGAGAGCGTTATATATCAACGTAAGATAGTTATATATCAATAAATAGAGATGGGACTTATTTATTTTATGGAAAAGTAATAAACATCCCAGGTACTTACGTTGCTATTGTTTTTCTCCTTGCCAAATCGAAAAGAGCAGGTTAAAAGTGGTCCTTGATTTAGGAAGTGAAAAGGTAAAATTAGGTACTGAATGACCCTACACAGAGGATAGCATTAACTTAAACCATATTAAAGTTTAATTAGAAATACAATGAAATACTCAGCGGGATCTTGAATTTTATGAAGAGATAATGTCCTCGAAACGCCAGCGACCCTCCTCAAATATTCTAAGAAATTTGCGATTCAAATACGCAAAGCCGTTTAAAACGCCTAACAAATTAAAGGCGGACTCGTTAAAGCAATAATTACTGATTACATTATGAAATAATACCCGCGCGTAGATGTGAGAAATGGCCCCCGTTCCTTTATTATTTTCAATTTTAATCGACTACCTCGCAGTGTTAATTATTCAGGTTTTCGCATAAGCTTTCCGAAGGCATACATGCGTTCCATTAAATGAGAAACGAGAATTACGTCCCCTAAAAAGGCTAGCCGTGCAAAAAATATAACATTCATTATTTGACATTAAAAACGACCGCAAAGGTTGATGTAGGAAGCACCTATGTCAGAATCAAAAGAAACGAGCTTCACCGCTGGGAGCGGAGCGGGGCGCTCATGTTTTAATATTTTACCGGAAGCTCTGCGCTGAATCACCGAATGCGCAAACAAAGCTACCTTAATAACCGCGTCGCGGCACAACTGTATTCCGAAAGCTCTCATAATCCGCCGCAGTTCGAGACTGAAGCGTTTTAAAACTCGTTCCACTTTTAGATTAGCGCCGATTTCCGCTGCTGTCAAAATGTTTAGGTACAGTACAACATCTCTGTCTTGCCAAAAATGTTTTTCTTTCTCTGTGTTTAATTCGTTCTATAAGCATTGTACTAAAATATCCTAGCATGGCGTCTACACTCTACACCAAATAGGCAGCAAGTATTCAATCGTGGCCACAAGCAATGGACTGACTTACTGGATTCGATAATAGAACGGTTGGCTAGTCCGCTGGACTGATTTAAGATTGAAGTCAGCACTGGACTGAGTTGAACCTGGATAGTGTCTACACGCGCCCACTGCTGGACTGGGTTCCTGAACTGTCGCGTTATTGGCAAAGAGTCCATAAGTCTGCTTGTCATCTCGGTCTGAGATATATTATAGACGGAAAGTCCACCAGGCAGAAAAATAAACAGGCGAAAGATTTAATCTGTGAGCGTTTCCCTGTCTGTTTAAATAGAAGTCACGGGAGACGGCGGCGTCTTATCGGCCCGCACCTATTTGCCGAGCCGCAGCGCGCCCGCACCGCCCTAACTTCCCTTGTTTGCAAACTCGGATTGGATCTCGCGCTCCACTTTCCGCAGGACACTCACACTCTAGTTTTATGACTTTAAAATGTTAACGCGCTGACCTAGCGCTGATCTTGCCTTCGGCGTTGGCTCCTTAACGGCTCCGTGTTCCTTATCGATGTTTTTCTGCAATGTTTTGACCGTTCTAACTCTCCTTACATTATTGTATTAGTTCTGGGAAGTAACTGGCCGACGGGATTGGCGGGCGGAACGAAGCCGGCGACGTCACAGTGGGAGTTCGCTCCGACAATAGGATTCAAAAGACGTTTCCACGCGCGAGACGACTCGATGAATGTATAAATGACTTTGACCAATTGATTTTAACACCGCATTGTGCTCTAACGGAGTGCAATGTGGTGTCGTACCTTTTGTGTTTACCTATTTGATTTAACAAGAGCCGACGCATTCGACCCGGGGCGTCTTTAATCAACGTCGGTGATAATGAGCGTGAGACATGTGAAAGTATTTTAGTATTTTTTAATTTCAACATTTCGTAACTGTAAACTGAATGTCAAACCTTCACGTCTTCGTAAAGATTTATTTATACGAGCGTGGTTAATGTAAACAGTGAAAATATAAACATAAGCATTTGTAGACATATGTTAGTGAACAAGTGCACGCGCAGCGGGCGCCGTGGGAGTGGGGGTGGGGTGTGGGGGGCCGAGGGGAGCCTCTGACGAGCCTTTGTTTAGAACATAAAATTATACGACACCAATAAATTCTTTGTTTACTCGATAAATGAACGTGTCCGTTCGTATGGGAGAGCGATAGACTCTGCGTGACTAGAGGATATGTAAAAACGTAAAAAATAATGTTAGCTAGGAACGTTATCCTAGTAAAAAATAAAAAGAAACTGAACATGCAGGTATGTTAGTCACTTCACTATGAAAACGATGGCCGTTCATTCCAGATCGCTATCTTAATGAGAACCGTTTTGTGAGTAAATCCCTAAATAAACAAGCATTGTCAAAACACTCGACTTCACAGAAGTTGAAACGAAGAAATGTCAACTCTTTTTGAGATAATACCCATTATCTGGTTTACCTGAGGACAGCTCCGCTTAACAATGGCCACGTCGGCAGATGTCTCCGCAAAACAAACTTCACAACAAACCTAAATCATCGGGAGATAAAAAATGTGGGATTAATTATACCACATAGAGCGCACGACGCGGTGTGCGACAATAAATCGTCATCATTGACGTGAATCGCTGTACAAAATGTTAATGCCGCGTATTATGCCGTGACAACAATGACGCATTGAGACTGGAATTCGGTAACCGCGTGCTTGCTCCAGACAAAACTTCCTAACCTTCTGGCATGTTGTAAATTTTTTTCACTGGTGATGCACAATATGGTGCTTTAGTATCAGTCGTGCGGAAAGTTACACTTTATTATCAGATTGATAGACGGCTTTAGCAGTTGTTTGTGCACCTTAGGCAACTGGTTCACAGGCAATTTGATACACGTAACTACATCGGTAAATACTTACCGCCAAAATTATACAGATTTTGACCCAATTTACAATTATTTTACAAAGCAATTATGGGGACCAAAGTGATTTTTAATGCCAATGTAAGTCCATCATAAATCTGGGGGCTAAAGTTCTTGTCTTGCCAACATTGACTAGACAGTTGAAAACATGCAACGAAACTAAAAAAAATATAATTGAAAACCGCAGAAATATCATTAACAAGACATTATTTAATGTTATAGTATATCCGTATTTAGATCTTTAATTTGCGATGTCACAAAGATTTGCACAATAATTTCGGGGCTTTTGTACACTAGTCTGCCATACATTTGGGAGCGGATTACGTAGCGTCATTCAGTCGTCTTTATCCTTAAAAGGAATATATTGTTGCTTATGCACGGCCGGTCGCCAGACCAGCTTCTTTCTTAAGAAGGATTCCGGAATATTTGATTAGGACACATCCTCCTTATCGGGCTTTCACGAACTATTAACATTCGTTTCGGTCGGACGGAAGGGCTGCTTACAAACATATTGTATCAGTTTTATTTGTTGATGTTTCTTAGATAAGATTTTTGCATACAATGAACTTTTACTTTTCGTGCAAAACCAATTCGAGATCAGGTAAGAATTATGAACAACGCTCGCGTTTTCGAGAGTATAGTGAACGTATTACCATAGAATTAAACTATGTACTTGGTTTTTTAGACCTTTGCATTTATACTTATAGATGTAAAATTTCACTTAAAATACGAGTCGGACGTTAAACCATATTTTCAGTGCAAATGCACAACGGGGTAAGGTTGGCAGTAAATATTACACATGGAGCTCTAGAAAGAGAAAATCGGCTGGTTCGGAGTATCTATGAGTGACAGAGATGACTCACTACGAAGTCGATTATCTCTACTTAAAGCTCGATGTGCAATATTTACTGCTGGTTACTGTAGGCTGCTGAGTGGATCTATGCATTATAACTAACTAAGGCCTAGTAGATATGAGAGTACCTGTTACAAAGTTCACGTTTTCAATAATATTAATGCTCGATATGCAGTAACATCGCATGTAGATATACCCTTGATTTCGTTTCAGTTTCATTACAGGTTGCCGGGGGCCAAAGTTACGGCCGTGTTATTAGTTGAACTCCGGCTTGCTCCCAGATGTCGCCTGGCTTGCAGCGGATAACTATTGCGTGTAGCCTTCGGGGTACGCACGGAAACATACGAATAACCGCGGCATAATAGCACAGCTGTTCGGTACACGCCGAACAAAACACAAAAGGAATTGTCTCGTTAATTCACGTGTATTATTTACGATTCGCTGCACCTCTTTAGCAAGAGATAAGATCGAATTACGATACAGCCAATATTGTCTCATATTTCTATTGTAGAGAGGATACGTTCACTGTGCTATGTGAGCGGATTGATGTGCACATTCTAAACGCAAATGCGATGTTATTGGAATGTTGATATCTTATCTGGAGGGTAACGGTGGCGTATCTATGCTTCAAAAAATATAAAAATATAAGTAATATTTTCTAAATATTTTCTATCAGTCGGTCTGTTTATTCTCTTCGTGTTGCAATCCTGAGATGTTTTAGATATGGTCATACTAGAGAATGACAAGTTTCAGGCGAGATTTTTTTTCAGTAAAAAGGAAGTCACACGCGAACAAAGTCGCGAGCGCATCTAGATAGATTTATGATAAAAAAAAACAAGTAAAATAAGCTATCAGTAACGATAGTTGCAAAATTTAAGTTAAAATCAAAAGGTTGGTAAGTTTATGCATACTGTATGCATAAGCTTACCAATCGACCGCACATTATTACACACAATAATTAAATCACTAAACAATTGATAATTCAATTCCAATTCGAATTTGAATTTCCAAAAATCGAATCGCCCGGCTTTGGGATAATCCTCGGCCTGGGACTTTGGCAGACCGCAGTCCTACCAACCACGCTATTACAGCTTTTCATATTTTCCACCCAATCAAATCAAATAATCCTGAAACAATAGTGAGTGGTACCTACTGTAAATGGAACGCAAATAACATAAATTGTCTAGAACTAACTATTATTTGAAAGGTCGCTTAATCACTCAAGGGCACGGAGACAGTTCAAACACAAATATTAATTAAGGGGGCGATTCCGTCTTACCTAATTCGAGAAGTTCCCCGTATCTGAATAAACAATTAAACTAGTGGAAGTGTCGAGGCGGGAGCGGGTCCGAACTAAACCAAACACTCATATAGTTATGGGTTGTATTAATGTTATGTCATGTTATGTTACGACATGATTTGACAGTCTTTGGCGTCAAGCGACATCAGCCAAGATCATCGAATTGGCGTTTAATCAGCAGAAGAGATGGAAGTCAAAACTTGAATTACACGTAGATTAACCTAATTATTATTATACTAGCTTTTGCCCGCGACTTCGTCCGCGTAGACTTCAAAATAAAAAAAAACCGGGCAAGTGACTTAAGACTTTTTAGTACTTTTTAGTGCGCCAGGGTTTTTTAAGTCAGTATTTGCTTTTTTATAAAAATAATTTTATTTCACGATTTTTATTGGAGCCATACAAACTTTATCACGGTACCTAATTCGGTGAATGCGTGTTTTGGTAGGTAGGTATATAGAGCCAAAATCCCAAATCCCCCTCCCCTTCACCACCCCTTTTCCTCCCCTCTCTTCCTTCTGCTCTCTCCCCCTCCATTTCCCTTACCCTTTCCCCTCCCCCTTCCACTTCCCCTTACGTCTTCCCCTTCCTCCCTCACCTACCCTATGCATACTAAGTTTCAAGTCAATCGGGTACAAACATATTTTTCTGCCGTACTTTTCTACCTTTAGTTTCCCCCTTTTGGGTGTTGATTTACGAAATGATTTTTTATGGGATCAAACTGAAGTTGTACCTACCATATTCAGCTCAGCTTATACCCCAATTATTCAAAATGAATAATCATAACCAATCTCGAGATATGGATGACTAAACATTCGCTGACCCCGCTCTCCCCTTTTCCTTCAAAATATTAAAAACGCTGAAACCCCAGTCTGATTATTTAAAATGAACAATCATAACCAATTTCGAGATATGGATGACTAAAAATTCGCTGACCCCGCTCTCCCCTTTTCCTTCAAAATATTAAAAACGCTGAAACCCCAGTCTGATTATTTAAAATGAACAATCATAACCAATTTCGAGATATGGATGACTAAACATTCGCAGACCCCGCTCTCCCCTTTTCCTTCAAAATATTAAAAACGCTGAAACCCCAGTCTGATTATTTAAAATGAACAATCATAACCAATTTTGAGATATGGATGACTAAACATTCGCTGACCCCGCTCTCCCCTTTTCCTTCAAAATATTAAAAACGCTGAAACCCCAGTCTGATTATTTAAAATGAACAATCATAACCAATTTCGAGATATGGATGACTAAACATTCGCTGACCCCGCTCTCCCCTTTTCCTTCAAAATATTAAAAACGCTGAAACCCCAGTCTGATTATTTAAAATGAACAATCATAACCAATTTCGAGATATGGATGACTAAAAATTCGCTGACCCCGCTCTCCCCTTTTCCTTCAAAATATTAAAAACGCCGAAACCCCAGTTTGATTATTTAAAATGAACAATCATAACCAATTTTGAGATATGGATGACTAAACATTCGCTGACCCCGCTCTCCCCTTTTCCTTCAAAATATTAAAAACGCTGAAACTCCAGTCTGATTATTTAAAATGAACAATCATAACCAATTTCGAGATATGGATGACTAAAAATTCGCTGACCCCGCTCTCCCCTTTTCCTTCAAAATATTAAAAACGCTGAAACCCCAGTCTGATTATTTAAAATGAACAATCATAACCAATCTCGAGATATGGATGACTAAACATTCGCTGACCCCGCTCTCCCCTTTTCCTTCAAAATATTAAAAACGCTGAAACCCCAGTCTGATTATTTAAAATGAACAATCATAACCAATTTTGAGTTATGGATGACTAAACATGCGCTGACCCCGCTCTCCCCTTTCTCGTCAAAATGATTAAAAATACGGAAACCCCAGTCTGATCAATTCAAATAAGCAATCATAACCAATATCGAGATATGGATGACTTATTAAAACATCCCTTGACCCCGTTTTCCCCTTTCCCGTCAAAATAACAAAACTCGACCACCCCTTTACAAACTTTCACTCCACATTTCACCCCTTAGGGGTTGAATTTCCAAAAACACGAAAGAAATCTAAACACAAACTTTCATTCCCCTATTTTACCCCCTTAGGGGTTGAATTTTCAAAAACCCTGAAATTACTCTTTTTTATTTTTTAAAAGACACCTAATCACCAATTTAAGTAAGTCTAACTTCAAAAATGACGGAACTTCCATACAAACTTTTATCCCCTATTTTACCCCCTTAGGGGTCGAATTTTCAAAAACCCTGAAACCCATATTTTTTTATTTTTCAAAAGACACCTAATCAGCAATTTTCATAATTCTAACTTCAAAAATGACGAACTTCCATACAAACTTTCATCCCTTATTTTACCCCCTTAGGGGTTGAATTTCAAAAAACCCTTTCTTAGTACACCTCTACACATCAAGACAAACCCACCCTCCAAATTTCAAGTCTCTACGATCAGCGGTTTAGGCTGTGCGTTGTCTGTCAGTCAGTCAGTCAGTCAGTCAGTCAGTCAATCAGGACTTTGATTCTTATATATTTAGATTATTATACTAACTTTAAGTCGGCAAACAAGCGTAAGACCTTATGCTAAGCATTTACCGTAGCCTATAAATTCCCCCTTTGTGCTATATCCCATGTCATAATGTCTCTTCTTCAGGTCGGCAACGTGCGAGCGATGCCTTTGTTATTGCAAGCATCTATAGGCTAACTGCTTAACATCAGGCGGGTCGTACGCTTGCTTGCCACCGTAGTCATATAACAATCATTTAAATTAATTATCTCGATACATATGGTGTTACAGTGGAAATAATGTATATGTATGTATACAGGATATCAAAAACACCATCCCCACGTGGTACTCTCGGGGCCGGCGTGCCTGACGAACCGTGCAAAATGATAATTAAGAGAAACCGCTCAGTCATCGTTAATGCGATAGCCGCCATGTAAATTACAGCAGCGGTGTTTATAACAATGCCCGCAGTCGATGGATTTCATTAAATTTTAATAGAATGAAAACGCGAACCGGGATAGCGCCCTTTTATTTAGAAACATATTATCGAGAAATATCAAGCGCTCAGTACCTATCCCAAAAATATTATTTTGTGTGGGAATGTTCTGCTAAACATAATAAGAAAAATCATTGGAAGATGTAGTAATAGAGAGGTTTCACAATCTTTTCATCAATAATCACAACTATATTAATAAGATAGGTACCTACGTGTACATACACAATACAGAAAATGTAATGAGGACAACATTCGACTGGATCAGGGTAAAATTGTTA
Organism: Drymonia ruficornis; assembly: GCA_947859195.1. NCBI lineage: Eukaryota > Metazoa > Arthropoda > Insecta > Lepidoptera > Notodontidae > Drymonia > Drymonia ruficornis. The sequence goes on along the minus strand of OX401910.1, from coordinate 7,903,564 downwards.
GCATCAACTTTAATTATTGGTGGTAAAGCCAAGCTGCTCATATACGGGCTGGCACGACCGGAGTAGTACTATCCTCTCACAGAATATCGGCGTAAATTAGCCATTAAGCTGCATTTCGTAGGATGAGTGATAGAGCCGGAAACCCAACCCCCCTTACCCTCTCTATGTCCCACTAACAATCAGGTCAGCAATTTACGAGCGAAACCTTTGGCTACGGTAACTGCTTAACATCAGACGGGTAGTACGTTTGTTTACCACCTTAGTCAAATAAAATCAATGAAATTCACCGAGGGAGCTTCACTATAAGCTTTCATATCTCTATGCGCGGCTTTCACTTTCCACGCAGAGACATTTACAAAGTGTGAAATATTAGAAAGGGAGGAGCTTTTTGAAACCTTTTCATGTCTTTTACAAAATGCCAGGTTGACAGTGGCGGAGCGTTGATGACTGGGATCGCGCTGCGTCGGGAATGCGCCGCATGCCGCATGTGGGGAGGGTAAACCATTGAACTCGGCCACTGAGGTAATGTTCGGGTGAAGGGTCTAGCTAGTGTGCTCCTGTGCCTCCATGCCTCCAACGTTCACTATTCAACGCAAATTTCCCAGAAAAATTGTTTACGCCTTATTTATTCGCGGTTTCATTCCGCCTCCCTTGGCAGGAGCATCGCGCTTTATGTAATACGTATAAAAAGATGAAGAGTAGAAAAAGCTTACGTGTTCAATGAATTATATTGTTTACCTAACAAAATAACAAAAGCATCAGCCTGGCAACTTTTCTAAAGAAATTACAGAGGAAAACCTAGTCCCAATGAGGAATCTCTAAGATCATTTTAGTCCGTCCGTCCATTCGTTCATTCGTCCATTCGGCTTATTTCATGAGCCATTAAATGAGCTAATACAATACTACTTAATAGGTGTTATTTTCGTATCACATCACATTTTCTAATATTGATAGCAATATAATCTCATGGTTTTCTTCAAAGGAGTGCGGGCTCGAATATGACACTCGTAAGGTTGTGAGGGCGCGCCTAGTGGCTCTGGAGTGTCATTCCGCTAACACATTGTCTAGCGTCATTGTCTGCCGCGGCTCTCTCGTTACAGCGACGTTCAACTTTTTATTTACGCCCAAGTGCACTCTGCCTCTGTCTCGTGGAGAGCTGAATTAAGGTTCTCGCCGTTGATATGGGATCATTCAACCCGAGAATATCGAATTACGCGCGCACTGGGCGCTTTGTTGGTTACTTGCACGTGATATTCTTTTTGTAAGACTCGTGACGTGCATTCTCCCCGCTATTGTTTCGCGAGTTATGACCCAGACAGTGCCTCGTTGTAATGCTATCTGCCAATAATAAGCTCTATTTTTTGAAATACGATTTCGAGAAGAGACTACACTAGGTATCCATAGTCTCGTAAAGTTTTTAACTTCGCGGAGACGAACCTCTTTGAGTCTCAGACGAGTAGTTTAGCTGACTTTTGCCTCGAATTTTGGTTATACTGCATACGAACTTGCTTCAATCAACTAAGTGATTTCATAGAGCACATTTTTAATATAAGTAGTTTTTGGAAATACCAAATTAAAACAGTAAAATAAAAATTATAGTAGCTGTCATTTCAAATTTTACACATTAGTATTGCTTCTAATTTCAAACATGAAAAAAGTTGTATGCAACGATATTGCTTCGCGTTTTGATTTATGCAGACCGATTTATGATATTTAACGGAACTTTGAAATCAAATATCGAATAACTTTGCATGTTTTTCTAACTTTTTTAATTTATTTTCTTCTACGCGAACACGGTGAGTGAATAGTGGACTTATTACGCGACCGGCAGCGGAAATTGAATCTGGAGCTACGCACTTTCCGGTTGGCGCCGCACTTCCGATTCGTTTGCGCCCCATCCAACCCGGTGCCGGTTACCTTTTATTGCAAATGTTTAAACTTAATCGTTTAAACAAACCGATTTTTGTTACACATATCACTAAAGCTTTAATTCAAACAAGTTAATTATTACTGTGTCCAAGGTTTTTTATGTTGGTATTTAAGTATAGCTCCCTATAAATAGCTATGACCATTTTATATTGTAAATGATCGTTCACAAAAAATAATAATGTTGTTCAACTTAAATGTATAGAAAATGTATAGAGAAATAGCGTTTCTGACATGGAATTTATAATGATTTTATGTCGTCGTTGTATTGAATTCATAATCACGCATTTTCCAGGCATTGCTTTACAACATTTGATTAATAAAATAATTATTAATTTGTCATTTAAAATAAATAAACGCGGCATGCGTCTGTCATTGTTTGGCATCTGGCGAGCCGAAACGATCGCGTAAATGCACGCCATTTCACAAATTGAGATCATACATCATTCAATACACATTCAATTTGATATGGACAATGTTTTCAGGAGGGCACTTATTTCGGCGGCTAATTGAAGGTTTTACAAAGTAGCAAGACACTGTATTATATAGCAGGTGCACACAAAGTGCATGTAAACAATACTATATGCTATGGATACCTGTTCAGGCCGACCACATGTCAAAAGCAGGGGCCTTTCTTACCGCAAGTTTGTTGCTACCATGTTATTTGAGTTGCTTTTTAGTCGTATTAGCTGACAGACCTCAGACACAAATATGAAATGTAAAACATGTTCCAAATGTTGATAATGTAATGTGAGTAGGTACTACCTATAGGTATGTACTCTCATTGTGAAAATGTATGCAATTAGGGACATTATGTAGATGTGTTCAGACGTCGCTTGCCTCTTCTGGACGCAACTACTATTCAGTGAGTAGTGTCAACCGTACATTCTCTTATCCTTTTCCTAATATGCATATGAAAATGTTTACTTAAAGGTTAGGTCTTATAATACACAATTTGTTGACAAGGAATCCCATTTAAAATGAGAATCAAGCTACAAACGTTTTAATATCAAGGCAACGCAACGTTGAAAGCAATTTAAAGCCAGTAAAAGTATGAAACCTAAGCTTATACAAAAGATGAAGGTAGTACGATATTATAGACAATCTAGTGAAACCGTAGCGAGGTATGCATCTTAGTGAACTTTATTGTATGCATGGAGCTCGTTACCGATATTACAATATCGGAGGAATATTATGACTTTGTTACATGAACTTAAATTGCCTCTACCTTGATGTATTTATTCGATCGTGTTCTTATTTTGCGTTGCATTAACCATGTATCGTTTGCCCGAATATTGGTAAAAGAAGCCTGCTTCTGAAAATTGAAATGTTCTTTTGGAATCTATTACCTACTCCATTTATATGTTAAAAGACTTAAATGATGCTCTAAGTTATTCTTCAAATGTTGAATCTATTCAAGCTAGCACTATTCAATATGGTAACTGACTAAGATCTATATTCGTACCATCAATTCTGCCTATACACCTCAATTTATCACTATTCACTAATAATATATTTCCGAGGGTGGGCCCAGACCGTTGCTGGAAATCGTCAGCTTCTCGGAAATCGAGGCAATGTGCTCTGTCCGGTCATTCTATACGCTACAAGAGTAAGCTTCCGAGAGTAAGGGAAAGTGGGAATAGTTGGCACGCCGCCAGCGCTCGAGACGCCCGTCAAAATGATCCTAAATTTATGAATACCACCTAATTTGTGAAATAAATATAGAGCATGGAGAGATAATTAACATTTTTGTCATCGAATGTATTAAGGATAACCAATTAATTCGTGGAATATGTGGACATATTTATATGAGACGTTCTAAATATGTAAATATTTTATGTTTACCACACGTTAAATTGTACGACACAATTTTTATTTATGACGATGCATATTTCTAGAATCAAGATGGTGACGGGGTGATGAATTTTTAATAGTTTCTTCTGCCGGGTTCTGTAGAGTTTAGAAGCAATACCTTGGATGATGAATGACCATGAGGTTTTAGAGCGCATCGTTTTTTTTTTTTTTTTAGAAATGACTAGGTTACTACCACCAACATTTTCGATGGGCAAGTTAGCTAATAGATTAATGATATGGAGACCATCGGTTCTGTCGTAGCAAAATTCCGACATTAATTAGGTTTCAAAAATTTGCGAGCACGTTCCTGAATTTCGATTTCCATCGGCGCTTTAATTTAAATTCAAAGCATACAGCGATGTGTCGCTGAGTCAACAGAACATGTTTGTTTGTTGAGACCGTAGCGTGGACTGTCAACACGCGAGGACCGACGTCCCATGCTGTGCTCACGTGTCCACTCGTGCTAACTTGCATTGCGAGCATTTTGTTTATGAAATAGTCTCGCGTGCGATGTTCCAGCTTTTATCATTACAAGGGATCGTTAAAATTATCTTTTTAAAATAAGTATTGTGCGTCTCAAGACTTCTTTGTACGCAATTCAATGTAGTCTTGAAATTCAACATGCTACGGTTTTGAAACAACTCAGAAAGTTCTTACAATTGATTGCATCTGTGTTATTTTCAAAACAATAGGTGTTTGATCTTCTATTCTGTTAGGAATTTCATCAACAAATTGATAATGAAATTCACCAAATAGAATGAACAAACTTAACATTGCAAACAATTTCAAAAGGTAAGTTTTCGAAAGCTCCGATACCTATTTGAAGCCGAAGGAGGGTCTGGTTTACTTAATTTGAAATTAAAATTACCCGAATATTCTCTCAATTTATTTCAGCTAAGTGGGTGTAGGCCAAGGAGTGAAAAACATTACATACAGAACCTACCAATTCAGTTTATTTTTAAGTGTTTTTTTCTGCTAAACTTAAGTCATAATTTCTTCGCTCTTATAAGATTACACTTATAATATACGTTACCTACCTAAACGGTACAAATATAATACATACGTAAGCACGTAGGTTAGAAGGTAATTTATCTTTACTACTTTGCCACTAACAAAGCATCATGAAGTGCTCTTCAGTCAGTCTATAGCACAATAGACCAACACACTGTGCTCACAAGACAAGTAGACCAAGTTCTATTATTAAGGCATGAACACACATCACCGCTAGTGGTGACAGATCTCTGTTCAAATGACAACGAAACAGATTCCCAATCAGGGTCGGCGACGCGAAAGAGATTCTAATAACATTCAAAACTCGTCCCGCGGGACATTCAGTGTCAGTTTAATTACGGCCACTGCGGGGACACGTCGGACTCGGCATCACAACGGATTTATTTTTTTCCATGGGACAAAGGACGATTAAAAAAGTTCGTAATGAAAGTTTGACGAAGGCAAGGGTGACTCCTGCGAAAATATTCGCGCTTCCACGTGCTCTTGTTTGTGTCGCCAACACAATTAGTAGATAGCCAAAGTTCACATTATTCATTCTATTCAATATCTCTTGCGTTAAAATATTTAACAAATATTTCGTTTCAGAAGATATTACTAAGGCGAAGGCTAGACGTAAAGTAAATACTGTGGTCCGTCATTATTTACCAAATACCGTGGTCCAAACTGATCGTGTAGGCTATTGTACTCATAGATGACAGTATTTACCAAGAATTTCAATTCCAAAATGACAGTTTGTGGTAAATACGCCGCGAAGGCAATAGAGTGTACATGTCTTCTGAGATTGTGGATTCAACCAAACGCTAAGGTTATATCCATACAAGCTTTCGTGTTTCATTTGACGTCTGACGGAATAAATACTGAACGTGTAGCCTGTGTCGATGGAATGACATCCATCATTATTTAGCATACTGACGGACCACAGTATATACTTTACGTCTAGCCTTCGCCTTACAGTCAGTTGATTTAATCACATTCCCGATCAAAATAAAGAACACCAGGCCGAAATTTTAAAACGTAGCAGTTTGCACCACTACTTACTTTTCCTTTTTCTAAAGGTTTGGGTTATTTTATACCCATTTAGGTGGTTTAATATAGCTGGATGTGCACTTCGATTTCGTGGGAACTAGGTAGGAACCTATTTGGTCCCAATCCCATTTCATAGGGCATTTCACGAGCCTATTGCCATTTACCAGCCGCACTTCCATGTTATGGACTGCTATTCAAAATCTCTCAATCACCTTGAACGAAATATTAATCAAAGGAAGTCATGATTGCGACCACTATAAAGACTAAGTTGAAAGACAGTGTATTAGTTACACTGTCTATTAGAAATACGGCCCACTCTCATGTGCCAACAAAACTGAGCAAAAAAACCCACGCCTACAATAGCTAGGCACTCCAGGGCATTTGACATCCTGCCGAGTGGTGCACAATAGGCGAGCCGCAGGCACTAGTAGCGAAAAGGTAAATAAATCTACGCATACCATACAAAGCGGCTTAACTAGCTATTACGAGGAGTGTTCAACTTTCAGCGGTGCCGTCTCTGAATGTCACGAAGTTTCCGACGCTACTCTGCGATTAACGCCAGTCTGCTGAATAAGGAGCTCGAGATAGGCTGTACAAGGAATGAATCGTTTCTGCGTTTTCATTTTAGATTACCAGCCGGGAATTAATGCAAAATATACGATATTAACTGCATTACAGCTATAATTCAGCGTGTTATGCACCTACTTGTACTATGTTTAAATACGTTTACTTAGCAAAGTATTACTTGCACATTTCAAATGAACGCAAAGTGGATTGTAGAGATTCTGCAAAGTTTATTCCACATTTATTTACAGTTGAAATATGCATCAGTTCCATAGAATATTTCGGGGCATTCTCTCCATACGCCGGCCAAATATGAAAACACGGAGGTAGGCTGCGGATGTGAGATATTTCTCATTCGACAAATCCACGTTCGTTAAAATCATACCACTCTATATTGTACAGGCTTGTTAGTTAACTTTTTGCGTACCTATTGCTAAGCCTGTGGGAATCCTTCCATCAAAGAGGTGGCTTGCACGGATATTCAGATTATTATAACTGTTGCTTCTAGAAGGATATTGCAGCCAAGTTAGTTAAGCATATAACCCTGATTACCAAATTTCAATTAACTCCTTTGTTCGACAGAGGTTCACATTATGTTGGCTATAGAAGCTGAAGCTTGATAACTTCTGCTGTCTTACTGATCTAACCCTTAAATAACTGATAGAGTCTTAGGTACTAGTTTACAGGATGATCAGTAGCTGCGTATAAACATTAGTAAAACACCTACGGTAGTCTGGAAGTCGATGCCAATACGAATTGGGACTGGAGTTGTAATAAAAATCTTACTTGAGTCTTCTGCGCTGAAATGTCAGTTGTTTGAAAACACCCAATACCTGTAACAAAAACAAAACGTTAAAAATGAAAAAAGCGTTTAAAATATAACGACGGTGCTTACGGTTATTTCACATGATGATTACCATAATTTGTGCGTTGTAGGTGTGTCTGACCCTGCCGTGTGCACAGGAGGTAATCGTATTCCGAGTGTTACAAAATGAGCGCGTAACGTTAAAACGACGGCCGCGAGCTTTGTGTGGTGCAGGAAGAGAAATAGATAACAGGTGAGGACGCCGGCGTGGAATTGATGCCGTTATTTGAAAAACGCCCTGATAAGTCCCCTCCGGTCCCAAATAAAGGTGGAATTTTCAACCTGCGGATAAAGGTTTCAAAAATGTTCACCTTCATTTAAAGTTACGCGAGCGTTGATTAGAATTCTCTTTTTATTTATTCAAACGTTCGTGTAATGTTTCTTCTTTTCAAAGGGATGTGGAAGAATTGCTATTTGCCCGTCGTTTCTGGGCTCTGAATGTGCTAAGTGTATATTCCGTAGTGATTTTTATAAAGTATTAAATAATATTTATACCTAATACAATATATTGTAGAGCTTGTAGAAGAACAACATAAAAGCCTTTAACAAGCAATTTTAGTTTGTACCTTATGAAAAATAGCGCCATTTCGTCTGTAAAACACATTACGCTGCAGTGCTGTTACCCTCCATGGTTGTAAGTAAAGCTTATCTATTCTGTGGTAGAGCCCCATTAGGCTATCAGCGTGTTTTCGGATACCTAATTAAGGACCGTGCTCCAGTTATCTGGAGCGCTCAGACAACAAATATTTGCGACCATTCGAATGCAACGTGGAGGATCGGGGATTTTTTCATCATTGATGCATTATGAAGCGAAATTTGTTCTAGTCTATAAATAATAATAAATATATATAAATTTCGCCAGACTATCACACCAACTGTATGGTCCCAAACGAAATAATGCTTATACTATGGCCACCTTACAGTGGAGTGGGGGCGATCCCAGTGACACCCAGACCGGGGAATATTACGAAAAGCGAATTAAGTAACTTATGAAAACAATAGCAGTAAGTATCTTTATCTTATTCTTTGTCACCATCGTATATAAAATACCCAATAATAAATACCAGTTTGCATAATATTGCTATCTCACTTGTATTGTAAGTTATAGCTTAAGCAGATATTGCACCTAACTGTTCGAAGTCCATAACTCTAGCGTTAAATCTCAAGATGCATTCAAATGCAAATGTTAAAAGCCACATAATTTAAGGAAAAATACTTGTGGGATACCTAAGTAATATATTAGTGAGAGCATAATGCACGAAATGTATGCGCGGACGCAATGTTTATTCCTTCTCAACGGCGCGTGGGCAGATGCAGTCACAAGGATCCATTCCAATTTACCAATGGATATGATATTTTAAAATACCCAACTACCTTTCCCGTGTTAATCTAAGGAATGAACAACAAAGACATTAGCCTAATACTACAATATCTGCATTTATAGGTAATATTTAAAGTTTAGCTATAGCTATAGTTAGGCCATGGCTGCACCGGTAAGGCGATTGCGATGCGACAGCAATCAAATGAACATTTTGGTGGCCGCATAACATAAGCGATTTGTTTAGAATTCGCCGTCGCATCTTACTCGTCTTACGGGTGCGGCACGGCCTTAAAGAACGTAATATTCTTTAAAAAAAAACCTTTAGTCAAAGGACTCTACCATACGAATCTTCGACTCTACCATCCGAATCTTTAGGCGCACAGTATACCTACCTGTTAAAAATAATTTTGGAAAGCACAGACGACTTATCTCTCTCCCTTATCTTGGAACGTGGCTTATTAAAGATACTTCTGATCCAGGCGCTAAAACTAATTAAAATATT